>JARJEI010000002.1:11372224-12572224 GCA_029955415.1 Lottia scabra | reverse complement strand
AGTTGAGTAGATCTGGAAGGTAAGGATGAAGTGTTCGTCACCATCTGATGTAGTGAGGGATTGAAAAGTTTGTGGATACCTCAAAATTGAGAGATTCAATATTTTGTTTTAATCGTCAAATCTCAAGTCAAATCCCATGGTATTTGGTTTGCTTATCCAGATACAGTTACAATATCCTTACAAGCCAAGTCACATTTATATTCTCATGTTTAGACCTATGTCATCCTTACAACACAATAATTATTTAAATGGTTCAATAAGTGCCATAATCTCAATGTGGTTTGATGGGATGGAATAGGACGCACCTGCTATTATAGAATGGTAATTATTATAAAATACATATCAACTTCAACCCTTTATTTCTCACATACAAACCAACCATATAATCGTCACAAATCTCTTGTTTGGTCGCATCTCACCTGCTTGTAAAATAGTGTTTTTCAAGTACATGTAATTAACTAGATACACAAGCTAATGAAAAGAGTTATACGTGATAAATTATATACTTGAAATAAAATAAGTATATAAACACACCCTGTATAATATGAAGATTATATGCTTATTAACAAAATAATATTAATAATATATTGCACATTTTTCAGATACACCTATTTACATAGTGTGACAGCCATTCTATAGTTTTTCATAGTACAAAGGTAGAACATTTATAGGGCAAAACTGTTTGTAAATACGAATTATTCCATCACTGTCAAACTCTCAAATAGTCGACTAACTTGATGATATTTGTTCGTTTGAGTGAAAAGTTTTACTTTGACAGCTCGATTCTATTTAAATGTAACACTTGTATTTTTATATTTCGTATTTTGAAATGTGGGTATTTACATTATTCTTTATAACAATAGATTCACTGCTGGCTAACTAGTTTCTTTCTACTTCATTTGACAGTGAAATGTTTGTGGTTTGATGGAGAGGTGGGGGTAACAGTCCCTACCCTCAGGCGTCAGTCTCCAGTTGTCTGGTAATTTCTTTAGTCCCCGTACCCTTTGATTGACATGGATAGGTAAAGGACTATAGATAGGTAGTTATAAACAAACTCCTTCATACTGTGATTATACGTCTATTTCTATTCAATACCAAGTTTAAAATCAGTAAAGTACCCTGTGTGCTTTATAACGGTGGGGTCAAGATATAAATCCTAGAATTTTTTCATCTCTTACATAAACTATATGTTCACACATCTGCGTCCAAATTATTAGCCTATTGTTTGGGTTTTATTTTAGTTATGAAATATACCTATTCAAATAGTGTTGTATTGAAAATTGCGAAACTTTATTACAATTTATAGTATTTACTCGCACACTTGATAAAATAGAGCGAATATCTCGCAGATAAAAAATATAGACCTTATAGGTGAAAACAGTTTTAATAGAACTGAGCGAACTTCTATAGTCGTCTAAAAACGTTATTATAATCACTTTGTTACTCTACCACTACAACCATCAAATCCCTTTGTAACTATTACAGTACGTGGAAATATCCCTGCTCAGTGGTTCCTGCCAAGTGGAATAATGATAACTTTTAACGTCTTACGTATTCAATTAAAAGAATTCGAAATCTAAAATCAACTGAGATTTGAAAAAAACAGGCAGTAGCTTTAGAAAACCAAAAAAGAAAAAAATATCTTAGTAGAAAGCCCCATCTGTTGCAAAAATGTAGAATGTGTCTTGGCATTCTTATTTAAAAGACCTTATTAGCGTTCCGATAGTCAAAATACACCACACAGCCCTGTGTTCTTCTTGCCAATAATTAGTAGTTAAAAATTACAATAATTGAATAAACTAAATGTGTTGGTATTTGACGAAAAATGTCGTGCGAAAATTGAGTTAAGTAACCCATTTATGTTGAAGAGAAAAGTCTTTAAATTTAATCTTGTTTAGTTTTGTATTAGAAGGATTTTAAATATATGTGTCATGATACAATCTCTATTATGGTAACAATTGTCTACCCGCTGTGATACTACTTCCTGTCAAAAAGATTGAAAAGGGAGGCAACTCGGTTGAAGTGACGAGTATTTCACCTGTCTTTTTCATTCAAACTGTTACATTATTGTTCTTAATAGAATAAATCTGTGTGGCCGACGACGGAAAGCTATGTCAGTTTTGACAGTTAGAATCCTTCTTGTGTACAGACACTCTACATCCACTTCAAATCGAGGCTGGAATGTTCAATTGCTGATCGACATGACATCTATATTTTTACCTGTAGCGCCACCTCCCGGGTTTTGACATAAGATGACAGTAATATACAGCATAAGGTGTTACAGTTAGCATAGATAGAATCATGTCAAGTGCCAAATCGAACTTTAACCCTTTCTGCCTCGTTATGAATGATGACGTATCTATGACGTGTCTACAGTCCGCCATTATAGAACATTATGATGACATTTTAATCGATTAATTAGCAATTCATCTTTTAGTTATTCTCTAAATTTCTGCTTTCATCCCAAATTCTCACAGATGCTTCGATACTATAATGGACGCATACCATCTGAATTAAGAATTTCGTGGACAGGTGTCCGTCAGGATTTTATGATCATAGTCCATTTTACCATTTGGCTTGAATCCTAAATCTTAGGGACAATCATGTTGAGGAAGCCTCGCGGTTTGGCTTATATTATATGGGACAATTCACGAACTTTACTTCTGTAAATCCGGCACATGTATTGAAATACACGGAAGATTATTGAAGAATATTTCTATGTAAAATACAGATAAGGGATTTGAACACGATCTTGTTTGCATCTGCGAAGCCTATTACGAACGAGGCCCCGTTAACAGTAGGAAATCGAAAATAAGAGCAAAATTTTTCTAATTGCATATAACATGTGTTTGTCCGTCCTCCTTAGCACAATCTATTGTGGAAAAGTCGAACGTAAAACTCCATTTCATTTCACGAGTGCAATAAATGGAAGAGCAGATATCACAGGATAGCAGAATCTACAATTCTATTGTATTTAATCTCATGCAGACAAGTGTTCTAACAATATAATATAAAACGAACAAACATGATCTGGAATTTTTATTGACAATTTCTATTGGAACAAAAAAAGCAAATGGCTGGAAGCAAAAATATTATGGTAGAATATAATTAGAATGATTTTTGATGTCAATAAAATGATTTATTTAGTAAATAAGAGGAAAAACCAGCGATTAAGACGATATTGATGGTGTATCGGAACAGACCAGTTCAATAATGAAGAGTTTATTAGAAAATGTTCCCACTAATTGCTAGATCGCTAGTGTCATTGTTACATCTCAATGTACTTAATTGTATTAACTACGAAATTTCCCTTTTATTGTGGAAATCGGTTACCAAAGAAACGGATATTGAATATTGAGGCTAACGAGAGTTTTGGTTGATAACATCAAGTAAATACTGATACATATCTATAAACTTATCTATCTAGATCTATCAGAGGTTTTGTAATCTGTTTTATCCTCCATCTCTAAACTAACTCTTCTTAACAATAACCTCATCTCTTTAGTCCTTTCATACCGTCTCAATCAACCCCAATACTACATTAGAGCCCCTAAATACCCCCTTTATTGTCCCCTCTTTACACAAAAATAATGAAGTTTTAACACCTTGTTAGACTAAAATAAGGGAAGATGTCCTAACAATGTCATCAGTGGGAAAGGTAGAGCACCCATGGCGATGATGATGACACCACGATGACAAGTAGTGGCTCTAGTTGTGACCACAATGTAATCTAACTCTGTTATTATAAACAATATGGGAACAGTGCTGGGTTAAACTCTCCCTCCTACTGATGTGAAATGTCGACTCCCCGTCTCCAGTCCACGGAGGCCATCATGTCTCAATATTTATGTCAAAGGTTAATTACATTTTTCACACATCATTTTCCACTCATGAGGTTCATTTTTTAATCGTGAAAAACATATCTGTTTGCCTATGTTTGGAAATTAACGTTTTAATTTGTAAACAATACCTTGCAATACTGCCATTATTCCATTGCAATTTCTATAAAAATTTAATCATATTATTAGCAACGAGGACTTGCTACTGGTTATCATTCGTTAAACTCATTAATGTGTGATTTTTGGACCGGAAGTTATATTCCGGTGTCATCTATCTTAATATATCACATGTACACTTGACGTTAGAAATCATCCACTTTCTGTAAAAAATGTGTAATGAAATTCACTGGCAATGAAGACTTAAGTAATTCCATTGGTTAAGCTTGTTGATACGTGGGATTTGGACCGGAAGTAGTATTTTTACGACTTCTGTCTAAAATTGCAAATATACTACTTCTGGGATAGTATCATTACTACAAAATACACAATCCCGCACAATAAGACTGGAAAACTGAAGTAGAAATATTGGACAGGACACAATGAGGACGTTCTGCATTGGAAATGCCGACCAGACTCCGGTCCTGACTACGAACACTGCAGTTTCTTCCAACACTCACACGTTCATTGAATTTACATTATGGTGAAGTAATTTTATATAATTTGCCAGGTGTATAAAATCAAATACGAAACTAACTCTGAATTATATAAGAATAATCTAACAATAATCAAGTCTTATTGAAGTTATGGAACCATACGAGGAAAGTACAGATGATAACTGACGTTAATGATACCATTTTCCAAGGGGATTGACTTCTGAAAGTATCTAATCCAGAACGCGTGTACAGGACTAAGTTCTTGGTTAACCTTTATCCTATCAAGCTTTATAACAATATCGACTGTGCAGGTGGTTGTCAGATTGGGGTCTGAATCAATCACAAAGTATCATAAACAAGTCTAGCCAATTCACCTTACCAGAACATATTTTGTTAAGACACACTTTACCATATTGCGTTCTATTGGTTAAAAAAAAACACCGAGGATAAAATTATTAGGTGAAAATTTTCGGACTAGCGTCATAAAAAGCTTTGTTGATATCATTACGAAACTTTTAATAGTTATTTATTTAGGAAGCTTCTCCAAAAATACACGTTAAATTCAGTTTTCCGAAAACCATTGGCTATTGTGTTCAATCTCCTCTAAGTTTTTCCATATATGTGGTTATCACATAAATTTTTACCATACTAAGAAAAATACAAATTTGATTCGAATTACAGCGCGTTTAGCGGACAAACTATTACAAAATGTGTTATTTCAAAAATCTTAATAGACAGATCAAGTTAACTCAATATCATGTGAACCAGTCCTGAACACAGAAGAAAAACATCGCCTACTTCATTAATCTATAAATCTTTAGATCCACTTATTCTATTTTGTTATTGACAACATTTTTCTCTGCAGATGTTCATTTACTATATATCAACAAATGAGAAGTGACAATCACCGGTGCTTTATAAGCTTTTGATAAATATGTCTGTCGGTAATAGGCTCATTTAATCCTATTTTACCACGAAACCTTCAATTAATTTCACCAGATCACGGATCAAAATCTATGTTGTAAGCTTGACACAAGTCTTTGACAAGAATTGAATAAATTACTTCCCAATCTTCTTTACGTATTGGTGTAAAAACGTAGAATTAATTTGTCAATATTAAATTCGACATTATTTCGTTTCTTTACACTATTATCGTGTATTTTTCATCCAACCGACATCACGTGCTATGTCAATGCCTCGCGTGCCGTGACGTCAAAATGTAAGACGTGATACAAACGCCTTAGGCTAGTGTTCAAATGATTACAAACGGTAGTCATTACTTGCTCATTAGATTTAGTCACCGCGTGTATTGTAATCCGCGCCAATTCGCACGTGTAATTGACGATGTTACTCGCGTGTTGCCTACGGCATGTAAAAGTAATACGATGGTAACGAGATAATAAGGCTAAGTGTCTTATCAACGTCCTTAAATCACCAATATTCTTCTTCATTTTTATTTCATGTTAGTTTAAAATAATTCTTCTATTTGCCCGAAGACCCAGTGTTGATACTTTTAAAATCAGATTGAATGGATGGCTGTAATTGATATAACAACATGGCCGAAGGTAACTTCCAGTCAAGTTAAGCCAGTAAACATCATTCTACATTCTATGCACTTTTAGCAAAATATGGGGAAAATTACTTAATGTCCAAATACCTCTTTGTCTGAAACTCGCATCAAAGAAGGGTAATCTCATGATCCAAGTCTACGACATGTTCAATAGACTAGATTGTACTTTAAGCCTTGGAACAAAAGAACACAAATTTTGGAATAATTTTGAAAAAAAAGTGATGTGTCTGCCTGCAATATATATTGTTTTTATTTTGGTCCTAATATGTCTTAGAAATTTTTTTGGGTCATTGACAAATGAAGAAATGACAATAAACCAGTCCTTCTCAGTTCTCAATTAACTTTTTAAAAGACCTAAATGCATTTTATGAAAAAAATATAAGGACAAAATAGAGCTTAACTAGCATAGCGAAAAGAGCGCTTTCGCGGAAGGGATCACTCAGACTCACTCTTGAGTCTCGCGGACCGTATTTGAGAAGGCCTGCAATAAACTAATAAAAGGTTTCGTTATGTGTATTTTCACCCTCAGAATTTGATATAGTTGCCACCATTCGAGTTAGATTTTCTTGCTTGCAGAATAGGCCAGGAAGGTTTTAAGTACTATAATTTGAAGTTGATTGTTACAAAGCACTTCAGAACAGTTAAGAAATTGTTGTTAAAAGAAGGTTTTTATCATAATGAATCAATATTTTCAACAGGATTCGATCTGAATAGAAAATCAACAGAAATATAATCTAAAGATATGTGTTTTGTTTTGGACTATTAAGAATCAAGTGTTTTATATACATTTACACCAAAACACATCAACACATCGCTTGTTTAAGATCCTTTTAAAAGTTTTCAAGATCGTTAATCACTGATTCTTAATTTGTATTGAAAAAATACTTGAAATGTGTTGAAAGAAATTAACAAGATATTAGAAAATACTTGAAGATATAAAACAAGGTAATTAGAGTTAATTATTAGAGGAATTCCATGTTGAGAACACTCAATATAGCATCCTTCAGCAACATTTCTTGTTCCTCACAAAAACAGTTTTGTTTGACTATTTCAATGCTTACTTACGCAATAAAACCTTGCAGAATACTTGTGTATCTTTAAGTAGATATTGTTCTGTTTTATGCACAATGAAATCCACTTTTCTAAGATTTTAAACATCATTTCAGATAAAAAGAATAGAAGAAACATTATGTTTCTATTAGAGGTTATTTCTATGTTTGGAAACTGTTTAAGTTTAAACGATTTTGTAGATCTGGAAATGCACTCACCGCTAATTCTATAAGTTAAACAAGGCACTTGAACCTTTCGATTGATTGTAAAATATGGTATACAATCTGAAAATAAAGTGACATACACGTACTATTTAAAAATACCGTAAAGGGGATTGAAACAAAACATAACTGCACTGAAATTAGACAAAAATGAGATTGGATAAAACTGTGATTTTAAATCTTTCATGAAAGACCAACTATCTATTTGAATATCAGAAAATATTAAAAATGTAATTGAAATAAAAGCTAGACTATTTCTTTAGAATCCAGCATTTCAATTAGACAAAACTGAAGAATTATCTGAATAAATATGTAAATAAAAGCCTGTCAGTGATGCAGGTCGAAGGCACTGACATGGAAAAAGCGTCTAGTCGTTCGGATGGGACAATGAACCGAGGCCCCGTGTGCTACAGGCTGTGCACGTTAAAGATCCCACGGAAGTTGGAAATCAAAAATAAGAGTAATAGACTAATGCCGCTATTGGCAAAATGGCGTTTGCCCGTCCTCATAAGCCCATACAGGTGCAAAGAGCAGGACGTAAAACTCCATTTCATTTCATTTTCTGTAAATAAAAGCTATTATTTTCAAAATACATGTACATGTATTAGCGTTTTAAAATAACGATAACATTTTGTAAAATGTTTTGTAAAATTGTTCAGAACTTCGATTAGTGAATCATGGAAAAACAAAAGGTCGTCATCATTGCTTTAATTAATTGTTAAAATAAATATGACCTCAAGGAGACCCCGAGCCGGAAATGACACAAAAATTACAATAAGGTCACATTGATAACCCGGAAGTTAATTTTGAAATGCCAAATCACGTGCTTGATGTAGCACGATGTTAAGATGACGGGGGACGATATGATGACAGTGGTTCGCTCATCTCTTCCCAGGAAGCTGTGGAAACTACAAATTTTACCCACATAAAACTTGACGAAGAAAACATATCCAATTATAGGCTGTTCAAGAGTTGATTAGCATTAAGCATCATTTTAGTGACATTGAAGGGTCGACAACAGCGGAATCTCTTTCACAGAAACTGAACGCGTACATAATGGGACAATTTGTAGTTAGTTTAAAACATGTCTTCTTCAATGAGATGCTCGAGTACCAATTCCGATTCTAATGTCATAAGGTGGAAGCTTCACAATCACATCGAAATGGACATTTTCATTCTTGACACAACTAATTAGCGTATAGGGGCACCAGTGTCTTCTACTTAGCTCTGTTCTCTCTCGGTTTGAAAACTCTTCAATTCATGTTGAACGTATCTAGAAATAAATGTGAATGGTGGCTGTCAGATAAAGAGTTGTTCAGATCGAAGGTTGAAGAAATAACATTAAGTTAAGAAGAGGTTGAACGTGTAAATTTTTAACTCAAGTGCTGAACGTTACGTGAGTTGTGTTTTTACTCGATCTTGTCTCCACATTACTACAAAGTACAAATACAGCAATATTCACTTTAAGAGCTGCATTGTACGTCTTTAAAGACTACGTGTATTTTTGGCAATGTTTAAATGAAAACATTTCTCTTTCGTTCCATATTTATACATAACCATGCCAAAATGCAAACAAACAAAATTATTTTGTCCATTTTTATTAAACTTATTACAATAACAAGACAAAAGTTTATTCTACTTTCAAAAAAACCAATCTGAAATTAGATTACAATACACAACTCAAAAGCACCCAATATACCAAGAATAACTGTGTATAATCTTGGAGTAATCACATTATCTGTATTTATTAAATCAAATACATAAACGCTATAATTCGTTCATAATACAATATTGTTTATACCACCTTGTTCCATGGAAGAATTTGACCAGCACAACCAATTCAGTTCAATTCCTTCACCAAAGACATGTACATATATTTCAATCTCTAATTTAAGTAATACGGGTTTCGATATCAAAGGACATTCACCTAAAACACAACTGTGAAGCTTATACTGAATTCAAAATTCATTCCGAAACCCTAAATTTAGCCCCTAGGGTATATGAATTAAAAGTTCCCGTAAAAATCTAATGTGAAAGCGATATATATATAGTTAATGAATTTTATTAAAGTATATTAATGTTATGGGATTACTAAAAATAAAGGAAATAGAGAAAGTAGATCAAGTCTTTAGTAGAAATCCTGATTATTGTCTTCTCACTCTACGGCAACTTTGATTAGTAAAAACTTCTTTGTTAGTTTTAAACGTATAATTAGCTTCGTCTAGAGGCTCGCCGAACGTTCTCATTCACTAAGTAATTACCAATTTAACGCCGTTCCTGTTTTGCTTCATCTTAAAAGCGTGTTTCCCATATTGCGGAAATAATTTTCCTGTCGGCCTATTGCCAATTGGAAGAGCGAATAATTATAATTTAGTTAAACAGAATAAAGCAAATGAAACAGGAAAGTGGACATATAGATAGGTTCAAAAATATCGCCGGAAGTTGCGTGTGAGCGAGTCTTTAAGATGATGTTCTCTGATGCCCGAAAGACCGGAAGTAGAATCATGGCGCGTCTGTACTCTACTCTGATTGCTTCTGCTTGGTCGGCGCCTAACTGAGTCGATGTAAATATTAGCCATTAGCAAAGAGTCAAGCATTGAAAACAGTTGTAAAGATTTTTCCTATAGAAGAAACGAAGGAGAAGTGAGTTTATAAATGATGACATATTAGACTCAGCATGTGAAAATCTAACACAATATCCTTGGCTTTCTGTCATAATACCAATAGTAGAAATATTTAATCAACCTCACAACATGGCGGTTTCTTTAATCCACATTGGCATCTTAATAATCTCAATTCATCTCTCTTGAATACAATTCTTTTTGATGTATAGTCTGAACTTAGGAATTGAAATGGGTCGATTTTTATAGCTGGTTTGCTGTTCGAAAGATGCTATAACAAGATTGAATTATTCACATTGTTCCTCAACGGAAAATCAAAAGTGAATGCATATTGGTGATTGATAATAGATAATCGAGTTATTTTTATAAGGCCAACCATGCAAGCGTTTGTTGTCGTCACCATGTCCGCCCGTCCGTCCATCCAACACAGTGTCGTTGACGTAGTGAATTTGTTTTTATCACTTATTTAATATGGGATATTGCCACTATTATATGTTCTCAAAGACAAATTAAAATCGGTTAATCTTGGAAACTGTAAAATCAAAGGTTAACAGTCTGGACTGGAATGGATTTGAGATGTTTTTCAAGAGAAATGGACACCTGTTTGAGTTTATCTCAGTATTATGATAATCTTCAGAGTTGTGTGGTATCATCACCATAATTCATAATAATACTAATACATTACTGTATTTACTCAAGAAATAACATAAGTATTGGTTTGTCTTGTAGTTTTCACAAAAACCACACGAATGCAGCCTGGTTCTGGATACGGCTGTTTGTTCCTAAAATTCACTGAACCATGTCTGAAAGGTACCCAGAACTGAAAGCTTCACTATAGTAGTGTATAGGATAGTGTCTTCCTGAACATCCTAATAGCCACTGCAGTTACTCATTAAATTATTGTAGTACAAGCAACTGGTAATAGATCAGTAAAGATTGTTGTGAAAATTTAAATCAAGTTGAAATTGTGATATTTCTATGGACGTATGTTTTCATTGAAACCATTTTTTGGACCTTTACACATATTCTGATCTGATCTGAGGCTATAATATAGAATATTTTGTTCAGTGGTCAAAATTATAGAGAGAAATATATGTCATTATCTTAAACGCCTAAAATAAACACGGAAAACGATTTACACAAATAACAAGGAAAAAAATCACGAGACACGGAAAGAAATTCAGAATAACATAACTCAATTTATTACCAGTAAAAATTGTAGAATTTCTAAATAATTTCATGTTATTTTTCTCATCGAACATTTAATTCCAATCGTCAACAGATGTAAATTAATGGTAATGGAAAAGGAACCATATTTGAGTCACCACTGTTTCTGTTTTCCGGGAAAAAAGAGTTGAAGCAAATTGAATTATGGTTAAATTATGAGCAGAGTTTGAACATTAAAAGATTGATATTTGGTGCCGAGTTAGAAAGTAATAGGTAGAATGACTAGAGTAGAAGATGAAGACGATGGTTAACGGTAATGTAATAGAGAACGAATCAGTGTCTAATTCACCGATAAATTCAATGAGACAGAAACTTTCTCAAAACATTTGCAAGCCTCGCTACTGTGCTATTTTATCAATAGGCAAGTTAAAGAGCTTAACATGATTTAGTCGTGACCATCCAGGCAGACGTTTTCTCTTAAAGTTACTATTTCTGATCGGAACGCTGGTATGTTATGCGATCGATATGAAAAAAATGGATATTCCAGTTGATCATATCGAACAATTTATTCAAGCTTAACCGCAATGAAAATGAATGTTTTAAATGTGAATGCCCTTAACTGTGGGGTATACACAAGTACGACTTAAGTGTGTCTAACGGTGATATTGACAATTCTATCAAAGATGACGAAAAATTTAATTTGCAAATTATCATTGTCCGGGATGTCCTTTAATATTGTTGGGAACTTGTCAAGTACTCACTTACGATGCAACATGATGATAATTGTCTTGAATTGATAACGACACAATTATTTCATCCTGTATGTGGTCACAGGAAGCCAGTTGACCGGAAGTGAGGTAAGAAGAGGTTATTAATATTGACCTAACGTTTGGTCAACTGTTTAATAACGGTACAAACTATAACGGACTGATGATGGAAGAAGTTCTATGTAATGATCTCTTATACCTTTGATAATGTGACAAATGTCACAGTTACTGATCGCTTGTCGAGTGTTTTCCTGTGAGAGACTTGTAATTCGCGACTTAAACTCCCGCTTGATGTGATTTGGTGTCCAGTATTGGCTGTAGTGGTGTGAGTTAATATAATGATGGTCATTTACTTCCATCAACATATTGATGATCACTCAGTGGGGAGTCTCTACCCTTTGTCTTAAATAGCATAAATGTGATCAGTGTTTGTAAATTTGTTTCAAGAAGTAGTCACAAAGCTGTAAAGACAGAATTCACAAGGGTTTAAATTCAAGATGGCGGTTAATGAAGTGAAATTATTCTCTCTTTTGTCAATAAACGATTTCACGCTTCTCATTATTATAACAAATAGTTGAACAATTCCTTTCTTTATTAATTTAAAGAAATTCATAAAATCTTGCATTTGAATAATGATTGGTCTAATGGATAATGAGTCGTAGCTATTGTTATTGGCACCAATGGCTTCAGATCTGTTTACAGCAAGAGATTTCCTCATTTCTAAGGAGATAAAAGGGGTCAAGCGGCGTTCGTGAAGAAACATAATTAACTTGCTGAACGAAAAAAGGGTTGTTCCATTGCAGTGTTGATCCAGATGATTCGTTAATGATGCACTTCGATGAGGTCGGCATCGAAATAAGTTTTTGGACGAGACCCTGAACGAGAGCGTGTATGTTTAAACTCCAAAAGAGCTAATGTTGTCGCTTTCCTGGATAAATCTCCTTTAATTGATTTTATCTTATTTCAGATCTTACATTTTTGGAGATTCTACCCTACGTTGCCACATTACAACGTGTTTCAAATTATCTAGCATATTGTTCCGAAAATGATATGAGAAATGCCATCTTTTCGTTAAAAAAAATTTGTTTCCGATTCATTACAACCGAAGTATTTATCAAACAAATAAGAATGATATGGCTAATATTTTGATATTCATTTAGAGAAATAGTGAAGGTTGTCGAGCCCCTGTGTACTGAGCCCGGGGCAATCGACAAGAGGAATTAGACCCCATATCAACAAATTCTATTGTAACAGTCTGTTAGCGACCAATCAGGCACAAATGATAGCTCTTCATTTCAATCAGGCAGAAATATTTAGTTTAAAGGTAACTGCCTCGGGCTTGCAACACGTGCCAATTTTCGCTTGATTTCCGTAAAATGAATGCTTAGAAATAATAAAGGAAAAACGACGATATTCTTTGACGAGAGATAATTTGTAGTGTGTATTTCTTTGCTTTATATTTACTTCTTAACGTCAAATTACTCAAATAAATGTTTTTATAATTTTGATTTCTAAGGGTCTTCGCTAATTGAAGAGGTTGTACTTAAAGATAAATTGATGAAGTCAACAAGGTTGCTGTAATCTTCTAAATTTTAAAGTTCAGTTTTTACTTTTCCTCGTTACAGATTTGCCATTTCGTAACAACGCTTTTCATCATTTTGAAATAATTTTTGTTACTGGATCTGCTTCTTTGTAGATCTTTACAGCATCTTAATAGGACCCAAAAACTTGTTGCCATCAGAGTTTGTGCCAAAAAATATGTTCACTAACTGTTCAACCAAAAATATTTTATTCTCAGAATCTGAAATTTTTAGCTATTCTAATCGATAATGTTCACAACTCTCCTCGCAATATAAGCCTTCAAATCCTAGTGTATTTATAATTATGAGCGTTTGAAAGGCAAAAATACGACTCGTCGTTTAGTAAGACTATGCCTTACATAGAAAACACATAATTTATACAAAAAATGTAAGATAAATGTTTAAATATGGATATAATTGAAGGGAATATGGGATTTTGTGCAGTTCTTGTACTTCTGGAGGCTGTTTGCATATATTCAACGCTCAAATCGACCCTTGAAAATGCTGAACATGTCCCTTTTAATTTAATTTCATTGCTGGAACTTCCTGTAAACTCGCCCCTTCCATTCAATCTGCTGCTTTGAGACCCATAAGGAAAATTTTATTCACTTTTCTTCAAAGAAGAAATCCAATCTCAGCGTATTATACTTGGTGATGAGGATAACGTTTAAATTGAACTGTTTTTTTTTAAAAGAAATCATGTAATTAATATTGAAGAATAAGCATATCGTATTTCACGACAAATAAAAGATATTTAAAACATATAAATTACAAATTAAATAAAAACCTAAGATGTTTAAAAAGGGAGGGGAGAGTGAATAATAATATAGGGAAGATCTGGGGACATCTGGACTGGTAAAGATACCGACCTCCCCTTTCCCAAGTTTACTTAACACATTAGGCTTCCTAATAAAGGCTGGTAAAATTTTACAAACCCATTGCAACCCTTTTGACATTTTTAAAAAGGCGTCGTCTTTACATCATATATGTCTTCCTAAAATGTAATGTGAGAAACATATGCGTGAAATTAATCCTGAAGAAAATAAATAAATAAATGAAAAATAAAACACAACTTAAAAATATGTGAATTATAAATAAATAGATAGATAGATGACAAAAAATAATTTAGAAACGAGTTTCACATAAAAAAAAATAATTGATTCAAAAGCCCAATTTCCAGACGTCCATTATTGAAGACGGTCAATTTCACCAACCGATACAAAAGAAGGATATAAAGTAGTAAATTAAATCTAACTAAACGAGTGTGAAGTATTTCACTAGAGAATCGAAGGACGACACAAGAACATCAATTAGACGACAGAATTTATAAGAAAAGTGTTGGTGATTTATACATTCTGAGAAATCTGATAGCATAAAGAACAACCCCAACACGCCCTAGGCTCGCGACAATCCGTACGAGCAGCTCGCGCTTTCTTTGATCAACCTTTTCGGTCTTCACGATGAAGAATAAAAAGTGGCGACACCTAGTGTTGATTGATAGGGAATTTCCCTGGGGGCTGTTCTATTAAGTGTAAAATGAGCAAGTATTAGTTGAGAAGAGAGACGCAAGGGAAAATCTGTTGATATTTTTTATGATGTCCGTTATTTCTCTAGATTGTGGTAGTATTAATAAATCACAGTGTATTAATGGTCAACTACCAGAAGATAATCATACAGCTCTAATGACGTTTAATGATCATGAAATTATAACCAAGAGAAGTTTTTTAAACCAATCATTTATAAAATGATTAAATTAAATACCCTGTTAAAGTGTTTTTCAAGTACTTTTATACTGAAAATAAATGATTCCCCTTTGTAAATCAATTGAAGTTTATGTTCGGCATCATTTCTCTGTGGTAAATAATACAAATACAGTAACCTTTTCATGCAGAATTTAAACCTCCAGTTTATGTATGTGCTTTATTCAAACATGTGAGAGCTTTTTAGTGATGTATGGGGATGAATTATATCATAATACAAGTTCAGATGAAAATACTTGGAAATTAACCATACTCTCTATACTGTTAAGATCTCTGTTAAACATTTCCAGATTTGTTGTTTCAGTTTACGAAATCCGTGACTAAATTGAAAAAAGAAAATCGTCAAAAAAACATTTATGACATGCATGATCTCGTTTTCACTTTGAAACAAAATCTAGACAAGCCAGATAATTCCGTTAGTCAAAAATAACTTACAAAAAAAATGACAAAATCGAGAGTAAAAGTTGTATGTGTTTCGAAACCACTACCTAATACGAAATCAGCTTGCTTACATATTCAACCTACCTATTTATTTCAGGGTCTGATAAAGATTCTTTTAGGATCAACAATGATCAGTGAAACATACAAAATATCTTGACAATAATAAAATGTAAACTTGGCGAAGGCTATTTCACAATCTCACATCTGAATATTGTTAACAGTGTGAGACGGGAGTGTGGTTTATTTCTATTTACTGATATTTAAATAAAATACTAGTAAAATAAATACTCGAGCCTGGTGAAGTGGGGATGTTGTATACGGTAGAAAGTGGGTAGAGAGGTTAAAGTACGGAGAGAAGTGGTAAATTACGGTGATATTGACAGGGTGGACATGTTAGTATACAATCATTATTAATATCCACATCTTTTACTACTTAGGAGACGAATAAACGATTTCGTAAAGGATTTTCGAAATTTTATCATTCTTGGCAAATTTAGAAGTGCATTTTTCAAATTTTGGCATTTGAAACTTGCATTAAGTGCACTTGTATCAAAGGGTTATTAATTCCAAGTTGCACATTATTGGGGTGACTGGGAGCAATTCCATAAAATTATAATGAAAATTGTTTGTCAATTGCTCAACTGGTTGCAAATCTTCAGACAAAATATTCTTTTCCATGGGAAACGTATTTACATGTACATGTAATTAAAATTCTGTTTTCATCAAAAATAAATATAAATAGAATATAACCCAACTGAATTATATGATCTAAAAGTTCACGTAATTGCCCACTGTATTTTGTTGTGTAGCACCTGTGCTTGGTGCCTCTTTGACAATCGCCAGAGATAACATGATCAGTAGGCCTACCTTCAAGAATGGACACGTTGCCGAAGATTTTCAATCCCAAAGAACTAACTAAAGAGTGGATAACCTCATTTTGGTTTGAAAGTATACGCAGTGAAGATCAAGTTGAATTGTTCTACTCACGGAAATAGTCGAGCTCTTCTCAAAAGGTGTGATTATTACAAGAGGTTCGCATATAATCACCAAATAATCTTCTTTATTTACACCATCTACTTCATAACGTCCAAACAAATTTCATAAAAACGTATCAAAAACATTTTTTATTCTTTACTTTTCGAGTTTTTTGCACTGTATTTTATTATTTTGTGATGTCTTTTCTCAGATTTGACGTCAGATATTCTTGTTTGTTAATACATAATGTGCATTTTGGTTATGGGACAAAGGGTAGACGTCAATGTAGGCTAGTTTTTGCATTTTCATAAATAAATATTTCACATTTAAAATATTCAAAATTCAAACAGAAAAGAAGTCCTTAATCTTGACAGGAAGTGCATATCCAATAGACCTAAGATGCAAATTTGGATCACCATAATAAACAAATTTATTAGCTTTGGTGACATGCCCTGCAGTTCTCTTCAGCAAACAATCCAGATTGAAGAATGTTTATGTCCACTAACAGTTGGAATCCGAATTTTAATTCATTGTGGGACAATTGAATATCAAAAAGAAATCATGTGTGACTAAATTTTACTATTTGCGCGTTCTTAGATTTGCTCCAATTCAACGCTTTCAAATACGAAGACCTGACGCATATTGATAACAACAATTATTGAACACTCACTTTTGAAAATTAATGTTGTTCGTCTTTTATTTTTAAAACGACATAATCATGAATAGGCTATGGAAACAATTCATGATGTGTATTCGTATTTTCCTGTCAGTATATAAATACAGTTTTAAGATACAAACTATAAAAGACAAGATATTAAAAGGTTTTGGGCAGATATATTATTATTTTACTATTAGTAACAAAGTGTGAAGTGGTTCACCACCAATTGTTTCTGACAGTTCATCAGTATTTCAGGTATTTTCTTTTCATTTGCTGTATACATACCAGGTACCAAATAGATTTATCTGTTGGATTTCTTTGTCAATTTTTAAGAAATACAATCTGAATGTGGCGTTTATGTATTTCGTTTTGGTTTTGTTCCTTCACTCATTTCAGAGTCAAGCGCTTTTTTTGTACAACTTGTATTCGAATACCAGAAGGGATAATTCACAATTTATGCTGGATGACTATAGCTGTATTATATAACTTTAGATAAATATAATAAATAGAAATGAAAATTTTATGTCTTGCTTATGTACTAATGACTCAATCTCATTCCCGAAATATAGTTCAGGTTGCACACTTGGACTCTGCGAACTATCCCGGTTTGTCCCTTCAATATTTTTGACAAATCCACGACATTGCGAAGGACAGAACGCATTTTTTTTTTCGTGACAGCAGCTCCCACCTGCATACTGACATGGGGGAAAGATTGAAAACTCCAAAAGTTATACCTAGACCAACTTGGGATAAAACCCTGGACATTGAAATGTCTTAAAACATTGACATAAATCCTTTCTTTCTCAATGGTCACTTCTTAAAGAGCGAGATTTAACTTGAATTTAAAAATTTTCCATGACATCTTAAAGATGTGATAATGAACCAACTTCTTACAAATAGTCACACCAAAAGTTGACATTGTCGAAATTGGTTAAATATTTCCTAATCCCTGTCATATTTCTTCGTTTCCGAGGCAATAAATACTGAATAATGGTCTGAAGACATACCGATAACAAGATAAATATCGGAATGTTATTATAATATCATCGTGTGATTCGCACGTTATTATGTATATTAGATAAGATAATATGATGATGTCGTGAAATTCGCGTGTTTTTATCTGTCTATTAAAGCAGTGAATAATGCTCATTATATTCAATTGTCAATTAGTTAGTATAGCCTATTATTGAAGTATTATATACTGTTTGAATTGGGTGATAATAGATCATCATTTCAATCATATTTATCATTATTTATCATGTAATATTTAGTAAACATTTATTGTACTTATTGACAGGGCATTAAACTCTTTTGTTGAATTATCCCCCTTTTCATTGATACTCGTGAAAACCTTTTGTAAGTGGTAAATAATATATAGGACTCAATTCAACAATTCATTTGCCATATCTTGTCACACTACAGCCTGACCAATACTTATTGTCTCCTTTAAAGAATTAAATATATAGTGATAACCATGATTTTTTAAATTAAGGGTGTTAATTGGGCTATTTTACGTTATTTAAAAATGGAATAAGTATATGAAATAATGATTTCTTGAGACTTGTTGTGCATTTGTTGATGATTTGGGGTCCTTCTCGATAGTTTAAGGTTGATTTCATGTCAATCAGATTTTTTTTAATGAGTTGACAGCCCTTTCAAACATGTCATAAAAATTGGACATTTCAAACCTTTGATACAAGTTTAAAAAAATGTGAATGGATCAATCTACATCAAACTTGGCATAAATGTAGACAATTACATTGCCGAGAAACGTACAGAGCGATTTTCCAAAAAAAAAATATTATTTTGGTGGTTACCATGGAAATACGAAAATTTACGAAAATTTATTTGTAGGTACGGCAAACATTTTTTAGGGGCCAAACTAATTAGAATTTTCGAAAAAACTCTCTGTACGTTTCATTCTTATTGAATAAGCTTTCAATCAAGACCAAGATCGTAATTTTCCAATAAAAAATGGCTGAGAAATCTTGTATCAACCGGGACACATTTTGCTACTTTTTCCTAATTTTTTAGCAAAAACTAACGAAATACCTAATTTCTTTTCGTTTTTTTTCATTCTATATACTTTACAAATAAAGTAATAATAATTATCTACAATCTGAGCCCAAAAATAATAAGTAATTCGCAATAATTCCATCTCGTGTTTTTTTTCTCGAACGCTAGCCCAATCAATACCCTTAAGCAAACCAAAAGTATATCATTGCCGGATTTAAAGACTCGCATAAGGGAAACCTATTTTCACTCTTATTGTTTCACAATAAAATTTCAATTTATGAGAATATCATGTGGTAAATAAATGGGAATTTAGCCTATGTCTTGCCCTTTTTTCACCTAAAAGAGTAGAAGTCTGACTTCTGCAAAACGAATTGTCATTTACAAAAAAAAAAAAAAAATCGATTCAAGTTATCAACACTTAATATAATTTGCATTTGGATGCATATGAATATTAATTTGTCCACAAAGTTAAATTTTTATTCACCTATAAAGACATGTTAAGAATTAATGAACGCTTCTGGAATTAATCAGGTAAAGCGCACGACTTTTAAGTCCATATGCACGTGCATCTTCTATTAATTAGCCATTAAATATTCTTAAATACCATGTGACATAGCCTATTTATATACTTAGTTGATCTTTGTTTTGTCATTTTACATTAATATATTTGAATGCACACCCTGACAGAAATGGTCAATCAACGCCTGGTCCTTCGAAATCAAACATTCAAAAGCATCTATTGTGGTCATTGTTGATGCTACATGTACAGCTAAAAATTAAAAATTGAAAAACTCAAGTACGAATGATGCGAACAAAACTCCAAAACTCAAAATCTAATAAATTTTAATTTAAATGATGGTGTTTAAAAGAGTCACGATCGTGGAATTGGAATTCTATGCACAAATTTGGTATGCAATTGTATAGCGTATTGTAAGTAAGGCGAACTTGACCAGAAGAAATGAAATGAAATGAATGGAGTTTTACGTCATACTTTCTGCACCTATATGGGCTAATTGAGGACGGGCAAACGCCATGCAGTGTGCAATGAGGGAAATTTTGCCAGGACAGCGGCATTAGCCTGCTCTTATTTTCGATTTCCAACTGTCGAGGGATCTTTAACGTGCACAGCCAATAGCACACGGGGCCTCGGTTTATTGTCCCATCCGAACGACTAGACGCTTTTCCATGTCAGCCCCTCCGACCTGCATCACTGACAGGGGGAAACCGGGTTGAAAAATCCGAAGGTATCACCTCGACCCATGCCGGGATTGAACCCTGGACCTCCAGGTTAGCGAGCAAGCGTCTAACTCACTGAGCCACCGCGGCTCCCTTGACCAGAAGAGACATCGCCACTTATCGATGATATTGGTTATTTTTATTTTCGATGTGTTTGCAGGGGCGGATCCAGGATTATGAAAAGGGGGGGGCGTAAATGCTAAATATAGCCGAGCGAAGCGAGGCGAAAAAATTTTTGCCTTTTTTTTTTGGCTTAAAAACAGAGAATAAGTATAAATTATACTAATTTAACGGTTTCTGACGTGGACCATGTATGCAAAGTTAACGAAATCTATAGGCGTATTCATTGTACAGTCTAACTTAAAAAAAAAAAAAAAAAAAAGACAGAGTAAAGGGGGGGCGTACGCCCTCTACGCCCCCCCCTGGATCCGCCACTGGTTTCAATCCATATTGTCAGGCACTTAGCTCACACTCGGGAATCACGGTTATCTCCCTTTAAGATAGTAATCAAGTTGTACCAGAGAATAAAGTGTTGTTCTTTTGAGATGTCTTCTATCTGACAAGGATATTAACCGCCATTTACTTCTGTTTTACACGAGAAAATGAAAATAATTAAGATTTTGTCGATAGGTCAACCTCTACTTGTATCAACGACTTCCTAATTACTTCTAACACGAGAGAAATGTAGCGACAGACGGTCTGTTATTGTTTCTTTAGAAACCACCTCATGTTCTTTAGACTGCCCAACTTGTGATTTTGTGTCTAATATCAGATAAACTTACAGCACAAATTAAACTAAATTCTGCCTCCAGGCATCAAATACGATACCCTTGATTTTATAAAATTAATTGCTTTTATTAAATTAGTCAATGTTGTGTCCATCTATTTATTTGTTGAATTATATTCGTGGATATATGTGTTCATTATATTATTTTACTATACTTTGAATTGGCACTATCAAAATATAAACCATAGAACTCAGTCTTCGTACCATAAGTAGGCAGATATTGTGTTCGTTAATCGGGCAAGAGCAGACAACTCTTGACCGAAGATTGATTTTGATTGCTTGATTTGAACGCAGGAGTAGACAACTCAAGGTTGAAGAATGTATGATTGGCTGAACAATTTCTATTTCCGTATGTCGATCTCCGATCTCAGTAATATTCGAGGTTATCTTAGGTGAGCTTAGTCCCGAAGTTTATACGAGCGATCATCCAATATTCTTCTTTAGCTGAATAAATACTGGATAATGTTTCAAAATCTGAAATTATTTTAATCTAGCAGTAAATGTAAATTTAACATTTGAAAAACACGGCAGATTCAATGAATTTGATGTTTTATATTCTCGTCATAACGTGATAATATCACGAGAATAGACGAGAATCTCGAGGGAGTGGAAGCAGACTGTTAAAGTGTCTAAATATGTCGAGATTGGTGTGAAACTATAATTTACATGAAATGAAACCAGTCTGTTCATTTTACTGCTTAAATTTCATCAACTAAATATTTACAAATAGCATTGACTGTGATTCCCCGGTGCCGACGGTGTTGGATAATTTGTGACTCCCCCAGTAACATATCCGTGTAAAATTGTCGTCTGACCTCGGAACAAGACTAATCTTAACTGAACCTCATCTTGTCAAATTATCTTAATTAAATTAAACTTCAATCCCGACTCCTTGACTCGCCATATGCTCCCGTTTCATATGGCACTGTTCATTTTCTTCAAATACGAAATAAAGGAAACATTTTTTTTTTCGTCAAAAAAGTAATATTCCATACCAGGCCCGTAAACAGCCCAGTGCTTCTAGGGGGGTAAACTCCCAAACAAGGGGGGCGGTTAAGGAGACTTTGGAGAGTTTTGGCTTTAATTTCTAATTTTGGGAATTTTGCAGGGGGCGAAAATAGTTACGTACCTGTTCCATGCGCTCAATGTTATAAAACTATATTTATTAAAGTTTTTGAACTCAATTATGTCTCACATTTAGTAATGTTAGTTTATTCAGAAAAAATGAGGAAACCCATAAATTAGTTAAAAACAATTTTAGAATTCGCTAACTTTCCTCACACGTCTAAAATGTTATACATGTATTGGAAAGTTATTCCCATAAGATTTGTCATTTCTACATAAGAAATGGCCACGCGATTTTAAGAACTTATACAATCAGATCTGGATCCTATTTTGAACCAAATACAGCGCCATAGTTCCCTACTTCCAGAAAATGACTGTCTTTGTGAAGATTTATATTCGAAGCACCTTAATTCTGTAACACCAGATGAAATCTAGTCAAACAAATAATCATATCCAAGTGTTTAATTCATAGAGATTAATTTTACAAAATAATTGTGGTCATTGTTTAGATACGTCAACCTATATACTGGCGAGATTTAACAAGAAAATACACGTGATATGTCCGTAGCTAATGACAGTAGAAGTTGGACAAGCAAGCTAATCACATCCATTAGAAAATCTATTAATAACTATCAGTTCTTTCATTCTTTTTTCCTGGTGAAAGCCTTTCAATGTTCCTTATCTAATTCACCTAATCATCGTATGTCAACTGTTTTCTCACTCTTTACTCGTTTATCAAGCAAATAGGTCATTTTACCAGGCTATTTGCATCATTTCATATAAAGCACTCAAATTGAATTATTTAAACCAATCTGTACGCTTGCGCAATGACAAATCTCAGCTCTCAGTTGATAGAAGATTTTGTTTCTGATGTGTTAAGAGGAAATTTTTTTGTTTAGTTGTCTACGATGTTATTTGAGATAACGTCGAATTATACTTAGTAAAATAATTTTGACCGCTTACTGTATGTATGTTAATTGAATTTGTGTCATTGCGACATATACAGTTGGCTGACCCTCGTACAGCTTTCCGGGAGAGTCACAGCTAAAGCATTAAAAGCCTTATATACGCATTATGAGAGTATGTTAAAAAAACAATCAAGCGCTCTGTGGTAGGATCAATCGCGATCCTCGACAGTTCAGAGAACGTTTGTGATAAGAATTGACCATTATTAGCAGATAGGAAAGTGACAGTGACACAGCTACATTATTTTTTATATCCCCACACGCTTAATTTTTTTATTCCTTGATATTTCATGTGTATCAGGTACGGTCATATAGCATCAATTGGTATCATTCCAATTTCCAATCAGAAGTGTGCGGTTTCAGAAATTTCCAATGCATAAACTAAATGTTTGATGACGTTATATCTGAGGTCTTCTGTGATACAACCATATTTCGCGGGTATACGCTCATAAGTCACATCAACCACGTTTGATTGGAATTTGGAATGTTTCAAATTGATACCATCAGTTTCCCTGATACACATAAAATTTTAGAAAACCTCTTAGAATCCCTTAAGTCATATTCCCTTCTTTAAGTCATATTGTAAATTGTCAAAAGCGCCATTAACGTATTCTTATTCTCGACGAAGGATTGTAAAAAAATAGCGAAAGAGTGTTTGTCTACAGCCAAATTGCAAATTGCAAATTGACTGGCGTGTACAGACCTTCCAAAAATCACATAACCTTGAAATTTAAATTTTTGAACAAGCCCCGAAAATAATTACCAAACTTAAAGTGTCATCTAAACTAAGGGTCTCCAACTTTGATTGAGTGCTATAAAGAATGGGCTCTTAGATACTCTTTTATTTCAAATACAGACTTGACTTGTGTCAGTTAAACATTAGAGTGTATAGTCTCCCCCCTTCTTTATTCTCTCGGCTTCTGTATGAGGGCCGCCCGGAGAGGGGGATATGTATGAACTATTTAGAAATAACTATAATTGATAAAAATATGTTTTTATTCTCTTTTAAAGGAGACGTTAATTATAAACAATTTGACCACACAGGCAATACTATTAACATTATTGTTCAAATGACATGGTTCAAGTCCCTTGTTCGACCCCTAGTGGTTCTAGCGTCAATGAAAGATTCAAAATGGCAGCAGTAGATAATGTCGCTGTTTTGGTACACATTGTACACAACAATACATCCCCATGGTGAGCAGTACAACTAATGTATTATGAAAAATAATACGATTTCTTCAATTGAAGTGGTCATTTCTTGAAACGAATTTGACCTTCCGGCTCTCAAACCTCCTGTCAGACATTGATATCGTCTGTCCAACAGTAGGGGAGCGACGACTTTCCCTCCTTCTTCACTAGAGAATGTACAAACTTTCCCTCCTCCAATACTAGAGAGTGTAAAATATAAGTGGGTGTCGTCTGCGCTATTAATTAACATGAATACAGTGGGGTTGATTATTATTATTATTAAATATTTGAATATGATGTAGAAGAATTGAATTGAATTAAGTAGGGAGTTAATATGGGGGAGGAGTGAGAAGAATAACACCTTATACTGACACATCTGGCTCAATGAACCCATAAAACAAAGCTATAGTGAATATAGATGAGAATATACAGAAAATATAATGCTTCATTGTTTCCTTTTCATATCAATCAAGATTTGATTCGTGGCGGATTGCTTTGTTCCGAACAATTTGAGGCATACTGGAATTTGTCTTCTGAACTGCACGTACTTACGATTTACGACAATAAAACTTTAAAAAAAAAATAGATTCAAGTGATGTAACTTATTAACTAGTTAAAAATTTAACATTGAATAAAATTTACTTATACTGATATTCCACAAAAATAACTTTTAAGGGTGACTCCATTCAGGAATATGTGAAAGGTAAATGCTTTACCAATTGACAGATTTAAGATTTCAGAGTCCAAATCCGACATGGATTCGCTTTTTCCATGCCAGCCACGACAGCCAGTCCAACCAGCATTTCCGACAGGGGAAACCGGCCTAAAACGCTTTAAGGGTGGAAAGCTGGGCCATAAGTTTAGCAAGTAAGCATCTATCACATCCAGACACATAAATGAATTGAAACCCTTCCTGTTGACAAAAAAAATATTTAGAGAGCAGAAGCAATTTTATGTGAACCTCAGAATGGAAGGTGATTTCATCTAAATTTTGTACAGTTTTATGCGACTGCTATTTTCAAAAAAAAATTAAAATGATGAAGTTTGCCTTTTATGTAATGTGTTTGTTTTCGGGAGACATCGGAGATAGTCACATATAACAAAATGCATTTAAAGCATGTCTTAATTCAGATTTAACTTCAATAAGTTCACTCTTAAATATTTACGCTCATAATATTTGTCAAATAACATTTTTGTGTGATCTTTTGTCATTCGTGTTTGTCATATCAACTTGTATATTAACAATTTGCTTTAATCTTTCTGTAAAGAAAAATACTTGAAAAGATTATAAACCTACTTCTTTTAATAAAGCCATTATGAAGTAAAAGGCAGTACCTATATTGAAGGTTTTTATAAATCGAGTGAATATGCTTTAAAATACAGAAATACTGTACATTGTAGAATCCCAATTATTCGTTCTGTTGATGGTTGTCGATAGCATTATAGGTATTATAGTCATCAGATTCTGTGGTCTGTTCAAGGAATACAACCTCTTAAAATGGACAAAAAATCTGAATTTTCAGACTTGGTCAATTGGAGTATATTATATTCAACAGGGGACTTACCTGGTGGCAAAACTTTACAATATATTACCTAAATAAACTGATAAATCCAGAAAACTATGTTTATATACAATAATTTAAAAACGCTTATTCAAATTTTAAGAGTTTTTCAACTATAACCTGTAATTGCATGGAAAATTAAATAGTTTTATGGGTTTATTTGATTCTGTATACTTTGGACACCGTTGATGAATATGCCCTCTTATTGAACAAGTTTTAGAACTTTTTTTTAATTCATTTTAAGAGGTAGTATCGCTTTAAATTCAGAATGGTAATTTTGGTAATAGTTACATTTTAAATTTGAATACAAACTATTTGTGTAAATGTTGCACACTGAAAATATTCAAAGTCTGAAATCCTTTTTTCGCAAAGTTTAGGTTGAAATTGTGCATGTCATTTGTAATCTTGAATATTTGTGGACTTATTATGAATAGTTAATTCTTGTAATTAACATTCAATTTGACACAAAATAAAATTTTTAAACAAATTTTGTCCATCGATAGTGCAGTCGATTAGTGCTGGTGAAAGTCCGGGTCCTTGAAATGAAAAAGTAATGCAACAATAACAGCTTTACATGTACATGTATTTTATAGGCGTTTAGACCAATGGTTTTCAATCTGGGGTAATTTTTGAAGTTATCTATGGGCGCTTTGGAATGAAATATAAAACTTTTGGACAACTATAATTAAAATTTCCGACAACAAAAAATATTGCGGGAGAACCTAAAAGAAAAAATTATAATGTAGTAAAGATAGTAGGATGGAAGGTGGTGTTGCAATTGATCAAGGATCATAAAATGGGATACAGAAAAAAGACTGAAAACCCTATTTTAGACCTTTGTGCCCTACTTTCTGATGTACAGCATCCCGGGTCAGACCCATGTTTTCCTCCATGTGACAATATCGTGTGAAAATAAATAAAGAAGCAAATGTTGTAATATACTTAACATTGAAATACAAACACTTGATCTAAACACTTCATACATACACTGTATATTTACCAAATATAATCCTTTAACATATTCATTATGTATTTATATACCTCAAAACATGTCATTGCCCACTTCACTCAAAATACCTTCCAAAAACTGAATAACATCATATATATACATCACTGTGCAATAAAGGACTTTAAATACATAGATTGTTATAGAAAATATTTTGATTCGTTTAAGAGTCACAATGAATTAAATTTGTCAATCCTATTTTCAAGATATTTACACTTAAATTTCGCGACACCTTTATGAAGTGTGCATTTAATTTTTAATAGAAAATTACATAAAAAAACATGGGCATAACCAAATAAATTTTGGATCTGAATTTCGTGTATTTGTTTGATAAAAAGTTATAATTATGCATTTGGAATAATAAAATATTCATAATTTGAAATAGTCCTCGAGCAAATCACCATTAAAAAATATCCCTAATTTCACTTTCTCCTTAAAACCTGGTCGTAATAAGGGCTCTTCATCAACAATACTTCTACTCGTCGCTGAAGTTACAGAGCAGAAAATTGGAAAGGCTGCGAAAACAAATAACGTCACATTTGACACCCATTCATGTCGCGTGGGTAGGGACCCTCAATGTAGTCGTGGAAGGCATAAAAATCTCTCCAAGGCGACATACAAGTATATGTGACGGTCGGTTCGTTTTGTTGTCAGTTAATAAACGTAATGTAAGTGACATAACGAATATTGCCCACCCAGAATTATCAGATTTATAAATCATTTAATCTTTCGTTTATGTATAGAATAATACAACAATTTATAGGGTGTCTTTATAAACAATGCAAAACTTTGACGGGCGTTGTTGAATGTTTCCAGATCGGGTATGTAGATTAATCTAAAATAAAAAGGTTTCCGCTTTTGTAAGCCCCATCCCTGAACTATAAATTCGAATTCTATGTTTGCAAAGTAATTGTGTTAGTCCGTAAATCCATAATTTTCATCCATTAAGTTGCAATGGATTTGTGTTCTTTTTTAAATACATTCTTGGAGGTAACGGTTGCAAAGAAATTGTGTTATTCTTTTATTTTCATTCTTGTCTTATTTTATAAAATTTATTCTTTATGGTCATGATTGCAACTGATTTGCATTTCCAGGCTTTGGTTTCTAATGATTTGTATTATTTTATAAGTATAATTTCATGCTAAGGGGGTCACGGTTTCAACATGAAATTCAACTACTCCAGATGACACGATTCTATGGAAGTAAAACTTAAAAATATGAAATTATATTTTACATCGTCTAAATAATAAATATAACCAGTGGAAAATGGAGATAAAGGAATTATGTTCAGGATGATCATTTATAAAATATTTGATAACTGATTTCCAATAATTATAAACAATAGATCTAATCAAGTCATTATTATTCTATTTCTAGTCTCGTATAATTTACACCTTTATTATTCTAGTGGTTATATAATACTGTAATATCAATATTTCTATACAGTCCGAATAACTTAACATTTATGTAATGATCATATTGCTTTGCTTCCGCCGCCCACTTCTAAATCACAGAAACTTTAGTTTACTTTGAAGTTATTTGTCAAATTTTAGCCACTGCTGCTTGGATGAATAAGTGGGTTATGTTCTGAAAATAGTTGATATATACATCTGTGCTCTTAATGAATAAATGAGCCACTTCACAGAAGTTTGATGAAAAAGTAGGTTAGGAGTTTAAAGGTTCTAAAGGACAACGTTTACAGGAATAGTTTTGAATTTTTGCAATATGCGCAGATTAAAATACTATATTTTCTGGCTACATGTGTTAAAATGTCAATTTATTTGTGCATTTATTTGTTTAAACATCTTATTGACCTATGCAAATATATTTTCGATTATAATCTCTGGCCTCTCGCATGATGCTGCACATTTCAGATGCCTTTCAATTTCAGTCATATTTTGATATGAAAAATTGCTTATATATATCAGTAGTCTTTAAAATTAGAACTATTCTTGTTGTAAAATGAGAGATGTGTTCTTTGGTTAGTTTTATAACTATCGTTTTGTGAGGTAATGCACAGATTCAATTAAATTCACCATTATAATTGCAATACTTAATGGCACTTGACCGACCATTTCATTTTCTATGACAGATTAATCTTTTATATTGAATCTTAAAATATCCAAATTAGTTCCAATTGCAATTGCAGTTGGTTACAAATGACAGAAATCTAAAGTTTTAATATTGGCAATATCAGCCAATTGGTAGCATTTTCTTCAATATTTAGTTTTCATTTTGCGTGTGAATTTGAAAAGTCATTTGAAACAAGTGGCTTATTAAAATGTAGCCTACTGTGTGAAATGCAGAGTGAGTGGAGCTGGTAAACATTTGAAAATCGTAATAAAGAGTTTATATTCTTCAATCTTAAAGCTGCTGTTTTCTTCTTGGTACCTCAGATCATCATAACTGTCATTTTCCTCCGTTGGAAAATATCAAAATTTGGCATTTCTTTACGCGACATGCGACGATGTGACTCTAAGAGAAATTTCCAAGATCTCATTTTATAATAGAGAAATATTTAATAAAGTAGTGGTTGGTTGGCAATTTAAATTTTCTTGTGGAAAGGTCTGCATTTTCCATGCAGGCATTTTAAAATTCTCCGTCAGTGTTGAAAAACAATCCTTTTCACCTTGATTTACCTTCTAATCCAACTTCTAGATCTTTAATATTGGACATCTATCTGTAAGCTCGTAACAGAAGTCTCATAATGCCACTTTAATGAGTAAAAATTGAAGATTTAATATTCTCTATTGACAATATCGATTTAAGCTTAGAAAATGTTTCCAATGATGTTATAATAATGTTTCCATGATGTTTCAACGATTTCTCTCAATACATTCATTGAAAATTGGGAGGAAAATAGCCATTAAAGCTTCTATATGGAACAATAGAAATTTTGGTAAACATTGCTTGTTCATATTGACACTGATTTTAGTTATTTCATATATCACTCAACTCATAATACGACTTGGACGAGATAGTGTGAAAATATTTATCTAGACTTGAAAAGCTACCATTTTCTCGCCTATTTGCCCATTTGATCAAGACAAGTGCGCTGTTGACGAATGAAATCACGAATAGCAGGATCCAATCGTTTCTTAAGCTCACAAGTTCCATGTATTTATTTAGTTGTCAATTGTGAATTGAATTTCGATTATCCAGATGATATTCTTCAAGGCAAATAGAATTAGAAAAAGTCAGGCAAACTCTGATTAAATATTATATCGATGTCTATTGAATTTCAATGACGCAAGGTTTTCAGAAATTGTGTACATTTGGTAATCGTCCTCCACTGGTTTCTATTATAAGAAGGAATAGTTCCTCGTGATTGGTGCAGGCGCCAATTGCATGCAAGTCTTGTATTTATCAACCACTCTATAGCCAAAAATCACGCTTTATCAACAATTATTTTCCGTCTTCTTCTCGCATTTCCATTTTCATTTTGTTTTGTAAAAGCCTCGTTATGATAATAGTATTTGAATAAGCGTATTGGTAATCACGAGAAATCCACGAGGACATTTTCACCAATAGAATTAAGAGGGGATTTTCAGACACGCAATTTGTAGTTTAGACATGAGTCCTAATGACACTTAGAAAGGTCTTTGTGACAAATATTCATCTCCAATATACATGATTGAATGCTGTGTGTAAATAGATGACAATACAGCAGCAAATTATTCTGCCTAGAACCCCTTGGTTCATTCAACGTGGTAGGCAAAATTCTACAGTCTGTTTTGGCAAACTTTATAATGGTAGCTAATGGGCCGCGACATGGCTGTCAAACGGAAACAAAAGGACAAGTAGAGGGCGGTGTCATACATTGTTAAAGAAAGTAAACAATATAAAGCTAGCTATTGACGAAGTGCAAGTATCCAAAAATATCCAACTGAGTTTGGATAATGTAATTTGACTGCTTATAATCTTTTCAAGATTTTAGTCTTACACCGAAACGCGGTTGGAGATTTACTAGAACATTATCATTCGACAGATGAATCTCAGTCCAAAAATGGTGAAGTTGAATGACGTTGGGAATTCGCCGTCTGTTCACGTTTCGTCCAATCTAAATCACACATTGGAACTGGACTAAGATTCCATAAAGAAAAACGAAGAAGACCGCGTTTACTATCCAGACTGATGTAGCCTATATTCTTTCGTTTTTCTTAGAAAACGGAATTGTAGTTGTCTCTAAGAATAAGAAATCAAATGCATTCCGATTATTCTGATTTAAATAAACTAAAAGTCTAAACAGAATCCGATAAATAAATTCATAACACCATAAGATCATATTATTTAAAAAACGCTTTATGCTTCTTAGACGAAGTTATAATTGTCACTAAGACTAAGAATGAAAATGTATTTTGAAGATTCTGGTTTAAAGAAAAATTATCTCTGAAATTTAATTAAAAATGAAAAAAAAAATATCATATCAAGCTTTGACGAATAAATCTGGTGAATCCAAAAAAACTTTATATTATGTCCTTAACTTACTAAACATATTGAAAAATGGTATACTACAGATTCTATACCAAGTAAAATCAAAATAAAATTTATATTTTTATTGACCAATTTTGAGAAATTCTTTTTTATGTTCATTCTGAAGTTTATTAAGAATTATTGAAAAACACATATTTATGCAAATTTGCATCAAAAGAATTCTTCTTACAAGTACACAGGGCATAAAAGCTCAACAATTTTAGGCTGTATTGCGAAAAAAACGTAGACTTTAGTCACGTTTGTTAGGTATAATTTTGGAAATAAAGTATGTTAAATATAATATATTTAATAGGGTATTTTGGATAATGGATATTTTTGGTTGAATTGTGGGAATAAAGAGGTTAATTATAGGTCAATATTTATCCAATGAATAAATGGTATCATAGAAAATATGAAAATTGTGTTAGTTGTAAACGAAGATAAATATACGGAGAGTAAAAAGGGAGGGAATACATTGAAAGTATTTTGATGTTATCTCTGCCTCTATAAAAATGATGTAAATAAACTATTTACACGAATAAGATTTAAATATGAATAGGCTGTTTATTTTATTTCTGATATGAAATAGATGAATACGACGAGAATAAAAAGTTGATTTAGTATTCAGATGTCATTGGACACTTACAATTTGAATTTGTAAACATAATAAATATATTTGATATGTGTATTTAGCAACTAAATATTTACATCACATTTGAACACATAGATTTACATGTTATTCGTGTTGACACAGTGAATATTCCCACTTATCTCCCCTTATTATGTTCTCCTTTAATTGTGGCACTGATAGTCGTGGAGAATTGAAAATCGTTTTTACTACGTTTTACACTGAATACAACCCTATTACCATCACGTGATGTAGAAAATGTAATTTGTTGTAGCATGGTGAATAGAAAACGATTAGGCATTACAATGGCTGGACTGGAAATAGAGAAATGTCTTCAATGTCTACAATTAATGACCAATTAATGATAATAACGCTTGACCAAAATTGGCGAATTTGATTGACACATGAGACGAGCATTTAGACACATCTATTTCCACATCTCCTGTTTATTGCTAACGTTATTCTTTGTGTGTAAATATCTAAAATGTCGGAAATACTGAATCTCTCGATCGACGACTGATAAAGAATATGGCAACATGAGGCGTGTGACATTTAAAATTTGTCAGTATTTGAACCGTTAACGAACCTTTTACCCTTTTCACCAGATTTGATAATTCACTTGTTAATCTGATGATAAAATTTACTGACAGATTCGTTGTCACAAATATCAGACTAGCTTAGATGCCGGTATTGATTGAATTCGGTAATTTTCGAAATAACCTTTACTTTTAGTACTACAACTACAGGTTGGTTAAAAGTATTCTTTCAAATATGTTGTCTATGAAACAAGATTATGAAAAAAAAAATTTCGTAGGAATTGTATTCCCGTCAAGAGTGTACATTACCAATTACATGGACATATCTTCGAGCACCAGCTAATAGTATATTAATATTAATGTAAGATATAATTCCCATGGGATTATTGGTAGAAATATATATTGGGCTGGTTGTTATATAATCTACTTAAAGCTGCCAATAATAAATTATTTTGACATGATAAATTTGATTTTATTACATTATTGTATCAATGTTGCATTATCCTTTTCACCATAAAACTTGAATTAGATTAACAATATTATATATTATATCATCTGAAAGAGGAACAAAAGTACATTAATAATATCAATATACAATTAGATAAAACTGGACTTGGCGACCATTTTTGCAAAAGTTTACGTAAATACACTTCCGATTTAGATTTTTCTTCTTGAGGGTGAAAATGAAAAAAAAAACTATATTGCACAAGAATAACAACTTCCAGCTGTTTTTTTTTTAACCTAACATCATAGTATGGATCTTTCCTATTTACAGCTGGTATGACTGGAATTGTGACTAACACGGGTCATCGGGCTTTCACACTCCTATCGAGAACCGAACTCACATTCCCAACAACTATTGACTAAAATAATGCAAACCCCGATGAGCATAAAGAATTTAGAAAAAAAAATCTTTACAATCAACATTTAAGATTTTAAAAAAATGAAAACTGTATAAAAGACAGTCTGTTGTTTGATTAGTTTAATGAAACTTCCATAATTTGTCACAGTAAAAAAATAAGAAACAGTTACTTAATTTCCGCAGTTCTTTTAAAAAAACAAATACTGCACACATAAAAAAAATATTTCAAGAAAAAATAAAGCCAAATCAAAATTGAAGAATAAGCTTGCAGGGATTTGTTGCTAAACGTTTAAGCCTAAAGTTTTTCTTGATAAAATCATGAAAACCATATATCTTTTTTAACTTAATCTTTCCAATTTTCAAAATGACAGTTATGTTAAAATTTTTGGTCGGTTTATTTTCGCTTTTTTATTTCATATTTTGTTTGAAGAAAGTTGAAAAAACGTGTTATTTTGTAAAAAATAATTCCAGAAATTAAAAAAAAAATTGGAAGTAAGCATATTTGAAAAAGAAATCAAGTATACTTTACAGCATATCAAATAAAGCACTTTCGGTTTTACAAAACTGTCTTACGTTTATAATCCTTAAAAAATTGAAAAAATACAGATAATGTTATATCAAAAATATAATTCAAGATACAAAATATACCGATAGCATTTAATATGATACAACGCAAAAGAATTAATATATTCAACAGAGCATATAAAAGGAAGAAAATGCGGAAATATCTTGCATTAACAGCACATCAATAACTCAGTAAAGGAGGACGACTGTGTTAAAAATACTGATTGTTCAACTATTGAATTATAATTACGCCACAGCAATTACACCGTTCTACCTGTTAATCGATTAGCAAGGTGTTGAAAGCAAACTTTTCTAAATGTTTTTACCGTAAAAGCCTTGAAGATATTGCCATAGAAAATGATATTATGTCAATAGCTGAAGGGGTAAACATCAGTCGAACAACTGTTTAAAATTATTGAATAATAATTATAAAATCAGACATATTTGAGAAATAAAACTTCAAGTGTTTGCTTTATTGAAATAGAATGGATAATTATATCATCATCTTTTTATTGCGTCTATTTTTCTATTTTTATTACGAACTGACATGTAAAATAATTTGTTTCAATAGAAATCAATGGTTTTGTATGATGCAGTATGTACTTGTGGTGTATTGTAATATTTCCATTAATTTATAGTCTGTTAATTTGAATTTAGTTATATAAAAGGGAATGGGAATAACACATTTTATCGAGATTGAATTTGACTCTCAGTGAAACAGGAAAATTAACACTGGCATAGATATATAATAACAAATTAGAAGGAAGTTACACAATTTTTAACACATTCTTATTTTAGATAAACACATTCTTATTTTAGTTAAAATCTACAAATCCTCAAAAACCGGAATTATTCAAAACACCACGTAAATGGAATTGAAAGAGCGAATACAGGAATATGGGGGAACATTTCGGCCTCTATAACCCAAATGAATATCAAATAACTGCATAATTATATGGTATCTATTTTATTCCAGATTTTACTATAAAACTATAGTTGTATCTTGTTTCCAATCGTTTTGCACATTGCTACACATTGCTCGGATGTTATTTTATATCAAGCTAAATATATTTCAAAACGTTCTCCGAAAATTAAAAAAAATCGTTTTATCATCGTAGATAAATGTGTTAAAAATTAAAACCTTTTCATTTTCTAATAATAAGCTAGTAATACAATTCTAAACATTGTTATTAGTAATTTTTAGTAATAAGGTTTTAATTTTTGTGTTAGTCTGACGACTATACCTAATGTGAATCCATCTACCTATGATTTTTTAGAATTTTCCATCATTCTGTAAGCTATTAATAATTAAAGGGAAATAACTATATATTTTATGTGTAAACATAGAAATACAAGGTAGGGAAGGCCAAGAGACAGTAAATAAACAGTTTATGCTTAGCACGCACAGGCTTCATTTTCGCGAGTCGATTTGGATAAGTCTCAGAAACAGGGATTTTTTAGCTCATCAATTTATTACTGGTTATCACAACTCACCATTGAAATTTAATATATTTTGTAAGAGTTGTGAACAATTTGACGGATTAGATAAGCTAACAAAAATATATTCTGAGATTACATTTGTTTTTGGTCGAACAGTAAGTTAACACATGCAAGGGTACCAAACAGTGCACATCCGGTTTCTTCCATTGGTGAAAAGTGATATTTACAATTAAAACCGGCATATAAATTGTTTACATTCGGTAGTGAAAAGTAGAATAACCAGTTCACGTTCGGTAGTGAAAAGTGGAATAACAAGCGAATGTTCGGTAGTGAAAAGTCACCTGTTTATTAAAGTCGTTTTTATTTATGTACATTTTTATACATCATTAAGTATAATACTTAAAGAATATTTATTGATACATTTCAATGCACTACCATACATATGAAAGAGCCAATTTCAACATTAGGGAATTGAGTGCTAACCTCCATACCAGTATTTTCGCAGTAGGGCCTACAGCTCGGAAATTAGCATTTTAACATGCAATTTTAATACTTTTTTTTACTAAATGACAGAACCAGAATCTTCTTGCATTGGATCGTTATCTACTACATATAGATTTATTTTTTATCTTTTTTACTACATGATTTAGTACGTTAAAAACGCAAGTTACAATGTCAGAAAGTCATGTTAAGCATGACAGTGCAATTGTCAGTTGAAGGGAGAGAACTGCATTTAAACATACAGACAAATAACATGCAAGTTTTAATCTTATATTTTGCAAGCAAATGTTTTTTTTCAGATCATTTGAAAAATTCTAAACGTAGTTCAGTACGTTACAATTCCCCCCAAAAAATTTCATTCTTGTATTTTAATTGTGTGATATTATAAAAAAAAACATTTGAAAATACTGCGTTCGTTGTACATTATATATCAATTGACATTGACTAGTGAGAAGCGTTTAAAGAGACAATATGGTATCTTGTAACTTTCTTATTGCCGGTACTCTGGACATGAATCGTATGACGAGCTGAGGGGATGATACGTTGTAATACGACAACGTAGACTCTCACATAATCTTCAGATATGGCAGATTACCCCCTGTTAGTGTTATAGTTTTTATAGTATTTTTTGAAGGTCTATATACCCCCGGTCTTCACCCATTTTTCTCGGCGACTCAAACCAAGCTTAGTAACAGTTGATCGACCCTGAACTACGCCAGATTATGAATCAAGAACACTGTCAATGTGTTAAAATAAAACACTGTTTATTATCATATAAAGTTATGCAACATCAACATTAATACTTCTTAACTGTTAAACTTATCGCAAAAATCGTTATAAACGAGGACCCTACAGGTCCTACTGCACTGCATGGTACTAACCCATAAATGTTCTTTCGATATCCCCTGCGACCCTTTCAGGTAGTGTCATTAGTACACTTTAAGTTGGTGCATGGATGGTTTACACCATTAAGTCTTCAAATGGCGTGGACAAGCTGGATGCCAGTATACTAAGGTGGATGTAATCAGTAACGACGCCCAGGAATTTATCTTTTCGATTACCGTATATTATTTCGATTTCCTCTCGGAATAAATGCACTGATCACTATTACCTTAATTGCAAAAGTTGAAAAAATTGTCAAAAAGTGCTTTAAAAAGTCTGCGACAAAGTTTTAAAAATTTATCGAAAAGCTAAATTCCTGGTCGTCGTTACTGAGTACATCCACCTTAGTATACTGGGCCTGACTCCTTAAAAAAAAAGTCTGCGGACGCCATTGTTTATTCTAAGGAGTCAGTCCCAGGGGCGAAGAAAATTTAGGTACCAGAAAGCTTAGTTTTGCACGTTTTTTTTTATTTTCATATTTTTATCTTTTTTTCCAGGGGAAGGGGGATAACAGTAGGATACAAACACTTCAGCTAATATTGATAGCCGCCATCTCGTAATGTGTTGTTCTTTATTCTATCGACAAAATCTGATTAGATGTGCTGGTTCTTTCCCACGAAGTCACCGCTTAGGTCAAAACGAACCATGTAGAAACGAAAAACGGTGACTTCCCGGGAATATGCTCAAAAATTGGATTTTGAAAACAATAGGATTATTTTTTGTTATCTTAGCAGACGAAAGCCTTCTTAATCGGGTTAAAACCAATTAAACAAAAATGTCTTCAAAAAATGTGTTTAACATTATAAAAACATATAACAAACTATATTTTAATTTTAACAAATGTGAAAAGTAATCAGACAATACTAGAACATTTGATTTAAATATATTTGATTGATATCAAATGGATTTGGATACAAATTTCGAGAACTTAGTAAAAAAAATCCTATCCATAAAGAAATACATACAAATTATTACAGATGGGGCAGACAATATTTATATATTATGAAAACAAAAATGTAAAAGGTGCAGAAAACAACAAAAACACGAAGTAAAATGAAGAGAATGGACGAGAATAGAAGTACACTCAGAAAAAAAAGTTAGACAATTCCCAGTCAATCGACTCATTTCGCTGAGTAATTGACTTTGTCCATAGAACGACTATCTTGTGACTCTCATATTTGAGTCATTTTCTTAGTCAAAAGACTACCATATGAGTATTATGACTCATGTAAACTGAGTCAATTTATTGGGTCAATATTGAGTACATTGACTAATAAAATTGAGTCATCCCGAAATTTTTTGAGTCACTGTTATGTTCGTCATAAATGAGTCAAAGGACTTACTCACGAGTCTTTTGACTCATGTAAACTGAGTCAATTTATTGAGTCAATATTGAGTAAATTGACTGATACAAATGAGTCATGACGAAATTATTTGAGTCACTGTTACGTGCGTCATAAATGAGTAAAAAGACTATCACGCGAGTCTTGCGACTCATGTCAACTGAGTCAATTTATTGAGTCGATATTGAGTAAATGATAAAAATGAGTCGTATCGAAACTAAATGAGTCACTGTTACATACGTCATAAATGGGTTTTTGATTACATGATTAATAAAAATGAGTCGTGCAAACGATATTTAATTCTCCACAATACACAAAGGAAGTGTCAAGTGTCAAAATTACACAAACCAGTTCATTGCAAAAGTGCATAAAGAGTTTATCCCATGACACGTTTCCTCGTTGACGTTGTCAGGCGCCGGATAACGCCAACAGAAATCCTGTTCCATAAGTTCAATAGAGTCTGTTCAAGGTCCTTCGGTTCACTGAAGGTGGTTGGCCACATACCTTCTCAGCTGACGATTAAGATGATCCTGAACCTACTTTCATCTGTAAAGAACACTCACGCCCAATCACGTTGCTGCAACCGACGTGCCCATGGCAGCACGTGGACAAAGTAGACGGGTCAACGCCATTCCAAAGTGAAGGTCCGTAGGCTCGTATATCAACTGAATGAAGTCTTCAAACGATGGTTCGTCTGCTGATGACATGTCTCAGTACTGTTTCTGCCGTCGAAGCCGCCGTCACACATCTGTTTCGAAGATGAATTCACCGGATGTAGCGGTCGTTGTCTGATGTTGTAACCCTTCGTCTTTTGGTCGGTCTTGGGCCTGTCCTGTCTTTTTTAATTGGATTATCAAATTTCTGATGGTGGTCTGGAAGCTGTTGAAGGTTCTTACTATCTTTCGTTGAGAAGCCCCCATATTGACTGTACTAATCGCTATATCTCTGTCTTGGCATATTCTTAGTTTTTTTACTTACTGTAGGCCTATGCCTGTTCTGTCCAACCTCGGTATTTAATTTGAATACCGAAAATTCGGTTGATTTCTCCGCTGTTTCATCGTCGTAAAAAAAAATCACTGATATTGTAACTTTATCTGGTTTCTGCAATAAATGAAATCAGATATTCGTTGTGACATTCGTATTAAATTCCCGCTAATTATGACCAATTATTTTACGTTCTTTGGGTTTTATTGTTTAATGAATTTATGTCAGACCATACAAATGAAGTGGGGGTGGGGGAGGAGTATATGACTTTCTTGCTTGGTTTATTTTTGTTTACATTGTCAGTAATGTTAGTTCAAAATTCAAACTGGATAATCGAGTACTTTGACTCACTAAGGACTCTCTAATGACTCGCATTAAAATAAACCAAAAACACATATTCGACGGAATCATCAGATAATACAACGATAATCTAAAAAGAAACGACTGTATTGTGTTTGTTTTTGAAAACGTGCTGAAGGTATGCGAGCGAAGTACGCTCGTAAACGTTGACAATTTCGTCTACTTGTTGCATAATTTGTGATTAGACGTGGAAGGGTCTCGTTGTTTTTAGTCTTCGATAAGTTGACATTATTTAAAAAATGCTTTGCCAATTTGAAAAACTTAATGAGTTACCATCTTATAATAATGCGATCAATTAATTCGACCGACCAACAAACACGTCTGATGCCTTAGATTGAATTATTTGCTTACCTAATTCTGCAGACGACATAGGCCTAACCGTTAACATTACGTCACTATTACCCACAATACCTCATTCCGGAAGGACTCATCTGTGACTCAGCCTCCACAAAGTACTCACATGTGACTCAAACAAGTTTTATTTGTAGTCAAAAACTGGTAATTTTTTATTTCTTTGTAGTTTATCCATTTAGGCCTATAAGTCAATCGTTTAACGTGGATGAAGTTTTGTGTTATGTTAATGCAAAATAGTTTATCTTGTAATGTATAATATACATAAATAAGAATCAAGAAAACGTAATAAAGCAACTCACATATCGTTATATAAAATTCATGCTCGCAATGGTGACTATAAAAAAACTCCTTCTATACATCAGCAACGTATTTTACCTGATAACCATCCTGATGCCTAATGTGTATGTGAGAGCGACCTAATACTTTCCCCGAACTTTTACTGGGCAGATAAGTGATACCTCTATTTCATTATATATAATTGAAATGGATGGAGTTCAGACGACCTTTCATGAACCAAATTTTCCCAAAATTAGACGTTTACTATAATATATTGTATTACTGAAACTGATCAGTATCAAAATCTATAAGCATAACTTATAGGTAGATTGATATTGTTGTTCTATTATGTGACTCAGATTCGACTAACAGCGTACCAGCCATGTACTCTGTTTTGACGATCAATCGACTCATTTAAGCAGTATACAAAAACTATCTGACTCGTTTAGTAAACTGAGTCATGTTATGACTAAATTGCGACTCAATTTAAACAGAAACCGAGTCGATGGACTCAATGCACTGAGTATTTGAATATGACTCATCTAATGAGTCGCAATTACTCACATTTGTCTAACTTTTTTTTCTGAGTGTAAGAAATGGACATTATTAAAGATAAGATAATACCTTATCACAAAGGAAAACCACGAACAAGTTAAAAAACGTTTCGAATTTTTGATGAATTTTGGAACGAGTAAAATTAATTCCAAAATCAGGATATCAGATAAATTAGGATCACACCAAGGAATGCATCTAAGTCAAGGTTAAAGCAACGAGACGAATTACTAAGTAAATGTTCCCTAGAACATCTACTTAGTAATTCCCTCTCAATTTTATACAGATTACACTTAAAGAAATAATGATAGGCGCCTATCATGACTTCTTTGAGTTAAAACTGTATAAAATTGAGAGGGAATTACTAAGTAAATGTTCCCTTATACATTTAACACTCAAAGAAGTCACGATAGGCGCCTATCATGACTTCTTTGAGTGTAAACTGTACGAGGTAATATTTACTTAGTAATTCGTCTCATTGCTTAAACCTTGACCTAGATGCAGTCCTTGGGGGTGATCCTAATTTATCTGATATCCTCAATTTGGAATCAATCTAAAAAACTTATCAAAAATTCGAAACGTTTTTGAACACGTTTGTGGTTTTCCTGGGTGATTAGGTATTATCTTATCTTTTAAATAATGTCCATTTCTTACTTCTACTCTCGACCATTCTCTACCTTGCACTTCGCGTTTTTGTTGTTCTGTGCACCTGTTACATTTTTTTTTTTTTCATAATATATATTTTTTTCTGTCCCATCTGTTATAATTAGTATGTATTTCTTTATGGATAGGAATTTTTTTATTAAGTTCTAGAAACTTGTATCCAAATCCATTTGATATCAATAAAATATGTTTAAATCAAATGTTCTTGTATTTGCTGATTCCGTTTTACATTTGTTAAAATTAAAGTATAGTTTGTTATATGTTTTTAAATGTTAAATAAATTGTTTGAAGAAATGTTTGTTTAATTGGCTATAACCCGATTAAGTAGGTTTTAGTCTGCTAAGATAACAAAAAATAATCCTATTGTTTTCAAAATCCAATTTTTGAACAAATTCCAGGGAAGTCCCCGTTTTTCGTTCCTACATGGTTAGTTTTGACCAAAGCGGTGACTTTGTGGGAATGAACCCGTACATCTAATCAGAATTCGTCGATAGAATAAAGAACAACACATTACGAGTTGGCGGCTATCAATATTAGCTGAAGTGTTTGTGCCGTACAGTAATCCCCCTTCCCCTGAAAAATAGATAAAGATATCGAAATCCAAAACGTGCGAAACTAAGCTTTCTGGATGCTAAATGTTCTTCGCCCATGGGCCTGACTCCTAATAAACAAATCTGCGGACGCCCTTGTTTAGTCTGTATCAAAGGTTATATTAATCAGTGCATTTAAATTGGTGTTGCTTCTTGTAACCTTCTGGCTTTGATGATATTTTTGATTAACGGAATTGTTTTTCTAGAGAAAAAAATGATACACGTCCTCATGCCCATGCCCCTACAAAACGTATGGCGTTGACTCTACGTCTACAAAGGAATGGTGTGGGAACACTCTAAGTCTACAAAGGGTATGATGTGGGTACACTCAACGCATACAAACACTATACCATTTGTAGGCATAGACTCTATGCCAACAAAAAGTGTGGTGTTGGTATGCGTTGACTGAGTTGACTCTATGCCAACAAAAGTAGTGGTGTTAGTATGCGTTGACTCTATGCCAACAAAAGGTGTGGTGTGTGTATGCGTTAACTCTATGCCTACAAAAAGTGTGGTGTGGGTATATGTTGACTCTATGCCTACAAAAGGTGTAGGGTGGGTATGTGTTGACTCTATGCCTACAAAAGGTGTGGTGTGGGTATGTGTTGACTCTATGCCTACAAAAGGTGTGGTGTGGGTATGTGTTGACTCTATGCCTACAAAAGGTGTGGTGTGGGTATGTGTTGACTCTATGCCTACAAATGGTGTGGTGTGGGTATGTGTTGACTCTATGCCTACAAAAGGTGTGGTGTGGGTATGTGTTGACTCTATGCCTACAAAAGGTGTGGTGTGGGAATGTGTTGACTCTATGCCTACAAAAGGTGTGGTGTGGGTATATGTTGACTTTATGCCTATGTGGGTATGCGTTGATGAATCAGTAAAACCTGTCATACATTCACACAAGCGGATTCCATTTTATTTCACCAAAGTTGACTAACAGATCACATTCATTCTGTCATCACCTCCAAACACCATAGCTCATTTAGAATCGTTGTTTTTTAAAATGTTCAAGATTAAAAAAAAAATTACTCTTTGGTTCTGAAATAAAAGCCCTGGCCACTTGTTTAAAGCGATACCACCAAATGAGCTTAACTTCTCAAAATTGGCCTATAATAGTATATATTCATCATTGATGTCAAAAGTATGCAAACAGAATCCAAGAAACCCATAAAACATGTACTTAATTTCCCTAAAATTACAGGTTATTGATGAAAAACGCTTAAAATATCTGTGAGCGTTTTTGAATTGTTTCTATATAACATGCTCTTTTGAATTTATGGGATTATACAGACAATGTATGATTATGACACTTAGAACGAGAATCTTCTAAAGAACTCATGGATTGAAAGTACCTAAAAGCAATGTATCATACCTTTTGACGATGCCTTAGAAACATAAAATACGAGATAAGAAAGCCTTGGCGAAATTGCAATGCCAATGTCTGGTGAATTTCAAATGGGTTAAGATAATGTTGTTATTCGCTATAATTATCTAAAATAATGCTACCTTAATATATTTTGAGTATTATGAGGGTTTCATTCCTTGTTTTTATTTTCAACAAAAGCCATTTTCAGATTTTTCTGATGTGGAATTTTTTTGACAATAATAGAAATAAATGGGGAGCAGCCAAACAAGTGTTTTCTTTCGTTCCAACTCACTATATCACAAGATATCATTATTTATTCCAAAACCTTTCTATCTTCTGTCTATCTATTCATAAATGAATGTACTAAAAAGTTTGACATACCAGAATCAGTCCTTAGATGCTCCTTCATACAACAATAATACAGATAAATCCTTGATACCAATATATTTAGTTTCTCTTGTAGAAAGTTAATTTGGATCTTAAAATAAAGTTTTTCTGTAACTGAGGCTGAATTTGTCTAAGAAAATTTCTTTTTAAGCCTCAGATGGTCAAGTGTAGTGACTAAAACTTTCAAGAATTTGGAATGTATAAGTAAATGAAGGGAAGACATCCAAGATATAAACCAAGTTGCCAGTCCTGTCTATTCAATTCTGGAAATTTATACAAGGACTTCTAAACACAACTTGGTGATAATAATTTTTAATTCCGGACACGACTAAAGCGGGATTAGATGCTATCAACTAGGATTTGAAGTAGCTCAACTTTCCGGACAGCGTCCAAGGTAGGAGAACCTTATGGGAGGTGTACAGCTTTTAGGACCACGTCCTAGGTAGTGGAACCAATATCTAACTAGCAATAAATGATGTTGCTTACTTCAAAGATCAAGGCCAGGAGGTCTTATTGACCATCTCTAGATACCAAGACCCGGAGCTTGTTGACTTAGCTCCTATGCCTCTTTTGGGCTTTATTATTGTTATTTTATGATCCTTAAAGGCTGTCCTAGATATCGTAGACTAAGACCTAGTCTACACACCTGCCTGGTTTAATCTCAACCAGAATCTATTTTCTTCCCTTTAGTGATCAATGATCAAAAGTAAAGTTTTTGTTACATTCATTATAAATTCTATAATTATCAATAACGGTGAAATATTCAAATAAGGGTTGTGCATATCTTTCTTCTAAAACCAAATGTCAACTACATCTTAACTCATTCAGTCTTTAAGGTATCAATCTTAGATACATTCAGCTCAAAAACTTAAAACACTATTTTAAAACTCAAACGAAATGAAATCTTCAAGACGAACTAAATATATTGCTATCAAGGATTTATCTGTATCAAAGACCACGAAGTATCTCAAATTCCTGTATTGTAACTATACTCTCTCATTTCATCCAGCCGCTGGTGGATAGACAGAAGATGGTTTTGAATGAATGAATGATAACTGGTAATTGAAGAATGAATGAATTGTATATTGTATTAGCAGGTTTTGTAAAAATCAATCCGACTTTTATGAAATTGAGAACAATGATATCGATATCATTAACTTCAATGGATTATTCATTTTAGTTATTTTATGGTCCTGAAATATAGGCAATTAATAGATGAGACAATAAGGAATAAACATTACCAGTTAAATCAGAACTACATGGAGACAAAATTTAGAACTTCGTATATCCACAAGTACTCATTTTTACAAGAGCGTGGATTTGTCCAAAAAATAATTTTGGGGACGATCTAGGATGGATGGAGTCGAAGCGCCGCAACCACAAGCCCAAACAGCTGGTACATTCTCAAAGATATTTCGGAATTTGAGTTGCAATAGGGACTTCCTACTCTGATTTTCATCTGATCGATTTTGATTCTTCAAAATATCTTTCTTGCAAATCAAATTATGGATTCTTAGAACCTAACCTATTTTCTTCCAATCAGCGTTGGTTAAATCTCTAACAAAGTGACTCAATTATACTTGCGGTTTTCCATTTGTCCATTTTAACTATACATTGCACTCATAATGCGTTCAGACAGCTTCTTCGAAGCCTCTTGAGGTTTTTTGGGGTAGCTAAGTCATTAGCAACGGTTAGATCGGTGTGATCGTATACCGTTGCTACAGTAACCTTTTCTTACCATGGATATTTTTAAAACAACGTGTCTGGAGTAACTCATTTCTATTTTAGTTCCTAGGAGTTATATTGCAAATACTTTACTAACCCTGGACATTTTAAAATAACATATCTAGAGTAACTCATTTCTATTCTAGTTTCTAAAGTTATATTACAAGTGCTTTACTAACCCTGAACATTTCAAAACAACATGTCTAGAGTAACTCATTTCTACACTAGTTTCTAGAAGTTATAATACAAGTGCTTTACTAACCCTGGACATTTTAAAAACAACAAGTCTAAAGTAACTCATTTCTATTTTAGTTTCTAGAAGTTATATTACAAGTACTTTACTAACCCTGGACATTTCAAAACAACATGTCTAGAGTAACTCATTTCTATTCTAGTTTCTAGAAGTTATAATACAAGTGCTTTACTAACCCTGGACATTTTAAAAACAACAAGTCTAGAGTAACTCATTTCTATTTTAGTTTCTAGAAGTTATATTACAAGTACTTTACTAACCCTGGACATTTTAACTGACCCTGGACATTTTAAAAACAACATGTCTAGAGTAACTCATTTCTCTTCTATTTTCTAGAAGTTATATTACACGAGCTTTACTGACCCTGAACATTTTAAATACAACATGTCTAGAGTAACTCATTTCTATTCTAGTTTCTAGAAGTTATATTACAAGAGCTTTACTGACCCTGAACATTTTAAATACAACATGTCTAGAGTACCTCATTTCTTTTTTAGTTTCTAGTAGTTATAATACAAGAGCTTTACTGACCCTGAACATTTTAAAAACAACATGTCTAGAGTAACTCATTTCTATTCTAGTTTTTAGTAGTTATAATACAAGAGCTTTACTGACCCTGAACATTTTAAAAACAACATGTCTAGAGTAACTCATTTCTATTCTAGTTTTTAGTAGTTATAATACAAGAGCTTTACTGACCCTGAACATTTTAAAAACAACATGTCTAGAGTAACTCATTTCTATTCTAGTTTCTAGTAGTTATAATACAAGAGCTTTACTGACCCTGAACATTTTAAAAACAACATCTAGAGTAACTCATTTCTATTCTAGTTTTTAGTAGTTATATTACAAGTACTTTATTGACCCTGGACATTTAGAAACAAAATGTACCTTAAAATAAACAATTCACTTTCTATTTCAATATATGTTTTTTGTATGGCGTTGACTCACTAAAATACGAGTCGTATTTTTAAATTGCACACGCTGAATATGCTTGATGCAGATGGAATGAAAGGCTCAAAATTCGTCTATTAGTTGTGGACATTGTAACTGATAAGCTTTGCTTAAAAATAACCAAGCCAAAGTATGATTGGTCAATAATGTAGACACTCTAAAAGAGACGCTGCAGTGCGTACAAATAGAGTGGCCCAGAATGGCTCTTATTGTACTGCATGTCTTACTGGGTCCTTGTATGATCGTTTCAGGTCAACTAGTATTGAAAATATAAGTCAACTGTCTTAAAGGAATTACACCTCTTAGAATGATCAAGAATAAGAGTTTATATTCATTAGGCAATTTGTCTGTTGTCATAATCTAATAAATACAGAAAACTACCATGTATATTATAATTTCTACTAGATAAACAAAATATTAAGCTTTTTATTAATCGTTTTTCAATAATAACTTGTAGTTTTACGGAAAATTACTTAGTTTTATGGTTTATTCGATTCTGTTACTGACATATTTCAGTATTTAAGTACTAGATTTTGGTTATATATATAATGAACATTTTTTTATGATATATGTATGATGAATATTTTTAAAGGATATGTATAATTCATTTTTGTTTAATATATGTATTATTAATATATGTTTGGTATAATGTATAATAAATATTTATTTGATATATGTATAATGTGTATTTGTTTAAGATATGTATAATGCATATTTGTTTGGAATATGTATAATATATATTTGTTTGGGTTATGTATAATTAATATTCGTTACGTATAATGTATATTTATTTTAGATATGTATAATGTATATTTATTTTAGATATGTATAAAGTATATTTATTTTAGATATGTATAATGTATATTTGTTTTAGATATGTATAATGGATATGTTTGGAATATGTATATTGTATATTTGTTTGAGATATATATAATAGTAATTATTTTGGATATTTATAATAAATATTTGTTTGGGATATGTATAATGAATATTTGTTTGGGATATTTTTAATAGATATTTATTTGATATATGTATAATGGATATTTATTTTAGATATGTATATTTGTTTGGGATATGTATAATAAATATTTGTTTGGGATATGTAAAATGGACATTTATTTTAGATATGTATTATGAATATTTGTTTAAGATATTTATAATGGATATTTGTTTGGGATATGTATAATGGATATTTGTTTGGGATATGTATAATCAATATTTGTTTGGGATATGTAAAATGGATATTTATTTTAGATATGTATTATGAATATTTGTTTAGGATAATATGTATTATAAATATTTGTTTGGGATATGTAATATGAATATTTATTTAGGACAACATGTATTATGAATATTTGTTTAAGATATGTAGGCTATATTCATTTATATGTATATTTGTTTGGGATGTATAATGCATATTGTTTCAAAAGAAATTTACCTCTTACCTGATTCTAGTATAGTATTCACTACTTGATGAAATTCTGTTTATATTTTGGAATTCTTAATAAATAATCTTAGTTGAAAACAGTTGATTATTACAAGTAAACGTCTTCTTTAACAGTTAATCACATTCACAAGAAATTTCTAAACCTACAATTATACAAAAAATTGTTTTTGTTGGTGTTTCAGGAACTATAAAGCTTCAATTTTTACTTTTACAACACTGTCTTATATTCTTGCAACTCTTATTAAAACTGTACTGTAATGGGCCTCATCATATGTCACACTGTACTGTGAAACATTGGGCAAATGGAAAGCAACCAAGTTTTATGTCACACTGTACTGTGAAATATTGGGCAAATGGAAAGAATCCAAGTTGTCCCACTGTACTGTATCTAATTGGCAAATGGAAAGCAACCAAGTTGTTCCACTGATTTGTAGGTTACCCTAAACGATTAATGAAATGCCATGGTTGGTGTTCTTTTTTAGATTATGAACCTACATAAGTATAACCCACATCAAAATACAACAATATGAAACAGGCAAATATCACAAGATTAATTATTATTATAGAATAAGAGAAAACTTACAACGACGGTAACTGTCTGTGACTTCTACTGTATTGTTGTATTTTTTTCTCACTTGTCATATCAACTGTATCTTCTGTATAATTTTTACTTTGATCACATTACGTAGATATGAAACAAAAATATTTGAATTGTGTATTTAAAATGAAATCTGACTTCAAACTATTTTACGGCTTCAAGAGGAATCTTCAGTATTTTCGAGGGTCGATTTGAGCCTTTAATATTATGTAAATAGCCTCCAGAAGTTCTAGAACTGCACAAAAAATCGCTTAGGTTTGCCACGTAAAGTAATGGTAGAATCTCTTTTAAAATAGAGACACAATGATTAACTCGACTAAAGAAATTTTCAGGAATAAAATATCATTGTTTTATTTCAAATTAACAAAATATAATCATTCAACTTACCTTAAATTTCAATATTTGATTTTGTTGAGATCCTTAATGACCAGTTTAAACTACCTGTACAGTCAAGGATTAAAATTTGAATGTGTAGAAACAAAAGAACAGGTGAAAGGTGTTCAGTTATAACTCACCGGTCTGAAAAGTGTTCAGTCCAGGTTACTACTGAATGGTAGAGATTGGTGTTCAGAAAGCCTGTTTGATTCTCACAAAACGGATTCAGCGAAATTCGGATTGAAACACCGCAATTAAGATTTGAGGATATTTTTAATTTCTTCCAATCAGATTTAAAACTTTGTGTACCAGGTTCAGTTTCTGAAGCAATCAATCAGGGTGCATTGGGGAAAACAGTTAAAAGATTAGAGTGCCAATTTCCCAACCAATTTGAAAGGAATACTACCCTTTAGAATGATCAATAAAGCAAAATTCTCAAAAGTGGTAAATAAGAGTTTATTATATTCATTAGGCAACTTGTCTGGAGTCATAATGATACTGTATAATCTGTTAAATCTAGAAAACTACTTTATATATTTTAATTACTACGTAATATTCAAAATATTAAGCGTATTATCAAGCGTTTTTCAATAATAACCTGTAATTTAATGGAAAATTAATTCCAAATTATGAATAAAAAGAAAATCGATGCGGGACAAAAGATTGAAAAATTTTGTTTCATGTAAAACAAATGTCCATTCCGGATTTTACAAGTCGACGTTGTGCAGTGAGCACGATGCAGCAAGTTGGGCAATGTCACCTTTGGAACCCCGTGTTCGGTACCCGGTTGAAGATAAATATAAACTAGAATCGTGAGACGATACTGGTACGGAGCCCTTAACACGCAGTGGAAATACTTTATTAAAAAGTTATTTCGTAATTCGTTTTAAACGAAGGTCACGTGACAGCTGTTTAAAGTATTTGAAATTTCAATTAATTAAAAATTCAGATCTATTATTATCTTTTTTACTACATAATTTAATACGTTAAAAACGCAAGTTACAATGTAAGAAAGTCATGTTAAGCATGATAGTGCAATTGTCAGTTGAAGGTAGAAAACTGCATTTAAACATACAGACAACAAACATATCAGTTTTAATCTCATATTTTGCAAGCAAATGTTTTTTTCAGATCATTTGAAAAATTCTAAATGTAGTTTAGTACGATACAATCCCCCCCCCCCCCCCCCCCCCCCCCAATTTCATTATTGTATTTTGAATGCCGAGGAACTCAGCTGAATGGGCCTATAGCTGAGGATATTCTTTGGTAGTCTATTTGTTGCTGCCACAATACAATCTTCTCGTCATTGCATGCCATTGGTACAAGGTCGTAGGAAGCAAATAAAACCTTATGGGGCTGATTTTTTTCCTATTACAGACCATCCAATCCTATAAAGAATACGACATCGAACATCAAAACGCTTGCCGATGAAGGAAGTTTTCTGGGATTCTCCCAGTAAGAAAATGTTGAAAATCAGGGTTCCTTGCGTCTGAGACTTGTCCAAACAGAATTCTCGTTAAAACGGCCACTTCTTGAAGAGGGTTTGGGCCATTATACCCCATTATAAGACAATTTTGAAATCAAAACTGATTTCCTCGCGTCTTAAGCTTTTCTGAATATTTTTTTTTCTTTGAGAACGACCACCCATCGAAGAAGATACACTGAACCCCAAGAAAATTCTTTTCAGAACCATCCCCCTTTTTCGCTGAGAACGTCCACCCCTTGAAGAAGGACATTCTATCCCAAGAAATTGTGAAAATTATTTCTTTGTATATGATGCCTTTCCCAAGATAATTTTTGTTGAGAACACAGGGTTTCCTTGCATAGCAGGTTTTTCTGAACAGATGGAAAAAAATAGAACTTAAGGGGGTTAAAGTGAATTAACTAATTTCAATTAGAAGACTCTAATTTTTTTGCTTGGTGGCAGCCAAAAATATCAGTCTTGAGAACATGCAAAAATCGGCATAGGTACTTATTATTTAAGATATCGGGCGTTAATCTGTAGGGATGGGGCACAATAGTTTACCTACTTTTGACACTCAAGTAACCAAAAAATATGCTGTCAAGAATGGCCTCAGAGGCCATTTTTAAGATCGGTGTCTTACTGAACTCTCCAAAAGATACTACCGTCAGCCGAGTGTGAGCATGTCGGCAAAGAGAGAGGTGTCATGAAAGGTGTCAGATACAAGAATATCAACTGTAATTTCCTTATAGGATGTCACCCCTCCAAACCAAACCAAACCAAAGCATGCAGTTTATAAAGGTATGAGATGTAAGGAAATCAGATTTTGTCTTCAATTTTTTTTTTTCTAGGGTTACAATCCATCAATAAAACCTAGACCTACTCCAGAGGCAAACGTTATCAACGAGATCAGGAGAAACCTCATGTGCAAGGAAGTAAATTCTATCTTTTTAAATTTTCTTGGGGCGCAATCCGTCAAAATCGCCTGCTGTTCGGAAAGGCCAAATATGCAAGGAAATCAAATTTTATTTTCAAAGTGTTCCTGCTGTATAATGGCCCAAACCCTATTCAAGAGGTGAATGTTCTCAAAGAAGAAAAGTCTGTTCGGAAAGGCATCATATACAAGGAAATCATCCCTTATTTTCAAATTTTCTCGGGATACAATGTCCTTCTATAAGGGGTGGTCGTCCTCAAAAAGATTCAATCAAACTAGAGATCAATTTATCCATATGTAACACTGAAGCATTGATGTAAAGTGATTATTTAAAAAGTATATTTTTTATTTTATGATTTCCAGAATTTCCATATTTCTTGCATTCTGTCCATTGTTCATAATGTAAATTCATTTTGATAGAGATATTTCGGGAACACAACTGAACACAATAATATATGATCTTAATTTTAATCTTTATTTACACGATGTTTCTACAGTAATATTGTCACCATCCATCATATTTGCAATACAAAAATATAACATACATGATATTTACAATGTGTCATATAATATTTGCAAAATACAGGATATTCACAATATATCAGATAATATATAAAATATTCACAATATATCAGATAATATATAAAATATTCACAATATATCAGATAATATATCAAATATTCACAATATATCAGATAATATATGAAATATTTACAATATATCAGATGATATATAAAATATTCACAATATATCAGATAATATATAAAATATTCACAATATATTAGATAATATATCAAATATTCACAATATATCAGATAATATATCAAATATTTACAATATATCAGATGATATATAAAATATTCACAATATATCAGATAATATATCAAATATTCACAATATATCAGATAATATATCAAATATTCACAATATATCAGATAATATATCAAATATTCACAATATATCAGATAATATATGAAATATTTACAATGTATCAGATAATATATGAAATATTTACAATATATCAGATAATATATAAAATATTCACAATATATCAGATAATATATAAAATATTCACAATATATCAGATAATATATCAAATATTCACAATATATCAGATAATATATCAAATATTTACAATGTATCAGATAAAATATAAAATATTCACAATATATCAAATAATATATAAAATATTCACAATTTATCAAGAATTTCCATTATTTTCGGTAAAGATGGTCTATCTACTGCTTTAACACTTGTACAAGCTTTGTATAAGGGATATAATTCAACTATATTACCATACTTTATAATTTGTTTAAATAAAAAACCAAGACTGTAAATATCGGACTGGGGTGAAGAGAAGCATCCTTCCCTCACTTCTGGTGCGTAAAATAGACACTCCTGTAGACTTTTTGAATTGCCACACATCAAACCTTGCCTGAAAGTTGCTATTCCAAAATCAATGAATCGAATATCCAAATTTTCCAAATTAATTAAAATATTATCTGATTTTACATCATTGAATAGAACATGGTTATTATGAATTTTAAATAAAACTCGACAAATATTTCTACAAATTATAATCCAAGCATATGGTGGCAACTTACAATTTAGATAAATATCTTCTACAGTACCATGACCGTAATATTCTTGAACAAGACTGTAAGATCGAGACTTTTTACGTGGAGCTAAAACACCAAGAAAATTGGGAGTTATATCCTGTCCTTGAAGGTATGTTAAGATCTTTGCCTCTAGTTCGACATCTTCCCATCTTACACCCTGATTGTGAAATTTTTTTACAACTACATTATTTTGTATGTTTTTCATAATTGCTAAATAAACCACACCATATGATCCTCTTCCTATTTCTTTATATGATCCATTTTCATTTATTTGGTATTTTACGTCACTTCTTTCAATGTCTTGTAGTTCAAGGTCATCCAAATCTTCTGGTAAATTATCCATTCTAAGATATCCACAATGTACAAATGGAGATTTACGAGGATCAAATCCATACATTGATAGCATTGTAGAGTAATCTAACACTTTATTACCAAAACTATTCCGTGTAACCATGTTCCGAATATCAAATTCTTGTTCAGGAACGTCACGCTGTTCAGATGTACCATGTTCATTTGGGGTAATATTAGTGTCTTGTACATGAACAATGGCTTGCTCAGATAAAATGATCTCGTGTTCAGATATATCCATATTATGTTCACATGAACTGATATGTTCAGGAATGTCAAGCTGTTCAGATGTGTCATGTTCGTTGGTAGCTGTATCATATTTTCTTGAATCGGTATCTTGTACATGACCAATGACTTGTTCAGATAAAATGATCTCATGTTCAGATATATCCATAGCATGTCCACATGAACCGATACGTTCAGTTGTGCCATGTCCATTGGGAGCGGTATCGTATTTAGTTGAAATGATCTCATCTTCAGATATATCCATATCATCATATTCACTTGAACTGATACTATGTTCTTGTAAATTGGAGTCATGTCTCGACAAACTGGGTTCATTTGTATCCATTGCTGAGAAAAATTGTTCACTCGATCTGGTATCCGGATCAGATGAAAGGGAATCCTGTTGAACAGAATAGTACTGTTCAGATAGACTGGCAAACTCGTTCACCGATCTGAAGGATGCATACTCTGATCTATCTTCATCATCGGAACTGGTAGTGGAAATATCTTTTGATGAATCCACGTAAGAATAAAAATATTCAGGAGTTTCTGATTTGTCATATGTATTGGTGGTTGACGGGTCATAGAAATATTCCTTGACTGGATAAAAATCCTCTGTATCCTGCGTGTTGCATGTATATAAACTGGAGGCAGAATGGAATATATCCCGGGAACTGATATCAGATAGATTCGAAGGATCTTCGAAAAACTGATCGCTCTTCACGCTCCTGAATGAGCTTTCATTATAACTGTTGACACTTCTATATTCGCTATTCATGGTATCCGGTAAGGCAGTTGATATCCTGATATACGCCACTGACTCGGAGTTTTCAAATCTGTCAACTTCTTGTTTTAGTAATTCCATTGAGGTCTTTAAGGATTCGTTCATATCATTCAAAATTTCCTTAAACTCCTCAAAACTTGAGATAATTTTCTTTTCGGAAAACTTGGACTGCTGTCTTTTGTCGGTTGGATATTGGTCAGCTATACATTGTACTGTTGATCTGGTAGCATCATTTTCATCTGCTAGTACTCTCGTCTTGATGTCGGCTGATGATGACGTCTGAATGGAAGCCATAATTGTAGAGGGACTCACTCCAGTAGCTTCTGCAGGTGTCATTTCGGTGTCTGTCTGTGATGCAGCTTCGGCATAGTTGGACAGTGTCTGTGTACCAGCCTCGAAAGACTCGCTAGGTAGTGTCTGTGTCCCTGTTGATACACTGGTACTAATAATCTGTTTTGATGAGTACTGCTTTTCTAAAGCTGTTCTAAATAGTAGGGGACTAGAATATTCTGGTGATGAATTATAGGAAATCTGAGTTGTTTGAGTCATCCCAAGAACATCTCCCATACCCGAGTTGATGATCCTGCAAAATAAGAGACTTAATAAGTACACATTGTTAGAATTTCTTTTAAATGGGACAATTGAGCACTTTCGATTTGGGTCTTTAAAATGTAAATACATGTAGTCTCCTTAAATATATTTTTTTATCTGAACGAAATTCACATAATGCCTTCAAGTAAAACTCAAATTTTTGAATAGTCTCACTAAAACACGAGTCGAAAACCAGAAATGATGACAATTTTTTTTTACTTTGGTTATAATAACTAAGATCATGGCCACTAAAAATTAATATACCAACCTGTATTGGTGAGTATTTTTCAACAGATCAGAACTATAACCACTGACTGTAGATCTAGTAAATACTCGGCTTTTTAGGATCTGAAAACCAAAAGAATACATTTTATTTCATTTTTAATGAAATTGTCAATGGCTTATTAAATGAATTGCTTTATAGAACGAGAAACCGGGTCATCGGAATAACGGACAATTTTACAGTTCCCAGAAAAAAAAACTGATGTTGGGGTTGCCGGGTTTTTAGCAACCGTATAAACGCGACTCCACTGAATTTCGTTTAAATTGTAGTTATCTGGGAACTGGGGAATATGTTTTGAGGGTCGTCGTAAAATGTCACATTATTTACCGTCTAAACCAAGCAACAAATTTGGCACACAGATACTTTGATAACATTTTTGGATATGGAGCCACTCAAAATTCACTTGCGTAAGCCACCATTTTGAATTTCAAATGGGACACCCTCAGAAATATATAATTGTTGATATTTTCAGATCTATGTCAGCTATTCTCCAGTTAATGGTACATTTTAAGGCCAGGGAATCGAGCTATAAGTGTCTACAACAGTTGGCCATGTTTAATTTCAAAATGGCGTCTATAAAAATTGATTTGCGATATATCTCTATATCTATGTCAGCAATTAAATCGTTTTTTGATGGCTAGTGTATGTTTTGTGGGTTCAGGGATCCATTGGTTCAAGTTAAAAGGGGCAAAAACTACCGCCATATTGAATTTAAAAATGGCGAACATAAAACTCCATAATTGTTGGTATTTCTAGATCTATGATAGCTGTATTCTCAGTTATGCCCCAGTCACACATTCACGGATCACCTTGCCGGATTAGCTACGGATACAATCCGGCATCATACGTGGCAATCTGTATTTGTCCGTACCTATACGTAAAGAAACCGTAGTAATTCATGATCAATCGTAGAAGTACTGGTATATCCGTGACAAGTTTTATGCATGCTTAAAATTTTACTACGGATAAAACAACCGTAGCATATCCTGACTAAACCGTATTAGAACGTACTGATCCGTTTTAGTCCTTGGCAAAACAAGTGCATACGTGGTGATACGTATCCTTCCGTATTAAACCGAGTTATTTCCGTGTTAGACCGTGTTGATCCCGTAACAAACCGTGTCGTACCGGAACAATCCGTTGGCATTTTGTTGCCATTTAGCCAATTTCTCTAATAATCCTTGGTAGATACGTGAAAACTCGTAGATATACCGTTCTCCGTCCGTAATAAATCCGTGTCGGATGACTTTTCCGGGATCATCCGTGGAATTTTATCCGTAGCTGATCCGGCGAGGTGATCCGTGAATGTGTGACTGAGGCATAAGGAATCCAAGTGTTCAACTGACAAGAATTGAATTTCAAGATGGTGGCACAGCAGATGAAGTTCCTGCAGGCCTGGGACCTGATAAGTCAAAGGCTCTTCCAGTATTCTGTTACTGTATGTTGTTACAGGATGTAATATCGGCATTTGTAGACAGTGGAAAGGTAGAGCAGCTTGGGCGTTCACGGAGGTTAAAGCTGCCTTCCTCAAAGTTGGCCTCTACACTTGTTTGAAGACTATTGAAAGATTTGTTGTCTTACTATATGATCGTACAAGCATGTGTACTTGTGTCAACCAACCAAGTTGTTTTCAAGAAAATGGAGATCTCTTGAAGCACAAACTCCAACTCTAGAGCAACATGCGAAAAGAGTCACATATCAAGCCGGTCATTGTGCAAACTCTTGTCCCATGCATCACTTTGAAATCTCTATGCAACTGGAGGTCAAATCTGGGTAAAGTTTTAACCCCTCTAGACAACTCTACCAGAAGAAGCAAAATCATGCTATGAACTGATCTCATGTAGGTGTAAGAAAGGTTTCAGTGGAAAATGAAAATGCAAGAAGTCGTCCCTCAAGTGTATAGGACTGTGTGTGTTTATGAGGGCGAATGCAACACTTAAATTTTGAATAATGTTTAATCGTTCTATCCCTTACTTTGTACTGCTAAGACTATAAAAGATATGGCAACACGTCGTGTTTGTGGAAAGGTAACATAGAATTCAACATGCATTGTTTGCAGACACCTATTGTATATGTATCAGTTCAGAATTTAGCCGACATAGATGCAAAAATATTGATACTTAAACGGTTTTTTTTTTTTTTTTGTGGTTGCCAAATTCAATATGGAGGCAGCTGTTACGAAATGTTATCTAATTTTAATTAGATTAATCTGAGGGTGGCCAATTTGAAATTCGAAACGGCGGCTTACGCAAGTGAATTTTGAGTGGTTCCATATCCAAAAATGTTCACAACATATCAAAGTATCTGTGTGCCAAATTTGATGCTTGTATCAAAAAAATGCACGAACAAGTTGCTATGCCGCTCCACTATTTCTTAAGAAATGTAAAGAACGCCAGAATATTCATTGGCTCTTGGAATTTTCGTATTTTACAGTTGAACTTTGGGTAGATCTTTGACTTTTTGGATCAAAATCTCTTTTTTTCACAATAATTCAATCATTGATTTTAAGAATATAGTCGGAAACGTACCTTTAATGTCTTTGATTGTGTGCTGTTGTCAGTGTGAGTGTTGAGGAACTGAAGATCCTGCTGAATTAAACTTGGTTGACCTTCATTAGAATTCTTCATTTTCTCTCGAATCATTCTCCGATAGTAGGTGTTAATAATTTCAGAGCTTAACATCTTTCTATGTTGAATATAAACAGTAAAATTCGACTAATTTTACTAGAAAACGCTATATCAACTTCTAGAAAACTTGCGTTTCAAGAATAGAATAACGTCAATAATTGAATAACGTCATAATACCCATGTAAGGATAACGTCATAATAAAAACCCTTTGTCTGCCACTCCGAAATTTACCATATTCCGTATAATTTTTGTTAATTGTCAAATGCATTTTATGAAAAAAATATAAGGGTCAAATAGAGCTTAGCTAGCAAAGAGAGCAGAGCGTTTTAGCGGAAGGGGTCACTCCAGAGGGGTCATTCTCAAGGGCGTCGCGGTCCGGATTTGGTCCGCGGGCCGCCATTTGAAATTATAATTAGGCCTATAAACCTTAAGAATAAGTTTTGACTTTTGTGGAACAGTTACTGTACCCCAAAATTCCACATTCCATTTTATTCTTCAATTCTTGATTAGTTACCGAGTCGAGTTGCTAAAATTTGTGGACATTTCAGGGTTAAAGTTAATTACTTTTCCCTTGTAATCCATTTAAGAAAGATAGTGTATTATATGCAGTGGTGTTTTTAGAAATGATGGAATGGAGGGGCCTAGTATGGGCCATATAATTTTCAAGGAAATCACCACCCATATTCGAACTCAGTGACATAAAATTTGAAACAAAGGGGGTTGAGGCGTAAAAGCATTAAACTTAAAAGAAACAAATTACTGAATGCCGAGTAACTCAGCTGAATAGGGCTATAGCAGGAGATATTCTTTGGCAGTCTACCCGTTGCTGCCACAATACAATCTTCTCATTATTACATTTCATTGGTACGACTATAATTCTTGGCCGAACAATGGCGGAAATTTTTTAATAACCAAACACAATATTTCTACTAGCAATTATTTTTTTAGTCTCAAATGAAGGTTGTGTCGATTGGTGTTTGCAGATGGAAGAACAATACCAGGCGATTGTCCAAAGTCAAAAGTGGTATTGTTAAAAAAAAAAACGAAAAAACATTTCTGTGGGCGCTCGGGCCGACAGCTGGTCGCAACGGTAGCATACGGGCTTCAGCCCCCTAGTCGTTCAGGGTGACGGCTACAAACTTGGGTGTGGGTCGCCGAGAAAAATGTATGAAGACTTTGGGCTTTATGACTCTATGCTATTACCTCGGTCAAAGGGAGATAACAATATGTCTTACTATGCTTCTGTAAAAATGAAATGAAGTTTGAAAACTTCCTCGACTCACAAATAGAGTTTAGCTTCACGAAAATGTAAGTCATGTTCAGTATTTTCGAGAATCGATTTGGGCCTTGGATTTATATAAATAGTCTTCAGATTTACTGGAACTGCCTTAAAATCGCAGAATCCTTTTAAATACACCTGTACCTTAACAGTTATCTTTCATTTTCTGTATATGTATTTATATATGAAATTATTACAGATTATATTGGCTAAAAATATTCCAGGTTGAGACTAATAATTTTTTTGGTCGAACGGTTAGTGAACATGTCCCTTTAAAGATAAAGGCAGATAAAGCCCCTTCCTAATAGTCTTCATTGATAAATATAAATTTGATCCACCAAGAGTGGAATCATATGATTGTAGATATTTACTTTTTTTTATTAAACAAGTGGATGCTAAGATGGTAAGGTATGTGTCATATAAGTTTCAAATCAAGATCAATCTTATGTTGACCAGCGAAGGAATAGGAGTATTGAAGATTTAATTGTAGTTTGTAGGCTAGTATTTTCTTTTAAGTAGTGTTGTCTCCCTTACACCCTGATGAGTCTCGTTTTTAATCACACTACAAGGACAAAATCCGAAAAGTTAACCTCCACCTCCACATTTTGTATCCGATATTTGAGAATATGGAAAGTCAATTTCAACGGCATTATTTCATTACCCGTCCGAAACTTTTTCCCCAGCCCAGCCGTATCTGTCCAAATAGCTATCAGAGGCTGGGGAAAGAGTCAGCAAGTTTCGGACTTACCACTCAACGGCAGGTTTTATATGACTAGTTTTGGACTATTCCATTACATGAGATCCTTTTGAGAGCTTAAATATTCAAACAAAGTTCCCTGCTCTTCGCCAATTTGTAGGGAAGGTGTCAGTATTTGATGGTCCGAAACTAACGAATAATATTAGCGTTAAGCAACTTCCGGGAGTCCCAAGATGGCGCCCGTTTTCTTCGCATTGTCATTGGTTGATCTATTTATAAACTATCCAGTTATTTATAAGGTCATGTAATGTAAACAATCAATAATTGACTCGATTGATTTTCCATCAGAAAGAAAGTTACAAGATTAAACATGTCTGCTATATTTCTTCATCAACATCTCTGTTAAAGTTAGAATCCGACCTATTTTCATGTTTATCATAGGCTAACTTATTCCAATAGCTGAATGGTTTACTGAAATTGATAAATGTTTAGATGCAATCGAAAGTAGAAGTATGTTTATTTTGTTATCATATTATCATTTCTATTGAACTATTTGTATTAGGCCAAGGCATTTGAACTTGAAAAGCAAAACCTTGTATTTTGCAAGTGAAGAAGGCATTTAGCTTGTAAAGCTCTCTAACCCGAAGTTCAGGGTTCAACCTTGGCATGGGTAGCCTACATTATTCAGATTTTACAACCCGGTTTTCACCTGTCTTTGTAAAAGTGTACAATGTCCGCCAGTGGAAATGTCCGCTGGACATTTTGCACTAGTGAAAAATGTCCATGGGACATTTTTAACTAGTGATTAATGTCCATAACTAAATAAAGGACAGTTCTATCTAGTGTATTATGTCCAACCCGGACATAAATACCCCCGGACATTATTTTCGCTTACATCTTCACCTGTCATAAACCGAAACATCTGTCACTGTTCCAGCCTCTGGTAGCTATTCGGACAGATGTCTGCTGTGAGAAATAAATCTTCTGAATAGTGGAATGTCCATATCTCTGTTGGTGGCATACTGTATGCAATACCACGAGCAAACTTGCATCACCAACTTTGACAAATGGATTCCTGGGACAAGGATGAGACCTTGGCTTTTTTTGTCTGGATAAACTAATTGAAAGTTTCATTTTTTCTCATAATTCCATTTAATTTAGATGGAGGAAAAGCAGCTGTTAATTGGTAACTGCGCACCTGATAACTTAAAATTCTTTATTTTGTTTTAAATATCTCTTTTCTTTTTTAGTGATGACTAACAGTATTACCGGTATAATTATATGAAACAGGACATTGAGAGGAAGGAAGTAAAAATGTCCAAGGAGAGTAAAGGTGGCGCTATGATCAGAAGGAGAAAGATGAGATTAACATCCATTGATAAAGAGAAAGCTAGGTCTAGCTGTCACTCGTCACCAGCAGGAAGTGACATTGAAGAAGATGAAGAAGATAAAAATCTATTTGATGAAGAAGTTTTAGGACCTAATGTTGTTAAAGCTATCATGGCATCAGATAAATCATTATTCCTTGGTTTGTTAGCTCTGAGATTTGTTAATGCCTTAATGATTCAAACACATTTTGTTCCTGATGAATATTGGCAGTCATTAGAAGTTGGTCATAATATGGCTTTTGGGTAGGTTATTGCTACAGGATGCTACATAAAATAGTAGACCGGTACCTTTTTTAGCTATTTCATTATAATTTTTTTGGCCTGGCAGAGATCATCTTCAGATGTCCATTTTGAAAAATGAAAGTTTTAGAATTTACTACATAAATTTGTACACATTTGAGTCCTTGTCACAGCTCCTTTAAAGGCATACTACCTCTGAAATAGTTATAAATTCAAAATTTTTTACAAGATCACTGATGATTATATGCACATTTTGAAATTTTGCATTGTATGTTCATTTTAGAGGTATTTATGTATTAATGCTAAAATTCTGTATATTTGTAATTATTAGGTATGGTTATTTAACGTGGGAATGGAGAGAGGGTATTAGAGGATATGGATATCCATTGATGTTCGCTGTCTTGTATAAATTTCTACAAGTTTTTGGTTTAGATTCAAGAATTTTATTGGTATGTTTTACTTCTTGCTATTGCTTTTTAGAGTAAAGTAGGATTTCCATTGTTTTGAGGTAACATTGGAGTGGACCAAGTTTTAAAGAATGATTGAAAAATATTCTTAGAGGGACATTAATGGATAGGAAGGGATGGTAAAGGGATTTTAAAATTTTCATTTGTATCAGGATACTGCTAGCATTTATTTGCACCATTTCAATTTTCAATCAGATGTCTGTTGTTCAGACAATTCCACTTCAGCTAAGTGTATGATGACATTACAAATCCCAAATATTATGCTTGTCTCACAGAATACTTTTGTGGCTGTTTTTTCATCAAACTCAATGTTCAAGTGGAATGGTGGATATCACAGACGTCTGATTATACAAACTGAACTATATCACTGAAGGATATGCTTTGTGTTTCAATGAAATTATTTGATTTCAGATTAAGTCTCCAAGATTATTACAAGGTGTTTTAGCTGCTATAGGAGATTTATATCTTTATAAACTGTCACGAAAACTTAGTGACACACCCACAGCTCAGTGGACATTACTATGTCAAGTTATTAATTGGTTTACATTATACTGTTGTACTAGAACTCTTACTAATTCTACTGAGGCTGTGTTCGTAACAGTAGCTTTATATTACTTCCCTTGGCCAGGATATCCTTCTGGAAGGTATGTATGACAATCTGTGGAAGTGCCCAATTGGGAGGTTCTGAATTGGTTCTGTTTTATTCTGGTTTAAAAGGATTGTGAAGTGATTTTCTAAATTTTGTATGTGTATTGGGGACGTTTTATGACGTCACTACCAGAGACATGCAGGTAGCTACCGGGTAGATCATTTGTAGTCAAGTCATAAAACGGGTTAATTGCAAGAACCTCAGACATCATGGAAATTGGAATGGCGCAAATTGATGTTATGAGTGTCCCCAATACACATACAAAGTTTAGAAAACCTCTTTACTAACCCTTTAAATCAAACAGTACGTATAAGCTTATGACCCTTTCAAAATTTAATCTTCTATTTTCTTCTCTACCATTTTGAATTCTGTATCCACCTACCATTGCATCGAAACATTGCAGAGCTCAATTAAGCTTATATATGATTCCAAACAGCAATACAATATGTTTAGAATTTTAGGGAGCATAATTATTAAAACACATGCTAGTTTTATCAGGTATAAAACTCCATTTGATTGATTGTTATTGTTATGTTTCAGAAATTCAACAGTGAAGTTTTTAATTATGGCAGCATTATCTGTATTAGTCCGTCCTACTGCAGCCATTATGTGGGTTTTATTATGTTCTTGGCATTTACAAAGACAACAACAATCAAATACATTATTTAAAACTCTCAAATCATATATTATTGTTGGGTATGTATAGTATATTTTCCATTTTCAATCATACATAATTTTTAATATCATGGTTTATGGAAATAGATTTATACCTCTCTGTTCCAAATAAGCTTTTGCTAAGTGGAGTCAATGGATTTTATTAGGAAGATATGAGTGTTCTTATTTGAGACATAAACATAAACAAAATTTTGTGGTTGTCTCCTGAACAAAAGTCTTTTTCTTGCATCTGGGTTGATATTTTGTTTGGGCATAAATTGTTTTGGTTGTATCTCATATCTTCTCATGATGTGAACTTATATCGTAGTGGCAAAGCAGACTATGATTTCACATTTCTAAAACAACTGATAGTTCTACAATATACAAATATTATTGCTCATGAATTTACCATTCTTTGGACGGAATTGTCTTACTTGTACAGATTTTAACATCTATAGTATGATTTTATTCTTGTTTCCAGGGGTGTAACATTGGGTATATCATCAATAATTGACAGAATATATTATAATGATTGGATACTGATACAGTGGAATTTTGTTAAGTTTAATGTTTTAAGTGGTAATAGTGCAATATATGGTTCTCATCCTTGGCATTGGTATATATCACAAGGCTTTCCAGTTATAATGGCTACTCATACATTCCCTTTTCTACTTGGAGCATGGTATTCTACTAATAAAGCTCCATTATTTTTAATTGTTTGGAACATATTTATATACAGGTTAGTTTAATTTTCAGAATTTGATTTTTCATCTTCCATAGACTTTATTCACCCGTCAGTTATTTTTGGATCCATATTGAGGCTCATAATGCAAACAAACAAAAGCAGCCGCTTGGCACTACATTAAAATTGTCACCTAGACGTCTTTAACGCCTCCTTCTCCAATCCAACTAACTCATAATCGAATTTTACATCTTTAAAATTGGAATTAGTGATGCTATTTCAGAATACTTTCACTCTGTTGATATGGTGATTAGTGACGTCATATTCCTTTTCATTAATTTGACGTTGAATTTTAAGGGCTGACAAACCAAATCAAAGAGAAGTCTCATTGAAGGCTCAGAAATGTGATTTTAAGGCTTAGTTATAATAATATATAGCTTTTTAAAAGTCTAAATATTTTGTATGTTTTAGTAAGATGGCATGCCTTAATTGAAAAAAGAAATTTTAATTCACAATTTGAAATAAAATAATTGTTATCTATTTATATTTCAGTTTTTTACCACATAAAGAATTTCGCTTTTTATTACCTATATTACCTCTAACCATGCATTATTGTGGCGTCTATTTCCAATCATTATGTCAGAAACCTTTTATCAGAAGACAACGTAGAAAAAAGAAAACTACAGAAAGTGAGGAAAATCTAGGACCAGATGAACTCAATGAGAGTTGCAGCAGTGGCATTGGTGGATCTGATATGAGTGAGAGCCAATCAGAATCAAGTATTTTACCTGAATCTTCTCATTTAAACCAATCAAATCACCAGACGGAATCAAAAAGAAAAATACTTCAAAAAACAAAATTGAAATCAAATCTGTCCAAGGCAAAGATTTTTGTGATAATTTTAATGATTACGAACATTCCATTAGCGTTATATTTTAGTTTAATTCACCAGCGAGGAACAATTTTAGTGACCAAATATTTATACGATGAAAGTTTTGAGAAAGAAGTAGACATTTTGTTTTTAATGCCATGTCATTCCACTCCCTATTACAGGTAAATTTTTATTTATTTAAAACACTTCATTTGTGATTTCTGATGCTGTGGGTTTTTTTTGTTTGGAAATTGAATCAGATATCTTGGTATATTTGACTCAAGTAGTAGCTCAGATTGCTTGATGTAAAAAAAATTGCCTTTGTTGGCTCTAAAGTGTTAATGGGAAACAGTAAAGTCAGCATTTTGTGGAATTTTTTTGGGTCTTTTAGCCTTCAGAAGTAGGTGGTGCTATACTTACATTCAAGAGTGCTTAATTAGGTTATTATCTCTCTCACTATCCAGATAATGATATAAAGTTCATGTTGTGATATTACATGACACATGAAAGATTAATTCTTATACTGTCATGTACCACAATAATGGTATATCGGTACATGATATCTTTATGGTACTGTAAGGCTTGCACTTTTTGTTTAGGATTTTTGGAGACTAAAATATTCATATTCTATTGTCATAACCAACTCCAAGTGCTGAGGCATAATCTTTACAATTTTTTTAAATGTTATTTTAATTAATAATTTCAGCTATCTACATCGTAATGTTAGTATGAGATTTTTAACTTGTGAACCAAATCTATCAAAGATGGAGAACTATACAGAAGAACAAGATGTGTTTTATTCTCATCCCGTCCAATGGCTAAGAGAAGAATATGCAGCAAAGCGCTTACCCTGGCCAAGCCATATTGTATATTTTAATACTCTACAACCGTCCATAAACTCTTACTTGCTACAATCAGGTTATAAACTATGCGACTCATTTTTCCATACCCATTTACCTGAGGGCCGTGTTGGTTCTCAAGTTTTAGTAAGCTGTAGATAAAGATATAAACAATGATCTGTTGAAACATCACAGAAAATTGTATATCTTAAAGGGATTGTAATGCGTATTTCTAAACTTTGTATGTGTATCGGGGACACTGATAGCATCAATTTGCACAGTGATATGCATAGATATCAATAGTACCGGAAGGTAGATCACTGTCAGTGACGTCATAAAACGCGTTTGTTTTAATGGAATTGCAAGAACCATAGAGGTCGGAATTGAAATTGGAATGGCGCAAATTGATGCTATCAGTGTACTCAATACCCATACAAAGTTTAGAAATACACTTTACAATCTCTTTAATATACATCATTGACAATTTGCAATTACGGTCAATCCAAGAGATATTTTAATTACGGTAGGCCTATACATGTATTATATTTTTCATTATTTCACTCAGAATTCTAGTCATTTCATCTTGAAAGTTAACTTCATTATATTATGTGATTTCAATGTCTTAGCTTCAATAGATATGTACCACTGATAATTTACCTAGATCACTTTTTTAATTATATAAATTTCTCTTATTATGATCTGGGGCCTTATTCTCAAAAACTTAACTTAGATAAAATCCAGATTTTAAGAAATACAGCAATCTAATTGGATTGTAAAGCTGTATTTAAAATCAATCATTGTAAGTTATGTTTTCGAGAACAAGCCCCTGACTTGGAACCTAAAACTCTTTTCATTGGCTATTTGAGTTTCTGTGTTCTAGTTATAGTTTTAAGCCTAAGGCAAAGTTAATTTTTTTTAATTGTACTTTTAAGCCAAAAACCCTGCTTGGTTTTTACTTGAATTAAAGTGAGAAATGATCAACAGAAGCACATCTCATGATTTTCACAGATTTTAAAATTCCCATTATGAAAGTTGCTTTGAACAAAGCAAGCATAATATTCAAATCTATGTTTTTATTTCCAGTCTCATATTATGCACAATAATTATATGATATATTTTGTTTATGTGATATAATCTTAATATGTCCTGACAATAGCACTTTTTGTCTTGCAAATTAAAATAAATACAATCAAAAAGATGAATATTTTTTTTTTAACTTTTAGATGTATTGAAATTCTTTGATCTATAATTATTGATCTTAACATGAATTGTTAGGTGCATAGTAACAAAAGGTGTGGGTGTTTGACCTTGAAATAGAACAAGAATACCCCTCAGATTTTCAACTCAGTCTGAGAAGCAGATTGGAGGGGCTCAGATTTTGAAGATCATTATATCCAATATCCAACTGTAAAGGAATCTTCCATTTGAGGTTCTATAGCACTGTTGCTTAAAGCATTAGTAACTTACATGAGCTTATTTGCTTGGTGATGATCAACCACTGGCGGAATCAACTGGCAGCTGGGGTGTGAAAGTTTGATGACCTTGAATAAGTCAGATCACTCATTATTCCAAGCTGTAAATGTGAATGCTAATTTTGGGAAAGATCAATGCTATAGGACCCTCATTTGTTTTTCTTGAAAACTATAAAAACTTTGCGTCTTGTGTAAAAGATACATAAAACTATTCAGTATCATAAAAACAATCACTATTATCAATATTCAATTAAACACAGATAAACAATAAATATACAAATATAACAATCATAATACCCATAAATAAAACAAATATACCATAGTATTAGCATGAAACAAATAAATTTGATAACCTATAAAAATAAATCAAGCATATTCAAATATTTGCAAATCTAAGCATTTATATATCCAGCAAACATTACCTAACTAAATAAATAACAATAGATATACCATTGTCACAATAGATCATACTCAACCGGTGAATTATAGAAGGGAGGTGCTTCCTGCTGATGGTATTCTTAGACAACAAAATTCATGTTGTGATCTTAGACTACATTAACCCTAGACTTCCAGAAAATGTGTATCGGAGACACTGATAGCATCAATTTGCCTCATTCCAATTTCCATTCCGACGTCTGTGGTTCTTGCAATTCCACTAAAACTTGCGCATTTTATGACATCACTGACAGTGATCTGCATAGATATCAATAGCATCTTCAGGTAGATCACTGTCAGTGACATCATAAAATGCGTTAGTTTTAGTGAAAGTGCAAGAACCACAGACGTTGGAAAGGCGCAAATTGAAGCTATCAGTATTCCCAATACACACACAAAGTTTAAAAATAACTTTACAATCCTTTTAAGTCTATACTGATGAAAAATTTGGGTTAAATTATAGAAATATTAAGCTTTCCTTCTTCCACCTACTTCACTACATCACTAGAAGGTTAAAAAAATTTAAATCTAACTAGTAAATATTATGAAAATATATCCCAGACTTAAATATTCATATATATCTATATCAAAAGCTAAAACATTTGCATAATAATTGCATTATTGAAAGAAATCTACATGGCTTATAATTTTTTCCCTTTTCAGGCTGAAAATCTAAGTGAAAAATGAAATAAAAATCTGATTCTGATGCTTATCAGTAATTTCATAAAAATATCAATATATGGCCTACCTACTGATAAATAAATATTTCTGAAAGCTTACATTAACAAAACAACTTCCTTCGCAGAAAAATTAACAAAAAATATTTAAAAAGCTCAGCTCATTAAAAAGTTATTGACAGCTCTAAAAGCATGTTAAGCAAATAACATCACCACTAAATATCTTTAAATGTAAACACAATATATAGCACTATAAAATATTATGAAATATAAATAACAATATGGACTATACATACATTAAATAATAAATATATTCTGATTTATAAAAGACAAGGAAAATCAAAGTCAAAATTTCCGTAAAAGAAACATTTATTATGCAAATTACTGTATGCAGAGTTATTAATCAGTCTCCAGGAGATAGCCAAATTATCATAAGGTCTTAAGATGACGTATTTTGAAAACTGAAAATAAGCAGAAGTAACAAATTGAAAGATCATTGAATATATATTAACATCTTTGACCAATATTTAGCACTTAAAAATCAAATATGAAGTACAATCATTTCTCTTATTTAAAGTTACACTGTTTACACTAAACAAAAAACCCCAAAAGTTGATTTTGCAGGTATCTTTTTCTTAGATTACGTACAAACCAGATATCAGTTATTCTTTTGGAGAATGTGACAATGATATAAAAACAAACATCAGGCTTAATTTGTTGACAAAACAAATGCTTGGACGAAAATTGGGTTTCATTCTAAAAAAAAATTTCTATTACAATTAATCACTAAAATGAATGAGAAACTGTCAAGAAAATTTACATTCTAGCTTGATTATAAGGTAACATAGTATGTAAGTCATGTCTTCCCGAGAAATCTACCCCAGATAGATTCATAGGAAACACTGGCTGTGAGAGATTAGGTATATTATATTTATCAAAGTGTAATTGGGAGGATGAGGGGTGAGAGGCAGGGGGTAAGATGGGCAGCTGAGGTGCAGGCACTGGTATAGGACTATAATCATTGTAATCATGATGTTGTTGTTGTGGATGTGGATGTTGTTGAGGTTGTTGTTGTGGAGGTGGTTGTTGTTGTTGATTATGTGACTTGATATGATCATTACAGAGGCTACTATACATAAAAGCCTTTCCACATATTGGACACTTGAAAGGTTTTTCTCTAGTGTGAATACGGTAATGAGTTTGTAAATTTCCCTTCTGATTAAAAGATTTTCCACAAACATCACAAACGAATGGTTTCCCTCCACTGTGAATTTTCATGTGACGCTGCAAGGTATGCTTAATCTTGAACAATTTACTGCAAACTTCACATTGATATGCTCGTAATTCTGCATGAGATTTCTTGTGTGTTGCCAGACCACTGTAACGTGCAAAACATTTTCCACATAATTCACACGAATAAGGTCTTTCGCCAGAATGGACACGTAAATGCATGTTGAGAAGCTTCCCAAATCTAAACTGTCTTCCACAAGTATCACACTGGTATTTCTTTTCTCCAGTATGTAATGTCATATGTTTCTTTAGATCAGAATTACTTCGGAAAGATTTTGGACAGATTGAGCAAGCAAATGGTTTGGTTCCAGCATGAGTTTGTTTATGAGCTTTTAATTCAGACTTCTTCTCAAAGACTTTATCACAAACTGTACAAGTGTTGTTACTCTTCCGCTTTGCATTATGAGCTTTCTGCATGTGTAGTCGCAAACCAACAGAACTGCGAAATGATTTTGAACAGTTATCACATTGCAAGCTTTTCTCAACACTTGCATGGCGTTGAACGTGATCTAGAACTGCCTTGCTGTATTTAAAAGTGCGACTGCAAATTATACAAAATCTTGGGTTATCTTTCAAATGTTCTACAGCATGATCCACATAGTCAGTTTTTAAGGAAAAATCCATTTCACATATTGTACAATGTAGCTTAAGGATGGGATCTTCGTGAACTTTCATGTGTTTCTGCAGTTCAGTTTTAGCTGGGAATGTTTGTTTACATACATGACAATGATTCTTATGGAATTTGAGATGTTTTTTCAAAGACTCCTCCGAATTAAAAAATTCTGAGCATTTTTCACAACAAAATTGTTTTTCTTTATGAATTTCATCCAGATGAATGTCATAGAATCGTTTGCTATTAAAAGATCGTAAACAAGTTGAGCAAGAAAATTTCTTTTCGATCGGATTGTCTTCTTTTAAATTGTGGCCTTTTAAGTGTTTGTCTAAAACCTCTCCAGTTGGAAAACCTAAGCCACAAATATCACATAGATTGTCTTCTTGAATAACATGGTCTCTTACATGATCTTTCAGCTTATGTTTTTCAGCAAATGTTTCACCACATTCTTTACAGGAATAAATTTTTCCGTCTTTTTGATGTTTTTTGACATGAGCTTTCAGCAAGGCAGTATTAGGAAAATATTCTTTACAGATATCACACTCTTGACAATCTTCATTAGAACTGAAATCTTCATCATCATTGGAAGCATTCCAAGTTTGAAGTATTTCTGAAAAATACATAAGATCACATCTAAATTCTCACAGATCTTGACCAAATCATGGAAATCATTAAAAGATTATTAATCCAAAGTTAAAATAAGAATAATTATTGCCAGTCAAAGAGCAAGGAAACACGACAGTGCAATATACAATTATTACCTTCTAAACTCTCTTCTTCAAAGTCATTTTCATCTTCAAAATGAACTGGTACTGAAAAAAATGAAGGTTAAAATTATAATCCAGTTACAATATGTGGAAATGATTTGTGTGTTACAAAATAACTCGATGTAAGATTCAACATAGACATACAAATCTACAGAGACACGCTCACAATCGACCAATAATATCATAATCTCAGATTCCAAAGCCGAAACCATTAAGTAAAAGCCTTTCAAAACTCACTGTAAAATCTGTTTTTGAGATTCAAAATGAGATAATAAAACAAATTGATTTAATTAAAGGATAGTCTTTGGAAATTTATTTGTTCTATGGCATACCTTCATGTTCAATATTTTCCTCATCTTCATTTGTTTCTTCTTTTACTTCATCTAATTTGCATATTTCTTTTAAAAAAAAATAATGATTAAATTATTAAAGCTCATGCCAATCTACACTAAAATCATACTTTACCACATATGGCATTCAATGTGGAAATAGAATTGGAATATCAGCCCTGACAATGCTTCTGTTAGTCTTTGCTTTTCTCCTATAAATTTTTACCCCAAAAGTTGAACTATAATTTGGCTGAAAATTTTCCTTTGTAAAAACAAATTTTTAAGACACAAAATGTGTTCACAGCTATATTTTCATCAATTCAAAGACATTTTAAGACTACTACTTTAAAACATCCATTCAAATTTTCCCAAAAACTATGGCAAAATTAAAAAAACTTAATTGCAAAGACAATAATTCAGACCTACCTATGAACTCATTCAACTTTTCATTTTCTTCCTTTATCAATTTCTTCAGTCGTTTCTTTCTAAGTCTTATTTCTACCACTTCTATACATTTATCATTTACAGACTCCATGACAGATACCAATTCATGAAACAAATCCTCTAAAGATTCTTGATTTCTCAATTTTGTCATTTTTTTTTATTTAAGGTTCCTGCAAAAGTAGGATAGAAATTACAAGATTTTTTTATGAATGTTAATAAATGTTATATATTTTGAATTTATAAGTTGTCCAAAGGCTCATATTTTAAAAGGAAAATTTCAATTTCCTTTGACAGATAAGTACCAAGGGGTGGGCTTTGAGGAGGTTAGGTGTCATTCAGGGGTTGTACACAGGTGTCAGAAGCCATGTTTGAGTGAACGTTGAGTAGGCTACAGCAAGGAGTTATGGATCAGAGTTGGTGTACATCAGGGATCTGTCCTCAGCCCTCTACTTTTCATTTGTGTACAGAGGCTCTGCTATATGGGAACTTCTGTTATCTGTATGCAGAATCTATGGAAGAAAGCATCACCAAGCATAAGACATGGAAGGATGGTATGAAAAGTAAGGGACTGAGAGTAAACTTGAAGAAAAAAAACATGATCACTGAACCTGGTTACGATCTTCTCCAAGACTCAGGAGCATTTCCATGTGTATGCCAGAGTAGGATTGGAGCAAACTTCATTGAGTGCTCCCAGTGCTAGCTCTGGGTGCATGAGAAATGCAGTGGCATCAAAGCCAAAAGTAGACTCCCTGTGAACCTTGCTAGGCCTATTCATAGCCGTAGGGGCTCACTACTCAACAGGGGGGCATCTCGACTTATTTTAATATTTTGCCCGATTTTGATGATTTTTTGCCCGAAAACATAATATTGCTCTCCCTGCCCCCCGTCTCCTACGGCTATGGGCCTATTGATGGCAATCCAGCTAAGGAAAGATTACCTGCTCAACGGCAGGTTTTATCTGACTATGGGAAGATGTTACATGTAGGCCTATGCAATATTTCAAAGGGTAATATTGATCATATTTTGTACAACTTTGTTACACTTATTGACAACAATCGGCTGTTAAAAGTCAACCTTCAATGGCTTCATTCTGAAGCAGTTTAGACAGATCTAGATAATATAAATATTGCACTGTTTACATTGACATGGGCTTTATCAACATAATGAACGTTAATTACACACCTGCAATAATATGTTTTTTTTATGATGGATGTAAGCACTGAATGATATAATAAACAATTCAGAAAATTATCGATGTTCAAACCGGAAATGTCAAAGGGAGGTAATCTCTTTGCAATCATTCAATACTACAATTAATTCTTCCAAATTTAATCAATCCTCTTGTATTCATAAGACCACCTTAGTTTGGCTCAGGTGAGATATAAACATCATCCAACCTCAGGTGCAAGTATGCTTTGGTACCAATAGAGATACTGGGTGGTATTAACTAATAAATAGAGTTATGTGAACTGAAATATCAGCTTCAAAACCATTTGTATTTCCAGCAAATTAAGCACAGACACTCATTATAAGTAATCATTTAATTTAATATTCTTCTGTTTGATTGTCTATAGGACAGTTGAGTTTTTTGGTTCTATTTTGGTTTTTTTCATCTTGTGAATTCCTAAAACTTTATATCTTGATCAACACAATGCAAATTCTAAGAATATCACCATAGTTGAACAAAGACGCAAAATTATTTTTCAGTTCCTATTGCACCCTCGCTCAATAAATTTCTGTGAATGAAGAAATACTCAAGATTCATTAAACATGAAAGTTTTTAGGTTTTTATTGAAGATGTCTATAGATTTTGCAGTTCTGATGGTAAATTGTTCCACAAAACAGATGCAGAGTAAGAGAGAACTATGTGGCTGTGGTTTAGGTTTCTTTTTGATTTTATTGACCAAAGAATATATGGATTCGCGCCTTTCGCGGTTGGTTTCAGTACCTCCCCTATAACATCCCTTGCACGTTTGACCTTTTTGGAAAATTTTAACAATTTCAAATATAATTATGAACAAAATGGCGAGGAATAAACATGATCCAAACAGATAGAAGACCCAGTGAACTTGGGGTCGGAATGGATTTATTTAGTGATTTCGAAGTTAACTGATGGCACTATTAATAACACTTGATGATCAGTTGTTGAGTTATGTTGGAGATTTTTGTTTATGGCGTTGTAAGTTTGTAAGAGTATCTTAAATGCGATTCGGTTTTTTTTGACTGATCTATCTCATATAAGTTTCAAAATCAAACTATTTATCATTTAGGACTAAGTTTTATCATTCACACTTTATTTGTTAGTCTTCATTACATATTCATAATCTAGAAATGTCACCAACAATTGCTTTACAAATATAGTATTTGAATTTCAATACAATTAAAAGAGATTGTACAGAGGTTTGTATGAGTATTGGGACGTGTTAATTTGCACCATTCAAATTTGCAATCATTCATTAGTCTGTGGTTCCAACAATTTAACTTTTAAACAAAGTGTTTGATATTGACACACTAGCAAAATATGCTTGTATCACAGACGATCTTTGAGGGTGTGATGTCATTAAGTCTAATTGCTTGAACAGAAGACATCTGATTGAAAATTTGAATGGTGGATATTGTATATGTCCCTGATACACATCTCTACAATTCCCTTAAGCATAAATATACAATTTTAGATACCTGTCACGCTTTTTAGATTGAAAATTACATCTCAGAATCATATGATGTTAAATAAAAGGTACAATCATGCAATCTATAAACCTGCAGGATTTCACACCTGCTGTCCAGACCTTTTCATATCTAGAAAATCATTTCACTATTACCTAACATTTTATCTAAAAATCAACCTGCATCAAAAATACATTTATTTGGATTTTTCATCTCAGTAAACAGTACAATTATCACAGACACTGATATCCTTTTATTATTGAAACACAGATCAAGATAATGCCATGAATTGTCTCTCCTTTTTTCTACAGCTGATAGGCAGAAATAATCCATAAAAATCATGGAACATTAATCCATAAAAATCATGGAACATTAATCCATAAAAATCATGGAACATTAATCCATAAAAATCATGGAACATTAATACAGAGTCAAATAATTGGATCTTTAAGGACAAGCCTGATCTGCTATTTGAATATGAAAGTCAACAGGACATTATCATTGTGTTCTATTCAGTATTTAACAGGATGAAATATGTCATATACGTCTCTCACTATTTCTTCTACTGATTCTTCAGGTGTTAAATGTTTTAATTGAAACCAATAGCCACACTGACATTTTTGAGGAGGCCCCGCTACAATTTTCATAACTTCCAATGTTTTAATATGTTCTTCACCTGAAAGCAGAACAAAAATAGTGTTTATTTGCTTTTTCCACAAGAGATATCAATGGAACACTATCAATATCTATAATACTGACCTCTAATTTGATAAGAAATTTTATTGTACAAAAATGTGCACTATACACAAACAGTATGTCACCAATAATAGAGGCTAGCTCATTTGAAGATAAAAATACTTTCTATAAAAGCAGTCTAAAAATACTTTCATGCTATTAATATTTCAGTTACATTTTGCCATCTGTGGTTTTATTTAGGAAACAATATTCCAAGATGCACATTTACTTTTCCAGATGTTGATAAAAAAGAAAAAGCATGAAAGTATAACTGTCAGAAATAACAATATTCTTTGATTCAATTTTTTTTATTCTCGGGGTGTGTTTCTTGAAGGTCTTAAAGGTCTTATAAACTAACACATCAATGTTTATCCCTTATCCAAAATAAACTATGTGAACTTACAAATACAGGCAATATTTCTGTAGTCTTCACATGAGGTGACAATATGTGGGTTTTTTAATGTACCTTGATACTGATATCTTTCAAGTCGTTCTAAATAGTATGGATCCTGTAAACAAAAATAAAAACTTTTTGGCCTCAAATCATTTCTATGTTCAGAATGTCCCTGGTGTACAATTGATATAATTTAATTTCAGAAACGTTCATGAAGACTATTGCCTTTTCTAAGGATATATAACTCAATGAGTAAATGGATATGGAGTATCACTCTAAAACGATGTTTCATAATATTTATTTTTTGTCACCTTGTAAATTGGAGCATCTGATTCAAATGGCAGTAGTTGAGACTCAGTATATTCTCGTTCTATTCTGGACATTTCTACTCGAATTTCACTAGCACTTAATCCTTCATAAGCTGAAAAAAACAAAAGAAAGAGTTAATATATCATAATAAAAAAATGTGGGATTATTATCAGGACTTGTGTTAATAAAAGGCCCTTTAAATACATAAATTATGTGCCTGTCTATTTCAAAAGGAATACCAGTCATTTCGGAGACATATCAACTCGGAGACACAGTAAGTTTAATCGTAGACAAAATCGAGTTAACTCTTATAAGAAAACTTTAGAGTTCCTCTTCTATTGTAAAAGCATTATAGTGCGCCAGAATGAATATTTGGCTATTTGAAGCCATGAAGGTGACCCTGTGTCAAATAAATTACATTGTGCCTATTGGTGTTCCTATAAAGCTTATTATGCCTTATACTGAAAGTGTGCCTATCGTCAATTAATGTGTGCCTAAATAACATGGTATTTCTATGAAGTCTTAGAAGAGGTGTTCCTTAAGTATGGTACCGGTTCAGAAGGCCCTACAGTGTCTAACTGACTTGAGCTTAAAATATGTTCTCAGTATAGAAATCAATAGCTGTGACAGTTCAAGTCAGCCAATCACAGCGCATACATCGATCTAAAATTTGTAATTAATAAACAGAACTTTGTGCTGACTTTAATGGACTCTAGTGTGGATATGTTGGTCTATTCAAAAAATGCAAAATTTGCCGATTTCAACTTAATAGTTTGTTCACAATTTGATCATAAACCTTGTCGTAGGAGTTCAGACAGAATACCGACTATCATTGCATAGTGGACGAAGTATAAGGATAAGGTAAACCGATTGCCGTATACGCCATACGGAGTACCGTAGACTAAAAATATGTGTGACTGAATCATTGAATGACATTCACCCATGATACTCATAGGTCTGCTCTCTGTTTCTACCTCTCCAGTTCTGATATCATCGTGAGGTCATAGAATAGACTTATGTAAATTAGGCCTATTTACGTACGATTTTTTTTAACTGGTTGTATTTTATCTTCTTTTTCTTCTACTGCCTTTAGCTCCTTTTTCGAATACTTCCGACAATACGTTGTTGGTACGACTCTAGACCTTCGAAAAGCTGCATTAGCAACCGCCTTAGATATTAATGATGCCATATCATATATAATAAGCCTTGTAATTATTTCTAATGAATTTATCGAGTTATCAAGTCAACCTCGAGTTACCTTCTTTCAACCGGATGTAGCGACTTACACAAGTGAGATTCGGATTCAGACCACAACTTGTCGTGACCCGTGTCGTGACCCGTGTTCTAAGAAATAATGACACGAGTCGATTACATAGGTAGGATTTCGAGAAGAGCCAAAAGTTGATACCAGAAAAATAACTGAAATATCTCGTTTACAGGGGCGACCCTTTTTTGTCACTGACACTTAATATGCCATACTATTATTACATATATTCAGTATCCTAGTTTTATGGGCAATGGGTCAATGAATCACGAAGGAAGATCTTTGGTTAAATATACTGATATGTAGGGGCCTACTCGTAGAATACTGGTTAAATCAGGGGCGCCGAAGGCAAATGTGAGGGTCGGGGCGAAGCTGTGTTATAAAGGGCACTATGTAGCCGAGCGAAGTGAAGGATAGGCCTGGATCTGTGTGTTTGGGGATGCCGTAGAAAATTTGTTTTTTAGAGCCTCGTGGGTTTCTTTTGAGTTATATCAGAACGTATTTCATTCTTATATTTGTTCAATTAAAATCGGTCCTAAATCCATATAATGTAACTTCCCAAAATAATTAAAAGCATGAAATATGTTCTGGTATACACCAGAAATGATCCAAGAGGCTCTAAAATACAACATGTTCTATATAAAGGCAGCTTACGCCGCGGGGCCCCAAACCCCCCATGTTCCTTTAGCAACGGCTACCAATGTCTAAAGTTGCTGAAGGAACATGCTACAGACCTTACACTACAAAATATAGTTAAATAAAAGTTGGGCTGGAGAAAAAATGATATACACCTGACAAACATCCCATGGCTCCCAGGTTGGGAACCACTGATATATAATAAGTGACATATATAACCATTTTGGACGCCATTTTGGATTTTTTTTTGTCTTGGACCATCTCACAACATTATTGTTTGTCTCAATGGACCCCTAAAACCATAAGATAGACATTGTCTCTATGATATATACATGTAATAAGTAATTTGTAGGTATCGGTGGCCATCTTAGACGCCATCTTGAAAATAATAACCCCTTTCTGAACCTCTGATTTTGGTAAACTTTTAGTATAATATTCATGAGGTCGAATACTACTAAAAACTGTTAAAAATAACCTCTTGTGCAAATTTTGGGGGGTCAAACCATATTTTAACCCGACTATATTCAGGCCAATGTTCTTTGACTTTGTAGGCCTACATCAGCTCCATTTTTGAAGGTCTACAAACAGTTTACACAATGTGAAGGTCTACACAATGTAGGCCACCCCTTTATTTGAATGAAAACGTGATATTCTAAAACCATTTGGTTTGCACCAATACCCGACTCCTTTTGACACGAGTGACACGTGTTGTGGGCCTATGAATCGATGTTACAAGAGTCGACAATTCGAACTCCCTCGCATTAACCACTAGCTCGACAAGATGGCCGCATTATTACCAAGAGTGGTTTGTAATTTAGTACGCCGAACTGTATTATATCCTACTTATACAGCCCGAAGATGCATGTCAGATTTTGATGCCGAATTTGACATTCACGATGGAAAGAAGTGTAGGTTTTTAATATTGTCCCTTGTATTTTCTTGTTATTCAAGTGTACGTGAGGTTTTGATGGTATTTTGACCTTGACTTGTTCAGATGTGTCACTGACAGTGTTTGAATGCTAATGTGTATCAAATAAAATGTATTGAATGATGAGAACCTTTTCGTAATGAATGTCAATTTGTAGTAATGAGATCTTCTGTTAAATAAATTATATCATCGTTAAGTTTCACTAATGACCAATGTTGCAAGACAAATATTAAAATAGAATACCGGTATCTAGCCTATTTTAATTAAGAGTTTTATTTTTTAACCATCACTATTGATTGAAAAAGGAATATTACTGGATTAATTGTTGAGGCATGAATATCCAAATTATTGAAATTGACAAGTAAATCGTTTTCCTTTGACAGTGGCTTTGACTTTGTTTCAAATTCTACAATCAAAAATGCTTCCTTGATATTTAGGGCTTATTGTCAAATAACTTTGAAAGATTTTCTTCATTAAAATACTACTAGAATAATCAATTCAACTTCAGAAAAATTATCATATTATATAATATATCCATATTCAAACATTTACCGTAACTGTCTGAAATGTTCTTTCTAAACTTGCTATTTTTAAAGGAAACTGGTAATTATAAATATTTAACTTTTTTCTTTCAGTGGCACGTTCTGAAAACATGGCTGATTATTTAGGTCATTCATCTGGTATGGAAAGAGCTGAGTTGATAACAGAGGCTGAAGGATATGACAATAGGATGGATGTAAGTAGAGAAATGCCACAGCCACAGAACTTCATTCAAGCTATGAATTGACTTTGTTCTCCTGTAGTTTGTTGTTCAAACAAAAACATACCTCAATATTTCAGACTGGCTTCACATCTGGTAGATTTCCTATAGTTAGGTTATTAAAAAAAGAATAACTGGACCCAATTATATGGATAACAATATGTTTGCCAGGCCTCATAAGTGCAAACAGATGCACAAAAGTAGAACGTAAAACTCCATTTCGTTTCAAGGATTTCTATGTGCAGATATCGTACACAAAAAGAAATCTGGTATAAAATTTCTTATTTCAAAAACAATATCTAAGTGAAAAGACCTAGGAATACCTTTCTGGGCTTCCTTCGTAAAAGCTTGACATTGTGAAGGTGCTGTCTGTGTTTATATCAGTAAGCTTTTTCTTGTATATTCCTGCTTGTTTTCTATAGCTTATTGTTTTAATATTGTAGGGTACAGAATATGAGAACAATGTGATGAGATTTGATGATGCCTCACCATATGGGAATGGAAGTTTAGCTAAACCATTTAAAGTCTTTTGTGTAGACTCATGGAGACATGTAGAATGCATATGTAAGTGTTCTGTGGTGTGCAGGTTAAAGCGATACCATCTCTTAAAATGAACATAAAATTTAAGTTCTCAAACTATGCCAATATGAGTTTATAACAAACAAGTGGTTGCCTAGCAATATACGCCCACCTTCCTCATAAATTTTTAGTATATCAAGAGCATTCCCAAATTGGTGTCAAATCGTATAAAAAATATAACCTGTCAAAAATATAGTTTATATCTTTTGAACACAAAATTCTGAATTAAACTTTCAATCTTGAAGAATTATGACTAAGTCAAAATCCAATCAATGTAAAATTGTCAAATTAAAACTTCTCCAAGTTCTCAGGAATATAAATGATTTTGTAAAATTTAAATGAAATCAGATGAAAACTGTAGTCTCTGTTGCATTCACAAGCCTATTTCGGCATGTTTTGAATAAGTCAAGGGCAATAACTCAAAAAACGTTCATTGAAAAATAGCCAAATTCAAAGGTTCAAACCAAATTTCATTCAAATCAGGTGAAAACTGTAGTCTCTATCGCGTTCACAAGACAAGGGTAATAACTCAATCTCTATCGCGTTCACAAGTCAATATCGACGTGTTTTGACTAAGTCAAGGGCAATAACTCAAAATCCGTTTAATGAAAAATCATCAAATTCGAACTTGTCCGAGATCTTATGAATACAAATGTTCACACAAAATTTCATTCCAATCAGGTGAAAAGTGCAGTCTCTATCGCGTTCACAAGTAAATTTCGATGCGTTTTGACTAAGTCAAGGGCAATAACTCAAAAACTATTCATCAAATTTAATTCAAATCAGGTGAGAACTGTAGTCTCTATCGCGTTCACAAGCCATTTTTAACACATTTTGGGTGTAAAACTCCGTGAATTTTTGTCGAATCGAACCCAAATTCGAACTTGTCTGAGATCTTATGAATATAATCCTACATACAAAATTGTATTCAAATCCAACCAAAACTGTGGTCTCTATCGCGTTCACAAGCCATTTTTAACATATTTTGGGTGTAAAACTCTGTGAATTTTGTGAATCAAACCCAAATTCGAACTTGTCCGAGATCTTATGAATATAATCCTACACATACAAAATTTTATTCAAATCCAACCAAAACTGTGGTCTCTTATCGCGTTCACAAGCCATTTTTATACGCCCACATTGAAATGTGGTCGTATATTGCCGTCGCCCCTGTCCGTCCGTCGGTCCGTCCGTCCGTCGGTCCGTCTGTCCACAATTGGCTTGTGAACGCAATAGAGACCACAGTTTTGGTTGGATTTGAATAAAATTTTGTGTGTAGGATTATATTCATAAGATCTCGGACAAGTTCGAATTTGGGTTTGATTCGACTAAAATTCACGGAGTTTTACACCCAAAATATGTTAAAAATGGCTTGTGAACGCGATAGAGACCACAGTTTTGATTGGATTTGAATAAAATTTTGTATGTAGGATTATATTCATAAGATCTCGGACAAGTTCGAATTTGGGTTCGATTCGACAAAAAATCACGGAGTTTTACACCCAAAATATGTTAAAAATGGCTTGTGAACGCAATAGAGACCACAGTTTTGCTTGAATTTGAATACAATTTTATGTGTAGGATTATATTCAAAAGATCTCGGACGAGTTCGAATTTGGGTTCGATTCGACAAAAATTCATGGAGTTTTACACCCAAAATACGTTAAAAATGGCTTGTGATTGCGATAGAGTCCACAGTTTTGGTTGGATTTGAACAAAATTTTGTATGTAGGATTATATTCATAAGATCTCGGACAAGTTCGAATTTGGGTTTGATTTGACTAAAATTCACGGAGTTTTACACCCAAAATATGTTAAAAATAGCTTGTGAACGCGATAGAGACCACAGTTTTGGTTGGATTTGAATAAAATTTTGTATGCAGGATTATATTCATAAGATCTCGGACAAGTTCGAATTTGGGTTTGATTCGATAAAAATTCACGGAGTTTTACACCCAAAATGTGTTAAAAATGACTTGTGAACATGATAGATACCACAGTTTTGGTTTGATTTGAATAAAATTTTGTGTGTAGGATTATATCCATAAGATCTTGGACAAGTTCGAATTCCGGATCGATTCAACAAATATTTACGGAGTTTTACACCTAAAATATGTTAAAAATGACTTGTGAACATGATAGAGACCACAGTTGTGGTAGGAATTTAATAAACTTTAGTGTGTAGGATAATATCCATAAAATCTTGGACAAGTTTGAATTCCGGATTGATTCGACAAATATTTACGGAGTTTTATTAGTTATGAAATTAGATGCTTTATATTAACAAGATATTGGATGAATTCAAATCTGAACACCTTCGAACAAAAATTAAGATAGTAACATTCCTTGATATATTGACAATTTATGTAGTGTAAGTGGGCGTATATTGCTAGGCAACCACTTGTTAACATATTTTGGGTGTAAAACTCCGTGAATTTTAGACGAATCAAACCCAAATTCGAACTTGTCCGAGATCCTACATACAAAATTTTATTCAAATCCAACCAAAACTGTGGTCTCTATTGCGTTCACAAGCCAATTGTGGACAGACTGACTGACGGACGGACAGGGGCGACGGCAATATACGACCACATTTCAATGTGGGCGTATAAAAACTATAAAACTATTAAAGTAATTTTCCATAAAATTGCAGGTTATAAAATAAGCTTATATTAAATAAGGTAGTTTTCTGGATTTATCAGATTATACATGTAATCTGTAGTAAAGTTATGACACCAGACAAGTTGCCTAATGAATATAAACTCTTATTTACCAAGATTGAGAATTTGGCTTTTTTGATCATTCTTAGAGGTAGTATTCCTTTGTAGAAATCCTTGAAAGTGTAGTTGAAAGGGGAAAAAATTGTCTGAGGCCCAGACAAATATTTAACTTGTTGCACACTGTATGGTGTTACCTGTCTTCATTAATCAATGTGAAGGAATAAAGAGGCACTCTACTGTATTTATTGATAATTATGGATTTAGGATGATCTGACCATAATCTTGTATGCATCTGACCTCAAATCTTTCCAAATTATAAGCCAGAGGTGCCTGCGTGCAACTGCTTAACAAAATGTTAGTTATCTCCCTTGCTTTTTGAGACAGAAGTCTTGTCAAACAAGTCAGATATCACATAGCCTAATGTATGAAAGTGGTCCCATTTTTTCTTCAGCTGCATACAAAGTTATTGTCAAGCATGTTAGGAATGGCGTTTATATTATTTCCAAAATTTGCGCCATTCCAATTTCCAATAGTACCGACGTCTGTGGTACTAGCAATTCCACTAAAACTAACGCGTTTTATGACGTCACTGGTGCTGTCAGTGTCTCCGATACACATACAAAGTTTAGAATTACGCTTTATTATCATTGTCTGTTTGAGTGTAGTTCTCGGTAATTGATAAAATCTTCCTATTTCAGGTGAAGAAGAAGACAGTACATTCAGGTCTGTTCTGATAACAGAAGGACAACCCACAAGATGTAACTGTGGATACTGGTTTAACTTGGAAAGAAAATCTATACAAGAATTTGTTCCAACACCAGAAGATGTGCATCATTGATCAGTGCTCGTGTCGTGCGGGAAACAGCAAATAATAATTTATAGTTAATATTTTAAAATGACATTTGAGCTTCATGTCGAAAGGAAATACTAGTGTGTCAAAACATTATTAAACTTAATTCTTTATTCATTGTCTTATTCTTTGTATCCATCAATAAACCAATCTTTTTCATTGAAATGAAAGGGAATGTTAACAAATGTGTATTTTGATACAGGTGAATCATTGCCCCAGATATAAGAATTTAAGCAACTTTATTACATTTTCTTTAAGATGAACCCCTTGTCTTACATTATTGTACCATAAATACATAAGGAGGGGAATTGATATTGGCAAAAGTGAAGTCCTATCTGTGAAAGGTCGGTCTTACATATGACCAGAGACACTAAGTTCAAAACCATAAGTTGAAAGGATTGCCTTAAAATGTCCACAATATTGAACACATATAAGATAAGTCTCTATTCACGCTTTCATGCATATAATGTATCCTAAACAAGAATTGAAAAAGTAAAAAAAAAAACGCATTTTTTTCAATATCCTTTTAACCAGACTGCACCTTAATGGGCCAAACATCTTGTCATTATGAAACTTTCCCAGTTCAGAAGACTGATTCGAAGGTCATCAGACATTTCTAGATTAAAATCCTCAACCACCGTTTTTGCAATGTAACTCGGCAATCTACTCTGTGTCAGAACTTATGCTATAATTGACTGTGTAATGCAATATTCTTAATGAAAATCAAGAGTCTGTCATTGAGTTTTTGGATCCTCTAATTAAAAACCTTAATGAATGTGTTAACGCTTTGCCCTATAAATGAATGGGAACGTCTACGCCTATTACATGGGAGGGGCAGATTATTTCAATAAAATGAGATGTGGGTTCTAGTTATTGTCAGCTTGGTCCCTAAACAAAATGTCCATTTTGACTTGGGGGGCCATTATGGTTAGGGGCCAAGTTGACTATAATCTGTCCCACTGTGTTTGAATTTTCTAAAAAAATTAAGGTTTACAATGACCACTGTTCTGATCCTTCTGAAACCCTTTGTAAACAAAAGTGAAATTGTGTTCCTTACTTCTATACTCTATTCTAAAGAATCATGCATCGGTACACCAAACAACACGAACACTGCCCGAATCAACCCGGATTTGTAGACTCAAATTACAGGGCGTATGTCTGTAATGACGTTTCAATGGGAGTAAGACATTATGATCGAGACAACCGGAACATGTGTACAAAATTGTAAACAAAACGTTTTTGAACATTTCCGCGAAGATTTTATTAAGCCTAATGTGAACCTAAAATCCTTTTAATAATATTTTCTTCTACACAAAAGGTAAAAACAAATCGTTCTTGCCAATGATCTTTGGGCTTGGCTGATGATTTTGAGACGAACTACAACTACTGAAAGTGAAAGAGTGAAAGATACCAAAAAGAGGGTGGGGGGGGGGGATAGTCCGAAACATGCTGATTCTTTCCCCAGCCTCTGATAGCTATTTGGACGGATATGGCTGGGAGAGTCAGAAAATCTAGGCAACAAAAACTTCCACACCTCTGCGGGGGTTTTAAAGATGGGTTTTCGCATTTTTTACGGGTCAAATCAAGCTTATTAATTGATTAATTGGTGTTTCTAATGAACAATCCAAGTATTTGTAAGTTATTTAGCTGTATGTGGACGTAGAATGGCATAGGGAATTCATTTGACTTCATTAGCTTCAAAACGCTAAAATTAGACTCCATTGTTGATCACGTGACCAAATGTTGTCATATATGACGTCATGTGATTGAAGCTGTATAAGAATTAATTTTCATATTTTATTATCATTAAAGGGATTGTAAAGTGGTTTTTTAAATTTTGTATGTGTATCAGGGACACTGATAGCATCAATTTGCGCCATTCCGATTTCCATTCCGATGTCTGTGGTTCTTGCAATTCCCCTAAAACTAACCCGTTTTATGACGTCACTAATAGTGATCTGCATAGATATCAATAGTAGCTTCCGGTAGATCGCTATTAGTGACATCATAAAACGCGTTGATTTTAGTGGAATTGCAAGAACAACAGACGTCTGATTGCAAATTGGAATGGTGCAAATTGATGCTATCAGTGTCCCCGATACACATTCAAAATTTAGAAAACCTCTTTACAATCCCTTTAACTAAATCTATTCAAAAGGAGAAATTTTGAGTTTAAACTGATTTAACTGATTTTGATTAATTAATTATCTTTTTGAAAAATGATATTTGAATAAATCATTTCCTGTTGCTGGAGAAAAAAAATTGAATACCAAAAGACACGAGAGGATATCGGCACATTCTGTTAAAAATAATAGCCAATCAAATTGAATATTGGAAATCGGACCGATCGGAAATGTAAACATGGGGATTCCCTCGGTAATTAGCTAATTACGAGTTAATTAGGGACCGCACAGATTAACTTTTGTACTCGGAAGTCGTTCGGATTACCGGCCAATCGATTTATATAAGAGTTTGACACACAACAAAAATTTGAAACAAAAATGAAGGAAACCATCTTTAAACATATTTATTTACCTCGAATCCACAAAACTTTGATATATTTTGATTGCCATTGAATGATGCTCGTACAAGGTGTGAAAAATCGCAAGTTTTTGTGGCCTATTATTTCCGGCTCTCTCCCAGCCATATCTGTCCAAATATCTATCAGGGAATTGGCTGGGAATTGAGTCAGCAAGTTTCGGACTTACGATTTTTTGTGAAACAATGTCCTGGTGTTCTCCACCCTACAATTTAATAAAGTTAGGCCCTATATAGGCAATTAAAGGAACATTAGATGTCAGCTGACTTAATCTAATCTCTGCATCTGATCACTGGGATTTCAACTTGGGGGACATTTGGACATTCTCCAGAGGACACAAATGGATCTATCGGTCTGAAAAAAATATGTTATAAGCTTATTTTGTATTATCTTGAAACACCAGTGTCTGTTGCCTGCAACGACCACAATTTAAGTTTGTATTAAAACAAAAAATGCTGTGACTATATCATGCTTCAGAATAGCATGTTTTTGATGACTTCTGCGGACAATTCAGGAGACATGGTCATTTCCTTACGCATTTTTGGGGACATTCCATTGGAGAAAACCCGGGCCTTACACACTAACTTCACAGTTTGTTTAGACAAGAGTAGAGTAATAAGCAGCTGTAAGATGATAACAATTATGATCATATGATAGATGTGGTTTGCAAGTATGAGACACCCAGACATGCACTGGCAAATGATGATAAAGAAAAAGACGTAGAACTTTATTTCGCTTAACTTGTTTACATTTGTATGGCTTTTCCCTGAATTCATTTCTATTCCTTTTTTTAATGAATGCTAAATGTATGATATTTTAAAATAACTTCAATGTAGATTAAAGATGAGTGAAACAATGCAAGATAAAACAGATAGACCAGGAAAGAAAAAAACTGGTGGTTTAACTGTAGAACAGATACAAGCAGATAGAATAACACAGGTATAATATCCATGATGGCATAATATCCATGATGGCATAGTATCATGATAATAACATTATTAAATAATAAAATCTGTAGTTTAAACCTACCACTGTGTACCATAAAAAACTTATTAAAGAATTAATAAGAGATTTGAGACTGTGAAACACTCTTTCCCAATATTAAAAAAACACATGTACCTTCAATTGATATGTTAAAGGCTTTCTCTAAAGTTTTAAAAGGGTTAAGAGACTATTTAAGTCAATTTATTCTTATTATTTCAGTTAGCTCAAGATTTTTGGTCTACAAAAGCTATTAAAGATGGAGCAACTTTTAAACCTGAGGTTTGTTTTAATATTCTTTTGATTCTAACAATAATGAGTTCAAAGTTGAGTGCTTGCATGAACTGTACTTCAGTTACTGCCCTTAACTTAGTAGAGAACGTGTCAAATCAGCTAAAAATTTATATTTTGACCTTGAAAATAATTCTTAAATCTTGAAATATGTTGCCATGCCTATTCACTCTTCATATTTAAACTTTTCAGATTGTTGAAGAAGTTTATAAGGAAGAAATCTTGAAAACAAAGTAAGTTTAGAACCTAACCCACTTTTCATTCAATCAGTTTTGTACTGTGAAGTGGCTCACTATTTCATTAAGAGCACAGATTTTATAACAACTTTTGAGAAATTGACCCATTTGTTCATCAAATCAACAGTAAGTTGCTAAAATTTGACTGATAACTTCTAAGTCAGTTAATGATCAAGCATGCCTATATTCAATGTAAATGAATAAGCTGAAACTTCAGGTATGTCAGATAGAAAAGCAAATATTTAGGTAACAATATCTATGGAACGCCGTAACTGCCTTATGTTAGTATTTTTGCATTATAAGCATCTTTTTGTATTATCAGCATCATCTTTTCGTATTATCATCTTTTTCTATTATCATCTTTTTGCATTATAAGCATCATCTTTTTGCATTATCAGCATCTTTTTGTATTATCAGCATCATCTTTTCGTATTATCATCTTTTCGTATTATCATCTTTTTGCATTATCAGCTTTTTGCATTATCAGCATCATCTTTTTGCATTATCAGCATCTTTTTGTATTATCAGCATCATCTTTTCGTATTATCATCTTTTTCTATTATCATCTTTTTGCATTATCAGCATCATCTTTTTCTATTATCATCTTTTTCTATTATCAGCATCATCTTTTTCTATTATCATCTTTTAGTATTATCATCTTTTCCGTGAGTGGCTGTAGGTTTACGGAAATCAACGGTAATCTTCGTAAAAAGTCGACGTAAACAAGATGTTGTAGACTAGGTTAATGAGACGCAACTTTTATTTTGTCAAAATGGATACGATTTTAGAAAATGTACACCTTTCATTGCATACGCCTGCCTTTCAAAGAGAAATAATAACTCCTGATATAGTTTGCCATTTATCCAGATATGATATGGAATGCCTTGGGATATCACATTCTTCAGATATGATGAAAATCAGAACAGAATGTCAATGAAAGGTGTAAATTTCAGGCCCGTAGCCAGCCAAGTACTTCTAGGGGGGCAAACGCCCAATCAAGGGGGGCGGTGTTTAGTTACCCCCCCCCCCCTCTTTTTCTTTTCCTCTTTGAAAATATGTGAATTGTCAATCTTTGCCTGGGTGTATGATTTTCTATAGTCTGGAGACCTCCTCTAAAAAATTCAGAAAACTGAAACGTTATTCTCGGTTGAATTAAATGGTTTGTTGTGTAGGAAATGCAGGACCACAAGAAGAAATTTTGGTAACTAAACGCCCATAAACACTTTTTCCTGACATTTTCTGACTAACAGAAAGTTTATTTGTAAAGGGACTTCAGGGTAACCAGAAGAAAATTTTGAGAATTTTACGCCTCAAAACGCAAATTCCTGACATATTCCTCCAAAATCGTGGTTCAAGATTAATTGTATAGGGTCTGAGGGATCTAGTGTAGAAATATTGTGAGAAATAGATGCCCACAAATGCAATTTCCTGACTAACTTCAGATAATTTTGTGTAGGGACTGTGAGACAACTAGAAAATTTTGAGAATGAGACGCCTGGAAACGAAAATTCCTGACATTCCCCAGCAAATTGGAGGTTGAAAATTATTTGTATAGTAGTGTCTGAGGGATCTAGCATAGAAAATTTTAAGAAGTAAACGCATGTAAACGCAATTTCCTGACATATTCCACAAAAATTAAAGTTCAAGATCATAAATTTTGTATAGGGTTTGAGGGACCAAGCCTAGAAATTTTGAGAAATATATGCCAATATCCTAACGAACTTAAGGTTTCCTTTGGACTGTAAAACCATAAGATTTTGTTAGAATTAGACACCTGGAAAACGTAAATTCCTAACATTTCCCACTGAATTTACGGTTTAAGATTATTTGTGTGGGATCTGTGATATCTCGTTTAGAAAATTTTAAGAGTTAGATGCCTGGAAACACAATTTTCTGACATTTTCCAGCTAATTTAAGGTTCAAAATTATTTGTCTCTTAGAAAATTTTGAGAATAAGATGCCCGTAAACGCTATTAGCTGACATTTAACGTCGAATTTAAGACTCAGAATTATTTGTTTTAAAAAAAAGACTCCCGTAGACTCAGTAAAATGAATTAAAGCATTAAAAAAAATGTAACAATTGACATTTTTTTTAGGGGGGGGGGGGGGGGGGGGGGGGCCCTTGACTACGGGCCTGGTAAACTTTCTAAAATGGTATCCATTTTGACAAAATAAAAGTTGCGTCTCATTAACCTAGTCTACGACATCTTGTTTACGTCGACTTTTTACGAAGATTACCGTTGATTTCCGTAAACCTACGGCCACTTACGGAAAAGATGATAATACTAAAAGATGATAATAGAAAAAGATGATGCTGATAATACAAAAAGATGATAATAGAAAAAGATGATGCTGATAATGCAAAAAGATGATAATAGAAAAAGATGATAATACGAAAAGATGATGCTGATAATACAAAAAGATGCTGATAATGCAAAAAGATGATAATACGAAAAGATGATAATACGAAAAGATGATGCTGATAATACAAAAAGATGCTGATAATGCAAAAAGATGATGCTTATAATGCAAAAAGATGATAATAGAAAAAGATGATAATACGAAAAGATGATGCTGATAATACAAAAAGATGCTTATAATGCAAAAATACTAACATAAGGCAGTTACGGCGTTCCATAAATATCCCTCGAATGAATGTATATAGGCATTTTTTTTATCATAATAAACTTTTTGGTGTCATAGAGGTTGTTAAAGGGATTGTAAAGTGATTTTCTATGCTTTGGATGTGTATCAGGCACACTGATAGTATCAATTTGCACTAATACAATTTCCATTCCAACGTCTGCGGTTCTTGCAATTCCACCAAAACTAACATGCTTTATGACGTCACTGCCAGTGATCTGCATAGATATCAATAGTAGCTTTCGGTAGATCACTATTAGTGACGTCAGAAAGCACGTTAGTTTTGGTGGAATTGCAAGAACCGCAGACGTCGGAATGAAAATCTGCATAATATAGCTCTGTTTGTGCACCATTTGTGATGCTTTTTGATCTGTTTGCTCTAAGAAATTGAACTGTCAGTTATTTTTTGTTTTATTTTATTTTTCAGTTTTGCCAAGAAAAGAATAATGATGTTAGAATTTAGTCGTTATTTAGAGAATTATTTATGGACAAATTATCATCCACAAAAGGTAATATATTATGTTTCATACAATGACCAAATATTATCACTGTTAAAATAGTACTCAATACATTAATTGTAGGTAAAATTTCTGTATAATTTCATATTTTGATATACCTACTTACTTTCTCTGGTGTATATTTATTTGCCATTGGTTTGATCTGAGCATGGGTGGAGGTGCTACCTGCTGATGTTTTTATTCTGATTTTGCTGGTCATTGGTTAAATTTCTTTAAGTTCAATATAGAATTTGTTACTTGCTATAGATGTGAAAGATTTCACAATTGTTTGATTTCTGCTGAAAAAGATGATAAATAGATCAATCATGGCATTCCAATTATCATTGGACTAAAAATAGTCTGAAGCAGTAGAATTTGATACTAATTACCATTTCTAGGCTTCTCAATCAATGCGTTAAATTGGTGGTTTTTTTTATTGCATGATTATTTTTTCATTGTACACTGCACTGCATTGTTTTTCGTCATTATCTAGAGCTTGCCGCTATAAAGTATATTTTGATAATTTCAGTCCAGTTTAGCACATTTGATGTCTATGATAGTTATAGTTAATGAGAAAGTGAGAGAACATGTTCCACCATGGGAGGTAGGTTGGTTTTTATTAAGGGAGCTCAGAAGGGACCTAGTTTGGTTTTGGTAGTGTAGCAGATCATCGCTGATTTTTGTGGAATTGATACACAAAACATAGTAATCCCTCTGTTCCCAACCTTTTGGACTCTTTGTACCCCTATTTTTTAGGCAATCTCCTGGTACCCCTGCCCTCACATATTGAGCCAACACTGATATTATAATGTCATGAACATTTTAGCTTCCTAATCTCATTTCATGATCATGAATGCAATCAAGTGCAATAGTTCAATGAAAAGACTGCTGTTGCAATTTTTGGTGACCTTTTTCCCAGCCAATATTGATCTGGGTTTTGTGGTGCTGATTCTCAAAATATCTTAACCATCAATTTCAACTCTTCTGTCACACTATGAAGATGGTCTCACATACAAAACTTTGTTTGAGTTGTCAGATGGGTTCTGGCTTATAAAGCTGGTGGATTTTTGATAGTTGACTCTGATTTTTCTTTCTGATTGATACATGGCATTGATATCCATTCTGTGTTTTCAGGCATTTACAAGTAAACCAGAACATTTCCCAGCCTTTATACATAAAGTATTAGATTATAGTTTAACTGGTATTAGTTTAAAGGAACAGGCACATCTCTTACTATTTGTTGTTCATTGTTTCAACTGTCTAGTAAGTATTGTATCTTATTCATATCAAAAATGTTTTTTTTAATTATCATTAGGTATATGGACTATTCAAATTAGGCACAAATCCACAAAATGGCATTAGGTATAGCGTACAATGATTTGACTTGAAGTGGTATCATGATAATATGAAAGACACATGTGTAGGATTGTCAAATTTGTTGAAGGATGTCTCGCACACAATTCTCAGTCTTCTGGTCCCATCATAAGGGGAATACAAAATAATCACTTAAGATATTATGTTATATGAGGTTATTTTCTTATTATAGGAAGTTGATTTAATACGTGAACAAGTACAGAAACTGGTTTCACTGCCTATATGGGAATTTATTTTACCAGTAAGTACACTTATTATTGTTGGAAAAGTTCACAAGATAATGCTTATTGGTTGAAACCTTGTTAAAGAGATCTTCACTTGTTGTGGGCAAAATTGTATTGAACAAAAATGTATAGCTAATTTCCAAATAGCCTGAAATTCAAATATCTCCTGACTAATATGGTAAACTAGGTACATTTTTGATAAAGTAAATTTTCTAAATGGTAGGGGAAGACTGTCCCAAATCCACCTGTCTTTAAAGTGACGTTTACTGTTTGTTTGTCAACAAGTCCTAAAATAGCCTCAGCTAGTTATTTTTTTCAACGTTATAATTATATTTATAGGGTAGAAGAGAAGAAATATTTAAAGGAAATACCAAATATAAGAAAGTTTTTAATGTAATCAAGAAGAATGATAAGAAATTAGATGCTGAACGTCTAAAAGTTGTTATGAGTGAACGTCAATTTTTATCAAAAACCATTCATAAATATTTTGATATTCTCAAACAAATTCCCGAAAAAGGTATGGAAAAATAATGACTTGATTTGCATATATATATACTTTTGGATTGATATTTTTGTATCCATTTTCAGCTTTGTCAACTAGATTAACTAGGAAAAAAGACTTCTTCAAAGTTATCAGACATTAAGCTAGTCAAATTATGGACATTTATGGTGGTACTCAAAACTTATTGCTTTAGAATATTTGTTTTGCTAAATCCGGTTGAAAATGATATTTTCCATCAAAACCCAACTTAAACAGCATAAATTTTCATTAGATTGAAATTTCACAACCTGACCGAGAAGAGAACCCACAACAACCATTTGTTGTTCAGTGAGAAAACAATATGCTATTTAATATTGTAGGTAAAGTAAAAGAAGATTATGTGAAATACTGTGAAAGGTTTATGGAACTAATTATTGATATAGAAGCTCAGTTACCTACCAGAAGATTTTTCAATGTTTTAATGGATGATCACCATGTTGTTGAAATCAGTAAACTTTCTCACTTATGTCAACGTGAAGAAGGAAAACTCTTTACTGAGGTACGTTTCAACTATTGTTTGTTGTATTTTGTTACCTACAGTGGTTCAGTGGGTAACACAAATGCTAACTTGAAGGTCCATGGTTCACTCCTAGCAAAGATGATGCCTTTTGGATTTAGCAACCAGGTTTAGCCTCTGTTAGTGGTGCAGGTTGTTGGCATGGACAAATTATTTAGTCCTTTGGGTGGGACAATAAACCAAGGCCCAGTGTGTTCAGGAATTGCACATATTAAAGGGATTTTAAAGTGAAACTTTGTATGTGTAGCAGGGACTCTAATAGCATGAATTTGTGCCATTCTAATTTCCATTACGAGATCTGCGGTTCTTGCAATTTCACTAAAACTAAGGCGTTTTATGACATCGCTAATAGTGATCTGCATAGACATTAATAGTAGCTCCCGGTAGATCACTATTGGTGACATCATAAAACGTGTTAGTTTTAGTGGAATTGCAAGAACCACAGACGTCCGAATGGAAATTGGAATGGCGCAAATTGATGCTATCAGTGATACACATACAAAGTTTAGAAAACCATTTTACAATTGCTTTAAGGTTCCCTCAAAAGTTGAAAAATAGTAATAAACTGTCCGTCATGGCCTGGCATTTGTCTGTCCTTATTAGCTAAAACAATTGCTGAAAAGGAGGATGTAAATAAACTTTTAATTTTGTGATATGTTAAGAAACAAGTTAGTTATTATTTTGCTATAATATTTTCAGTTATTAGATATGTTGATAAAGTATGCTGAATTTGAAATAGATGAAAGAACTGGTGAAGCTTTAACTGTACATGATAGAATAGATTTACATTATAATACAGTTGGCAAATTACAGGTATGTACATCAACCATTTTTCTATTCCATTGAATAGTGCTGGATAATTCTAATAATCGATTACCAATGCTTGCTATGAATTTTTACGTCAATTATGGATTATGAAAATTTAAATTCTAATTTTCTATGTATTTTCAATTGATGTCCTTGATGTAATACAGAACCTCCTTGCACACTGCATGGTGTTGCCATTTGTTGGTCCAATGAGTTGCAGGGAAGGGTGATATAACTGTATTTTATTTTACATTTTAGAAAGTTGTGTTTAAGCATTTTCCTGATCTCAAGAAGTTTGCTATATCGAATGTAGCTAGTATAGACACAAGGGATTCTCTTGTTAAACACTTTAAAGATTTTAGGTAAGTTTTTTGTGAAAAATTTTGTCCATTTTGTATAAAGCTCAGTAATATTTTCTTTAGATTTTCCTGATTTGGATGATAAATACCTGATTTTTTTAAACCTCTGGTTTAGGTAACACAGCAAATGTTGTATTCTTTATTTGCTTGTCGTTTTACAGTAATGCTCAGTTTTTTCTGTCAGTGATGCAGGTCAAGAGGGCTCACATAGAAAAAGCATCACTTGGATGGGACAATAAACTGCTGTTTCATATGTAACAGACTGTGCACGTTTAAGATCACTCTACAGTTAGAAATCAAAAATAAGAAATGCTGTTCTGGCAAACTTTCTCTCATTACCCACTGCATGGCATTTGCCCATCCCCAATAGGTGCAGAAAAGTAGGATATATTCTTTATATGTAAATGTATGGATATGTTACATAGTTTCATCATTTCATATTACAGTAATGGAGATCTACATAAGTTGTTAGCTCATTTAAATTATTTACCACATCCTGTTGAGGGAGAAGAGGACAAATATTCTACAGAATTTTTACAAGAATTATTGGTATGTGATGCTTTTGGTTACTTTAATTCTAGAATTTTTATATGGAAAGCAAGAGATCACCATGCATGTACTGATGATTTTGGGTATAACTTTTGAACTTAGTCTTACTGCTTCCATGGTTATGAGGTAATACATGAGATTGTCTTTTGTTTGAGACTATGTAATGAATCGGCCATCTTGACCTGTAAATGGGCATGAAAAGATAACTCTTGTTCGGAGATTGATTTTAATTGGCTGTTTTTACGGCGAAAAGAGACGACACTCTCTGAAAAATTATTGTGATTGGCTGAACTGGCTGGGGACTACTGTATAGTATACAAGGTTATCTAGCCATACAGCATGTCTACCAAATTTTTTCTCATTTCGGACAATTTTTAATGATTATTTGTAGATTTGTAAACATGAGAAAAGGCCCAGTCAGTTAGAAGCTATCAACAATATGCCTCTATACCCTACAGAAGATATTATATGGGATGAAAATATTGTACCTTCAGAATATCATTCAGGAGGAGGTAAACTTATATTTTTAATTTTTATAACCAGACAGCTTGTGTCATGTTTTAGGGCACAGATCCAATATAAAAATTAGTCACCATCAAAAGCAAAGATGAAATTTTACAAGGATGACAACTTAAGTTCCTTTGATGATCTTTCTACCAGCTGGTTCTTGGCCAAACCTCTCAGCATTGATCTTGTCCATATTATTCTTACCCATTTACAATTGGGTGGATTAGAATTATTGAGTTTAAATCAATTTTTACTTTTTCCCACCCCGAAAGTAGAATTTTTAGGATGAGGATTATATGATTTTCTTTGCTTTTCAGAATGTTTAGCTTTACCAAAATTAAATCTACAGTTCCTAACTCTACATGATTATCTGTTGAAAAATTTTAATCTCTTTAGACTGGAATCTACATGTAAGTGTTATTGAATATAAAATATTACATGAAATATGATCAAAAGTTTTTTTTCTGATTGTGTGAAAAAATGAATTTAAGACAGCTAACAATATTTCACCAATGAAATAAAGAGTTCAAAAGAGCGGAAAAGGAAATAGACCAATACATTTTGTTTCTGACATATCAAGTTCTACATAACTGCAAATTTATTAGCTTGTAACAGTTTGAATTTATGGCGGGTAGGCATATTTTTTATTCTTCTTTTACATGGTTATGAAAGCATGTTATTGCTCAGTCTGTAGATTGGTATATAAAGGTAAACTAAGTACAATAATTGTATGTGTTAAATGTATTTTCCATATTGATATATTTTGTAGATGAAATAAGACAAGATATTGAAGATGCTGTTAGTCATATGAAACCTTGGTACGTTAAAAGTGATAATTTTCTGCCAAAGCTAGAAATATACATTTGGAAATGTGACTGCCCATGGTTTGCAAATGGAAGTTATTAGTTTTGTCATGCAAAGAATGGTTAGATTGTATACTGTTGTTTAAGGAATATGCACAATATATTGTTTCTCTATGTCTAACAAACATAAAAAGTTAAAAAGTCAATGATTTATATGAGATATTTTGTATTATTTAGGCTAGCAGAAGATGGTAGTTGTTTATTTGGTGGTTGGGCTAGGATGGCTCAAAGTGTAGTAGGTTTTAATGTAGTGGAGGTAAGCTTTTTACATATTTGATCATTTAAATCAACTTAATACAGTTGTACCCATTGCACACTGTTTGGTATGGACTCCATTTAGGACAAAAGAGTAAATTCCCTTACATTTTATTTTGTGTATTGTTCTCATAATGTTCTTTAAGGACATACTATATTGTCATTGTATTTTAACATCAATTATCTGCCATAATGAAGAGTAAATTCAAACTGCTGAAATATTTGTAGGTAGCAAAACCTAGAATAGGAGAAAATCATCCAGCCCAAGTTAGAGCTGATGTAACTATGAATCTTAGTGTTAGAAGAGAAATAAAGGCAGAATGGGAAGGTATGAAATCTATATTATTCAAGTCATTGTTAATCAATGAACATCCCCTTAATGTTGATGGAACAGAACATTTTTGATTGGCTGAATATAACCCAGAACATGGGATGCTTAACAATTTTGTAAGATCATGGTTGCTTAATCTTTTATGATTTGCATACTTCCTCATGGGTAGTTCATTTGTTGGTTCTAATGTATTACTAAACTATCTTGGTTTTGGCATTCGAATTGTTAGTGCTTTTTCATTGTTAGTAATGTTACAAGAATTAAAAAAATGATTGATTGAAAATTTGCATCCATTCACATTGTCAGTTGCTTCATTTTATCATTTTTGGTATTTTATTCTATTTTTAGCTATGAGGAAACATGATGTAGCGTTTCTAGTAACAGTAAGACCTACACAACCTATTGGTACTAAATATGATTATCATGCTGATTTTATACCACAAGTTGGTTTAACCTATGTTAGAGGATGTGAAATAGAGGGCATGTTAGATGAAACAGGAAAAGTTATTGAAGAAGGTAGGATCCAGGCCCGTAGCCAGGAATTTCCAAGGGGGGGTATATGGACTCGCAAAGCAATCAAACTCAACTTTAACAGTTACGGTTTAAACAGATTGTCTACTTTAACAGTGCTTATTAGTTAGTGCGGTTATGGGATATCAACTTTCTTTTGATAGTAACACTAGTAGGTTATTAGTAATAATGGTGTCAATTTGTTGTTTAAGTGAATTAAAATCATTTTAAAGGAATATAAAGAGGTGCTCTTCATTTTGTATGCATATCAAGGACACTGATAGCATCGGGTCTTCTTTGATGCTAGCATATTTCATGATTAATGACGTCATCAAACAATATTCTTAGTATTGGTAATCAATGTCTTCATCATGCTTTATATATTGTAGGTCCTGATCCTAAACCAGAATTAACTGGTAATACCAGAACATTCCGGGTTTGGCTAGATCCAAACCAGTATCAACAAGATATGATTAAAGCAGTTAATGGAGAAGAAGTAAGACTTATTTTAAAAACTAGCGACCCAAAACTGTATCTGGAAAAATTCCCATGAAAATCAACATAATATGTTCTTATATCGTAGGAAATAGTCAGTGCCAAATTTGTCGGGCTAGTGTCAAGGCAAATGTGAAGGTCATAAATCTTGGTTTTTATTAATCCAACCTCTAGCATGTGTACTTAATATACTTATATCTTCATTGTAGGATGTTTATGAAACATTTAATATTATAATGAGGCGGAAACCAAAAGAGAATAATTTTAAAGCTGTATTAGAGACAATGAGAGATTTAATGAATACTGATTGTGTTGTACCAGAATGGCTCCATGACCTTATATTAGGCTACGGTGATCCAGATTCTGCCCACTATTCAAAGTAAGTGACATATTCAGGGTCCTATTATTTTAAACATAACTTTAAAAAATGATTTAGTGTTCTAGTCATCTGGTTGGTCTCTCACTAAAATGAGTTTTTTATTGCTAATATGGAAAAAGTGTTTAGTCATACAAATGGGACAATAAACCAAGGCCCTGTGTACTGCATGCTGTGCACCTAAAATATCCCTCGACAGTAAGAAATCGAAAAAAGAGAAGGTTGATGCTTTTCTGGCAAAAGAAATTCTCAATGCTCAGTTCTTGGTGTATGCAGATGTAGAAAAGTGGAACACTAAGCTCCATTTGATTTCATTTTTATCCTATTTTAGAATGCCAGACAAGATTGAAAAATTAGACTGGAATGATACCTTTCTATCATTAGAACATCTCAAATCCTGTTTTCCTGAGCACCAGACTGAAGTTACCAGTGCTAAACAAACACCACCATTTAGGTTAGTTACATCAAACTTTTGGTATTGGATCTCAATATATTTGATCAGATCTTCATCAAACTTGTCCAGATCTTAAACATTCTTGTCCAGATTTTCAAAATTCTTTTTCAGATCTTAAATATTTGTTCAGAACAACAACCTTTTTGGATCTTCCTGGATCTTGATTTTCTTCTTATTTTCCAGGTTAGAGATTCAGGAAAATGAGCCTAGTAAAAAGAGAGTGAAAACAGAGTCAAAAGAAGATGGTAGTGTAGAAAGATTAAAACAAATTGCTGTAGAATCACATATTATTCCTAATAGAGGACCATACGAATACAGTCAACCTAAAAAGTAAGCCATCCAAATACCATAATCTGAGTTCAAAGAAAATTTAAAGAAAACAATGATACTGTAATAGAATTGTTGAAAAGCCATTACAAGACAAAAAAACAGCATTTTTATAGAATTGCATTACAGTCTTTATGAAAATACCATTTGGAGATGGGTTTGTTTGTTATAATTATATATCTTTATTTAAAAAAAATGATTTTGAACACCATCTTGTGTATTTTAGGAATAGTATAAGGTTTACACCAACTCAGATAGAAGCTATAAGAGCTGGTATGCAGCCTGGTTTAACTATGGTAGTAGGACCACCTGGTACTGGTAAAACTGATGTAGCTGTACAGATAATATCTAATATATACCACAACTTCCCTGATCAACGTACAGTTATAGTCACTCACTCTAATCAGGTACAGTACAGTCTTATAGAAAAGAAGAAAATACCATATGGTTTACATGGATAACAACTGAGGTTCTTTAGGGAATCATTTTGTTCAGTTAATTTGGGAATTTCCCAACACTTTCACTCATCCTAACAACTTCATTTTTATACGCCCTCATCTCTCTATGAGGATGTATATTGTCAGCGCCCCCGTCCGTCCGTCCGTCAGTCAACATTTGCTCGTAAACGCTTTAAAAACTAGAATTTTTGACGGAATCAAATGAAATTTGATATGTGTTTACATATTCATAAAACGTAGATCAAGTTCGAATTTGAGCTATTTTTGATCGTTAGAAACAGAGTTATTGCCCTTGCCCCAAATCTTGAATATGCTATTACTCTCTTAGTTTTCAACCGATTTTGATGAAACTTAAAATGGATGTTATTGGACCTAAATCGGAAGGTTTGAGAAAGTTTAATTTTATCCCGATTAAATTTTTCGTTAGGCGTATATGGCCGTGGTCCACTATCGTGTCTGTCGCAACAAACTTTTGTCACATGTTAAGAACAGCGCTATTACTGGTAGTGCTATAGACCCCTACAATGATAGGACTAGAACAGTTGATATGGCCTTTGAAGGTACAACTAGATATTGAATACTTAAAGGAATTGTCAAATGGCGTGTCTTCCTTGACTATGATATTTGACTAATGCTCTCTACTTTCTTATTGATTTCAGGCCTTGAATCAGTTATTTGAGAAAATCATGGCATTAGATATAGATGAGAGACATTTATTACGTTTAGGTCATGGTGAAGAGGCTTTAGAAACAGAAAAAGATTTTAGCAGGTCAGTTTCTGTGCTTAATGAGTACATTTGAATACTTTTGCTTAATTTGTCATGTAATTTAAAAATAATTTAATGAACATAAAAGCGTATTGTATTTAAAACGTAACCAATTTTTTCTTCAGTATTGTATAAATCTTTTGTGAAGTGGCTCACTTATTTATTATGAGCACAGATGTATTTTAAGGTCTATTTTTAGAATTTAACCTATTAATTCATCCATTTGACTAAATTTGACTGATGGGTTCTAAATCAGTTAGTATAATATGTAAAATTTATTAAGATTAAGAAGTTGGGTTCTGTACCATACTTTTATGTATTTTATAAAAGAATAAAGGTTTTTTCAATATTGTATTGTATTTGAATATAGATATGGAAGAGTAAATTATGTACTAGCACAAAGAATAGAATTGTTACAGGAAGTTGGTAGATTACAGACTAGTTTAGGTGTTAAAGGTGACATGTCTTATACAGCAGAAACAGCAGGCTATTTCTATATGTATCAGGTATACTTTCTCTTTATTTATATCCATAATCCTCCTGGAGTTCAGGGGACTCATTCTTGAAAAACAATAAGATGAATTTAGTGTTTGAGACATCTGATTGGTCGATCAATTTCAAATATAGCTTAATTATCAATCCAATTGCTGTATTTGATCAAATCTAGATGAAGTTTTCAAGAATTAGACCCCTGGTAACTTGACAATTACAATTAGATCGAGAGCAGTGCTGCTGTCATGCAAAAAAAAAAAAATTTATTCTGGAAACAAGTTGCATGAATATTAAATTAATACAACCAACCACTTTAGTATAAAAAAGATAGTTTCAATTTGATTAAATTCATCACATATTACAAAATTTTATTAACTAAGTAAACCCTTATATTTTCAATTTTGATTTAGTGACATTGTATCTACAACTGGCCTTCTCAAATGGCGACCTGTGATGCCCTTGTGAATGGCCCCTCAAGAGTTACCCCTTCCGCTAAGACACTCTGCTCTCTATGCTATGCTAAGCTCTATTTGGCCCTTATATATTTTTTTTATAAAACGCATTTGGCCCTTAACAAAAATTAAATGGGCCTGACCTACAACAGAGGTATGGCCTGTTAAATGATAAAATTTGTTGCATATTTCATTTCAGGTATTATCAAGATGGGAAGAATTTTTAAGTAAATTACAGAATGTTAAAGATAAGGAATCTAAACAATCCGCTGTTAAAGAATTCTTTCCATTCACCAAGTTTTTTGACAATGCTCCACAACCATTATTTACTGGTAAAGATTATAGTAAAGATCTAGATACTGCAGAAGGTTGTTTTAGACACATCAAAAAGATCTTTACACAGTTAGAGGTAGGAGATTGGATTTATTTTAGGTAAAGGCATGCAATGATTCCTTGTGTCAGAAGTATCTGAATATAAAGTCTGACGACAAAAATTGTCATATCATGTGACAAAATAAAGATATTGGAGCTTGCTTGATTGTCGAGTTTTACAAGCTCGTTATTAATGGAATCCACTTGAAGAATTCAAAACATGGAAAATGAAATAGAAGAACAATGTGACATATCAGGTTTAGTAATGATTGATTGAAGCCAGAATTGGAACTTCCCAAATGCTACCTTCAGTAGGTGTTGTACTTTTTATACGCCCACACATAAATGTGGGCGTATATTGTAGTCGCCCATGTCTGTCTGTCTGTCTGTCTGTCTGTCTGTCTGTCTGTCCACAATTGTTGTGAACACGATAGAGAGCTGGTTTCTTGATGGATTTTGATAAAACTTGCTGTGAGTGTTTATAATCATCCAAGGAAGAAGCCTATTGAAAATCAGAAAAATCGAAAAATATTTGATGGGTTATTGCCCTTGTTTTTGAAAATACTTTGTGAACACGATAGAGAGCTGGTTTCTTGATGGATTTTGATGAAACTTGGTGTGAGTGTTTGTCATGACCTTGGGATTAACCCTATTGAAAATCAGAAACATCGATAAATATTTTATGAGTTATTGCCCTTGTTCCTTAAAACGTGTTAGTTTTATAGCCCATAACACTCTCAAAGTTGTGAACACAATAGAGAGCTGGTTTCTCGATGGAATTTGATAAAAATTATTGTGAGTGTTTATAATCATCCAAGGAAGAAGCCTATTGAAAATCAGACAAATCGAAAAATATTTAATGGGTTATTGCCCTTGTTTTTGAAAATACTTTGTGAACACGATAGAGAGCTGGTTTCTTGATGGATTTTGATGAAACTTGGTGTGAGTGTTTGTCATGACCTTGGAATTAACCCTATTGAAAATCAGAAACATCGATAAATATTTTATGAGTTATTGCCCTTGTTCTTTAAAACGTGTTTATTTTATAGCCCGTAACACTCTCAAAGTTGTGAACACAATAGAGAGCTGGTTTCTTAATGGATTTTGATAAAACTTGCTGTGAGTGTTTATAATCATCCAAGGAAGAAGCCTATTGAAAATCAGAAAAATCGAAAAATATTTGATGGGTTATTGCCCTTGTTTTTGAAAATACTTTGTGAACACGATAGAGAGCTGGTTTCTTGATGGATTTTGATGAAACTTGGTGTGAGTGTTTGTCATGACCTTGGAATTAACCCTATTGAAAATCAGAAACATCGATAAATATTTTATGAGTTATTGCCCTTGTTCTTTAAAATGTGTTAATTTTATAGCCCGTAACCCTCTCAAAGTTGTGAACACAATAGAGAGCTGGTTTCTCGATGGAATTTGATAAAAATTACTGTGTGTGTTTATAATCGTCCAAGGATGAAGCCTATTGAAAATCTGACAAATCAAAAAATATTTGATGGGTTATTTCCCTTGTTTTTGAAAATACTTTGTGAACACGATAGAGAGCTGGTTTCTTATGGATTTTGATGAAACTTGGTTGGAGTGTTTATAATCACCCAAGGATGAACCCTATTGAAAATTAGAAGAATTGAAAAATATTTCATGAGTTATTGTCCTTGTTGACTTGTAGTTGTAAACACTAAAAAATCGTTAAATTTTGTAAACATTCTTGATGGCACGGTTTTCGACAGATGTTTCATTTACTGATAGTTCTTGTCGACCTCCCGGACGACTTGGCTGCCATTACAAAAGTGGGCGTATTACGATGGGGCATCGCTATTTTTACACTTGTATCAACTTCGGCATAAGACTAGCGGCTAGATAACCTTGTATACTTTACGGAGATTTTCATATTAAATAAATAAATTGTTGTGCCAATCACAATCATTCTTCTGAGAGTTGTCTTCTTTCGCGGAAAAAACAGCCCATCAATCAAAAACAATCGCAATACAAGAGTTATCTTTTCCTGCCCATTTATGATGGCCGCATATCATGGCCGAGTCATTATATAGTCTTGAACAAAATGATGAAGGTGAGCCAAATTGTACTTTTTAGTGAAAAGTTTCAAGAGTGAGCTATGTCAACAATATTAGATGATTTGATATTTGATTGATAATTGTCCACTAACTTATTTGTATATTTTTAAAGGAGTTTCGAGCGTTTGAATTATTAAGAAGTGGTGCTGACAGAGCTGAATATTTATTTATTAAAGAAGCTAAAATTATAGCAATGACTTGTACACACGCTGCTTTAAAACGACGTGACATGGTATCTGTTGGATTTAAGGTATGTTAATTAATAAATTAAAGTTTATTATCATTATCAATTGAAATAGCATCCCAATTTGCAACTTGATATTTTTTGCGAAAATTTTAGAATTCGATATTGTATATTTTTGTCACTAAATACGTTTCAGAAATCACCCAATCAATTATATTTTTCAAAATTTGACCTTCAATAGGAGATATGATATCAGATATTGATGCTAAATTATGTTTATTTAATTATAAAACTATATTTTCAGTTTGATAATATTTTGATGGAAGAAGCAGCTCAGATATTGGAGATTGAAACATTTATTCCTCTACTCTTACAGGTACATATATTAATAATTATTTTGCCTTTAATCTCTCTTTTAAGTCTACATCCATACGAGTGCATTTCCTTGTTCGAAAATCTTCTTTTCTGTAGTGTCATTAGATATTAGAGATTTTACATGCGCTCAAAAAAAATAGTAGGAAATCAAAATGCCGAAGGATGTATTAGAATAGTAAATTTTTAACAGTACATATCCTAATCCGTACTGTTTGATTGAAGCAAGAACTGGAACAGACAGAACCTGTTCAGAACTCTCAAATCAAGTGTTATCCAGGATAGGCTTCAGGTACTACATGATAATGGCATTTAGCTAATTTGATTTAATGGTATCAGGTTATGTACAATATAAGTTATAAATGGGCATCTGGAAACCAAAAAATAGCTTGCTTTAAACTTCTACCATATTGTTGATTTGTTGTTAGTTGTCATAAATATTCATATTTTTCTGTAGAATCCAGAGGATGGTAATAATAGATTAAAACGATGGATTATGATAGGAGATCATCATCAGTTACCACCAGTCATTAAAAATATGGCCTTTCAAAAATTCTCTAATATGGAACAGTCATTGTTTACTAGATTTGTACGTCTTGGTGTTCCCACTGTAGACTTGGATGCCCAGGGTAGAGCTAGAGCAAGGTATGGTTCATATAAAAAACAAATTAAATTCTGACCCTAAATGGAATATATTTCTTTTGATATTAATTAAATTTAACACTGCGGTACAAGTACTGTATATTTGCAAACATAATGCGCAGGCATGTTTAATGTTCACCCCTTCTGAAATTTTGAAAATCTGTTATTGTAAATATTTTTGATTGTATGATAACTAATTGTGAGCATGTTGTCTTCTGTTTTCAGTTTAGCGTCTCTATATAACTGGAGATATAAGAAATTAGGTAGTTTACCTCATGTATTAAATAAAACAGAGTTCCAACTAGCTAACCCTGGCTTTGTATTTGATTACCAATTAATTGATGTTCAAGATTTTAATGGAGTTGGTGAATCAGAACCTAATCCATATTTCTATCAGGTAAGGTTTTACTATGATCAGAACCTTACCCACTTATTCATTCAAGTAGCATTTGCTAAATCTTCTCTGAAGTGACTTACTTATTCATTAAGAGCACAGATGTATAGAACAATTATTTTTAGAACCTAACTTACTTCATTCAATTAGCATTGGTTAAATCTTCTCTGAAGTGACTTACTTATTCATTAAGAGCACAGATGTATAGAACAATTATTTTTAGAACCTAACTTACTTCATTCAATTAGCATTGGTTAAATCTTCTCTGAAGTGACTTACTTATTCATTAAGAGCACAGATGTGTAGAACAATTATTTTTAGAACCTAACGTACTTCATTCAATTAGCATTGGTTAAATCTTCTCTGAAGTGACTTACTTATTCATTAAGAGCACAGATGTGTAGAACAATTATTTTTAGAACCTAACGTACTTCATTCAATTAGCATTGGTTAAATCTTCTCTGAAGTGACTTACTTATTCATTAAGAGCACAGATGTGTAGAACAATTATTTTTAGAACCTAACGTACTTCATTCAATTAGCATTGGTTAAATCTTCTCTGAAGTGACTTACTTATTCATTAAGAGCACAGATGTGTAGAACAATTATTTTTAGAACCTAACGTACTTCATTCAATTAGCATTGGTTAAATCTTCTCTGAAGTGACTTACTTATTCATTAAGAGCACAGATGTGTAGAACAATTATTTTTAGAACCTAACGTACTTCATTCAATTAGCATTGGTTAAATCTTCTCTGAAGTGACTTACTTATTCATTAAGAGCACAGATGTGTAGAACAATTATTTTTAGAACCTAACGTACTTCATTCAATTAGCATTGGTTAAATCTTCTCTGAAGTGACTTACTTATTCATTAAGAGCACAGATGTGTAGAACAATTATTTTTAGAACCTAACTTACTTCATTCAATTAGCATTGGTTAAATCTTCTCTGAAGTGACTTACTTATTCATTAAGAGCACAGATGTGTAGAACAATTATTTTTAGAACCTAACGTACTTCATTCAATTAGCATTGGTTAAATCTTCTCTGAAGTGACTTACTTATTCATTAAGAGCACAGATGTATATTACAACTATTTTTAGAACCTAATTCATACGATCAGCATTTGGCTGAAATTTGTCTGACAACTAAGTAGGGTTCTAAATTTGTTAGTTAGTCATATATGTGAGCTCAGGAGCAAAAACATTTACGAACCTAAATTATTACAAATATTTAGATATCAAACTAAATTGAATACCTACATGTAATTCTAAATGCTTTATATATGTATAGAATTTAGCGGAAGCGGAATATGTAGTAGCAGTATTTATGTATATGAGATTAATGGGTTATTCAGCCGATAAGATCTCTATATTAACAACATATAACGGTCAGAAACATTTAATACGTGATGTCATACATCAAAGATGTGGTAATAATCCTTTTATAGGAAAACCTCATAAGGTAAGTGTTGGATCAAATAAAATTTCAATAAAAATTTGATTGAAAAATAACCCAGACATATGTCTTCCTTCTTATATCTCATAGAATTCAATTCAAATCTAGTAAACCTTCTTGGCAAACCATATCTAAACAGCGCCAAATGAGAATTATACATATGCTAAATAGTCGAGAGATGGGGCTTGATCATTACATAGTTCAAGATAGTATCTTCAGATTTTTGCATCATTGTACACTGTAAGATAGTTTACTGGCTTGATCAGAAGAAGCAAAATATCAATAGCCTATATACAACTGAATTTAATTTTGTTTATTGCGGTCTTTACAAAAGCTCTACATATTTATTGTGTACAAAATAATGAAAGCTGATCAAGAAAAGAATACATCCCCTCCTAGAACCACACCCCAGAAATCTATACCTACAGAAATATATCAAAAAAAGTATTTTTTTCAGGAACAGCCTAAATATATTTTGATGAATATCTTATTTATTTATTTTTTGTAGGTGACAACAGTAGATAGATATCAAGGTCAACAGAATGACTATATTTTATTATCATTAGTTAGAACTAAAACTGTGGGTCATATACGTGATGTAAGACGTCTAGTTGTAGCTATGTCCAGAGCTAGATTAGGTCTATATATATTCGCTAGAGTGTCTTTATTCAGCAACTGTTTTGAATTGACTCCTACATTTAATAGAGTAAGTATGAGCTTTGAGAAGTTTTCTTTGTTTTCTTGCAATTGCAATTCAGAGCTTTGAGATCTTAATAAAACATATGTTTTAATGGAGAATTTTTTGTTGAGGGAAATCTCCTGTGTCACTAAAACTGTACAAGTTTAATAAACTATGTCACAAAGTAGACCTGAACTGTTCTTGTTATTATGTTCATATCAATATCCCTTTTTCTTTCTGCCTACCTGGATATGCTTTTTGGCTCATACCTTGTTGAGCGCTATATCTGCCGTTGCTTGTCATTTACTAGATATCCCATTATGTGAGATCATCTGAAGCAGTTTTGTAGCCAAAACTCAACTCCAGTATCAGCACTGCACCAATGAAGCCTGGAGGGCCAAAACAGTCCCGTCTGAAGTTATATGTATATTATACATGTTCATTAATGTAATCATGATATAATTATAGTTGATGACTAGACCATTACAGTTACATGTTACACCTGAAGATGACTATCCTACACATAGAAAGGTTAGTTTTTGATAACATTACAGTCTGGGTTTTTAAACGTTTTTGGATATTAAACTCACACTCTTCCAAACATTTCTTCACTGACTCTCAAATTTATTCTCGCCCAAAAACGAGACACACCATATTTGCTGCATCAGGTCAGCAGATGTTCAAATAGTAAAAGCTGTCCTCAACAGCAGAACTTACAGTTAAGGTGATAACCCATCAGGAATCACTCTTTAACCCTGCAGGGGTATATTAACCGAGGCATTATATCTGTTAAATCTTTGAAACATTGACAAATACATAATTAAAATGGAAAGATGTTTTAACAGTGTTCTGGGTCTTGGAAACATTGACAAATGCATGAATGAAATTTTTTTGGGGGGGTGGTGTCTTGGAGAGAAAATTTCTCCTATTTTTTTTTCTTTACATATTTTAAATGTTTTGAAACTGAGTAATTATTTATGTTGTAGAATACAGAACATCCTGTGACAGCACCAATGGTTATAGAAGATATGTCTATGATGGCCCAGTTTGTTTATGATTTCTATAATTCTAAAGTTGATACATTGATGAAAGAGAGAGGGTTTGACAAGGTAAGTTGAACTTGATCTAGTAGATCAGTGGTATTTTCTTATATGAACAACAAGATGCTTTCAAACCTTGGTCACTGGAACAGAAAAACCAGGTAAAAAAATCTGATGGTATTATCTCGACTTATAATGGGAATCAATCTGGGATATTTAGGTTTACAAGCAAGTATCAAATTCACTAAGCCACTGAGGCTCACGAAAGCAACATAAATCACAATATTGGTTTAAATATCCCGAAAGACATTAATGATCTAAAACTGCCTAAGCTAGCAGACTTACTTTTCTTAACTTAAGGTGTAATGGATACTTGTTCATCATGCATATATTTTAACACAATGCCATGGCACTTTAAAGTAATTCCTTTCATTTCAGCCAATCACATTAGAGAAACAGAAATTTGTAAAGAAAGAAGATGAATGAAATAGGCTATGAAGAGTCAAGAAGACTTAATCCATTTTATGTGAATATAAGAATTCAAATAGTGCTTACAAAACATTCTCACTTTGATCTAAGTTTGTATTGTTGTATAAAATTATTAACTGAATTTATCTTGGTCAGATTGTTTTCATGAAGAAGAAAAAAAGTGTGCCTTCTTTTTGATGTCATCATACATAATCATTGTAAAAATCATTACAGTATCAATTTGTAAAATCATAATATTGAGACTTTCAATAAACAGTGTTTAATACTGGCATTTTTTAATAAATTCATTTATAACATGCAGATTCTAGTTGGTTGGTTGGTAGATGACAAGTTAACATTAACATTTGATATCGCAAACTAAGTAGTTGTTGGTGCAGATTCTAGACTGATTCTTGAGGTCTTATAGCACTGTCGGTTGGTTCTTTACAATCATGACTTCATTTGCTTGGTAAGGACAAACAAATCATGGTTGGATGTGGGTTCTAATTTCGATCTGGGTGTGCAAGTCTGATGAAAATCTTCACTCTTAATTTGAATTGACCAATCTGTAAATAAGTACAGGTAATCTGGGAAGAATCAAAGCCAAGAGCTTTGGTAAACGTTCAGCTGTTAAGTTTTTGTTGCTCCACACATTTGTCAATTAGAAAAAATTAGAAAGGTCGCTGATTTAGGCCCTACTCGTTTACAACCAATCAAAAACTGGTTTTCGAATCTGTGACACTCGTTTACAACGGTTTGCCCCGGATATCAAATCTGTGAATCTGCCTTGTGGGGCGGATTCGATGGATACAATGTGTCGTTTAGCGGAAACACTAGTCAAATACAATTTTTGTAAATTCATACAACACGAATCTTAGGTACCATTAGTTTCAAATTTTTTAAAATCTAGCAGGGCCTTGTATACTTGTTATGAAAAACTAAAATAGGATATGAAATTGGAGTATTTTATTTGACAATATATGTAATGAACAATAAGTACAGTATGAGGTAGATTGATTTAATATTAAAGGATGATATGTTATATCAATACAGTATGGTATAGGTATATCTAAACAGCACAGTCCCTTTAAAATCATTGAACACTGATAAATCTAGCCATGCTTTATAAACTTGTAGTATAACATTACATGAAATTATTTGTTTCGTTATGGATTTATCCAAAATTTCTTCAGAATTAATAATGGATTTGTCCAAAATATTTTTTTGCATTTCTTCAGAATTAATCTGATTTATTGATTAATGGTAAAGAATTTGGACATTGAAAAACGGTAGGTCCCGTAAAAATTATGCTTTTGAAAAAATGAAAAGGCGGTAGATTTTTACCTCCCGCCGGTAGATTGAGAGATGGCATGCAAAATCGGTAGAAACCTGACATTATCGGGAGATTACACATGTATGATTAATCATTTTATATTTTTAGTGCCCCATTAGTGCTTAAACCATTGTTTGTTAACCCCTGTGACATCTATTTTCATCAATTAAAGTTCTAAACTGTTTAATATTTCGCTGAAGTTATAATAGGCTATAGTTTCAAGGCCAGTAATCACTTTTGTTCAAGATTTTGGGACTGCTTGTTTACTAGTAAAAAACTAAATCATTTAAATTAACATTTATGTCTGTGTAACTGGACCTCAATTTCACCTATCAATTGCCCTATCTTGAAATGAAGGGATTGTTAAGAGGTTGATCAATTTTTTATATGTATTAAAACACTAATAGCATCAATTTGCAACATTCTAATTTTCTATCAGACAAATCATGTATCAATTCAAGGCTATTTTTATAATACTGATGAAAACTATCTTTGGTCTTACTAATAAATTGTATAAATGATATTAATTCAAATAAGAACTGACTGAGTAATAAACAAATACAACAAACAAAATAAACAAAGTTGACAACATTTATAAATTATAAATAAATATACAACTCCTCGAAAACAACAATAGTATACCAAACACAGTCAAGATCAGCAAAATCTCAGAAGATGGGACAACAACCGTCAGTTATTTGCTTGATTTTTAAGTCTTAACCCTTTCAACCCGACAAGCCGGTATACCGGCCCATCCTTACATTATATATACCCGACAAGCCGGTAAACTGGCCGTTGTCAAGTGACGTCATACAACGTTAACGTAATACGTTTTAAGAAATAGTGCTGGGAGTTCAGGGTATATGACGTGTTAGCCAAAGTAACGTCAGGGTTCAAAGGGTTAAAAGTCAAGTCTTGGCCAAAAATTTCTTTTTGATACAATTCAAAGCAGTAAAATATGAAGTTAATTTGAAAAGAAACACGCTGTCTGTGTAGAATGCAGCAAATAAACACACTGTCAGTGTATTAGCTTAAATATTTGACATTATGGGATAAAAAAATATTGCATTGCAAAATTGATGTGTTTGGAATACATTAGTAACTTCTGATACATCCCTTTCGCACCGTACAACTTAACATTCTTGCACACTGTATCCTTACACTCAAATCAAACTTCAGTATCTGTGTTAAGCAGATATATACAAACTATTATTATTGTCATTCAAAATACATGGAATATTATTGCTTCACAACCATATCACATGACCAGACGGCAAATTGTCCTCAACACAAAATATTTTGTCATGAATGGCCAAATTGTGATAAATCACATACCAAGTCTGTCAAAGTTACATCATTTCCACAGTACGAAATAAAGAAAGTTTCAAAAGTTTGGCATATGTGTCCACACCATTAAAATGACAGCCACAAATATGAGGGAAAATGAAGAGTTATGTTGAGTTGTTTGTCCTCCATGATAATAGGAATAAACTATTTGAGAAACTGTAGTTTTATGATATTCCTGATTTCGTTCTCCAGGTGGTGCCATTATATTAGCCCTGAAATATAAAATGTTTATCATGACTTTAAAAAAACTGTCTTTGTTAACCCTTTGATAAATGAAGTGACACATATGACGTCATAGATGAAAGGAGTAGAGCGACATGTCGCTAATGTGACGCATGCTATACTGCCAAATAACGTCAAATTAAATCACTCCCTACAGTATGACGTAATAATTAAACTCACTGCTCAAAGGCTTAACATTAATTGAGAGTAAAACCAGCAGGCTTATCTATATGAATTTTTAAGAATATATTAAGCACATAAGAATGAACATCTAGTTTCAGCTTGGTGTATAAAACAAACATTTTTAAAGAATTATTTTTTATATGAAATGAACTTGCACAAACTTCTCTGTTTGCTCTAAATTCAGGCAACAGGAAAAAGCCCTAGTGCAGTCACGGCACACAGGTGTATTTGGAGCACACAAATTTATTTGCTCACCACACTTTTCTTTGTACACAATGCACCAGATGCTCGTGCAGCTCTGGTTATGTCAGCCATAGCACATGACCTAGTTCGAAACTTGCTGACTCCATTCCCAGCCTTGATATAGATAATTGCAAGTTTTTGGTGCCTAGTTTTTCTGACGCTCTCCTAGCCGTATCCATCCAAATAGCTATCAGAGGATGGGGAAGGAGTTTCTGATCACACATGACCATGTGATAAATGCCATTTTATTTTTGAGGTATGTCAGCTTTTCTTTGCATATTTTGAGGCTTGCATCAAGGTGTTTATTTAACCATGCCTAAAAACTTTGAAACTTACCCATCATCCTCCATTCTAACCCATAAATCATTAAATGTTTTACGATTTCTACTCTTCTTTTTCTTCTTAGAATTACGTCTAATATCACTGAAACTAGAATATTTTAACTCTTAAAGTTTATTAGAATTGCAATACATATCAGATTGTGACCCTTATAGTGCAAAACCTATCATGGCTTGAACTTTGAACTAAATACATATTTACCTGTCAGCCTCTAAACTGTTCCATAATTGTGTGAGTTGTTGTTGACGTTTTTTAGCTCTTAGTAATCTTTTTCTTTCCCTAATAGTTAGGTCTGCATTGTATCTGCAGAAAAATAAATATCTTGACTTAAAATTTAATACCGGTACTAAGAATGACATTTTAAACAATGAAAGTTGCTTTGGTTTCAAATAGATACGGATTGATAATCTTTGTACTGATAATCTTTGTACGAAAAACAAGATTTTAGGATTATAAGATTTAAGGGGTTGGGCGGAAACTACAAGCAAGATATTATCAACCAGCATAAGCATTCAAGGCGCAGGAGCAGACAACTCTGTTTGAGGAATGATTTTGAGTGAGTGAACTATTTTGTTTTCAATATGACATACTCCCTTAAACAAGGTTATCCAGCACGCTAGTCAAATACTGGAGTAACGAGAAGCAATGTGAAAGACTTTCAATACTTACTGTTTGTTTAATAAATATCTAGCATCACCATATATCACATCAGAGGCTAACGGAAAATCAGATTTCGTGTGAGAAAAATAATTCTTTCTTAATCTTGGTGAAGATTGACTGGATTTCACTTCAATACTGTAAAAATATAACAAACTGGATGAACAAGACTTTGCAGGAAATTGTCTTATTGCAATGACAAATTTTTCAAATTAATTTTAGTTTTTTGGATCCGAAATCCTATTAATACAGATACGAACAAACATATCAATTCATAGATCAAATGGGTAGTTCAGTGGAATTATGTGAAAAATGTGCTCCAGGCCTACCAACTAATAGAACTCAATTACAACTATCCATTTATGAGGGGAAAAAAGATACATCTATATTTTACAAGAATATCAACTTATGTTCCTAAGGGTATCATTTTTACAAGCTGGTCCTTGGCATTGATCTTTCCTGCACACCGGATAAGACTTTTTTAAAATCATCAGACTTTCACATCTGTTTGAAAAATGGAATAGTGCAAATAAAGTGTCTCTGATGCGCATTAAAATTTAGAAAAAAACTTTTTTAAATAGAATCCCTTTAAGAATACTTACTCAGGTATAATATAATCTGGACTAGTATGTTGAACATCATAACCTGCCTCTCTCATTCTATCAATCACTGTATTATTCCCTAAATAATGACCTACAAAATATTCAAATATACAACTCAATTTTAAATGAATATAACTTTTTTTATTGTAAAGTCTTGTAATTAATAAATCTACTACTCATAAAAAGTTGTGACAAATTGTGTTCATGTTTCATTTCAGTGGTTTTCAACCTTTTTCAAACAACCATTTCAGAGTCCTTGGTTAATTACATTACATTACTCCCAAAGACTAAGACTGCAAAGCACCTTGTTACCACCCAAAAAATTTTTTCAGAACCCAGGTTGAAACCCCTGTTGTATGTGAAAGGAAATAGGGGATTATATGCAAACCTTTGTGGAAATTTTTTTAGTGGGGAAATCAGTGAACGACACAAAAAAAACATGAATTGTAAACAATACATGATTTTATATTTGAAAGTTTTGAATGGAGTTTTGGTGAGATTATATATATAAACTCATAGACAGTAAAATTTATAAATTTATGGTAGGCTAATTATGCAATTTCTATTCAGTTTTAGTTCTTCTGAAGACATTTTACATATATTTCAGACCCAAATAAACCCCTAAAAATGTGAATTATTCTCCTTTAAAGAAGGAATAAATGTACCACAGAACACGCTTCCGATCTTAAAACAGTCTCTTTTATATAAAAGATTGAAGAAGTGGGTGTATCCATGACGATATGTTTATATGGTAACCAAACAATGTTGTGGAAACCTTAGTGGTAAAGTTAAGTGGCTGGATTCTTTTCTTAATTTCATCTCAATTTGTTATTTTTCATAACATTCCAAGCAATTATGTGGCTTTGCTACATTTAATGATAATAATTACAGCTCTAAATATCTTTATGAATTCCAGCTAAGTAGTTTTGACTGATTTTTAACTAGAAATTATCTATTTTCTCACTGGTTATTATAAGATTTAGATTTCAAAATGAAACGATAACTGGTTAGTGCCAGACTCCTGGAACTGAAGGTGCAAATTGAGGACATTTGTCAGGATAAGATTCCAGATGTGGAATAATCATAAGGTACATGCCTTCAGTAAAAGGAGATGGGGAGGCACAAGCCTTCTGGACCTGAAGGTGCAAAGGGGGACAACTGTCAGGGAATGAGATGGAGCGGCGGCATCAGACATCTTGAACTGAAGTAGCAAATGGGGGACAACTGTCAAGGAATGAGATGGAGCAGCGGCACCAGACAACTTGAACTGAAGTAGCAAATGGGGGACAACTGTCTGGGAATGAGATGGAGCGGCGGCATCAGACAACTTGAACTGAAGAAGCAAATGGGGGACAACTGTCTGGGAATGAGATGGAGCGGCGGCATCAGACAACTTGAACTGAAGTAGCAAATGGGGGACAACTGTCTGGGAATGAGATGGAGCGGCGGCATCAGACAACTTGAACTGAAGTAGCAAATGGGGGACAACTGTCTGGGAATGAGATGGAGCGGGGGCATCAGACATCTTGAACTGAAGTAGCAAATGGGGGACAACTGTCTGGGAATGAGATGGAGCGGCGGCACCAGACAACTTGAACTGAAGTAGCAAATGGGGGACAACTGTCTGGGAATGAGATGGAGCGGCGGCACCAGACATCTTGAACTGAAGTAGCAAATGGGGGACAACTGTCTGGGAATGAGATGGAGCGGCGGCACCAGACAACTTGAACTGAAGTAGCAAATGGGGGACAACTGTCAGGGAATGAGATGGAGCGGCGGCACCAGACAACTTGAACTGAAGTAGCAAATGGGGGACAACTGTCAGGGAATGAAATGGAGCGGCGGCACCAGACATTTTGAATTGAAGAAGCAAATGGGGGACAACTGTCAGGGAATGAGATGGAGCGGCGGCACCAGACATTTTGAATTGAAGAAGCAAATGGGGGACAACTGTCAGGGTAAGATTTCAGATGTGGAAGAGCCAAAGGTATATGTCTCCAGTAAAAGGAGCTAGTGCTGGGATGGGGGTTCTTTGTTGAGATTGTACAACTTGATGTTTCATACATTTCTAATGACAATAGAATGTGCAGTGTGCAATGAGGGACATTGGCATTAGTATTCTTTTATCTTTATTTGTCCCTGAGCACAGACAGTGTTACACAGAATCATAAATAGCTAGACATTTTTTATATCCATTGCTGGCATTTAAAAACCCATCAGAGAAAAAAAAAGTTTCACAAAGCTAACAAACAAGAACCTCATTATCTACACCAACCTGACTTCACATATATTTCAATATGGAATATGTTTCATATACTGATCAAAAGATACGACAATGTTTATAAATGTTTGTTATCAGGTCAGAAGTTGAAAATGAAAGTAAAACACCTGACATGACTAAATGATGTTAATTAGGAGATAAAAACTCGAGATATCACAATTAATTTCAATCATTATCAAAGAGTTATCATACATTCCACATACACTTTGAGTTCTGCACTTGATGGAACTAGATATTAAAGGGATAGTAAATAAGTTTAATTATCTGAATTTTTTATGTTAAAGAGCTACGTGCGGCATTTGTTTCGGACAATCATCCGACGGTCGCAAAGATGTGAAATCTTTAGCTTAGCTAATTAGAAATAGTCTACAGAGCTTACCGTTGAAATTTGAGCCTTCAAATCCATGTGTATCCTTAATTATCCGTGTTTGAAAGTCCCAATGCCCTACTACACATTGAGCGTCCTGCCATCTTGATAACAAATAAGTTATTCCCGTGGTGCAACAGCGCGGGTCAGGTCATCCAGACTACTGCACAGGCCCACACAAGCATACCGTATTTTGAATTGTAGACTTGGTCAACAAGACACACAATTTTCACACAGGCTGGAGACCAGCCGCGTACAGCAATGAAAAAAAATAAATAAAAGTGAATTTTTTAGTTTGAGATATATTTGAAGGTATTTTGCGATTTTCTTATAGCTTGAGTACTTCTGTAGACTATTTACATATAACAAAGGCCCAAAACAACTCCCAAAAATGCCGCACGTGGCTCTTTAAGTAAAGACATTGGTAGCATCATTATTAAAGTATTACTTGCATCAAACAAGGCCTTCAAGATTAGTGCTGTCCACTAAGTGAAATTGCTGAAACCACAAGAGTCTGATTGAAAGTGGGTATGATGCAAATTAATGCTATCGTTTTCCCTGAAAACCTCTTAACAATCCCTTTTACTACTTTTTTCAAATAATTTTTTCAACTAAAAGTAGATGATATGTTTTCATCAGATAAGGTATAAAGATTTGTTTTTTTTCATGAGTTTTTTTTCTGAGATTTCTTGAAAAGAGGTTTGGTTTCAACTTAAGGTAGATCGATTACAACGCTATTCATTCCTAAAAAATATGGCAATACTTTGCATAATAGCAAAAAGTTTGCCACATTTTTTCAATAATTTTTAGTGGAAAAAGCTGAAGTGTGCCAAAAAGACCTAGGCTACATACATTGTCTTGGATTAATGATCTCAGGCGCCAGTCAGATTTAAAATTATCTCAAACAAAGATAGGGTGCTTTGGAAAAACTCTTTATCAATTACTTGTCTACGGCAAGATGTCTCGACTGAATGAGTATAAGAAACTTCATTTAAATCATTTGATCAGGAACATGAAAGGGAGATAAATCAGGACAAAAATAAATACCACATTAAACTTGTGTAAAATAATTACAAGAGGCATGTAAACAATGTACAACTTTAATAACATTATGTTGAAAGAGATCTTCAAACAATTAAACATGGCCGCCCTCTCTCGTCTGCATTCTATCAACATAATTAAATACAACGAAGCAATTAATAACCAAAAGTATCAGCCGTAAGAAAACATATATCGGTAAAAGAAATAAAAGTGTCTCTTTGCAGCTTTGATAAAAATATTTTATCTTATAATTCTTATACCCCTTTAATTTTTCAAAACAATTTTCATGGACTCATGTTTTTACATGCATGTTTTTTCAAAATTCAAAAAGTTACTAAGCTTATCAGTAATAGTGTCTGCAGCTCACCATCCAAATTTGTGCCTTCAAGTCCAGGGGCTCGAAAGCATAGGGGCAGGGGTGGGGAGGGATGAGGCAAAGGGTGGCAAATATGTGCCCTTTTCATGGCAGTACTTGTACTATTTTTATTCGATGAATTTCACATTTTCAGGGTCTGACAAGGACATGTTGAAGTAAATCTGTGAGAATTTTGAAAGAGATCGGCTCATCAGCAGTTGAGATACTTAGCGTCAAAGTTGGGGACGTTTTTTTGCGACACCCGATATAACTTTCCAAAATATAAGCATGAAATATGTTCTGGTATACCTGAAAGTGATCCAAGAGGCTCTAAAATACAAAATTTATTGTCCATTATAACACAGCTTCGCCCCCTCCCCTCACATTTGCCTCCGGCACCCCTGTTCAAATTTATGTGCCTTCATAATTAAGAATGTATGAAAGTTGAAAATATGATTCATATTCTAGTGAGATATCATATATAGAAATAGAAAGTGAAATTTCTAGTTTGAGGTATATTTTGAGGGATAGTGAAATTTTTATGTAATTTTGAAGACTATTTACATATATTCAATCCCTGAAAATGCTAATGTTCCCCATTTAAAGTGAAGTTTATAAAGTTTATTGTAAGGAAGGTGCCAAAATGAAAGTGAATGTTATTTGAAATTGTTATAAATCCACTTCACATTATCTTTGTAGTGATGCCAAACTTTAATTTTATATCCACCATTAGACTAGGGTGTAATAAGATGTATTTTTTTTTATCTTTGACTGGTAATGTTAGAATTATTTCTCTCAATTGACTTAATTGAGATTTTCTATAAAAAAACATGTTCATCTGTAATAAAATAAGCTTTACATAAACAGGATGGTCTTACTTTGAACAATTTATTTTTTCTTTAAGAGTTTAGTTAGTTTCTTTTTAACTTAAATTAAATTTTTACTTATGTGAACCTGTTGACAAAAATCACAAATTTTAATCTTAGGTACAGTGAGATTTCTTTTGTTTTTATAAAAATGTCATTAAAGGGATATGTTCACTAACTGTTCAACCACAAAAATTTTAGTTTCAGATCTTCGAGTCTAGAATTTTTTTTAGCTAATCTAATCCGTAATATTGTTCACAACTCTCCTACGAAATTTAAGCCTTCAAACACATGTGTACCCATAATAATTAGCGTTTGAAAGTGAAAAATGTGACTTGTCGTTTAGTAAGACTATGCATTATATAGAAAACACATATTATACAGAAAATAAAGGATAAATTTTGAGGTATAATTGAAGGAATTAATTAAGTAGTACTTAGTAATTGAGTAATACTTCTGTGGAGGCTATTTAGAAATATTCAAGTCCTAAATCGACCATAGAAAATGCTGAACATTCCCCTTTAAGAGTTTCTTTTTAGTCATTTCTGCATGCTATAGTTGACATTTTAGTAAGACAATTTGGTTGTGCAAAACAGGAAAAAACCAAAGGCCATGATTTAAAATTTGTGGTATCATTGATTTAACAAACAGGCTTGGGTCTGTTAAATTCTACATCACTATTATAGAAGCCATGCTGTGTACAATGAGGACAATTTCATCAGCATAGTCATATTTTCTGATTTTCAACTGTTAGTCAAGGGATCTTTAATGTGCATTGCTTATAGCCAACAAGAATTCAAAATATTGTCTCAACCAAATAAAAGATGTACTGTTGTACTTACAAAAAGAGAAGAATATATGTTTAGAAATGAAAAAGTGTGCCAAAATTAGAAAACAATGAATACAGGTATCTTTTCTACAGAACTGTCTGATAATGAGACACTTGAGAGGTAAGTTAGCCATGATCTCTGCCAAACTGGTGTATTGTAATCTATTTTTATTTACTTTATGTGACTATAAAATCAGATCTGTTTAAATGATAGAAGACAAACCATTCTATTTTAATTCTAGTCAAAATATAAACAAGTTAAGTTTATCAGTTAATGTTGTCAGTTAAAGTCTGATGTCTTTCTTTGATGTGTATATTTTATAGAGAATCTACAGTTTTTCTAGGCACTATTATGTTACTATGAGTAGTTTGATGTTACATTTATAATTTTTTTATTTTATGGAATAGTTCATGATTTGTAATTTATTTCCAAAGTGGGATTGTTTAAAGTTTTTCTCTGCCAGCTCCTGCTGATCTAAACAATTCCAATGCTATAAGATAGCTTGCCAGGCAAGGTAATATACGCCCACTGGCAGCTTTGACTTCAAAAAAATATATTTGACAGTTACAGGAAAAGGTATTAAGAACATTCACATCAAGTTTCTTCAAAATCTATTCAGTATTCTTCCTTCTATAGTGTTTATGAGCTAAAAATTGAACATGTTTTCAAGACAAGTGCAATAATTCATAGTAAATATTTTTTGATTTCGCTGATTTTCAATAGGGTTCTTCCTTGGGTGGTAAATAACATTATCAGTACGTTTCATCAAAATCCATTAAGAAATGTGACAAGTAAAGTGTTTATGAGCCAAAAATCAAACATGTTTTCAAGAACAAGGGCAATAATTCATAATAAATATTTTTCGATTTTGCTGATATTTAATAGGGTTCATCCTTGAGTGGTAATAAACATTATTAGTAAGTTTCGTCAAAATCTGTTATGAATTGTGACCTGAATAGTGTTTACGAGCCAAAAATCAAACGCGTTTTCAAGAGCAAGGGCAATAATTCATATTAGATATTTTTCGATTTTGCTGATTTTCAATAGGGTTCATCCTTGGGTGGTAATTAACATTATCAGTAAGTTTCAGCAAAATCCATCAAGGAATGTAAGCAGTAGAGTGTATACGAGCCAAAAATCGAACGCGTTTTCAAGAACAAGGGCAATAATTCATAGTAAATATTTTTCGATTTTGTTGATTTTCAATAGGGTTCATCCTTGGGTGGTAATAAACATTATCAGTAAGTTTCGTCAAAATCCATTAAGAATTGCGACCTGTATAGTGTTTACGAGCCAAAAATCGAACATGTTTTCAAGAACAAGGGCAATAATTCATAGTTAATATTTTTCGATTTTGCTGATTTTCAATAGGGTTCATCCTTGAGTGGTAATAAACATTACCAGCAAGTTTTATCAAAATCCATCAAGAATTGTGACCTGTAGAGTGTTTACAAGTAAAAAATCGAACGCGTTTTGAAGAACAAGGGCAATAATTCATAGTAAATATTTTTCGTTTTTGCTGATTTTCAATAGGGTTCATCCTTGGGTAGTAATAAACATTACCAGCAAGTTTCATCAAAATCCGTCAAGAATTGTGACCTGTAGAGTGTTTACGAGCCAAAAATCGAACGCGTTTTTAAGAACAAGGGCAATAATTCATAGTAAATATTTTCTGATTTTGCTAATTTTTAATAGGGTTCATCCTTTGGCGGTAATAAACATTACCATTAAGTTTCGTCAAAATCCGTCAAGAATTGTGACCTGTAGAGTGTTTACGAGCAATTGTGGACGGACCGACAGACCGACGGACATGGGTGACGACAATATACGCTCCACATTTCATGTGGGCGTATAAAAAACCACTTAAATCAGAAATTATCTTACATTGGACAAAGCATGGTTTAAAATTTGGAATTATCAATACATGTGTTATATTCCTTACAGCAAAATGCTTTAAAATGTCTGTCTGTGGTTGAAAAATTTGAATCTCAATCACAAACTTTAGTACACCCTTGATCATCCATTGCTAGTTGAAATGGTTCAATTCTGGTGTAGGTAAAAAAAACAACCTTAGGATTTTAAAACACGCTGGAAAAAGTTGTGGGGATGAAACTATTTGCTAAAGGCTGTGCAATAAAAGATCCATCAATATTTGGTAATCTAAAATAAAATTTGTCCTGGCAAAATGTACATTCTCATTAGCTATAACAGAAAAGGAGGACTTGAAATTCTATTTTTTTATTCAAATGATTGGTAGCCTACCGGTATACAAACGTCCCTTGTTATATTCAGAGAGTCAGCAAGAGAGTTATGTCTTTGAACATTTTCTATATTTAGAATGTCCATTCTGTATAAATTAATAATCTACCACTCCCACTCTATTGATAGTCTAATGTTGTTTATTTTTCTTCATATGTCAGCATTCGGAACTCATTTTTGACTAATTTTAACCATTTATTTAGATTTTCAACATTGCCTTAACAATACTAAACCTGTGATACCAAAATCATGAAAATTCCATTTTTGATACCTCACAGAATGTCTTAGATAAAAAAAAATTAATGAAAGCAATATAAAGAGTCTTTAAAATGAAATAGAGCTAACATTGAATGTACTTCTCTGCATCTGTGTTAATCAGGCTGGGCAAACGCTATACAGAGTGCGATGACATTTGGGTAGATTTTTCAAAGGCAGCAGCATTAGCTTACTCTTATTTTCAATTTCCAACTGTTAAGGGATCTTATATGTGCACGGCCTGTGCACCACAGGACATCGGTTTAATGTCCCATCTTAAAGGGGACCAGTCTTCATTTTTATTGGTTGATTTGGGTCTTGAATATACTTAGTATCCTTCAGAGGCACTAGAAATGTACGAAAATTGCATATTTCCTTCAAATATATCTTAAATTAGACATTTCTCCTTCTATTTCTATAGATGACTTTTCTATATATTGCATAGTATCACTAATGTGTAGTAGGGCAATATAACTTTCAAATGCTAATAATTATGGATGCACATGGATTTGAAGACTCAAATTTCAATGGTGAGTTGTGATAACCAGTACTAAATTGCTGAACTAAAAAAGTTCCCGTTTCTGAGACTTGGAAAAATTGACCCACGTAAATGAAGCCTGTGCCACTTTAAAGATTAGAAGATTTTCTGCCCCGCTGACCTGCATCACTGAGATGGAATTAATGGTACCACAGTTATTGGACAAGATATCAGCATGATTTTTTAGTATAATTCTGGAATTACATTAACCATAGACTTAATTAGAATGATGAAAATGGAAGTCATCCTTGCCCCTGATACAAAGATAATAGTCTTTTGAGTTTCTTGTATAAAAATCCTTAATATTTTTAGCGTAGGCCTATGGATTTTATAGAAGAAACTCTAAAGATTAACTTTGTTAAAGAGAAATATCTAAGCTTGCACTAACTCATAGTAAACATTTATTAACTACAGGTATCAGAATGAGATTTTACTGGTAGTCTGTGCCAACGCCCTGCAACCTACTAATTCAAAGTGTGACCGAACAATTCAACTACATTATTACAGGTTTGATCTTATTGAGAATGGCACTGTGCCAGCAACACCCTTTCCACCTGCTCACAATTTTTACCTCCACATGGCCTCCAGATGGAGCTATCAACTTGACTGTCTGCTACTGTAAAAACAGGAAAAACTTAATAATACTTATCATAATTCTTAGTCCCTTATCTTTTCTTTGTCTATATAAACTTAATAAAATGGTGAAATGTAAAAGAAATAAATGGGAATTGCCACCATTTTATCTAATAGTGTTTACTTAAGAAAAAAAACTTGAATGCAGATAAACAGAGGTTGCTCTGAAGTTCTGATACAAGCGTTGTGGTTTTTAAAGGGAAATAGTCAGCATTTAATAAGATGATTTGTCTTGAGTAAATGTAAAAAATATTTTGTAGTACTTCAATTGTACGGTATGAAAATCGCATACTTTTCAAATATATTTTAAAGTAGAAAGTTTATTTCAACATTATTATGTCTTAGGCCACAATAAATAAATCGATAGATTATCATCCAAATTTTCACAAAAAATGGGGAGGGAGGGGAAATTTTATTTTTTATTTTCTCGAGATAACCTAATAAGCTCAACAGAAGGCAACCATTTGAACATATTTTTATATTTAAAGAAAATGAAGAGTTTTTCTTTACTATAATAATATATCAAGCGAATATCGTAAATGAGCCTTCCGTAAATGCAGCGTATGACATAAAGTGAAATATTTGAGTCCGAACTACAATAAAAAATTTCAAATCAACACTCAAAGGGATGGGTCGGGAGGGGATGATAATCTATTTTTTTTTTTAATTGTGGCCTTATATTATTGATTATGGATTCACATGGACTTAAAGTAAACATTGTTATTGATTAGTTTAGCAGCAAAATTCCTGATTCCGAGACTAACGTAAGCAATTGATCGAACCCATGATGAATATGCCCCTTTAACATATTTATATACAGATACAGATAACATACTGCTAATCAAACTTTATTTCTCATTAAGTACTTGGCTAATGTTGCATTTAAAATCAAATGCTTTGTATTAAAAGGGAATGTTCAGCATTATTTGGTGTCGATTTGGGCCTTGAGCATGTTGTAAATAGCCCCCAAAAGTACCAGAACTGCACAAAAATTGCCCAATCCCTTCAACTTCACCCCTACCTAAATATTTATTCTTCATTTTCTGTATATGTGTTTCCTATATAAGGCATAGTCTCCATGAAGTGTGAGTCATATTTTTGATTTTCAAAATTCGAACGCTGATAATTATGGACACACAGGGATTTGAAGGCTTAAATTTCTGGGGAAAGTTGTGAACACATTATAATTAGATGAGCTAAAAAAATTATAATTTCTATGACTAAAATATTTTTGGTTAAACAGTTAGTAAACATATCCCTTTAAAAAAAGTTTGCAGAAAGTAGTAAAACATTAAAAAGAGAAAAAAATTAATTGTCAGGGTCCACACCCTGTGGTTAGTTTGGATTAAGTAGTTTAATTGTGTAAGGGGGCCTATTAAAAATCAGGTTTATTGGGTACAACAGCTTGAGTGAGAACAGACTTCTCCATTTCAAATGAAACCCATATGGATTAAAAGACTTAAAGGGATTTTAAAGAGGCTGTCTTATTTTTTTAAAGTGTCGGGACACTGATAATATCAATTTGCATAATCCCAATTTTCAATCCGTTTGTTTTTCGTTCAAGAAATTCCACTAAATTTAGGGTTTTTTTTCTAATCGCAAAAGCCTCATGTGAAGCATGTTTCTTGATCAGTGACATCATGAAATACTTAGTTTTATTGGAATTGCAGAAACCACAGATGTCTGATTGAATACTGCCAAATTACTCAAAATGAGCTCCTGATTAAGCCATTGGAGACAGGCAACATCATGCAGTTTGTAATAATTTTATTTTATCCAGCAACATTATCCCACAATTGCAATTTCAAACGAAGATGTGCACATGGCTGAGGCACCCACAAATTTCCAATTTCTACCGTTTCAATCTGACAGATGACCAAGACCTGGTGACCTTGACCTATACCAAATACCAGCGTAGTCATGTGAACAAATATAAAAATTTCAACTTACCAGCGCCGAAAGCAAAGAAGAAACTTTTCTGTGGATATTTTTCTAGAAGATGTATGACCCGTTCTGTCATTCTTTGATTTCGTTTATCGATAAGTTCATTACGGAAATAGTCGTCTATTGTCTGGGCCCTGTGTAAATCACTAGGAGGTAGTGAGGTATTGACTAAATTTGGCACCTGAGCAGTATCATGATTAAATATTATAGAGTTCAAATCACCACAGTTATAATGCTGTATTAAATCATCCGTTGTATACGGCATGGATTCCTTCCCTTGACGGTAGATTTCATGTTGCCATAACGTTTGGTTTAATGCAAACACAACCTGAAAATACACAAAAAATTCAAAATTAGATCTTACAATGATAACAAGCAAGGGCAAGAACTCAGAAGTTAGGACAAAAAGGTCTTGGTCCACCACATAATTTGATAAAAAAAATTTCATATCCTGAAATATGGTTCAGAATGCACCAAATCGATGCCATTTTTATACGCCCTCATCTCTCTATGAAGACGTATATTGTCGGCACCCCTGTCATTCCGTCCGTCCGTCAACATTTGCTTGTAAACGCTCTAAAAACTAGAGTTTTTGACGGAATCAAATAAAATTTGATATGTGTATACATATTCATAAAACGAAGATCAAGTTCGAATTTGAGCTATTTTCGATTGTTACAAGTACTATATATACCACGGTGCTTACGAGTTAACATATTTAAACAAACGAATCCGTTAGGATGAGTTTGTTTAAATATGTTAATGAGTAAGTCACGTGGTATATATTACTTGTAACATAAATATGATTGACAGCTTAAAAGTTATGACAGCATCGATCACGTTACTCTTTAATCCAATGAAATTGAAGCTCGTGCACGTTTCATTTTCGTCTGCAAAGGGGGATGTCTTTCCAAAAAGGGGCGGAGCTACTGCGAGTGCAATAACTTAGTTGGTTATTTCACTCATTTTTTCCTATTAGATTCTATATGGCTTTCATGTCAAATTACCCAAGAATGCAATAACACAAATTTGCTGTTTATACACCACAGTTTTCCTCAAACACACATTTTAAGCAAATTATTTCTCAAAAACATCAAAGGAAAAAACATCATTTATGTTACAAGCAGAGTTATTGCCATTGCTCAAATCTTGAATATGCTATTTACTCTCTTGCTTTTCAACCGATTTTGATGAAACTTAAAATGGATGTTATTGGACCTAAATCGAAAGGTTTGAAAACGTTTTTTTTTTTATCCTGATTAAGGCTTTTTCATTAGGCGTATATGGCAAAACTTCCCAAATTTGGACTGTTTCATCCCTGTCAATATTTTGGACAAATCCACACCCTTAATTGATTAGAAGACTGGGGTAGCATGGGGTACTATAGCGAATTAGTTTTTTGCAGTAATGACGTCATTTGCTTGAACACGGTAATAGTGGTTGTTGTGATTGTGAGACCTATGCTTGTCTAATATTTATTGGATATTTTAATTTGTTTAAGTAATATACATGCCAAATAACAAAATCGCTACTTATAAAAAAAAATAACTGATAAGCAATTTAAAAGGAAATTTACATTTCTTTTTTCAGAGAGGGCGGGAGAGTTGTAAGGTTTATTCATAATTTGATAAATATAAACATGGTTTATCTAGATTTCAAAATGATTGAAATATTCTATCAAATTTGTTATTACCTCAAATTATTTATGCATTCAAAGCTTTTAAAATATTGATATGAAGTCTTTGATGGTCTATTTTCAGCTAGTCTTATCAGATATAACACATTATGCTATTTTGTTTATTAAACTCTGACAGCGGAGATGTTTTTGATGTTTTTATTTTACATAATGTTTTGAGAAAGATAAGATATTTAAATGTTGAATATATGTATATTAAATGTTGGTACACTACTGTTGTCACATCATATCACAAAGATATATTTGGTCTGCCAACTCATAAAGCTCTGTTTTAACCATCTTTTGTAGATGAAGAGATTGTAAAGATGTTTTCTAAATATTTCATTTTTATCAATTTCATTAATAGCATCAATATACACCATTCCAATTTACAATTATCAACTTATTTTGCAATTATTGATATACTATTGATACTATTTTTAATATTATATTTTTTGGAAAGGGCAAAACTCCTACATTTTTGTCAGAAAATTCCAAAAGTCTAAGGAACTGAAAATTTCACTCTTATGTAATGGATTAGGTAAATACCAGAGTTTTTTTCAACTGCAGTATTTAATCTCCTACATTCCCCTAAAGGAAACTTCAATCATACAATCATATATTTCAAAGAGAATTATAAATTGTTCAATTGATTAAAGAAAATTGTCTTATAGCCTACAGATCATGATAAATTTAGGAGAATTGTCCAATTACACCCAATCTGATGCCAGTATTTATCTTCTGGTCTGGAATTAACTATCAGGATTTTAAGATACTGGAACCAAATTGTTCCAATTTATTCTTAACATCTTTAGTTACAATTCAATCTGTGTATCACATCAAATGAGTTTTATATCATTATTTAGTAACATGTTAGGTGATGTAACTAGCAAGAATCTGTTATTCTGTGAGCATTGAAATTGCTGTGACTTAAATTTGTTACAATTGAATTTGATATTTAGCAAAATTTAAGGTGGCTCAATGAGTTAGATGATTGCTCTGTAACTTGAGGGTCCAGGATTCTATCCTGATGGGTCAAAATGATACCTTCTGATTTTTAACCACGTTTCTCCCCACAGTGATGCAGGTCTGAGGGGCTGATAGGAAAAAAGCTGTATGGAATGAACAGTAAACCTAAAACTATTTATATTTATGTGTTTTCTATATAAGACACAGTCTCACTCAAATTTGATTGGTATTATCAACTTTTAAACATGAATAATTATGGTTACACATGGATTGGAAGCAATGAACAATATCATTGATAAACTTGCTAAAAAATTTAGTCAAACAAATGTGATTGGTTAAGGGTATTGATTGGGCTAGCGTTCGAGAAAAAAAACACGAGATGGAATTTTTGCGAAATACTTATTATTTTTGGGCTCAGATTGTAGATAATTATTATTACTTTATTTGTAAACTATATAGAATGAAAAAAAACGAAAAGAAATTAGGTATTTCGTTAGTTTTTGCTAAAAAAAAATAGGAAAAAGTAGCAAAATGTGTCCCGGTTGGTACAAGATTTCTCAGCCATTTTTTATTGGAAAATTACGATCTTGGTCTTGATTGAAAGCTTATTCAATAAGGATGAAACGTACAGAGAGTTTTTTCGAAAATTCTAATCAGTTTGGCTCCTGGAAAATGTTTGCCATACCTACGTGTAAATTTTCGTAAATTTTCGTATTTCCATGGTAACCACCAAAATAATATTTTTTTTTGGAAAATCGCTCTGTACGTTTCTCGCCAATGTAATTGTCTACATTTATGCCAAGTTTGATGTAGATTGATCCATTCACATTTTTTTAAACTTGTATCAAAGGTTTGAAATGTCTAATTTTTATGACATGTTTGAAAGGGCTGTCAACTCATTAAAAAAAATCTGATTGACATGAAATCAACCTTAAACTATCGAGAAGGACCCCAAATCATCAACAAATGCACAACAAGTCTCAAGAAATCATTATTTCATATACTTATTCCATTTTTTCATAACGTGAAATAGCCCAACTAACACCCTTAAACAAATAGTGGACATGCCCCTTTAATCTGTCTCAGGTGTTCATGGTATTATCAATGGAAAAGAAAAATCATTAAGATAAAGTTATTAGGTTAACGGATTACCTATCAGTATTTTAAACAATATCTATTTATTCTAGCCATTACTAAGATTAAGATGGATTAGACAGGAGATTAAAAGATTAAATTCAAGATTAAAATGTCTATTGATAAGTAGATAAAGTTTTATCATAATATTTGATCTATGTTTGTTTTCTTATTTGTGTCTAGAAGTATGTCTATATTTCTCTTTCTAAAACTATCATTTAAGTTAATCATTTTTTGAAAGGTTTATTCATAGTTCAAAATTTATACTAAGATATCAATATCAATATGTTCTTCACTTTTCTGTCTATTCTTGAGTGGGAGTATGTACAGATTTAGATTACATATTTTGAATGTTGAATATTGAATGTTAGCAGGACACTGGTGGGGCTGGTGGGGATGCAAGGGAGCATTTGACTCTATAGAAAAATGGTTTGTACCCCATTAGCACTCACACTTTATTTTTTTTAGAAATTTCAAAATCTGATGTTTTTGAATGTCTTTGTCCCAAAATATGTCGGAATGTCCAAATATTTCTGGCGGAAATACTATAGAACCTCTGTATTTGAGAATAACATCATCCCTGCCATCTGTTCCCCCATCAACCAGTATGTCCCTTGTTTTGCCCTCCCGATTCAGAAGTCAAAAGAAATTTAGCCAAGAATCAGCTGGCAGAAAGATCCTCTCTGGAACCTAAGTTGCTGCTTTCTTTTTCTTGCTGATGCTTCAAGTTTCTGGCAATTGTTAAAAATCAAATGCTCTGAAGATCTCCTGAATGCAATATCAACCTACCCCTCCCTCAACCATAACACACCAATAAGTTAACTTTTCATAAGAAGTTGGAAAGATCTATTAACCAACAACAGGTTCAAAGTTTCTTACTTAACACCTGTAGATAGGGTAGTCTATTGTTGACATTGTAAATTCTATCAATTAATAAAAACTCTTGATAAATTGGCACAATTATTTAATCCTTGTATTGTTAAACTGATATATAGTCACAGGTGTATACTAAAATACTTTTAATAGTAGACTACCTAGTTGGGGATCCGTTCTATACGAACCTATGGTGGGTTTCCAGGAATGCTTTTTCCCGCTGTTTGAACGCCTCTCAGGTCTTAACGAATTGACCTACCTTTAAAAATTTACGTTTTTTGGAAATTTCGCAAAATTTTCTCATCAATGGAATGTAAAAACTTTACAAGAAACTCCCAAAAGTTCCGTCTTACACTGAAACAAAATTTAAAACAGTCACAGGTCGACTTGAATCACCATTTGTGTACTACCGTTTTCTACAACTCTTCACGGAAGAGTTGTATAATGTGGGCGGAGTTTACATGAATAACATGAGTTTTATCTGACAATAGACTACCTTACCCTAAACTGTCTACTATATTCTTACTTGTAGATTTTTAGATCCCCCGTCAGTGATGCAGGTCGGAGGGGCTGACACAGAAAAAGCGTCTAGTCGTACGGAATGGACAATAAACCGAGGTTGCATGTGCTGGCTGTGCACGTTAAAGATCCATTGACAGTGCGAAATCGAAAATAAGAGCAGGCTAATGCCGCTGTCCTGGCAAAATTTTCCTCATTACACACTTCATGGCGTTTGCCCGTCTTCAATTAGGCCATATAGGAGCAGAAAAGTAGGACGTAAAACTCCATTCATTTCATTTCATTTCTTACTTTTTGCTGTACTGTATATTGAATCTTATCAACTTCATAATTTTTAATTAAATATTAAATAAATAACTAGATCAGAGACAGATTTACCTGCCTATCAGGACTCTACAACCCATTGGACATTAAATTCAGACCTCGAAAAATATTGTTTCAGTCAAACATTATCATGCTTCCAAAAATAATCCATAAGAGAATCAGGCATGATATAAATCCCAGATAAATTTCAAATCTCCAACTAACAACTTAATTTAATAATGATTTCAACCCAACCTCTCTTCACTATAGTCAATAAAATTTAATTAATGGCTTTTCTATACATGGACAATTGTAATTTTGTAGAAATCACTTAAAGGTATAGCGATATATTAGTATAAATAACTTGATTACAATATAACTTGATCTATCTCCATTAAACATTCTCTACTTGATGTAAAAAAAGCCTCAAATATCATAACTACCCTCTCAAATTACCGCCTCTATTCATAAACATTCTTTTGATCTACCAGTAGAATAATCTCCCTTTAATATATCAGTTACGTTTAACTGTCAAACATAATTATCCTCACAACAGGTTGCCTTCTGTTTCTACAGACGTGATTTTTTCAGGGCTACGTTAAAAACTAGAATGTTTGTCCTTTCAGTGTGGTCTAATGTTATGAATGAAATGTTCAACATGAAATTTTTTCATTGAATCAACAATTGTAATATTTATAAGAATTTATTATGTATTTATTCATCGAAAATTAGTATGAATTATGGATTAATTAGGTTTTCAAACCATTTTTAGTTGTGTGGGGGCAAAAAGGCCTCTGAGATCACTCTGAATTCTCATCAAGCAGTTGAGAAAAACTTGAATGATCACACCACAAGGGAAACAGATTCTACTTTAATTGAAACAGTCCATCTTAAAGTTATACACCCTGGGGCGCCAGAAGCACAGTGGGCACCTGAGGGGCAAATATGTGCCCTTTTCATACGTATTCCTGCAAAATTTATTGTGTCCTTACCATTATATATCTTTCCACAATATAAGCATGAAATACGTTCTGGTATACTTCAGAAGTGATCCAAGAGGCCCTAAAATACAAAATTTTCTATGGGGGACCACAGCATCCCCAAAAACCTAAGACTGTGGGCTTCCCTCACTTTGCTCGGTCCCATAGTGCCCTTTTTAACACAGCTTTGCCCTCACCCCTCACATTTGCCCCCATCGCCCCTTTATAGACTCAATTGCAAATAAAGTCAAATTGAAAACTATTTTTCATAAGCTTATAAAAGCATTTGTCAATCATAGCAATTTTATCTGTAGCTTTTTAGGTAGCAATGAAAGGTTTATTAGTCAGTGCCAGAAGTATTTTCCAATGGCTGTAAAACTATGGACTAAGTTTCAAACATTTAACAACCAGTAGGAAAGTTGAGACTCCTTTGAGAGAAGATGAAGATTCATTCCATTCATTAACAACATAGATTCAATACCTAGAATTGCTGAATGACTTATTATGTAATCTGTCGATGTATATTATGCAAAGTATTTAACAGATATCCTATTCATTCAGCCCACCCAGTAGAAACATGATGACTATTTTAATTCTGCAACATTGAAGAGCTCACTCTTGACTTCTGCAAGAGGAACTAGTAACCTTTTAAAGTGGGGCAGATTTTTTAATTACAATAAATAATTCGGACTGTCACATAAATTAAATATTCTGTAACTTGATTATTATAGTCCCACACGCAAACCTCATAAAACTAGATCAAATTCGGTTCAAATGTCTCTTAAACCGTGTAAAACCTAACACTATACTTAATGCTTGTCATAAAACTTAACTTAGAACAAGAGCAGAATTGTTTTGCAGGTTAAAGATTAAACCATAATCTGCAGATACAATTTACAAATGAAATATTTTCTGTAAAAGATATTGCAGGGGATTATCCACATATGGGTTCAAAATGAATCCACTTAAATTTTAGCTAAGAATTCTATGTAATAGTTTGATGACAGGCCCGGAGACAGGAATTTCCCTAAAGGGCGTTACATGGACTCGCAAAGCAATCATACTCAACTTTAACAACACAATTCAAACAGAATGTCGACTTTAACAGTGCTTATTTGTTTTCAAGGGGGGATTTTTACGAACCCCTCGAACCCCCCTAACAACAAGTGTGGATGATATTATTAAGTAAAGTTTATTAATTTAATTAAGAAATGGGTGGAGGGTAGAGAAGCAACAGGTTCCTGTAATATGGACTTAAGTTTTCTAATTCTGATACATTTTTATCAAACTTTTTCTCCTGCCGTTAGCCACCTTTAAAGTGAACACACCAACGTTACAAATGTTACAACAATGCCAATCATTTAGAGAAAGCAAGCGAAAAACACTTTGTATTTTGATGCGAACTGCACACATTGCATCATTTAAAAAAATAAGTACCGGTATTCACAAAAACTGCTTGAAAAATCAAACAACAAAATTTTAGACAGACAGTTTTAAAAAATCAATCAATAAGTTTGCTTTGTCTGTTAACTGATGCACCTGCAAAAGTTAAAAACAAGTTAAGACATGGTTCATGTTGACAGTATAGTGGGAGGTATTGGAAAAACTAATCAAGTTAAGCATGTTAGGAAGAAGAGTTTAAACATTTCAAGTCCTTTTTGTAATGTTATCAACTGTTTTTATCTAAAGAGTAGAATACCTGTAATGTTTGTAAGAATTTCACTCATCGACATTGTATTGAGTCAAAACAATGAACTGATTAAACAAAATGGCTGAAAAATGTCTGTTCTGTCACGTTTCATTCTCTCTATTGAATGATTGTCTTAATTTAGAAATACACAGGTACATGTACTGAGTAGAATTTTTTTTTTTTTGATGCAATTTCAATGACAAGTCCTTTTTCGACACCTGTATCTCAGAAATATTCAGTTGCCATCAGATCCTCATGAGACAGCTTTGAAATTTAAACATCTACCCTAACTTTTCAAATTCACAAGAAAGAGAAGGATCTGGCCATTTCCAGTTTACAGACCACAAATATTTATTTCTTTCAGATAAAATATTGACAAATTTGTCAACATGGTAATTTGTACCTGTTCAGTCAATCTCTAAAGTACAAACATTGCTTTATTTTTCACTATAAGTGATTCATTTTAGTCAAATTGTCCGCAAGCATAGCAAATGATAATACCCAGGGGCGCCGGGAGCACGTGGGGCAAGGGGGCGAATATGTGCCCTTTTCATATGTATTCGAGCAAAATTAACTTCCCAAAATAAAAGCATGAAAAACGTTCTCTTGTTTCCCTCAGTCACATAGTGCCCTTTATAACAGGGATCCACCCCTGCCCCTCACAGTTGCTTCCGGCACCTCTGATCATGCCACATTATTTGCAGAATCAAACAAGAATTCGTCTCCACCTGAATGCAGCTGCGTCAGAAAACTGAGAAATAGTTTTTATAAGCAATCAAACAAAATAAATAATCATTCATTTTAAACATTAAATACATGTACAGTATCACGATATCAGAAAAATAAATATGTACTAATTTTATTTCTACTTTTTTGATAATAAAAGAAATCTGAAAATAAACCATGTTTAAAAACGTTACATTGTTTTGAAGAAATACTGATTATAAAAACCTATGTTCACTGAGGATATCTAAATATTGTTCAACATTTTTTCCTTCTATTTAAAAAGCGTCTAATGCCAATAATAACATTACAAATATAGAAAGCTTTTCATTCAATGTGTAACAGTTGTGAACTTTAAAGTCAAACCAAAGAGTACTTGAGCAAAAGACAAAGAGCAAAACAACAATACCACCAAATAGAAAAACTAAAAATAAATTGGACATGCATTTCGGCAAACTAAAGATAAATTTTTATAACTTTGAAAATTTTAAGAGAACCTAAACTTTTTTGCAAATGTCTGCTTCCAGATGTAACACAGTCCCATTGTAAAACGGATATACATTCAAAAATATTCCTCTTTTTATTCGTCAAAAGATTAGTCTCTGACACCCAGACTATTCCTATCTACGTCGAGGATTTAGTCTGGGACTTATAAGTCAACATATAGAAAAGCCACCCTAAACCTCAGTCGATACAAAGATTGTTACCAACCCATCCAGGCTATCTTTCTTTAAAGTTTACGATCTACAGAGACAAAGATAGTTTGGTGAAGGTTGACATTGCTAAAACAACCAAAGTTTGTACTAAATCTGTGCTCTTCATGAATAAGTGAGCCATTTCAGAGATGATTAAGTCAATGCTGATTAGATAAAAAAAAAAAGGGGGTGAGGTTTTCAATATATACAAAATCTTCAAAGTAATAATAATCCATAAATTCATTTATAAGATGTTTTCAAAGTTTTGTACCCATTTAAATACTGTCTCAATTCATATTTTCAAAGGGTTAAAGGGTTACGACATTTTGTACCTATCCTCATAAAACATATTCCAAAATAAACACTGATAAAGAGCAATGCTTTTAAGAGTTCTCATGTCTACTGTATTTTTATAACTAATCATATTTCTTGTAAGAGAATTTATGATAAGAGAACTACTATTGCTTCTTGGTTGGTCTGGATCTGATCTTTCTGAGCATTAGTATAATTATCATTCTACTTAATCCATAATCTTCATTTACACTCTACCTTCAGAAATAGTTGTCTGGGAAAAGGTTACATTTTTTACAGTTTTTCCAACAAATTTAATGGTTTCTGGATTTGTGATGACCAAACGCCAATTACTTTTGCCATTCCCCAACTGAATTCTGACTGGGGAAACTAGATAAAAAAAATCCAAAGATGTTGTTTTTCGAAAGAGTGCCTTTTTTCACATGATTTCTCCATCAAAATTTCAAATATGAGAACCTTTAATATTAGTTCAGATGTATAATGTTATATGCCATTTGTTTGAAAAGTGAAAAATTAATGAAATTTATGATCAAAGAAAACAGTTGACTTTTTATCTATATTATCAACAGCTCATTTCAAACCAAAGAATAAGTGAACTAGAAATAGAGGTAATTTTCAACATTAAAAGAGTAGAAATGAGGTTGGGAGAGCATTCAGTACAAACAGTTATAATGGATAATATTTCTGGAATTCTGTCAATTCCTTGTCTGTTTCTATACAAATACCATTTACCTGGTAAAAATTACAACATTTCTAAACAATAGCATTCTTTTCGTTGTATTGTATGTCGCATTATTCAAAGGTGTCTACTGCTGAATACGTTATTCCTTAGATACAGACAATTATTTTATTAGACTATTAGGATAGCACAAAATAGAATCTGAACCTGGGGAATATACCCCTCCCAGTTCCTCTCTTTTTAAAAGCGTTAAAATTTTTAAAAAAACACTGTAATCAACGGATTATCTGAGTGGCTGTTTAGAAAATTTTCAAAAATCATTTCAAGTAATACACATTTTTCAGGGTTTCATCTCCATTTGCTTTTGCCACTTCTAAATTTTTCATGTAAATGTTTTCATTTGGAAGGCAAAAGGCTACCTTGAAATGTTACAGCTATTGACTCAAAGATAGTTGGAACAAATGGTAAAGTTTTTTTACTCTACATAATCTGATAACCATCACCACAGCCAATGCTTTCCAGAGTTTGCTCTTCCTAACTTCAGCTTTCTTCCTTTAAATTTTAGAACACTATATCAAACTTTTATGAAAGCTATGAGCTCAATGTACTCAGTCAAACCGAATTTTCTGTTACTGGTCGTTCAAAGGGTTCACCCTAATTGATCATGACAAATGATCACATGGTCTGACAATAATATTTAGAAGTTGTTAAACAAACATTCCACCTTAAGTGGCCATCATCATCATCAAAGCATTCCACTGTTTCATCAGACAACAAGACTGTAGCAGACGGATAGGAAGTATTTAGCAGAAATAATAACTTCAATGTGCATTCTAATCATGTGTTTATTGGTTGAGGCCATGTTGAGTTGAGTTAATAAAAAATGGCGGTGATTTGTTGTGCAGATGTTAAACACTGAGCTAGTCTAATTTAAAAACTATTATCGGTATCATTTCTCTGCTATTTAGCATGGAATTAACAGTATCAGTAGCAACACAATGTAAATACAACCTTGAACAGGAAGGTGTACTATCTCAAAGGCAATGAAAAATCAAGTCTGAGACTGGAACCATTACTGTCTGAATTTCATCCTATTAAATTTGTTCAGAACATGCAGTTTTTGTAAACTTATAATGTACTTGAAAACTCATGTTTTCGTAGCTTTTTAGTTGTTTTTATTTCTCTCGATTTTGCCGTGATTTTGAATGAGATTTTTGATTAACTGAATTGTTTTGCTTGTACGGATTTTTATTACATTTGAATGTCCAAAATTTGAAAATTGAATAAAATATGTCTTTTGTTGTAAGCTTAACAACCAAATATCTCTAGTGTTGGCGTGCCGAGGGAATTGGATTGCTCAAATATAATAGATTCAAACAATGTTGGTCCCAAATGTAGCATCAACCACAGTGACTAACGTTTTTTCACCAAAGACTGAGATGTTTTGAGGAATGCTTCCAACTGACATGGATGTTAAACTTATTTGTTTTGAAGACTGCTTTGGTGGAGAAAAAACATAATCGCAAACATTGAGTTATTGAGTAAGGAGCGACATCCTCCTACAAACATTAAGCATCAACAGTAATCTTTTTATATCAGACTTGAAAAAAGCCTGAAGAGAATTATTATCATTATTTGTTACGAAAAGATAAAAAAGAGCAATAGAAAACAGTGTGATATATCTCTAGCCAACACCTGTTATATTACTGTCTAGTTTTAGTGAAAAAAAATAACATACCTTCACCTTTCACATTGATTAATAAATACTCTCATTCATCACTCAATACTATTCTATTTTATATGATAATATTTGTTAGCGTTTCACATCACTAAAATAGCAGACACCCAGACCTCACAGAGCCATATATTGTCTGGTGGTCCAATTATGTAATAAAAGTGACATAGGTTTTAGGTAAAATAACTTTGTCCCCTTCACTGAACAACATTTTTTTCTGTATGGAAGGTGTTCCCACTTCAAAATTTGAAAACCGAACATCAATATTTAGTAGGCATACATGTTTCAAACAAGTAGGATAAAAAATTTGTAATTCAATGCTAAAACCCATAAAGAGCTATAATGCAATCAAATCAACCCAAGAACTTTTACCATTTTATCACCAGTTCCAGGCCTTATAACTAAAGCAAATAATCAAATATATTTTATGTATCAATTTTTTGATTTTTTGAATACAAAAGAAATCTTACCTGTGAAAAATTAAGTTCATTTAAAGGAACACACTGTTCTTCTACTCTTTCTACAGCACCGGTCACTTTTCCTTGTTGTTCAGACATTTGAGCTAAATAGAGGTCCAACACCGGTATTCCACGCGATTTAATATCCCCTTCTGTTAATGAATTAACCATTAACATCACCCATACAGGTCTCTTTCTCTCCCAATTACCCGCTATAGCATTAAATAAATAATCTGGATATAGTCCTCGTCCTTTCTGATCAGCAGTCATCCATTCTGGCAACGCATCACGCACATAATCCAGATGTTTCTTCAGTCTGTTATAAATATCCTCTGGCAACACATTTGATAAATTTTCTCCATGAGGCAGAAGTTGACATTTTGACAATGCTGATATTGTATAAGGATCAGTAAGATCCAGTTCCAAGAAAACATTTTCAGTCTGTTTGAAAGCCTTTTTGGTATTTTCTGGCACATAATCCCACACTCTTGTGTAAGGAACATGAATAGTTCCAAAGAAATAAGATGGAGGATCCCTTTTGATAGTCCACAGGAATGAATTCAAATCACTTTCCTAAAACAGAAAAAAATAGTGAATTTAATGATACTGAATATTGATACCTTTCATGGAAGATGTTGGCAATCTAACCTTGGAAACCAACCAACCCTGAATATAACCCCATGCCAAACAACCTAGCATTGGGAGATAACCATTTGGTGAACAATATTTAATAACCTAGCATTGAAAATCACCATAAGGCTGCGTTTCCATAGAGCTTCACGCCTCACGACTCACGCCTCACACCTGAACTGAAAAATGGTTAGAGACATTTTGGTAGAATATGTCACATACGTCCTCATGCCTCACGTTTCACGCCTCACGCGTGAAGAGACGTGAAGAGGGAAAGTGTGCATGTTCACTTTTTGACGACACGTGAACTGAGAAGTTGAGTTATTTCTATTGTAAAAATAGATGATTATAGGAAAAATGTGATAGAGATGGTGTTGTGAACACGTGTAGTGACTGTCATTGGAACATAGCGACATGAGGCATAAACAACCTAGCATTGGATATGACCATAATTCATAAACAATCTATTATAGAATTGAAAATCACCTTGATTTATAAATAACCTAGAAACAGACATAACATAATTTTTAAATTACCTAGCATTTGGACATGACCATCAATTATAAACAACTTTGCATTGGACATAATTCTAAAACAACCTAGCATTTGGACATCACCATAATTTATAAACAACCTAGCATTGCACATAACTATGATTTTTAAACAACCTAGCATTGGATTTGAACATCACCATATTTTATAAACAACCTAACATTGGACATTACCATAATATATAAACAACCTAACATTGCACACCATATAATTATAAATAAGTTCAGTAACTTAGATGCATTGCAGCACTTAAAAAATAAAGTATGAATGCACTCAATGTGTATGTTTTGAGATTCCAATTTTAAAATTGAGATAATATGTTTGATATGATGTCTAGTATATGACAAGTCTTGCCAGAAAAAAAAAAACAGTTCAAAGGAAAATAAGAATTTGTTGAAATGTTTATGGTAATCTAAATTACTAGTTATGCTTTGATGTAGACTTTCCCACCTCTTATTCATAGGTATATCTACAACCTTGTCAATGATAAAGGCTGATATTTAGTGCATCGACCTTTCAATACCAGATCATATTGGGTACAGCTATAGGGATTGGATTTCCTTTTCCATTGGTATTGGCGCAAGGCAGGGTATGATTACTCTTTTTTAAGACACCTCAAATGAAAAGTTCATTAGCTTCTACCAATGAATTGCCAATGTGTTTACTTGGATTCCAAAATTGTTTAACCTTTGGGATCGTGCTTGGATTTTATCATTAGTGCTGAGTTTAAGCCATAAGAAATACATTTCAGAATACAATTCTCTCATCTAAAAGCAGTGGTGGCACCATTGGAGGTACAGGGGATAGTTTGAAAAATAGTTTGTACCCTGATTTGCGCTCAAATTTCATATTTGGAATATCAACCAACACAATTTGTCCACCCATTAAGTCTGCGCTCCGTTGGTATCAATTAAGAAATTCATAAAAATCAAGAAAATTAAAAAAAATAATGCTACCTAAAACTTGGTTGATTCAATTAGCCAGTACAAAGATAAAATCATTGAAAGTTAACAAAATCAGAGTGGTTACAAATTAAAATGCAATAATGATGATAAGAATATTAAAATTATATCACTAACTTATCATCATTGCATTATCACTTCATTATATCATTACATTATCAGTTCATTAAATCATTACATTATCACTTCATTAAATTGGTCAATTTAAAGTGTCTGTACTCATCAAAACACACATTCTTCCACAGGTGTTTAATATAATCATATATGATCATAACATTATGTTAAAATACAATAAGATTACACCATTAGCCACTGAGGTGGGTTGAGAATACAATTTATTATAAATGTGTACATTGGACATCAAAAAAGATATTTGTGCAGTTATTGTAGTCTACAAAATTAAATTGATCTAATTCTTAACATCATTTTTTTTAAGTGAAGAAGGCCATGAGTATTATCTTCAATTACTTGCAGAATTGTATGTTTTAGGATTTGTAGTATATGAACATTGCATTGCACATTGCATTGCACATAATGATACATAGTAGTATACAAATGATCTAAGCATTGCAAACAACATATTATATTTCAATGTTATGTGAATATAATAGCAAAACATACTAGAAATGCACAAAATCTCACAATCCCTTCAATTATATCTCTACCTAAACATTTATCTTTCATTTTCTGTACATGTCTTTTCTATATAATGCATAATCTCACTAAAGTACGAGTCGTATTTATGACTGATAATTATGGATACATGGGGATTTGAAGGCTCAAATTTCAAGGGAGAGTTAGGAACATTATTATGGATTAGATTAGCTAAAATAATCCAGGTTCTGAGACTAAAATTTTCTTGGTCGAAAAGTTAGTGAACATATCCCTTTAACAACTGTCAAAAAAAATTTCCAGGAAGTCACCAAAATATTATCTGAGATATAAATCACAACAAAGAAATTGTTTGAATTTTGATCCAAAAAAAAAAATAATTAGCTATGTGCAGTCTCCTTCATTTATCAAAGGTAATACCCTAAGGGAGGTTGGTATTTTATGCACACACAATACACTCTAGTTAGAAACTGAAACATGAGGCCACCATTTATAAAGAGTCTAGTATATGATTATCTCACATCAATAAGAAATATAAGATATAAAAGATATATGTTTATTTACTAATCTACTGTCTATAGTAATGTAGAAAAGATAAAAGAAAACTTGTCTATATAGATACAGATGAAATATGATATAGTTCAACTTTCTAGATCTTTGTAATTGTTCCTTTCATAAACCCCTTTATTCAATACTAAATCTTTTTATTTCCCTTTCAATTCACTTTCTTTATTTAAAATAGTGTTCTGTGTGTAGTTGGAAAATTTCTCATTTCTGTCTTAATCTTGGTCAACAATCTTGCTCAGCCTCCCCTATTTTTGGCCAACAGTGCATATCCTGATACCCAATTTGACCCAACCCTCTAAAAATTTGAAGCATGTTACTTTTAAGAGACCCCCCACCCCCCTTTCTGTAAATCCTGAATCCGACCATGCAATCATTTATCTCCCTGGAAAAAATAATCCCATTTCATGATACCCACAACCAATATATTTAGACTACAATTCTTAACTACGGCACCATTTCCGAATGTTTGGCGATCTTGTTGCTTTCAAAGACGATGATCTTAGCACCGGTTATCATGAAGTCAATGTGAATGCTTACGTTTGCATTTTTATCAACGCAAAAACCATTCTTTGGCTATCAAAATCATTCTGAAGAATGAAACATACTGTATACGTAAGCTACATTATTGCTGAAATTCAAGTTGCAAAAGTAAGCCTAAATAGTTGCATCTATTTGATAATATAGGCTGCAATTTTTAAAGCCATACATGTTGCTTACCGTAATGACTGAATCCATCTGGTTAATCAGATGACGACATCACACTTCTTGTCAGAAATGACCCAGCTTATAGTTAAAAATATTTGAATTTTTCTGATTTATCTGGAATCAGTTGTACAATCAGTAGTCATTTACCTCATAACCACCCTGGTTAAGTATAACAGTAGCAAAACTCTTCAATTTCATAACAACCCGACCATTATAACCTACCATCATCAATCCTCAGAATTTTTTAAGGGGAAGGTCAGCTGCAAAGAAAATTTGACCTTGAAATGATACGTTCTGAAGCATATCTTTAAAACGGCTATTTTGTAAAAATAAATCCAAACGGTAGTCTACGTAATTAAATTTAATCAAATTTAGTCCAGTGAATACACCGGAAGAACTTCTATCTTTTATGTTATTTGAAAAAAGTCTGGTGCTTTGCCTAAAAATACTCTGACTTCCACAAAAAAAAAAAAAAAAAAAAAAAAAATACACGTAGATTGGGACGTTCATAAAAAAAAAGTAGCTAGAACCCCCATTTACATTCCAGTTTATTTACGTTTACCCCAAAATATGTCAAAATGCACCAAATTAATTATATTTGCTAAATATTTCCAGAGGAAAACTTCTCAGAGATATGCGTCTTAGACTTTGAATTGTGTTTGACATGAATGTACCCAAAAGCACCAAAAATGTAAGTCATGGGAAAATAACTGTTTGGCTCTGAAGTGAGAATTGTACCAAATTTACAAGTTCTCGTTAAGTCATGTTTAACAAATAACATATAGATGTTATCGGAACAAAACATCAAATTTACTGAGAAATTTTAACATATGAGAAAAAAGTTTGATGTAAACACAAAAACCACATAGCTTCATTCCATCAGAAAATATTGTTGTTTCAATTCATTAGGCTATATATTCATTGTACTTCTCGATAGTCCCATAAAATTAAAAGTAAAAAATGAACAAACAGAAAAATATTGTTGTTTCAATTCATTATATATTAAAAAAGGGCATTGTAGAGCTGTATTGCAAAATATACAAAATATCCACCCAAACTGACCTTGAGAACATTGTATAACTGTATTGCAAAATATACAAAAAATCCACCAAACTGACCTATAGGGAACATTGTATACATAAATGTATTGCAAAATATACAAAAAATCCACCCAAAATGACCTAACGAACATTTTATAACTGTATTTCGCAATATAGGCCTACAAAAAAAAAATCACTCTAATTGACCTAAAGAGCATTGTATTGAAAAAATCCAATTAAACTTAGGGAACATCGTATAAAAATAAATGTATTGCAAAACACCACAAAACATTCCTCCGAATTGACTCTAGGAATATTTACAAATTGTATTGCAAAATATACAAAAAAAATCCACCTAAACTGTGTTGTATATAACTGTATTGCAAAATATACAAAACAATCCACCCAAACTGACCTAGGGAACAGTATGAAGTGGTATATTGCTATAATACAGACTATGATAAACTTTCAAGTTGTATTTATCTCTATATTTAGTGAATGTGGAGTGGGTTCTATCTCAATAAAACTTTCAACTTCAATCTTAGGTATGTTTCTTATGTAAACTTTTTCAAACTCAACCCAGTATTTTTCTTTTTTCTGTAGAAATATTTAAAATGTATTTCGTTTCATTTGTCTACTCATAATAAAAAATCTTTTTGTGGTGTCGAATTTATTTTTATGTCCTCAAAGGCATTTAATTTTGATCTTGACGCGTTAAGAAACGATTGTTTTTCAAATTTAGATATCTTAAAGTGTGCCAAGACTACAGTGCATCTTCATCTGATTCTATTTCTTAAAAAATATATATTAAACAAAGAGTATCTGAAAGGCACACGTAGGCCTCTTCAAAAGCAGGTTTCAGAATTATTAATTTTAACAAGGTAAAGACTCATAATTATATAAGTTTCATTTAAAATGATGATGTCCCATGCCCGCACTACAAAAGGAACAGAAAGGCTGAAACAAATACTACTTGTTTGCTATAAAATGCGCCGGTGCCTTTTACACCCCAAATTTCAAACAAGCTGTACACATGATAAGTTTACATCCTAAACTCGTATCAGGAGGGTGGATTGAGATCCATATGATAATGTGGAAACTCTAAAGATGGTCTACTCATATTTTCCTTACCTCTTACTATAACTATGCAAAAACATCAGTACCTTAAAGCGATACTACCTCTTAGAATGAACAAAAAAATTAAGTTCTCGAACTTGGTCAATTGGAGTATATAATAATATTCATCAACAGTGTCCAAAGTATACAAACAGAATCAAATAAACCCTTAAAACTATGTAATTTTCCATACAATTACAGATTATTATTGATAAATGCCTTAAATTGGATTAAGGCATTTATCAATTATTGTATTTAAACATAGTTTTCTGGATTTATCAGATTATTTAGGTAATCTGTAGTATAGTTATGCACTAGGTTTGTCCCCTGATGAATATATACTCCTATTGACCAAGTTTGAAAATTTAATTTTTTTTGTTCATTCTAAGACGTAGTATCGCTTTAATAAAGAACTATACATAATACTATCAGATACATAATTGAAATACAATGTATCTTTATATATGTACATGTACATAATTCTATCTGTATAAGATACACATTTATATACAATGTATCATTACACATAAATGTAGGCCTATCATTCTATAAGATATCCCAGTATAATATACATAATTATTTAAATGCAACGTTCTTTTATAAAGAAACTGAAGTTTCACATCAATATTTTTATAAAGAGTTGTACACATTACTGTTATATACATTTTTAAGTATTTTTTTATAAAGAAACGTACACAGTTAGTACATATATATATTTTTCTGTAAAATAACTGTACACAATAGTGTTTGATATATCAGTATCTTTAAAAGAAATGTACATACTACTTTTAGATACATAAAGAAATGATACATTACTTTAAAACAGCAGTATTTTTATATTGAAAAGCTACCTTTATTTTGATTTTAATACCCGAATAATTTCCAGTATACCCTTGTCACTATAAAAAAGGGGTTGTACACAAGAATTAAATAATAAAAACTTACGTTACTTGGTTGTGAACAGGATGAAGGCATGTTATTATTTTGATTATTATTTGGTAGACTGGCTTCAGAACTATTTTCTATATTATGCTTTCCATCAACACCGACATTGAATAATATTATAGATAGCAATAACAATATACATGGCATTTTGAATTCCAGGCCATCTAAGTATTCATCTTCCTAACACTTCACTATAAACACATTCTTTTCTTTTTATCTTGGATTTCTCACTAAGATTATCGTTCTGAATTCCATTTTCATGTCTCTTTCGTTCGCCAACATCTTGTAAGAAATTAAAACTCCAAAATAGTTATGGTTATATTCCAATTTCCAGGTTTCCGCCTCGAATTTCTTCTGTGCAAAACAATTAAATTTTGTTTTGATTCTTTTTTTAAATTTGGTTCAAATACATCTACTGTCGAATATAGTTGGATGACAAAAACGCAATCTCAAATAGACGTCCGTCTGTAATTTCTACCAAAAAAAAATCCGATTATATTTAAACTCTTCATTAATGTCAGGTCCAAAATTTCTAAATAAGGTTGATTTTGCTTGTATTTCGTGTAAACTAGCCTGTGATTTTAACCCCTTCCAGATTTTTGACACACAGTTTATTTTCACTTTACTTTGACCAGGTGGGGAGGTGAACTCTCGTGTTTCAAAACAATCTTACAAATGTCAACTTTTCCATTCACACCAATGTTGAGAAATGTAACCCACGTGTGTTAGATCGTTTAGACAAGGTTCCCACCTACTTGAATGGCGACAAATATCACTGCCTTTTTTCTCTCTTCAGTACTGGTTGTCTTAAAATAACATTTTTATTTCCAATAGTTTGATGTTTACTTCAATTGTTAATAATTTCAACATTACCCCTTGATAACTGTTAATTACTCCAAAATTTAGTCCAATTAGTGCCTCTCAACACTGATTTCCATATCTGTTTCAATTAAATGAATACTCTCTTTATCATAAGGCGTTTTCTAAAAATTACTAAATCCAAACCATAATATTTTGACTGCGATGTTCATAATTCTTAAATCAATATTAAAACACAATAGTTTTTTTGTTAATCCGTATACTTTTTAACTAAAGTTGTGAGCACTGTTCAATATCGTTTCGATAAATTAACATCCATGACAATTTCACACATAAATCTCCCCAAAATGACCTAAGGGATAATCAGCATAATCTTCGGTTGATAATAGTTCATAAACATGTATCTGTTAATTTCCAATCGTCGATGAAAGTTAAAATCCAATAAGTTTCATGATATATATACGTTCAAGAGTATAACACGTATTCACAATTACCATGTCCAACAGTCCGAGATGACCACTTCATAATGTTCAGGTCCCAGATCGACAAATTTAATTTCTTCAATAACTAAAACTGATTAAAATTCCATCCTTTTGTTGCAATTTTCTTTGTGTTCTAATTTTCGCCACTTATCGCTTTGGTCTCGAAGGCTTTGATCCTCGCCGAGTTTTCATAGTGGATTTAAACATTTTTAACACTAGTCTAACACAACGCAAGAATTTGAACTGATATTTCGAGTGAAAACAAGACTGTTTAAAAGCTGTAGCGACGACGTATATATAATAAGAGTCGGGAAATTAAAGGTACAGGACCTAATGTATAGTATATAAAGTTAGTATCTTTCACCGGTATAACTTTTCAAACCTATCATACACTTGAGTTAGTTGAGGTATAATGTTTACCTATAGCGACTTCAAGTTAACTTCACACAACTTGCCTTTACCTCCCGTTAACTTTAACAATATTTCATTGGTTTCAAATAATCGAGGGAAAACGCTCGAGGAAACTATTGAGATAAGATTTCTTGTGGTCAGTTGGTCAGTTTTCTACTGACCAGCGCGTGCAGTAAGAAATAATTGATTGATAATCTAGAATTTTGATAAAGCACGTGCAATATATCAGAATGTAAGATAGTTTTATGATGAATTCTTAATGCTCACTGATGATTTTCAAATAAAGTGAATTCTCAGCGGCATCATTTTCTCAAATAAAGTGACTTCTCAACGGCACCATTTTCTCAGAGAGAGTGAATACTCAAAGACAGCATTTGCTCAAATGCAAATGAAATCTCAATATCATTTTCTCAAATGGAAGTGAATTCTCAACGACATCATTTTCTCAAATGAAAGTAAATTTTCAACGACATCATTTTCTCAAATGAAAGTGAATACGCAATGGCACCATCTTCTCAAATAAAAGTGAATTCTCAACGACATCATTTTCTCAGATGAAAGTGAATTCTCAACGAAATCATTTTCTCAGATGAAAGTGAATTTCTCAACGCCAGCATTTGCTCAAATGAAAGTGAAATCTCAACATCATTTTCTCAAATGGAATTTAATTCTCAGCGACACCATTTTCTCAAAAGAAAGTTAATACGCAATGGCACCATCTTCTCTAATGAAAGTGAATTCTAAACGACATCATTTTCTCAGATGAAAGTGAATTCTCAACGCCAGCATTTGCTCAAATGAAAGTGAGATCTCAACATCATTTTCTCAAATGGAAGTGAATTCTCAACGATATCATTTTCTCTCGAAAACAACTTGATATTCTGAAATGAATTCCGAAATGGAATCACAATGTAAAGTTGATATAACTAAATGTTTTCTAACCGGTCTTCTTTTTCTCGTCATTTACTTTGACAACGTCTGGATTTCAAATGAAAATTTTCGGAACCTCAGAGGGGATTCCTCAAAGTTAGTTATAGATTATCGTGATCGTTTTGCATAGCCCTTTTTTTTTGCACTACTCCAAAAATTATTTGGCTTGAATAACGTTTAAGAGTTGTCGTAACTTGGTTAAAAGAGTGTAAAATTCCAGGAACTACCGACATCACTCAATGAAATAAAACTGTGAAAAACTAATAGAGTCTTAGTTACTCATTCGAAGACTATACAAAAATCTTATCTATCCATTTAGCCAAAAATATTAAGATCATAGACTGTTATTTTTCATACAATAAAGGAACTGCTATTTAGGACAAGAAAGTTTTCTACACCTTTCTGAGTTTCTTTACTCAATTATGAGTCTACCATTCGTCTGAATTCCACATACTGTAGAATAATTTACAATATTATGATTACTTATACATACGAGAATTAAAGCTACAGGTTTATTATTACTGTTCAACATCTTTTCTACAACAAATATACACACATTATGCCATTGATCTTGTTTGCAGCGTCTATTCTTCCGGATGAGACAATTAACTTAAGACTGTAGGTGTAGGTAATGAAACAAAAGGAGTTGATACAGCTGACTTACAGCCCCGTCGCCCAGAGTGAATTGATGCTGGGGCTCGAAGACCTCCATAAATGTCTGTGACTTATAACGGGCAGATGGCGTAATAGGGCCTATCCCAGAGTCAATGCATTGTCTTTTGCATTTTTATTCATTCCATTACGGTTGATCTGGCGGGTAACCCTCTCTACCCACCCATATCATGACAAATATTATTGGCTCTTCTGCAGGAAAACAAAATATTTTAGGTTATGTGTTGATATTTCTATAGCGCTATATTTAATGTTAAGCACTATTTTAACAATGTAAAATTACTTTCAAATAATTGAAAATCTTTTTTAATTTGGCCATTTCGAAATTGATATATAGGTGGATTAAAATATTGCCATTTCATTTCTTAAGATACTGCGATTTTATGTCTCTGTGGGTTGATCCACGGCAATTATTTCGTGGAGTACAAATTACAATTTGGTACAACGCTAAGTTTTAATCAAAGAGTTAAAATGAAATGAAATATATTAACGTCGATTTAAATGACTTCATCTAAGCCATCGTTTAATTCAACACAAAGGGGGCGTGGTCTTCACCATTCATTTCATGTCACCTATTAACAATGAATGAAAAGGCGGTGCCCTGTGTCGCGCGCCAGCCATAGACAATAATCATGACATAATTACCCCCCTTGAATAGGGTAATGGCTGAATAATATGTCTAGTAATGACTACTGGGACATCAAACATTTATCACGTGTGTAGCCATTTAACAACTTTTCAATAACTAATTTTACACCACTCCTACTGAGCTGACATCCATCATTGGGGCCCATCCTTTGTTTCATTTTTATTTCTTGAACTGTCTCAGATATTGGCATTTTAATTTGCTTCTAATTAGAAAACTGGCTGATTTGTCATCACAGGCATTAATAAACAGAGGAACCCCTTCCAGATTATTAAGCGTCAAGTTTTGAAACTGAAACACATTCATATGAGGTAGATAATGAGAAAAGTTCAATAACTATCGTGGATCAAATATTTTCGGCACTTGTGTATCACTAAAATACAGCAGACCAATCCCATTAACTTTTGTTCGATGACAGAAATTTTCGCCCGTTGAAATTAATTTGATGGTTAAAAGGTTACACGTGGTAAGTTGACGGATGTAAGTAGTTATCATCATTAAGAAACATCGTTTATTGTGACATGTTATAACATATTGTGTGATGCAGTGTGACGAATTGTGACATGTGACATGGTATTTATCATTATATATATATAGATATATTGGATTTTGTTTTCAATTTCCCAATTGTTGATGAAAGTTTTTCTCCTCTTTCTTTTCTCTTGTCTTCTCCAGTTTTCAAACCAAACCAAACGACCGACTACTTTTCGAACAGCATTCGACAAGAACCATGTTCCTTCAGCAACGTTAGAAATGAAATGAAATGATAGCCGTTGATAAAGGAACATGGACAAGAACCGGCAAGATTATAATAATTGGTGTTGGACGAAAAACCAGCAGTAACTCACGCCACACCACCATCTGGAATCTGCGTCAGTAATGAACCAAGAGTTTCAAAAGCTTCAAACAATTAAATACCAAAATGTTGTCAAGAGCCTTAATGAGTCAGTTAAGACACTCTTAACTCAAAATGTCTATGTATGCTATTGTTTTGTTTCCGCAAATTTGTTGCTTCTACAAAATAATAACGAAGCACAAGTACGGAACTGTTTAAAAAGAGCCCACTAATTATCTGGTATAGACCATTATTACTGATTCTTAATATCCGTACAGCTTAGATTATATTGTAAGACCTTATTTCTACGAAGTAGCGAAGATAACTAAGATCCGCCACCATCAGAATGATCAGCGAAATCAGTGTATCTTTCACTAAATGCGCCGCTGGATTTTTTGCGTGGTTAATAAAATCTTCAATTGAAAGTTATTGTATAAGTTACAATATTTTCGACCTAAAATAAACGTAGGTTAAAAGCTGGAGTAATTCAAGTGTCGGTCAAGTACATTCTAAATAATTGTTTATCACAAAGTGCTCGATGTATTTTGTAAATTGCTCATTACGATATTAAATGACCACTCTTTTCCCATATTCAAGTGTCCACTCGTCCACTCGAAAGTCCAGTTGAAGTACATGTCCACTCCTTTTAGAAGACTAATTATCGTGTATATAGAGCTTCATACACCAAGTCTACTAAGAAAATACCCCCATCCCATTAGAAAATATATTGGTCAATATGTGACCTGAATTTTCTTGAGACCAACTAGATTATCAGTAACTGTTTCAAATAGATACAGATAACTGTTTGGTAATTCTCTGTATTGTAGTCAGCTTCTCAATGGCTCCATTTGTTAGATTTTTCCTTACTCAGGTATCAGGGGATCCACTATTTAGGGTTCGATCCTGGCAAAGTTCCTGTACCGTGCTTTACAATGTACACGTTAAGATCATCAGATTATTTTTAAATTTCAAAACTTTTGACAAATTGTATTCTCTGGAATTTAGTTTCATGTGTTTGTATGTGTATCGGGGACACTGATAACATGAATTTGCACCTCATTCAAGTTTTCAACCCCCGTCTGTTGTTCAAGTAATTCCATGCAGTTAAACAAAGTGTTAATTGAAGACGCCGAACACTCGAAACTTTTCTGTGATACAAGTATATTTCACTGACTTGACTTCTCAATCCCTCTTTGACTATAGCAATATTGGAATCAAGAGATTAGAATTTCCAAATTATGGAATCTTAAATTTCGCTTTTAAAACTGATCTTCAAAGGTCTCTTACAGGTTCTTTGTAAAATAAAACTGGCATCAACTTGTACAACAATCTATTGCAGGTGAATCTGAAAGGTCAGAATCTGAATGTCCAATTGAAAAATGTCTGAAATTATACTGATACTGTCCATTTCTCTAATAACCCTCAACTTCCGTATCAAATATATAGTATTTAATAATTTAATAAATTCTATTAGCCTGTAGCTAGAAGGAACATGATTAAATAATGACAATACCATGTTCTAATTAGACTGTCACAATTAATGTCTAATATGACAATTATAATTATATCACTAAATATGTCATCTGACAGAAGTCAATCTTTTCTGGAACTTTATCAGTCTGAACATTGAATCGAATAAAAAAATGTGGCTTCTGTTTAAATTGAACGTTGCGGAGATGAGACCATAGTGTCTCAACTTTCACATGGACAGATTGTACAGGACCATATTCCTAAAGTTGTCCTTGCTCTGATGTGCAATATTTTCGTTGAATATGCGAATTCATACAAAAAAATTGGCGGTATATTGTGTCGGTTCAGTGAAGCTAAACCAATCAAACACCAGTATACGAACTTTCTCATTTTTCTAAATTGTTTTTGTTTAATCTTGTAAGTCTTTGACCAATCTGTAGCTTAAAGTGTAGGTTAAACCTCCAAGGCTTTTAATGTGACTTAGTTTAGTTCTGATCGCCATCTGTAACACGTAAGTTAGATGACATTATAACAGAGGAGAAACCGGTAGGGAGTAATGTCCTACTGGAACTTTCTTGAGATAATATATATTACCAAGATGGCAACATTCTGCTGATTAATTAACACAAATGTCCGACAATATTTGATCTTTGGCCGAGCACACGAACTCCTTTTGTCAGACGTGACTTCTTAACAATAGCGCCATCTCGCGGTTACATTTTAATCAATTCCAATCTTTGCGCCTTGTAACTTTTCTTATTTAATCCGGATCAACAAGACCCTTTGTTTCTTTTCAATAGTTTAGATAGACGTCTGGACAATCGTATCCTGGGTGGTAATTTGTAAAAGTATTCCAGAAATAGAGGGAACTAATCGATAAGATTATTCACTAAAAGCTTAATTCTCAATTCTATGAGAGATTTATTAATTTCATATGTTACGCTACGGATTAATCAAGGTGTAATAAAATTGATTCTATACTGATTCGATATGATTATTGTCTTTTATAGATTTAAACAGTTGCACCAACATAAGTCAGTTCTGTTCCAGTTCTGTAAAGGTATATAGCAATACTAAACGCTTGGCAGACACGCTAGGGTGTGTATAAAACGAAGACCTAAGACCTAAGACCTGTATAAAACAAAGACCTAAGACCTGTATAAAACTAAGACCCCACCAGGTATAAAACTAAGACCCCACCAGGTATAAAACTAAGACCTGTATAAAACTAAGACCCCACCAGGTATAAAACTAAGACCTGTATAAAACTAAGACCCCACAAGGTATAAAACTAAGACCCTAGCGTACAAATTTCCAAACTTCCAGGGTATCCTCCGTATGCCAAAAGGTATATCTCCTGAAAATATAGGTATAACGGTTCTATTGATTGTAGCTATTATAGGCTTTTTTCAATTGTACACAACACACGAAACTATTGTACAACGTACTGGTAAAATAAACAATCATGTGATCATTGATGGCAACCATAGGTGAAGTTAGGGTAAGGGATGATACACTTACCATACCAATTTCAGCTACCTAAACATTTATCTTTTATTTTGTGTATATTTGTTTTCTATTTAAGGTCTTACTAAATGACGAGTCGTATTTTTTACTTTCAAACGCTCATAATCATGGCTACACAGGGATTTGAAGGCTTAAATTTTGAGGGAGAGTTGTGAACATTATTATGAATAAGAATGGCTAAAATATTCCAGGTTCTAACACTAAAATTTTATTTGTTAGTGAACATATTCCTTTAAATAATTATTAATGCCTAACTGCAGTATTGTTTCAGCCTTCGGAGCCTCACGAGTGCAGAGATGATACGTGATTTGGCTATTAGCTGACTCAGATGATCCCATTGTGTGATATCATCAAATTGACAGAATTTATGGCAGGTCTGAAATTATCTCCCTTGGTCTATAATACATCTATTTCCCATTGAAAGAGCATTGGCGATCGTGAACAAAAACTGAGCGTCTGATGTTAGAGAGTTGGTAACATAATTGTCGCATATGTATTCACCTCCTGGGGAACCAGTCAAGAACATCTCCGCATAATTAATATCCATTAACCCCATGCAGTTATCATTGTTGTCATTAATTTTAACTATGTATAATCACATTTCAAAACCACATATTGTTTAGGCCATTGTTGGCATTTTTTAACACAAGGACAATATAAGACTCTCAGAACTATTTGGAGGTTAATTTTCTTCAATTCATACAAAATTAGTAGGCAAAATACATTTAGCAAACATTGTAGAGTAGCACAAAGAATTAAAACGCGTTGTTTGGACTGTTTAAAATTTAGCCAAAATGAGACGAAATTGTGTGTTTCATCTCATTTTCTGCACCTATTGAGCTTACGAAGACCGGCAAACGCCTTGCAGTGTGCAAAGAGAGACATTTTGCCAATACAGGGGCATTAATCTACTTTTTATTTTTAACGTGCACAGTCTGTAGCACATGGGCTACGGTTTATTGTACCATCTGAATGAATAGACGCTTTCATGCCAGCCCCACATCTCTACAACACTGACATGGGGAAAACCGAGTTGAAAAATAGAAAGGTATTATCTTGATCCATACCGGGATTGTTTAAGTCAAAGTCAATTGTATAATATCAATGATGTTAACAGTGTTAGCAGTAATTATTGTCCGAGATATCGATACTCTTGGAATTCTAAAACCTTCTTTTGTAACCAATCTCCATACTTCTTCTTTACTATTGGCTGACTCGGGAAACCAGGTAAGGTGTAACCTACCTCTGCATCGTATGATGGTTCAAAAAAGAAAGGTACGGAATAGCGGTCTTCTCCAGGGTCGATAACTCTATGTTGAGTTGCTTTCAGACGATTTCCGGTCATAATGGATAACATGTCCCCTATGTTCATCACCAAGGAATTCGGTCGTTTTGGAACGTCAAGCCATTGACCAGATTCTAATTTTAGTTGCAACCCTGGAAATCCGAAAGTAGACAATAAAGTTATGAATCCTGAATCAGAATGCTCCGAGCAACACAACCTAACGTCGCCATCTTTGATATTTGAATTATAAATTTGGGGATAGTGAAGAAGTCGAAGAGTTGACAGTGTATCTGGCATAAATGTTGAATCCAACAAATTTTCCTCGAGTCCACAACCCAAACACACTAAACGACAAATTTCTAGTCCAGCGTTAAACATTATATCGAAATATGAAACCATAAATGTCTTGAATTCCTCGTGACCTGCAGCACTTGTTGGCCAAACATTGCCTTCAGAGAACATAGCATTCTTCTCAGCTTTAGTTTTTGAATCTAACCCCATTTCAAACCCTTCTTTAATAGAAGTACCAGCTTCTTGAACTGGAAAGGAACCACGATAGATGTTTTTATTTTCAGGGTTCCAGAATCGTCGATGCAGCTTATGTTTTGTCTCATTGGGTAATGCAAAGAACCATTGGCACCACTTTAACAGTTGAAGTTCATCGTAACCAGGAATATTATCAATGTACAGGAAACCAATGGTCTCTAATGCATGGAACAATTTGTTTGCTGTGCTGTCTCTGTATGTAGGGTCTGTCGCTTGCTTGAGATCTATCACCGGAAGTGAGATTGTATCCATGATTAACTGAAAGATTAAAAATGATAACTTTGCTTCATTTTGAACAGAGGAAAGTTAAGGAACCTGTTTTTCAAATGCTGCAAAGCTATTTTCATACCCGATTTTTAATTTTAATCATAAGGGGTTATCTGCTGTAATACTATCTGATGCCGGAAGTCCTGAAATACTGGAATGTGTTTGGAATGCATAAAATAGGTCCAACGAGAGAATCTGAGACTTGGAAAGTTATAGTTAAGACAATTATTTAAGTTTTTATTAAATACTAACTACGTTAATTTATTGACAAATACTATTTTCCCCAACGTTATCACTGGATATTTTAGGGATATAGTAGATTGAAATTCACCACTTTATAAGGCATAGGAGTATTTGAATTTGTTTGGAATCTCAACCCAGTCCCAAGTGTATAAATATGTTCACATGGATTTCGAGTTTCCTTTTTTTCTCTAGGGAAAGGACCCCGTGGTGGGGCCCGCACCTGTGGCGCTTTGCGACGTACTTGGACTCTACAAACCATCTTGATTCCCCTCCCACAAAATTTTGGACAAATCCACGCACTTGAGATTTGATGCCTTTTTACAAACATCATTTCAAAACGAACGTAATATTATCGATTTATCTATTATACGAATAGGGACAAAAGCCATTAGATAAGAGCTATTTTGAATTTCTGCGAATTGCTGCAAGTTCTACAAACTGGTAAAGTTAAAACGCCTATGATACGACATTCTTATCCATGAACACTTACCTTTTGATATGCACTCCTTGCCTGTTAACCAATAAATGTGCGGTCCATATAGTCTATGATAATTATGTTAATCAGTTCACTGATTTAAATAGGTTGAAGTGACACAGTCTTGTCAATTTAGGATTTTGCAATTGGTGCGGAGCGCAATTGCATCTGTCATTGGGGGATTGTTTTCCTTTGCCCCCTTCAGCTACAAATCTTTTTCATTAAAAATTTCATTAAGGTAAAGATACAGACACATCGGTCATGAATCCTAATTGGTACAGGGGCCGCGGAGCGGCGGGGGCTGGGGGTGGAGGGCGATTAACGCTTCCCCCCCCCCCCCGCCCCGCCCAACACTTTTTGGCTGTAATTTTTTATTCTTTTTTCATCGAAATATTTTTGTAATTTTTATATTTTTATTTTATATAATTTCCGAAATCTGAAAATTTAGTGGCCGAAATCCGAGGAGTTTTTGTGGTAGGGGTGGGGGTGAGAGGTGGATTTTGAAAATTGTTTCCGCCCTTGGGATCCTATATGAATTTTTTTCAATAGCCCTCCGATCTGAACTCACTTTAAAATCTCATGCAATTTTTGGTACAAACCGGTTTCAACTCAATTTGATTGTTAATATATATCGGCCTTTAGGTTATGTCATAATATTTGATTATCAAAACATAACGAATTTTTCTGATGTAATTTTTCTTTAAGGCCGCATCCCGCATTCCTCACTTTGGCTGCTTACCATTTTTGTTGGCTTTGTAAGCTCTAAGTGAAAATTGACCTGATTTATCAACGGTTATAAACGGATTGCCGACCCTAGAAAGATGCTATGATGTGCACAGGCCCGTAAGCAGGGTGGGTGGGGGGGGGGGGGGTGCGAACTCACCCCCCCCCCCCCTTCCGTTTTTTTTTTCGAACTGAATTTATTTTTGAACTCCGAAATAAAAACCCGATGCATCATTAAACTTGAAGGCTTGATGCACTTCGTTGTCTGTCGACAGAAATCATTGCAAGTTGCAACAAGACTAACAACGCGCCTTTAAAATTCAACGTCATGATGATGGTATAAAAACGTTTGACGGCCAAATTTCTCGATTCTGGTCGATTTTTCAAACCCTTGGCCGTTCAAAAATGTTTGGCCGAAAAGGCAAAAGTTGGCCGAGTTTTTGCCATAAAGTGAACAGAATAAATGGCCATTCAATATTATTTCATGAATGATTTTTAAGTGTTTGTCTTATGTGGTAAGTAGAGTAAAAGTGTTCCATCTGGGACAGATCTCTCCCATGTTAAAGAGCCTGGTGCTGGTGCTATAGCAATATGCACCAGCACGCGAGCGGTGGGGCGGACTGCGGCGGATCGATATTATTCGCGCGCGCGTAATTTGAATTTGGCGGGTTGACATTCTTTGTTTTAAATTTTGAATGAAATATATTAATTGAATATTATATAAGAATAAATATCTAATCTGTTTAATGATTGATTGATGTTTTTTAATTTTAAGCGAAGATTTGAGCATAATCTTTGTTTCCATAAGATTCTATGGTCATGAATTTAATAAATGATATAGAAAAACAATATTGGGTCGATAATTATTCACCTTCAGTGATATATATTATAGTCTAACGATTGGTTAATATTTTAAACTTTGGTTTATTATAATAATCAATATTTGTACATTGAACAAGAAGGAGTTTTTAATGTTTTTTTTTTTTTTGTTTTTTAACGGAGGTTAAAATTTTGATTGGTCAATTCTTAAATGTTATAGTTTGCGGGTATGAAATTATCGTCTGCTTCAATACAATAGATAGAATATCGATTGAAACGACACAAGCTATGAATACATGTTCTATAATACATGAATAATAAATAGTACATAATGAGCGCGTGCCACTAACGAAATTAATCAATAAAACTTCACATACACACGTTTACAATTTTGATTTCCTTTCCACTGATTGGATGATGTTAATTAAGAAATATCCAGTAAAACACACGTTTACAATTTTGATTTCCTTTCCACTGATTGGATGATGTTAATGAGGAAATATCCAATAAAAGTTTATTGTAATATTTATCATAGCGTTACTTTCATAACCGCGTTATTTTGAAAGCTATTTGTTGACTGTGATAGATTATAACGGAAAAAAAAAACGGAAGCTTTACAAAAGGTAAGAAAATAAACTTTTCTATTTTTCTTGTTATATATAAACTCTTTGCTGAAATTCTTCCCAATTACTAAATCAAATATGATACGATATACATCTATTGAAATTGAAGGTTTTGTTTATTACTATATTTTAGAATAAGATGAAAATGAAGTCGTATGTATGTGAAGAATGTGGAAAAGAATTTGGTTATAGACGGAGTATGATTAGACACAAAAAAACTCACTCCACATTTAAACCCACGTGTAAAATTTGTGGAGCTCAGTTTAGTCGACTATATAATTTAAAGGATCATATAAATAAAAAACATACACCATCAACGGTCGAAAGTCAGTCAAATAGTCAACCATGTAATTTAAATCAACCATCAACCAGTGAAAGCCAGATAGAGGACTGTATAAATGAACGTGAAGCTATTAACGGGCATTTAATGGAATATGTGTTCACAGCCTCTAACGACTCAAAATATGATCCATTGTTATTTTTATCTTCACAATATGATTCTGTCATAAAAAAATTAAAGAAAGCATTGAAAGAAAAACATTCAATCAAGTGGTACCTTTCATTATGTGTTCAATTTACAAAACAAAAAGAAGAACAAAAAGAAACTGTAAAACCACATTTTCATGGGAAATGTCATATCGCATTGAAAGAAGATGATTTAAATGAAAGTTTACAGGAGAGCAACAAAAAGATGATAACCTCTTTTATGGAATTTCAACGTCAAGGTAGTAATTGGACATTAGACAGTGTGATAGACCTTTCGTTAAACGTCGTTAAATACAATCCCGTAGATGCATCGAGTTATATTCCACTTCCTTCAAAATTAAGTTCTAAAAAAGCAATAGTTAATATTCAAAATAGAGACCACCAGTGTTTTAAATGGAGTGTGCTAGCATCTATTCACCCATCTCGAATTCACCCAGAACGGGTTGGTAATTATGTTAAATATGAGAATGAGTTGAATTTTCAAAACATTGATGTCCCCGTGAAAATAAAGGATGTACCCAAATTTGAAAAGCAAAATAACATAAGTGTTAATGTGTTTGGTTATGAAGAAAAGAAACTATTTCCAATACATTTAACGAAGCATCGTTTTGATAGACACGTCAATCTTTTAATCATATCCAAAGGTGAAAATTCACACTATTGTTTTATAAGAAATCTAAACCATTTATTAAGGAGGATGGTGAAAGAAAGAGGTCAAAGATTTTTTTGTAATTATTGTTTACACGGATATACGTCACAAAAGAGATTGAATAAACATATTCCTCAATGTCAAATTCATGGAGCGCAGAGGATAGAAATGCCTACAGAAGACAAAAAATGGATATCCTATTCAGACATGTCGAAACAACAGAAAGTTCCATTTGTGATTTACGCAGATTTTGAGTGTATCATTTCAAAGAACTCAATGTCAAGTTCCACTAATACAACCAAAGAATCTCAACACATTCCTTCTGGCTTTACATATAAATTAGTTGGTTTGAATGATACATTAACGGAAGACCATGTGACTTTTCGAGGAGAGAATGTCGTTGAAACATTTCTCGAACATATGATTGACATTGAAGAACGTTTATTAAGTATTTTCAAAAACCCCACACCTTTGAAAATGACTCCAGAAGATGAAATACAATTTGCTACAACTAAAGTATGCTATATATGTGATAAACTTTTAGATTTAGATAAAGTAAGAGATCACTGTCACGTTACTGGTAGGTTTAGGGGTGCTATTCATAATTCATGTAACCTTAGTTTAAAGCTAAAGAAAAAAATTCCAGTGTTTTTCCACAATTTAAAACATTACGATTCACATTTGATTATGCAGGCTATTGGTAAAGTCAAAAACAAAAGGATGAATGTAATTCCACAAAATACTGAAAATTATATTTCATTTTCATTAGGATGTTTACAATTTCTAGATACATTTCAATTTCTTTCCGCCTCTCTCGAGAAATTAGTTGAAAATCTAACACAAGAAGACGACAAATTCCACCATCTCAATAATTACATTCAACAATTTCACGAGGGAGACGAGAAGAAATTGAATTTGTTAAGGAGAAAGGGAGTTTATCCATATGAGTTTATGGATAATATAGAGAAATTTAATGAAACCTGTCTACCCCCAATTTCAGATTTTTATAGCTCTTTAAATGATTCTAATATATCTGACAAGGATTATGAACATGCTCAGAATGTTTGGGATACTTTTAGCTTAAAAACTTTAGGACAGTATCATGATTTGTACATGGAAACAGATGTCATATTACTGGCTGATGTTTTCGAGAATTTTAGAACCTTATGTCTCAACATTTATAGATTAGACCCCGCCCATTTTTTCACTGCTCCCGGTTTAGCGTGGCAAGCAGCTTTGAAAATGACGAATGTAAGGTTGGAATTGTTCACTGACCCCGACATGCATCTAATGATTGAAAATTCAATTAAAGGTGGTATTGCGATGATAACGCATAGACATCAATCCGCTAATAATCCTCACGTCAAAGGATATACTCCATCAGAACCTAATAATTATATTATATATCTTGATGTAAATAATTTATATGGTTATGCAATGAGTCAGTATTTACCAACTCATGGATTTCGCTGGTTAACTGAGAGTGAAATAAATATGTTAGATATTAATCAGGTTGATGATAACGATTCTATAGGTTACATCCTTTCAGTAGATTTAAAATATCCATCAAAGCTTCATGATTTACATAATGATTATCCCCTCGCTCCAGAAGCCATGAGAATTACATCTGATATGTTATCAGAATATCAGCGTAATCTTCAAAAAGATCTGAAACTGGACGTTTCGAGTACCCAAAAACTCGTACCAAATTTATTCGACAAAAAAAATTACGTTCTTCACTCAAAAAATTTAAAGTTGTATTTATCATTGGGTATGGAATTAGAGAAAATTAATTCTGTTTTAACATTTAATCAAAGTCCTTGGTTAAAAACATATATAGATTTTAACACATCAAAGAGAAAATTGGCTAAAAATACTTTCGAAAAAGATTTTTTTAAATTGATGAATAATGCGGTTTTTGGTAAAACAATGGAAAATTTAAGAAACAGAGTCAACATTCAACTTGTCAATAATGAAAAAAAGTTAAAACGTCTTTCGACTAAGCCCAATTTTAAATCTTTTCGAATATTTAATGAAGATCTTGCATCTGTTGAACTTTTGAAAGAAAACTTGATTTTAAATCGTCCAATTTATGTCGGTTTTAGTATTTTAGATCTTTCAAAATGTTTGATGTATGACTTTCATTATAATTATATAAAGTCCAAATATGGGAATCAATCTAAATTACTGTTTACGGATACGGATTCGCTATGTTATTCCATTTCAACTGATGATCTCTATAAAGACATGGCAAAAGATAAATGTTTATTTGATTTTAGTGACTATGAATTGAGTCACTTTTTGCATGATACTTCAAATAAAAAAGTGATTGGTAAGATGAAAGACGAAACCATGGGTAAACCAATTACGGAATTTATTGGACTTAGGGCTAAAATGTATTCGTTTCAATATGATGGTCATGAAAAACAAACTGCTAAAGGAGTTGTTAAGTCTACTATCATTAATAAACTTCGCCATTCGTCATATAGAAACTGTTTGTTTCAACGAAAAAACCAAATGGAAGCTATGAGAACTTTTAGAACATACAATCATGAAATTTTTACCACTTGTACTAATAAAATTGCACTCAGTCCATATGATGATAAACGTTATATCTTGAATGATGGTATTGAGTCTTTATCATTCGGACATTGGAGAATTTCCAATGTGTAATAGGTTTACATCATCCTTACAATGTTAAATGCATATATTATTCTAATATCAAAACTTAAAGTACAATTCATAAAATTTGTAAATAATATAAAATATTTTATGTAAATATATCATTATTTATTTTTATGTATGTACTATACTGTAAAATGTATATGTAAATGTATATTAATAACTTCATGTAGTATGTAATATATATATGTATTAAATAGAATCATGTTTAAAAGGTTTTATATATAAACCTCCAACTAACTATTTTATTGTCATTCAGCATAAGGATATCCAAAGAGTAGACATATATAGGACATGGATGGTTTCAAGTTTATACACCCCTTTACATCTATCGTCACTGGTCCAACCTCGTGTGGGAAAACTCAGTTTGTAGCTAGGGTCTTGCAAAATGCTTCAACGAAAATGTCCCCACCCCCAGAGAAAATCATCTGGCTTTACAAAAGATGGCAACCTTTATACGATGAAATACGTAATTCGGTAGTTCCAGAAGTGGAGTTCATTCGAGGAATTCCACCAACTATAGACCAAGATACATTCATTGATCCTTCAGTTAAAAACTTGTTAATTTTAGATGATCTCATGTCCACTTGTGCTAAAGATTCTAGAATTAATGAACTTTTTACAGAAGGATCTCACCATAGAAATTTATCGGTGATGAGTATAAGTCAAAACCTTTTCCACAACCGCGATCCAACACAACGACGCAATACTCATTATCTGGTGTTGTTTAATAATCCAGTTGATAAACAACCAGTAATGACATTATCACGTCAAATGTATCCGGAAAATCCACAACATTTAATGAAAACTTTTAAAGAGGCTACATTAAAGAGCTACGGTTATTTGGTCGTGGATTTGAAGCCGTTTACAGAAGAGACTCAAAGATTAGTTACAAACATCTTGCCCATTATCGATGATGTAATGAAAGGTAAAACCAAACTAGAAGAAAAATCTTCTGATAAATCTGATAGACATACTGAAGACGAGCATACTGATGAAAATGAATACTTGAGGAGTTTGTATGATATGGCTATAGAAAACAATAAAGAGAAACGAAGATCTAAGATGAAGAAATATAAAACTTTAAGCAAAGGCGAACGGAGGAAGAAAGTTAAGGAACAGATGAAGAAGAATTATCTGATTGAATTTTTGAATCTCTATGGGGAGAATATTTTAAATACTTTAAAGTTACAAGATGATAACATACATATGAAGATAATGCAAAACATTAACAATATGCTATCCCGTGGGTTTTCTAAAAGGGATTCTGTGCGAGCATCACTCACTCTATATAAAGATCAATTTGAAAGACAATTTCAGTATGATTAAGTAAAAGTGACATACAACCAAGTCATGAAGTGGCAAGAGTATCTCGAAAGTATTTACTATAATCTTGAAAATGCTGGAAGTTTTTCAGGACCTGATAAACTGTATCGCTATGTACAACAAGAAGAAAAGTTTGTTATCAGTAAAAATAATATAGAAAAATGGCTTCAGCAACAAGAATCGTACAGTCTTCAGAGAGAAATGCGACGACGTTTTAAAAGAAATAGAATTATGGTGACGGGAATCGACGATCAATGGTCAATGGATCTCATGGACATGGGCAAATATGCTGAATATAATGAAGGGTGTTCTTATATTCTAGTCGTCATCGATACTTTTTCGAAATACGTTTGGTTAAGACCTTTAAAAGATAAGAGAGGTCTATCAGTCAAAAATGCATTATATGACATTATGACTGGTGGCAGAAAACCTAACCGAATTCGTTCGGACAAGGGTCAAGAATTTCGTGCTAGAGTTGTACAATCGTTATTAAAGGAAAATGGAATTCAACAGCTGTTTGCTCAAAATGAAACCAAGGCTTCCATAAGTGAACGAGTCATTAAAACAATTAAATCACGTATCCATCGTTATATGACTCACAAACAGTCTTATGAATATCTTAGTCAACTTCAATTATTTGCCAAGAGTTATAACGAAACATTTCACAGAACGATACAGATGGCTCCCACTGAAGTAAATAGAAACAATGAAACGTCTGTGTGGTGGACAATATATTGGCCTAAAAAGGGGAGGAAAACGACGAAGAAAACTTTCAAATTCAAAGTTGGTGATCGCGTTAGATTAACACATATAAGGAATCCATTCACGCGTGAATATGATCAAAAATGGACTGGGGAAATATTCTGGATTTTACAAAAGATTCGTCGTGGTGGACTAGCTGTTTATCGAGTTAAGGATTACGACGGAGATCTTATCGAAGGGACATTTTATCAATCCGAGTTACAAAAGGTGGACAGTCCAGAAAATGAGATGTGGAAGATAGAGTCTATTTTACGAGCGAAAGGACGGGGTGCTCATAAACAATATTATGTAAAATGGTTGCACTGGCCCAAGAAATTTAATGCTTGGATCAAAGCATCTGATGTACAACAATTGTAATTTGTAGACAATGAATAAAAATTATTTTATAATCTTTTGTTTTTATCTCCCTGTCCCAAACCCCCTTATAAGATTAAAGAAATGAAATGGTTTTATATACATTTTATTTACAAACAAGCAATACATACAATAATATAAAAATTCAATACTCAATTAAGAAGTTATAACTGATCTATTATAATCAATTTCAAAATAACCTAGAGTTTCATAATATAGAACTATAGTGACTGATTCAGGCAAGGCTTTTTTAAAGTTTACTTCTAAGCGAATATTCCCCTGTTTTATGAGAGAAATATAATTAATCGATGTAAAATTTGGCTCTAGAATGAATGGGAACAAAGCGTAACCACCTTTGAAATCATGGCGAGAAATTTTCATCTCACTCGAAAAATTGAACAGTTCATTATATACATCTATATAATTATATCCAGTATCTTTATCAAAATTAACGTGATATGAATTTATTCGATCTCCATCACATGTGAGAGTGATATCACTGATATTAAAATGTTGAAAATTAAAAGGATTCTTCTTATAATTTCCAGTAAAGGCAGATGTTGATACAAATCCTACTAAAATTCTGAAAGGTCTACTATTTTGAAAGATATTATCCCACGTCAATGACAACTGATTTGCGGGTACATTCAATACTTTAATTCCAGATTGGGTAAAGGGATATTTAGCATTAGATGAAAGTAATGAATTGTCTATAGCCATCATCATTGCGGGATTGAGAATAACTTTCCTAGCCTTAAAAATAACATCGGATAATACAATCTTGTAATTTTTCTTTTTTCCCTTTTCCTCTTTAGTCATCAATAGAAATTCTGGGCTGTTTCTATGTAGAACTATCCTGGTATCAACACCATTTAAGATATATCTTTTATTTTTAATCAAATCAAAATGCAAATCTCCTATTAAGTCACATAGTTTACTCTCTTCTGTAAACTTATGCCTTGAATATAAACCACGGTTTGCTCCCAAAACCTCGGCACTGTCTATCGCTAAACCCGCACTGTCTTTGATGAAAAGTTCACCCTCTAAATGAGGAGAATCCGTATTCTTCATTAACGTTTGAATCATAGCTTTATAGGCATAATGGTTATTGGTAGTGGATATGGTCTTTCCTTGTAAGACGACATCTATTTGTTGCCATAATGACTGGAGTAATGAATTGATTGGAGCACAGTTTACGTCTTTAGTCAAAGCCGTCCCGTTTTCGTTAACAATTTTACATTTAACATATAATTTCGAATTGTGTAAGTCGAGATATTCATGTCCATTTTTTCCAGATATGTTAAATTCAATCGGAGACTGGTCAGATATAGGATTAATGGGTCGGTAATCTTGGAAATATGATTTTTCGACAGCAGCTTGTACACCGTTGATGGAGAAAAGAGATAATTCTCGAGGTACAGATTCCGATGTGACTGTGGATAAAGCTGACATTGTTAAAACAATCGATCTTTAACGTTACTAATGATAATTTTTCTCTTTGTATCGTCCTTCTTCTTGGCTGGAATGCTGGACAATGATGAATTTTCTTCGTGCGCATTCGTTTTAAAGTTTAATTTTCTCGCGCATGGTATTTTGACAGCTTTATTTCGAATTCGCGGTTGTGTCTTCTTTTTATTTTGCGTTTTGGTCGGTGTTTCATCCATATCTGATTTAAAGTACTCCATATACGATTGGGTATTTGGTATATAAATTTCCTGTTTATTCATTTCCTGATTTGATGTGAATGGTTATCTTCAACGGTTCTTTTAAGAATGAGGCTAGTTCACCTTTACCGTCTAATATATAAAACGATAATTGATCGATTGATTGTATGACTTTGCTGCTTATGTAAAACGGAGTTTGAATTATTTTAACTTCTTCGCTAGTATCGATACACCTCAACACGGGATATAAATTACCATCGACTATTGAATATTGACACTGATCGCAACAAATATATATTTCTTTAGGTTTTTGTGTCTTCAATCCTCGTATTTTACACAAACCTATTAAACAATTTCCACCCACGGGGATGTTTTGTGGTAATTGCACCTTAAACTTGTATGGTTTATTATCAGGGTAAATGTTTTTATTCTGTTCACTGGACATCCACACATATTCGTTTAAAATCATTATTAACACTATATTAGTCTCTTAAATACACTTCGAGACAGTGTTGCGGTAGACCACTTATTGTTCTCCTTCGACTCTCAATGTAACTCGATATTAAAATCAACAAAGTAAGCCACATTTTCTTTAAATAGAAATGTGAGACTCGACATCTGTCTGTTTAACTTTATTGAATTTTAGTTTTGGATTGGGAAGCATATAGGCCACTGATGATGTTATAATACCGCACCAGAATGTTGATAAGGGTCCTGATGGAGATTCAGACAACTGATAGAGGGAATAGCATAACAAAATGTATATGCAAAGAACTTGCGTAAAATATACAATAGCAGATTTCGAAAATTTACTTCCACAAAATTCCCAGTTTCTTAAAGATGAAGCGCTAGTCATGTTTATCCTTCTGCAGTTCGTGATAAATGAATACACTTCAATTAAAAAATTATATTTATAGTTCGAAACTGGAATAAATCAATCCAAACAAAAAATTGAATAACTTTACAATCATCTTATACATCAACAGATGTTTAATAGATTGTGTGTGTTTTCTATCACTGAAGGTGAATAATTATCGACCCGATATTGTTTTTCTATATCATTTATTAAATTCATGACCATAGAATCTTATGGAAAACAAAGATTATGCTCAAATCTTCGCTTAAAATTAAAAAACATCAATCAATCATTAAACAGATTAGATATTTATTCTTATACAATATTCAATTAATATATTTCATTCAAAATTTAAAACAAAGAATGTCAACCCGCCAAATTCAAATTACGCGCGCGCGAATAATATCGATCCGCCGCAGTCCGCCCCACCGCTCGCGTGCTGGTGCATATTGCTATAGCACCAGCACCAGGCTCTTTAACATGGGAGAGATCTGTCCCAGATGGAACACTTTTACTCTACTGTGGTAGGTCGACTTCTGAATCCAGAACGCCGTTTTCTAATATTCGCTCCTTCGTCAGAAAAGGTACGAAGTATTCAGGCATCTTATGAAGCAGAATCAATGTACGGGAAAATGCATCTTCTGAGACCTAATTATATACCCACCTCAAAAAATTTTGCTCGCGCCTATTGGCGCTCGCGGTAATAAACGGTGAAGAGACCTGGCTACGGGCCTGGTGCATGCCCCAAATAGCGTCACAGGCGTTAATCATCGTATCTGTCACTTTTTAGCATGAAATTTTGAAGATGCTTTAATTGACATAACGTTAACGTAGGATAGTATGTTGTTAATTTCAAAGGTTGAAGATACCAAGATAACCTCAATAAACATAATTCTTAAAAAATTGACCTACTCAATGAATTTTCGTAAATGATTATCGAAATAGGGCATATAGGGGCCTATATAATAACACGGTTAATTAATCGTTTACTAGTATATGATAAATTCACTCAATCTTTTTTCTCAACGTTTTTTTATACAATTCCCCACTTGAGAAAAAAAAAATATCTTCTATTTAAAGAACACAGACCACAGATTTATATATTAAGCCCAAGGTCATAAAAAAGCAAATAAAAAAATGCGAAAATTCTCCAAGAGAAATTGTGAAAGTAAGGAGACAAAGCGCTTAATTATCTCTTGATAAGGGTGAGGGTTTTGAGTGTAGTTTGTTCTCCCAAACACTTTGATAATAAGATTGATTAATTTTCGGGCCTTTATGGTCAGCATTCTTGTTGACAGCACTTGCCTTATAAGGATGATTAAAGATGAGTCTCTCCAGACAAAATTTATGAAAATTACTATTGAGTTCCTTGTACATTAGATCTTTCCCTATGATATTATCACTAAATGAACATATTATTCTCAATAGACAAAAAATATAAAACTGCATATCTTCTTCTCTTCACGAATCACCCCTTTATTTGTAATTCACCCTCATTCTAAATTTCACCCCTGGGGGTGGTTATGGAGTTATGAACCCTGATTGAGAAGCTCTGTTATCAAATGTGGTCTGATAAATTCAATATGTATACACAGTTATCTCCCTTTGGTAAATAAACATGGCGGAAAAAAGAAGCAGTGAAAATCTTTTCAAAAATCTTGAAGGAGATATTTCTACACAGCAGCTTCAAGCATGGCAAAACTTACGGAAAATGGTATGTATTTTAAATTATCAAGACTGAATGATGATTTTCTTGAGCTGTCATAATGGTTCAATTCATTTTAACTAGCCTTGAGACTTGAGAAGTGCAGATTACTTCTGCTTTGTGTGTAGTACTAGTAGTGTAGTGTGTGTAGTGTGTCAGCCTGTCTGTAGTGTGTGTTCACAGCTCACCAGTGAAATTTGAGCTAAGTTCAAAATCCAAAACAGCATTTGAAAGTCAAAGTTGACTTGTATTTAGGCCAAACTCGATTACACCCAAAACTGTAGAGCACGTTTGCGATTTACCTGATTTACCTGATCTTCGATCTGTAATCTGTAATAAGCAATGAATGCTTCTAGATCACCTTGTGATTTTTTTGTTTGTGTGCACATATGTGAAAAATAAATATAAAATATAAAATCTCTGGTTTTATTGGGGTCTCGATATCAGGGTTACTGCATTGTGGAAGGGTTGAATTTAATATTGTCGGACTTCCAGGCTATGTTTAGGTTGCTTTTGAATTGGTTCAGAGTATCAGAGGCGACAACATATTCTGGTAGAGAGTTCCAGTTGTTTACAACTCTTGAGGTAAAAAAGTACTTGCGGATGTCAAGTCTGGATGTTCGTTTTTCAATTTTCTGGGATCTCGTCTTTGTAAATTTGGATCTTGGGATGAATTCTTGGTTAGGTATGACATCTATTCCATTGAGAAAGCGATAGACCTGGATGCAGTCGTATCTCTTTCTACGGTATTCTATGGTTGGTAAGCCAAGTATTTTAAGTCTTTCAGTGTATGGTCTGTTGGTTAGTCCTCTTAAAATCTTTGTTGCTCTCCTCTGGGTGTTTTCGATGTTCTGTATATCTTTGGTGTAGTGTGGGTACCAGACAGTTGTTGCATATTCCATAGTAGGTCGGATCAGTGATTTGTATATTGGTAGAAACATGTCTTTTTCGACGGGCTTGAATGTTCTTTTTACCATTCCAATAAGTCTGTTGGCTTTCTTGATGTTATTGCTAATATGTGAACTGAATTTTAAGTTGTCTTGTATTGTTACTCCCAGGTCCTTTTCTTCTTTTGTGGGTTCGATACTTTGGATGGAGGGGTTATTGCCTAAGGTATATTGATGTCTTGTGTTGTTGTAGCCAAAGTGCATGGACTTACATTTATCTACGTTGAATTCCATCTGCCAAGTTGTGGACCATTCTGAGAGTTTGTTGTCTTCTTGAATCGTCTGTATGTCTTTGTCGTTTAGGCTGGGACCAAAAAGTTTAGTGTCGTCCGCAAACAGTTTAACAAACGATTCGACTACTGTAAGGCTAGAAATTAATGCGTCAACAAATTAATGCGACATGGGGTATACAGACTAAAATGTGAGTATAAATTAATGCGATCCGCGATAGGTGTCGCATTTTTTAATATCATAAAAAAGAAAATGGACGTTTGACGGCTAGTGCTGTATTCACCTCTAATCTTATCAATTAAGGGTTCTTTTCATTAAAACTCAAGCCATGATCAACGAGTTTGATTACTAATCAGCTTCAAATTTAGAGATTACCTAATTACTAAATCCAGCCCGGTCTCAATTAAAATACTTGACCTATATTACCATTTGTCCATATAATTCACTTGGAAATATGTACTTTAAAATGTGGATACAAATTAATGCGATCGCGGATAGGTCGCATTTAACGCATTAATTTCTATCTCGCAATAATTTGTAGCCTTACAGTATCTCTGGAATGTCATTGATGTAGACCAAAAAGAGCATTGGACCAAGTACACTTCCTTGGGGAACACCACTGGTAACATCTGTCCATGGAGATAAAGTGCCGTTAAGTATCACTCTTTGACTTCTGCCTCTGAGAAATTGTTCAATCCATTTCACGACATGGCCTTTGATACCAAGAGATTCTAGTTTCAGGAGTAGTCTTGTGTGAGGAACTTTGTCGAACGCTTTCTTGAAATCAAAATATATAACATCAATTGGGATGGAGTTGTCAACTTGGTTTGTGACGTAGTCAAGGTAGTCAAGGAGTTGAATTGAGGTGGATCTGTGTGACCTGAAACCATACTGGTGTGATGTGAGTAGTCCATTTGACTCAAGGTGCAACATAATTTCATCTCTCAGGATAGATTCCATAGTTTTACAAATTATGCTTGTCAAGCTGATTGGTCTGTAATTGTTGGTATCTGTCTTCTTTCCTTTCTTAAATATTGGTACTACGTTGGCTGTCTTCCATTCTTCGGGTAGGGAGCCTTCACCTAAGGATCTTCTGAAGAGGACTTGTTAGCTCTGCTCCTACTTCTTTTAAGACCTTTGGATGGATTCCATCTGGTCCTGGGGATTTGGTAGGGTTCAATTTTTCTAATTTGCAGAGAATTGTGTCTGCTGAAATGTTTACTGTTGTGAGCTGTGGTGTTTGATTGTTTTCTGCTATGGTTGGTATGGTGGTGGCGTTTTCTGCAGTAAAGACTCTGCTGAAAAAGTCATTGAGCTCTGTTGCCTTTTGAGTATCTTCTGTAAGCAAGGTTCCATCACTACTAATCAGGTTCTTAATTGGGTTTCTTAACTTAGTTTTGGATTGCACATACTTCCAGAAGTTCTTGGGATTTATCTTTATGTCGTTTGCAACATTTCTTTCATATTCTTTATGTGCCCTTCTTTGGGTAGCTGAAGCTTGGTGTGCCCTGAATCGGAATCTGGATTTTGAATCTGTTTATCTGAATAAAGAGTCTGAAATTTTAGTACATCACTGAGTATATAATAAAATCTTGTCATAAAATCACTTTCAAGTCAGGGAATATGGTTGTAAATGATGAAGAAGAGGAAGAGGAAAGGGTAGAAGAAGAGGTGGAAGTGGAAGAAGGTATGATAGAGATGTGCCTAAATGATGGTGGAAACATTGGTCAAGAGACCATTCCTTCAACTTCTGGTAGTTTATTAGACAAGGAGATAGCTACAGTTGGCTCTGATGTAACACTCAAATATTTAACTGGTGAGTTTTGTTATGATATTTATTTTTTTCAAGAAGATCCTTGTTATAAGTTTACTGAGATGAAGTCAGAATTCAACATAAATCTTTATATTTGTAAATTTAGTTAACTCTATAGATGAAAATAGTTCAATTGCTGAATTTTGAAATTGGGTGTCTCAGTGATATCATCTCATTTAGCATTATAGATTGTGATTGTCAAAATAAATACTTTGTATGTGTGCTATATTTTATGTAAGGTAATAGCAAAGCCATTGATCAGAAATTATATGTGATTGAAAGGGATGGGGTTTCTAGTGATTTGGTTTGATAGGAGTTGACAAATTATTGCATGCAATTACCTAGTGTACACCAGTATAATTTACTAGTAACTAATCGATATTTGGTATGGAACATTAAGCAGTATTTATGTATCAACTCAGCATATTTTTTCTGAAACTATATATAAGCTTACTATAGGTAAATCTCTGTATTGTGTCTATAGGTGAGATAACATTTGAAGAATTTAGTGTACAGATGGAATTAAAGTCTATGGAGAAACAAGACAATGATGCTGTAACTTATGACTCAACTGATGTTGGTGCTGAAGAAGAAATAGCTACTGAAGAGTTAACTACATGGTCTGAGGAAAATTCTGAAGAGGCTTTTGTTCCTCCAAATGTTTCTCATAAAGGATTTTATAATGATGATTCTCCAATTAAATTTAAGAAGGTGAATATTGTCTTCATGTTGTTAATGATGAGGGTTATGTATCCGAAACACTTGTCGCTTTCTGAGCTCTCGTTAACCTCTTGTTCCTGTTTTTGTAAAATATAAAAGTTTTCAATAAATCTGGAGCCATTATCTGCTGACACCATTACATACAACACCATTTTTAACCATTTCCACATTAATGTTTTTCAGCCCAGAAGGAAGAAGACCGATATTCCAAAAGGATTACATGGGTTAATGGGAGAGGCTAATTTACAGTTTGCTCGTGGGGAACATGATGAAGCTATTAAGATGTGTATGGAAGTAATAAGACTTGGTGAGAATATTTAAAGCTTGAGTTATTTAACCAATAAATTCAATTACAGTCTTTTAAAACTGATCAAAAATACGAAAAGTCTAATGTTGGTGTCCTGCATACATTTTCCCTCCTCATTTATCCTCAAAAAGTTCAGAAAGTGGAACGTAAAACTCCCATTTCATTGCATTTCTTGATATTCTGCTGGATATAACATAGTGAGATTGATATTTGAAGACTTGTACATATAATTACATTATAATTATTTCTTTTCCAGCACCAAATGCCTATTTACCATTTCAAACATTGGGTATGTTATATGAAGAATTAGGTAATTCAGCAAAAGCTCTCCAGGTAAGTTGTATTTCAATAGTGTTTAATTTTCATGAACTGATTTTAAGTCTTGTTTTTGCTACACTTCATGCAATTTGCAAAAAAATACTGTGTTAGAGATCACATACTGTGATTCTGATTTTCATTCTTGTGGTTGCTGTTGTTTAAATTGAAGTAATAGAATTGATCCTTTACATCCATCAAATAAGCTCATTAAGCTTTGCAATTTTACTTTCATATTTTAGTTTTATTTGATAGCTGCTCATCTTAGTCCTGATGATTCTGAAGAATGGGTGAGATTGGCTGAAATGTCTCTGGAACAAAATGATATTAAACAAGCTATAGCATGTTATGGAAAAGGTAATTTTGGTTAATGATATTGGTATATATTTTTTACTGCTTACCAATTGCCATTTTGTTTTTATTACTTGAATGTGATTTAGATGGGATATGTAGTTCTTTATCATTTGTAAGTACTTCGACAATTGTTGGACAATAACCTTGTTTGTCAGAAGTTGGTAATTCCCTTAACAGAGGACTGGGTAACGTCATAGTTCAACATTATGTTATATTTGAAAGTAGTCTTATTTATCTGCCAGCTATAAGGTTATTATCAGGCATAGCAACAAAAACCGACTTGTTAAGACACAAAACAAGTGATTTTGTCAATAATTCGCATTCCAGCTATAAGATATGATGCTAACAATATGGAGTATATATGGCAGAAGTGTAGCCTACATGAACAGTTAGGAGAAACTAAGAGAGTGTTAGAAGGTTATCAAAATATATTACGCTTATTACCAAAAACAGATGGTGAAAAATATCTACATTTAGCCAGGGATATGACCAAGGTATATCATTTGATTTGATTTATTAGTCATTTCTGAAGGAAACTAAAAGAGACAAAGCTACAATCAATTTGTACTATTCCTTGTTTCAGTCACATGTCTGTGGTTCAAGCAATTGCATTTGAACTAAGTGTTTAATGACATCACTAACTACTAATGAAATATTCATATCTAAGAATAGGATGTAAAACTATTTTTTTTGCAAGTGGGTGTATGTTACGTTGTCATATCTTGATATTTTTTATAGACCTACCATGAAATGGGAGAAGATAAGATAGCTATAGATGTTATGGCTAAAGCTTTTGAAAATCATGCTGCTTTACTGTCTCCAGAAGGTATTGTTAAATGACAGATACCATTTAAGTTTTCATGACATTGATGCTTACTATTCCTCAATATGTCTTTTGTATACAGTATGCATGTATATACAGCTTCATCTCACAAAAATTTGAGTCAAATTTTTAGGATTATTGCTGATTAGCTTAGCTACAAAATTTCATTTTCTGAGACAAGGTATAATTGGACAAACAAAAAGATGAACTTGCCCCTTTAATGACTATTTCAGATACTAATTTACTATTAGAATTGTATATTAGTCAACAGCAGTATTTTGAATGTGTACAGGTTAGTAGATACGAGTTCATTTAGATTTCAGCTAAGACCTGTATTTAACCACTAGCCTGATGGCATTAAGACTACATCATATTGGTCATATAATGCACAACTCTAGCTTTGCTTAGTTATACTTCATCAAATTTATAAATTATTTCAGAAAACATTGGCAATTTTTAGCATGAAAAGCTTATTAAAGATTTGTTAATTACACATCTATTTCAAATTGATATTTGATTAATCTGTGAACCTTCTTATTTGTAAAATCTACTTTTCGATTTGTCTAAGATTAATTTGATTTTGTTAGTTAATGGTTAGACATTGTGGTGTTGAATTAGAATTAGGTGATCATACATGTTGGAATGATACAGTTTCAATTACTGTGGAAACTTTACAATCTCAACTTCCATTAAGGTATGTACCCAATACTGCTGGCACGATATATATTGTTGAATACAATACACATTGTATAATATGGTCATATATCAATATTTTGTGTTACTAGACATAATAAAAAATCACATATAACTCAATGTAATCCACATTCAATAGAGGTTGCAAATTTAAGTTACGAATATTTAAGACAATATATTATTGCAAAAATCTTTCGAACTTTTGGAGGCTAAAGTGTTACTTTTTGGATTATATCTCTTATCACGATACATATAATATTATGGTTTTTGTGGGACTTTGCTACCGCAAAGTCCCAGTTTGTTTTCGAAATGTCTATTCTTTTTTTTTTTGTGGGACTTTGCTACCGCAAAGTCCCAGTTTGTTTTCGAAATGTTTCTTTTTTTTTGCAGTGCGTTCGATAATCGAACGCACTGCATTGTTTTGCAAACGGCTATTTTTTTTTTTTTTTTTTCGAATTTTACACTCGCTATTTTAGTAAGAAGGCAACATGCCACATACAGAATTGTTCAATTCCCTACGATAAATTGTTGACCATCAACTATTAAATATAAATTGGTGCCATTTTGACAAACCGGAAATGAGGTAGAACAAAAAACACAGTTTTGGTTTTTGGAATCTCACAGCTCTATTTTTGATCCGATTTTTATCAAACTGTTTTGAACTGTTTACTATAACTGTGCGCTACTAAATAAAAGTTTTAAACTTCTCCAATTTTGACTTTTAGTTGACTATTTTCTTAATTTTAATTTTTGCGTTTTTTTCAACTTCTACAATTTTATTTCGTTCGATCTGCAAATTTGCAGGTGTATAGACATTTTGATTCTAAACAAAACGCAGTTTTCAAAATTTTGATACCACTTCCGGTTTTTACGTAATTAGCTTGTAAATTTAAAATTTCAACTTCCGGAAATTTCAAGATATTTCAAATTTGTTTTTTTCAATGTGTTATAATTTGTTATAACAACAATTTGAAATAAAAAAATCCGACCCGGAAGTAACAGATCATCCGCCATTTTGATATGAGTAACTTTTATAAAATCAAAAATGGGGCCTCGGGGTTATGAGCGGCATCCGTAACTTTAGTATTTTTGGAAACTACAATCGATTGCTAAAAAAGTCTAGGCGCCGATTTTTGAATTTTGTTTTAAATTTTTTTATAATTTTCGTTTTGATTTTTTATGCATTTACTAAAACTTTCAAGGCTCATATCTTTTGACCTTGACCTTTTGTGACCTTGGTACCTGAACAAAAGTTATTGCCCTTGATGAAATATATCCAATGGTGTATTCATGTTTGTGATCCGATGTATACTTCCGGTTTTATAGGCAATTGAAATTTGTGATTTTTGACTTTAAACAGTCCTGTCACGTGACCTAGCGTAAATACTTCAAAAATGATTTAACAATCATATTATGCGTAATTTGCTCTTTCCAATGATGTACGACAATATACACTTAAATTAAAATTGCACGATTTAAAATTTGAACATTTTGTGCAAATTTCCATTGTAACTGTGCGTGTTTTTTTCAAATTTTATTTCAATCGATCTGAAAGTTAATAGATGGAAAGATATTTCGATTGCAATCCAAAATCCGTTTTCGAAAAATTGATACCACTTCCGGTTTTGACGTAATTAGCTTGTAAATTTGAAATTTCAACTTCCGGAATTTGGAAAATATTTGAAATTTGTTTTTTGCAATATTTATTATTATGGTATACCAACAATTTGAAATAAAAAAACTTAACCCGGAAGTTACAAATCGGCCGATATATTGATATGACTAACTTTTGTAAAACTCAAAATGGAGCCTCAGGGTTATGAGCGGAAATCGTAACTTTGATATTTTTGGAAACTACAGTCGATTGCATTCATAGCATTGTTAATCGATTTTTGATCTTCCGTTTTGCCTTTCTTGCACTTCCGTTTTATTTTTTTCAGTAATTACAAAAACTTTCAGGGTTCATATCTCGTGACCTTGACCTTTGGTGACATTGTGACCTGAACTAAAGTTTTTGCCCTCCATGAGATCTATCCGACTATGTATTCATATTTAAAGTCCGATGTATACTTCCGGTTTTGTAAGCAAATCAAATTTGCAATTTTTTACTTTACAAATAACATCCAAGGTTTCGCTAGTTGTGGTAGCTTTCTTTGTCTAGAAATAATACCAATACAGACCCTTTTAAAAACAGTTTTTAAGTAATTCCTAAACTGTTACGCACTGCTCAGAACCATGCAAAGCCTATGGATCTAGTTTTTTTTTTTTTTCGTTTTTTACACAGGGCACACAGCCTAAACTGCAACAGCTGCAGCAACTTTTTTACAACTTCTGAGGTCCATTTTTGGCGATGTACTTAATGAATATAAATTGAAACATTTTTGCAAAAATGCAAGTTGCACATTGCAGCATGAGCAAAAACCGGTTTTGTGACCCTGAAAGCTACAATTATGGGCCGATTTTGCTCGGGTTTTCATTTTTGGAATCTGTGTCAAAATTCTAATCCGACTAAAGTTAAAAAATTTCAAATTTCGAAAATTCGTACCATACATTTTTCGGCCGATTTTCGAAATTTTGGGACCGTTTTTCATTTTTTTTCGGATTAATCCGAAATTTTGATAAAAGATACATGTCACTTATGTAAACAATTTGACGTATTCAAAATTTTTGCGTCACTTCCGGTTAAATTGCAAAATCGATTTTCACTTCCGGTTGAATAACTTCCGGTGTAATTGAAATATTTCAACGAAATTATGTATATCGTTATTAATCCTAATTCTACAGCCGATTTTAAAATAAAATTTAGTCCGAAAAAAATACTTTGGCCGCCATGTTGATTTGATATATTTTTATAAAACGAAAAATGGGGCCTTCGTGGTAAGTGTGACGTGTGTGATGTTTGTATTTCTGGAAACTATAGTCGATTGCGACCAATCTGTGGGAAGCCGATTTTTGAATTTCGATTTTCCTTTTTTGCAACTTCCGGTTGAATTTTTTCAGTTTTTGAAGGCTCATATCTCGTGACCCTGACCTTTGATGAACTTGACCTTAAGTAGGTCAAAGGTCATCGGCCTTGGCTACCTAATGATACTTTAATATTTGACCTCCGATATCAACTTCCGGTTTTATAGCTGTCTGAAAACAGCCAAATTCGTAACTTTGTACTGCTCCTACAGGTGACCTAATTAACCTAGAGAGTTCATTTTTGCATATTCTGAATGGGCTTTATGAGCTCTTTCGAACGATATATCACAATGTATTGCAATGCAAAACTTTTTTTTTTTAAATTTTACAAATTTTGAAAACTTTTACCCGATTTTTTGATTTTTTTTACTTTAATATATGCATAGTTTATGATCTATTACGTTTAGAGGCTTGAAAATTAGAACATAAGTGAACATAACCCATATAAATGTATTCATAAAAAAAAAATTGACATGGGCGTGGCACATCCGGGTTAAATTTTAATTTTGTTTACATTTTGTTGTCTGGAAAAAAATCCATATAGACTACATTTTTTTGAAAAATGCTTTTGCACACACCAACCTCATTACTTTAGCTATATTATATCAAAATCTCAGCTTTTTCGGCTGTATAGTTCGAAAAAGGGAACAAGGTTTATTAATTTAAAAATTTCCGATTATGGATTTTGACCTTTTTTGACATTTATGATTGTATATCTCGTTAACCAATAGATGCAAAGGCTTGATAATTTAGATATAGTAAGATATTATTAACATAAATAAAGTCACATAAAAAAATCTGATGTGGGCGTGGCACATCCGGGTAAAATGTTGCTTTTCTCAAAAATTTTGTTTATCAAAAAAAAGTTAAAGTTTAAAATTTTTTCAAAAAATGACCTTGCTTACAGTTACAGCATTGCTTTATTCAGCTTATGTTAAAGGCTCATTGATTTCAGCTTTGTAGTTCAAAAAAAGGAACATGTTTTTTTTTCCGTTTTTGACATTGACCTTTGTTGACCTTGACCTTTGTAGGATCAAAGGTCATTGACTTTGGCCATTCAAATATACTTTCTTATTTGATGTCTAGCGTCAACTTCCGGTGGTATAAGTGTGTACATTTTCAAAATTTATAAGCTTCAAAGGCTTGTATATCGTGACCTTGACCTTGAGTGACCTTAACCTTCGGTAGTTTGTAGGTCATTGACATAGGGTATCAGCTGGTATGTGCATAGGTCATATCTGGTATCTACTTCCAGTTTTACAACCTTTTAAAAAACAGAAATTTCGCATGTTGTCGACTTCTTTGATAATTGGGATTTAAGTTGAGGGTCAAGGTACTTTTCACTTTACTTTAGCCCGTTTACGCATGCGCAAAGTCCCACTCTGTGCCACATGTGGCTCTAGTTTTTTTTTTTTTTCGATTTTTCCACAGGGCACACAGCTAAGGATTCAACTGTTTTAGAAACATTTCTACCTATGTTGACCTTCTCCTGTGGCGACCTCGTTAATAAATATAAATTGAAACAGTTTTGCAAAAGTGCAATTTCCACATTGCAACTTTAGCAAAAACAGGTTTTTCGACTCTGGAAGCTACATTTTTGGGCCGATTTTGCTCGGGTTTTCATTTTTGGAATCTGTGACTAAATTCCAATGCCATATGAGTTAAAAAAAATATCAAATTTCGAAAATTCGTAGCATACTTTTTTGGCCGATTTTCGAAATTTTCGGATTTTTTTCGGATTAATCTGAAATTGTAATAAAAGATGCATGTTACTAATGTTAACAATTTGACGTATTCAAAATTTGTGCGTCACTTCCGGTTAAAGTGGAAAATCGATTTTCACTTCCGGTTGAATAACTTCCGGTGAAATTGAAATATTTCAACGAAATTATGTTTATCGTAATTAATCGTAATTCTACAGACGATTTTAAAAAAAAAATTAGTCCGAAAAAAATACTTTGGCCGCCATATTGATTTGATACATTTTTATAAAACGAAAAATGGGGCCTTGGTGGTAAGTGTGGTGTATTAGCTGTTTGTATTTCTGGAAACTATAGTCGATTCCAACCAGAAACTAGGAGGCCGAATTTTGAATTTCGATTTTCCTTTTATACAACTTCCGGTTGAATTTTTTCAGTTTTTGAAGGCTAATATCTCGTGACCTTGACCTTAAGTAGGTCAAAGGTCATCGACCTTGGCTACCTGATGATACTTTAATATTTGACCTCCGATATCAACTTCCGGTTTTATAGGTGTCCAAAAATAGCCAAATTCGCAACTTTGTACTGCTCCTACAGGTGACCTGATTAACCTAGAGGGTTCATTTTTGCATATTATGAATGGGCTTCATGAGCTCTTTCGAACGATATATCACAATGTATTGTAATGCAAAAATAGTTTTTTCTTAAATTTTGCTATTTTGAAAACCTTTACCCGATTTTTTGAATTTTTTTACTGTAATATATGCATAGTTTATGATCTATTAAGTTTAGAGGCTTGAAAATTTGAACATAAGTGAATATTCCCCATACCAATGTATCCATCAAAAAAAAATTGACATGGGCGTGGCACATCCGGGTTAAATTTTGATTTTGTTTACATTTTGTTGTCTGAAAAAAATCCATATAGACTACATTTTTTTTAAAAAATGCTTCTGCACACACCAACCTCATTACTTTAGCTATATTATATCATAATCTCAGCTATTTTGGCTGTATAGTTCAAAAAAGGGAACAAGGTTTATTAATTTCAAAATTTCCGATTATTGATTTTGACCTTTTTTTATACGCCCTCATCTCTCTATGAGGACGTATATTGTAGTTACCCCTGTCCGTCCGTCCGTCCGTCGGTCGGTCCGTCCGTCCGTCGGTCCGTCCGTCGGTCCGTCCGTCCGTCAACATTTGCTCGTAAACGCTCTCAAAACTAGAGTTTTTGACGGAATCAAATGAAATTTGATATGTGTATACATATTCATAAAACGAAGATCAAGTTCGAATTTGAGCTATTTTCGATCGTTAGAAGCAGAGTTATTGCCCTTGCCCCAAATCCGTCGGTACGTCCATCAACATTTGCTTGTAAACGCTCTAAAATCTAGAGTTTTTGACGGAATCAAATGAAATTTGATATGTGTATATATATTCAGAAAACGAAGATCAAGTTCAAATTTGAGCTATTTTCGATCGTTACAAGCAGAGTTATTGCCCTTGCCCCAAATCTTAAATATGCTATTACTCTCTTAGTTTTCAACCGATTTTGATGAAACTTAAAATGGATGTTATTGGACCTAAATCGAAAGGTTTGAGAAAGTTTAGTTTTCTCCTGATTAAATTTTTTCCATCTTCGACTTTTTCGTTAGGCGTATATGGCCGTGGTCGACTATCTTTGACATTTATGATTGTATATCTCGTTAACCAATACATGCAAAGGCTTGCTAATTTAGTCATACTAAGATATTATTAATATAAATAAAGTCACATAAAAAAATCTAACGTGGGCGTGGCACATCCGGGTAAAATTCTGTTTTTGTCAAAATTTTGTTTATCAAAAAAAAAGGTCAAGTTTAATTTTTTTTCAAAAAATGACCTTGCATTCAGTTACAGCATTGCTTTATTAAGCGTGTGTTAAAGGTTCATAGATTTCGGCTTTTTAGTTCCAAAAACGGAACAGGGTTAAAAAAAATTAAAAAATTTCGTTTTTGACCTTGACCTTTGTTGACCTTGACCTTTTTAGGATCTAAGGTCATTGACTTTGGCTGTTCATTTATACTTTCATATTTGATGTCTAGCGTCAACTTCCGGTGTTATTACGGTATGCATTACCAAATTTTAAAGACTTGTTTCTCGTGAATTTGACCTTGAGTGACCTTGACCTTCAGTAGGATGAAGGTCATTGATAAAGGATTTTAGCTGGTACGTTCAAATGTTAGGTCTGGTGACTAATTCCGGTTTCACAACCTTTCAAAAAAACAAAAAAGTTTAAAAGTTGTCGACTTTTTTGGCGCTTTGGATTTACGTTCAAGGCCTATTTATTTTTCTAAATTAGCAATTTGCACATTTGCAAAGTCCCACTCTGTGCCACATGTGGCTCTAGTCTTTAATTGTGATATATATCTTATTGTGTCATGTTGACATACTAAGAAGTCATTTGGTATTCAATGTATTTTATATGTTTATTTGTTACAGTTGTCACGTACCTGATACACTACCAGTTGATTTGGTCTCTAAATTACTAGTATCTTTAATAAGATTGAAATGTCTGGAAGTTGTCAAAGTAAGTCACTCTTTATTACCTGTATTTATGTGTGACATCATTTCGCAAGCCAGATGTGATAGTTCACCTATGATAACCTCCTGAACTCCTGAAAATTCTGACTTTCCCCCTATAAAAATATAGCATAGGCAAAATGTTTGTGCCATCTTGGCATGATGCACTTGTATCAACTTCAGAACTTGATTATCGTGCTAGATAACCTTATATATACTATACAAGATTGTCATACTATACTATACGAGATTGTCATATTGGATAAATTATAGTTCAACCAATCACAATCATTCTTCAGAGAGTGTCGTCTTCTTTCGTGGCAAAAACAACCAATCAAAATCCATCTCTAAACAACAGTTATCCATTGCCCTTTTTTACCAGGAAAGTTGGCCACCTATCATGGCCGAGTCATTATATAGTCTTGGACAAATGTCACAAAGGTTGAACAGAATGGGCATGATGTTATCTATTACAGATGATAGAGTATATTTTACTAGAAGAAGAAGTAAATGATGTTGGAGATCTATTTTTAGATGTAGCTGAATCTTATATGGAAGTTGGTTCTCATGAATTAGCTATACCTATCCTTGAAACACTGGTTAAATCTACAAACTTCGACAAGGTAAATATTACATTGATATTGGTACTATATATGGCTCAAACTGGAACTTCAAAATATTCAGGTCAAAACAAGGAAAATCTGTAAATATATGAATATGCAAATCAACAAGCCAAAAATCATCTAATAAGATCAAAATGTCAAAATAACTATTATGCTGAAAGATGAAAAGGATTAACAGATGTCTGAAAAATTATGGGCTATTGCACTTGTTTGTAAGCATGTATTTGAAGGAAAACTGTCTCTTAAAATGAACACAAATTATAAATTCTTTGATAATTTAAATTTTATGCTTTTTCCATGAGGCAGTATCTCTTGAATTTAAATCACAAAACTTTGAGCTCAGGTTGTTTTCTTTGGAATTTAAGATAAACGTTTATTTTGATATCAAAAAATGGTTCTTTAATTTAGGCTGCAGTATGGTTACGGTATGCTGAATGTTTAAGTTCTATAGGAGATTTACAAGGTGCTGTTGAAGCTTATACTAAAGTAGTTGATCTAGCTCCAGCTCATTTTGGAGCTAGGGTGTCTTTATCTGCTCTACAACAACAACTTGGTAAACATGATGAAGCTGTAGAGATATTATCTAGAGGTATGGTTTTCTTACATGTCCCGATCGTTAGATTTTAACGTGACTTTCTCAACTTTTTATGTGTTTGAGGACTCTGTTTGGATTCCAATTTTCAGTTAAATGTCTTGGTCAGTGGTTCTTGTAATTCCCTGAAAACCGGAATTAGTCACTCATGCTTAAACTTTTTTGAGTTTTAATGATGTGGCCTTGACAGATTTGTTTTTGTGAAAATGCAAGATTTATTGACTTAAAATGATGCTTATTAATGCTACCAGTGTCTGTGACACACATGAAGTAAGAAACTTCTTTACTCTCCCCTTAAAATATATTTTAGATCTTGCCAGAATAAAATAGGATATCAGGTTTATGAACACATCTTTCATTCCAAAAAGTGCTGCAGTTATCTAATACTAGTTGGAAAGGCTAATATTTTGTGTAGTGGATTATATCCCTTTAAATTGAATAATGTTCATCATATTTGTTATATTTCCAGGTGAACAAGAAGAAAGAGAATTAAGTCAAGAAGATCAAGTTCTCTTATTACATAAATCACATTTATTATACTCACAAAATAGATTTGAAGAATTCTATATTTGTAGTAAAAAACTTCTTTTTCAACATTTTCGAGAAATTTATAGTCCTGCTTTTATGAAATGTAAGTTATGTACAAGGCTTTGATCAATATTTTTTTCACTAAAAACGTGACAATTTATCACAAGTCCTCAAAGACAAAATGCATGGCAAATGAGAGGGAAGCAACAACAAATTACTGACAACATGATTAAGCAATTCCACTTAACGAAGTGTTTAATCATCAACTTTGATGACTTCACTAATTGCAAAATATGTTTCTTAGGCTTCTTTGTGTCAAAATAATCTGTTTTTGATAAATCGTATTTGTAATTTGTTTTTTTACTAGTGGTATTTTCCTACAGAGCACATAAACATAGGGCTGATGCTTTACGAGCTTACATCAATTTTCATCATGGTCAGTCATCTTTAGATTCCTTCTGTAAGTATAAGTTTAATGATTAATGACATAAATGATTTTATATTTGATAACACTGTCTTTAAGTTTTGAAATATTTTATCATTTCATCATCATAATAGATTTGTATATCAATATTTTGCTGTTGATTAGGATCCACATAATATGGACTGTGTACTAGATCGGATAAATATGGTATCAATACATAGCATCATGGCAACAGTTTTTATACGCCCTCATCTCTCTATGAGGACCTACATTGTCGGCACCCCTGTCCGTCCGTCTATCAACATTTGCTCGTAAACGCTCTAAAAACTAGAATTTTTTATGGAATCAAATGAAATTTGGTAGGTATATACATATTCAGAAAACAAATATCAAGTTCGAATTTGAGCTATTTCCGACCGTTAGTAGCAGAGTTATTGACCTTGCCCCAGAGTCTTGAATATGCTATTACTCTCTTAGTTTTCAACCAATTTTGATGAAACTTAAAATGGATGTTATTGGACCTAAATCAAAAGGTTTGAGAAAGTTTAGTTTTATCCTGATTAAATTTAAGGCTTTTTCGTTAGGCGTATATGGCCGTGGTCCACTATCTTTGCCATTGCAATTATATGATCAATTATTATCAATTAATATTAAAAAGAAATGTATAATTATTGTGTTTTCAGTAAGCAGTACATCTAAACAGACAACCAGTGAAAAGGCTTGTGAAGTAACATCAGATGATATGTGGGCTATATATCTTAAGGTATACTAGTAGTGGCAAATTTGGGGGGAGAGTGAAAATTGCAAATTTGAAAAATGTTATGCTCTTGAATTTTTTTAACACATACATGTAGTTCCTAATATTATAAACTTGCCTTTTGAAGGTGTTCGGGATATTTAGTTAAAATTGAACTCTATAACCTAAAGCTGACAAAGCAAATATTTAATTGGCTAAATCCTTTGAAATTCATTACTTTATTTTTTCAGTTGCTAGTAGTTAAAGAGTATCAGTTATTTTAAGCCATAATTATGAATAAATATTTGTTTATTTTCAGCTATGCAATGCTTTATTAGAGAGTAATAGATTAGAAGAATTGTTAGAAATAACAACATTAGGTCTAACTTGTCCACAATTTATGAGAGATGAAGAGAAGATAAAGGTAAGATTAATGATGTATCTAAGATCTTTAATTGTACAAATGTTCAATATAGCCAATGATTTCTTCACAAATAACCCCAAATCTTTTTTCTAGGAAAAAATATTGCCTTTCTGGTCTGTCAAAGGCTTCGTCATTCTAGTTATTTCTCATTACCGATTTTCTAAGGTAGTCAAAACACCTTTAAGCTATTGGATTGTAAACAGATGATTGTGGGTGGACTATCACATTTGTCTTTTGTATGAAATTATGAAGCTAATTGAGCTTTTCCATAGTTTCTGAAACGACAGACACCTGATGGAAAATTGGATGAGTAGCCATAATTAACCCCTCCCCCCATACTCCCCACTCCCTCAAAATGCCTTCATAATATTGTCATGTTCTTAGTTTCTTCAAAGTTTCAATATTCATTTTTATACGCCCTCATCTCTCTATGAGGACGTATATTGTAGTCACCCCCGTCCGTCCGTCCGTCCGTCCGTCCGTCCGTCCGTCAACATTTGCTCGTAAACGCTCTAAAAACTAGAGTTTTTGACGGAATCAAATGAAATTTGATATGTGTATACATATTCATAAAACGAAGATCAAGTTCGAATTTGAGCTATTTTCGATCGTTAGAAGCAGAGTTATTGCCCTTGCCCCAAATCCGTCTGTCCGTCCATCAACATTTGCTTGTAAACGCTCTAAAAACTAGAGTTTTTGACGGAATCAAATGAAATTTGATATGTGTATACATATTCATAAAACGAAGATCAAGTTCGAATTTGAGCTATTTTCGATCGTTAGAAGCAGGGTTATTGCCCTTGCCCCAAATCCGTCGGTCCGTCCATCAACATTTGCTTGTAAACGCTCTAAAAACTAGAGTTTTTGAGGGAATCAAATGAAATTTGATATGTGTATATATATTCAGAAAACGAAGATCAAGTTTGAATTTGAGCTATTTTCGATCGTTACAAGCAGAGTTATTGCCCTTGCCCCAAATCTTAAATATGCTATTACTCTCTTAGTTTTCAACCGATTTTGATGAAACTTAAAATGAATGTTATTGGACCTAAATCGAAAGGCTTGAGAAAGTTTAGTTTTCTCCTGATTAAAGTTTTTCCTTTTTCGACTTTTTCGTTAGGCGTATATGGCCGTGGTCCACTATCTTTTGATTGATACTTGCGATCATTCCTTTTAACTCGGAGGAAATTTGCAAAAATCTTGTCTTCTTTTTTTCAGGAAACTGAGTTTATGTGTTTGATAGCTTGTATATTAAATAAAAATGGTCAATTTGCTTATGGTTTTGTTAAAGATATTTGTTTAAAGGTATTGAATCTATTGATATTCCCAATGCTTAAATATGTGACATGACTTTTACACCAAGCAAGCATAAGAATATGCTTTTTTAGCTTCATAGACTATCTTTCAATTAAATGGTATATATTTTATTTTTGTAGTTTAAAGATTGCAACCAAGCATGGAATTTATTTCAACAAGTCATATCATTTGCTAATGATGCAAGACATAATAAATTTGCTTTTAGACTACTAATGAAGGTATGTTGTTGTATCTGTACTTATTTTGGATTCTGTTATTTAGCCATCATGAAATTTGTCTGGAGAGTTATGCAAAGTCATCAGACAATTGAGATAAGAAACCACCAACACCACCATTTGCTCGGTGTTATCAAGCAATTGACATCATGAATGTATAGAACCATGCTGCAACTGACTGAGCTTCAGAAGATCATTGTTTGGTTTGTTTTTTAGAATCCAGAAAGTATTCCACTTGGTTTAACCAATGGTCATAATTGTTTATTGAGTGGTTCTTATAAAAATGCTTTAGGTGGGTAAATATATTTATTTTTTGCTAAATAAATTTACAATTTTAAATGTATAAGTCTTAAATTGTATCCATGCAAATTGTTCTGGGTTTTTTTTCTTACAATTTTTATGAATGTATGAATGAAATTTTTTTATGAGTGTATGAAATTATTTTTCTAAAATAATGTATGAATGAAAATTTTAAATGAATGATGTATGAATGAATTTTTTTTAATGTATGAATGAAATTTTTTTTGAATGTATGTATGAAATAATTTTTTTTTTATGAATATATAAATGGAATTCAATTTTTTTCATGTAAGTGATATATGTGTTATTGTTTAATTGTTATTTTTGTAGGTGAATATGTAAATGTATTAAGACAGATACCTAATGATGCTATGGTTAATTTATGTGTTGGTTTATGTTATATTCATATAGCTTGTCAGAAATTCTCAGCTAAAAAGCATACATTATTTGTACAGGTAAATAGTATTGAATTTGTTATGGTCTTACTAAGCAAACTAAGTTAAAATAAAGACAAATTTAAAAATTTTGAAAGATAAAATACAAGGAAATTTAATGTGCTTTTTTTTATAAAGCTAAATTAACTTCTTCTTTAATCCGTAACACACCTTTAAAAAAATTGTTTGTATCAATTTGAATTAGCCTATTTGTGTTTATCTAGGGTATTTCTATGTTAAATAAATATGTTGAATTAAGAGGGGAATGTCAAGAAACATATTATAATATGGGAAGAGCCTTACATCAATTAGGTATGTACATTTTATTCTCATTAATTATGTGCTTATTTTCATTACAAAACTGAAGCAGGCATTGCATTCATATCTTTGCCCAAGTGAATATTTACTGTATATTGTGTTTTTTTTGTAGATTTAAAGTATGCAGCAGTATTTTATTATAAAAAAGCATTAACATTTCCACCAATCATAGACCATCCCAATGTAAGTATATTATTTTTCTCCAAATAGTACACAAATAATCTATAATCTGTTTAAACTTCTCATAGCTTACTCGTTTCGAAACACCTGATGTTACTTCTCCAATGAGGAGTCCTGTCTTGCTTGTACAGATTTTTATTAGTCTCTTTGATTTGCATAATCAGCACATCTGTAACCATCCAAAATCGAAGTTTAGTGTTGAGTTCAATTTAAGTTTGATCATAGTTTCAAAATTGACCCCTACAGACACCAATGAAAATGGACTTTAATTTATGTTTTCCAGGGTATATATGATTTAAGAAAAGAAATAGCATTCAATTTATCATTAATATATGAAGGTAGTGGTGCTATAGAACATGCTAGAATAATGTTACATCAGTACTGTGTATTATGATCTATTGTGGAATGAATTTGTTGAACTGACCAGAAATACTCAAGTGATGTGAGTCCTTTCCAAGGAGTACTGTATGAAATGTTAGATGAAGTTTGATCTGTATGGTATACAGTGTATGAGTAAGCTATGATCTGTGTAATAAATGAGCTGTAAAGACCAGGAGCTACCCATTTACAGCTGGATTGATTTGAATTATGAGTGAAGATGACTTATTCAAGGTCAGACTTTCACATGCCTATCAAGATTAGAAAAGACACCTACTATTGTGTGACACAACAAAGCAAATAATGTCATGATTGTTAAGATTAAGAACCAATGTGAGTGAACAAGGCAGCGTGTCAGTGTCAAAATAAAATGCCAGTGTAATTAAATCATGATCTAAGTTATTCAAAACAAGAAATTTTTAATCCTCTGCATTAGTGTTGACATAATCCTTAGACATTGATAGAAGGTTTCTCAATAAAGGGTTATTAACCAATAAATTGTGATGGTGGGTAATTAATGCCATGAGGAAGTGATTGACAGATGCTGTGTAATAAATAACAATAAGTTGAATAACAAGTATTATAATTATATTATATCTTGTTATGATTATTTTATTCTGCTGACTCTGTACAATGATAATTTATATATAAAATATTAAAATAAGCTTCAATGATTAAATCAGATGAAAATATACAATGAAGAGAAAAAATTCTTAAAGACATCAGTATTTCATTATTATGTTCCTTGTATTACCTAATAGAGAAAAATTGACTGCATTTGTCATTGCCATAATTTCTTAACCCATGAAATTTATCATTCTCATACTGAAATTTATCTTCATGATTCCTTACCCTATGAAAATTTATCATTGCCATATTTCCTTATCCTATGATAAATTGATCATTATCTTAATTTTTATCGTATGAAAATTGATCTACACAACTTCAATTTCTGAAGCTCAAAGCCTTACCAAGTGAAATCTTTATAATTTTACAGAGCACTATTTTAGGAAAATAATTTTCCCTTTGCAGAAATCTTGTTCACTGACCACATTTGTGACTTTTGTTTCAGTATTTTACTCACAAGAGCGGTATATTTAGAACTGGGTTCAAATTTCAAAACAATTTTGAAGAAGTCTGAAGTCAGTGAACAGAGGTATATATGAGTAACTTGATATTGAAGATGTAAAATATTTTAAATGCCGTCAAAATGAATTGCAGAATTATATACACAGTTTTAAAAACTTAATGAAGGATGATCATAGTGATAATTGATGAAGATATTCCATTCTGCGTATTCCATATTTGCACTAAATCAGCTTGTCTAAAACAAATACCATAGACATCTAGAGAATACTACCACCATCCAAACTAACAACAATGTGAAATGTCAACAACTTCGATAAAATCCTGATTAAAAATGTGTATTGTTAAAATACTCTAGTCTTTCCTGTGGATCAGTCTTTCTCTAACTTCTATATTAAACAAAAGCTGCCATTTTAAAACCCATATCCTCTTTTATCAATCGTTGAAAGAAATAATCTGAAATACAGAAACAAGAATTTATGGTCATGTTTATAAAAGTTACTTTTAAGTTAAAAGACAACTTGCTTTTCGAATAAAGTCATGGAGTAAGGTGTGATTAGTTTACCTTTTAGAATCCATATTTGCAGTGCAATACCAGATACATACACAATATAATACCATAGAAATATAATAGACTGGAAGTCTTAGTAATCACATCATCAATTGAACTTTTGTTTCAATTCATGGTTGACCTCCTCTGGTACCAGTTGACTCTAAGTGATATTGTGGCAGAGAGATTGGATGTTCCTGTCTAATTAAATCGCGTTTATCATGGCTTTTAAATCAATGACTTCTTGTAGGATGCCAGAATTCAACATATGCGTGCCAAGCATAAATCTTGTATTATTATTCTCTATCTACATTTCTATGATAATACCAAGCTTTGAAACTCAACATAAACCACACATTGTTCCACACATAAGAATTTATTTGAATTTACACTAACACTTGAACTAAAAAATATGTACTTGTTGAAACAGTTGAGGTCAATAAGAGAAAAGACCATTTTGTCTGTAGTGTAAAGTCAGAGAAAACCGATGTAGATTCTTAAAATTAGAATACCTTATTCTTACCTCTTTTACTGTACACTTAATAAATTCTTTTTTATCTGATAAATCAAACTTAGGATATTTAGCATACACCTGGAAATATATTTCATATATGCTAAATGTTGGTTTTTTCATTCTATAAAAAAATGCTCGTAAGTATGTACATGTACATTCAATTGTCGCAATACCTTTTGATTGAAATCAGTCAGTGCAAATTTCAGATAAGAATATCCGATATAGCTGCTATTATAGCGTGACATGAGCTTTTCAGATAAGAATATCAGATATAGCTGCTATTATAGCGTGACATGAGCTTTTGATTGTATATGAATATTAATTAAGAAATTTAAAAATTTACCTGTTTCACTACCGTTTTCATTGTCACTTCTTCCAAATCAGCACCTTCTAATATCTTTTCTATCACTTTCTTAATCTCATCATTCTATTAAAATTATAGAAAATTATATGAAAGGGGAACAGTCAGTGTTTTGGATGTTGAAAAACCCTTCAATGCACACAGAAAAATAGGTCGAAGGTTGAAATTAGATCAAGTTTATATATAAATTAACGAGTTCCATAAAGCATACACTCCATGTATGAAATATAATAATCAGATGAATACTTACACCAGGTGGATCTGTTATAGATTTACTTAAAGGTTCATCATCTGAACTGTCATCAGACTCTAGAAAACAATGTCAATAATACATTTGAAAGAATTCAATTCCAAAATGAGTTCAATTTATCATTACAAGTACATTAAACAAATTCTAACTTCTGCTCTTCATGAATAAATGATGGTTAGGTTCTAAATATGCAAAAACATTTCTATTTATCTATTGAGAACATAAAGCAAAAATTTTAATTTAAGATAGTGGACCACAGCCATATACGCCCAACGAAAAAGCCTTAAATTTAATCAGGAGTAAACTAAACTTTCTCAAACCTTTCGAATAATAGGTCCAATAGCATCCATTTTAAGTTTTATCAAAATCGATTGAACTAAGAGAGTAATAATAGCATATTCAAGATTTTGGAGCAATGGCAATAACTCTGCTTCTAATGATCAAAAATAGCTTAAATTTGGATTTGATCTTCATTTTCTGAATATGTATACACATACCAAATTTCTTTTGATTCCATAAAAAGTTCTATTTTTTTGAGCGTTTACAAGCAATTGATGATAAAAGCACTTAACTGTATAGAGGTTAAAGGGCAATAACTCCTTAAAACTGATGAACGAGGCCTAAATCTTGAAAAGCCTTAATTCTAATTAGGTGTAAACTAAACTTTCTCAAACCTTCCGATTTAGGTCCAATAACATCCATTTTAAGTTTCATCAAAATTGGTTGAAAACTAAGAGAGTAATAGCATATTCAAGATTTTGGGGCAAGGGCAATAACTCTGCTTCTAATGATTGAAAAAAGCTAAAATTCGAACTTGATCTTCGTTTTATGAAAATGTATACACATAAAATTTCATTTTTGATTAATCAAAAAGTCTAGTTTTTAGAGCATTTACGAGCAAATGTTGACGGACGGACGTAGCGCCGACAATATACATCCTCATAGAGAGATGAGGGCGTATAAATAGGCAAAAATCACTAAATTCACAGGTAGAAAAATACAATTAATACAATAAATATTTGATTTGCAGTTTCAATTAGTATTTCTATGAGTATTTATCTCAAAATAAAGTAACTTGCTCATATTTATGTTTAACATATTAAAGTATTTACCTTTTATAACCTTGGCTTTACTTTTTTCTTTTTTACCGTTTTCTTTCTCCTTTTTCTCTTTCTTCGGTTTGGGTTTAGGCTTTTCAGCTTTTGTTTTCTCTGCTTTAGGTTTTTCAGACTTGGTCTTTTGTGGTTTTGGTGATTCTGTGCGTCTCTTCTTCTTAGGAGGTTTTGCTTCCTCTTTTTCACTCTCACTTTCATCACCATCTTCATTATCTTCTTGTGATGACTCATCATCTTCAAGTGTGGTATCCTTGACATCATCATCACCATCATTATCATCATCTTCATCATCCGACACATCTTGTTTTGATTTAGCTTTACTTTCTTTTTTTGTTCTTTTTCGCTTTTCTCCTGATGTTTTGGATTTCTTTTCTGTAACAAAGAGAAGACATAGTTAGAAACTAATGTTTCCCTAATGAACGAATGGTGCATATGGTCTGTTGACTGTTTGCAGACCAGATACTGTAGTGTTTTCTTTGTTCAGTTCGCCATAAGAAAGAGTCCAGTTCCTAGCTCTGTGTGATATTTCCTTTTTCATTCTTTTTACATAAGCTTATACTTAATCTCACAAGATTGAAATAGCTTTTCAACACTTACTTTTTGGTTTAGGTACTGCTTTTCCCGAATCTGTTGGTTTCATTAAGAACATCATTAATCTATTAACTATCTCTAACTTGGTTCCCCTTCTTTCTATATCTAACACGGCACACATTTGTTTTATTTGAGGAAGTGTGGCTCTATTAAAAATCAAATTATGTTTCATTATTAAGAGTAATATTAGGAAAAAATGTCTATTTTCTTTAACCATCAAAACAAGAACATGCTTAAAGCTCCTTAGGTAGCATTGGCTAAATTTTATAGAAGTAGCTCACTTACATATCTTTTCTTTTCAAAGATCCACTACTCTGACAGAATATTATTGTATAATGGAGTATGTCATAAAAAAAGACACATACTTGTTTAAAACAGACATTCTCTTTGTATATTCCTTATCATCAACTTCAAAAGGAAAACCATTAAATAATCTGATATTTTTCTTTATTTCATTTGCCTGAAACAAAATAGTATTGGTATTATAAGCATGTACATGGGAGTAAAATTGAGAACTAAATGTTACAGTAATTTCATGATGTTTCTATCTGCAGTTCTGTTAACTGCAATGCTAACAGTCTATTCTAATTTCTTTTAAGCTGTGTTCACACACGCCTTATAACGCTGGGGGAACAGTTTTCAAAATGATAACGATATAGCTGTTCACACACAGCGCTTCTTATAACGCTTTCCCAACGTTTGTGTTAAATCCCTAATTTTATCATTTTCGCAACGTTCCAGATAAAACGTTTTAGCTCCCAACAATACAAAAAAACGTGTCAACAATTTATAACGATACAGTTGAATCGGTGAGTCTGGCACATGCGCAAACGGTGTTTATTTTTCCAATTTCCGCCGACAATAAAATTCTACGTCTTCTTGCCCGTTGTAACCTTGAAAGCACAGCTCTCCGCCTTTGCCGTCGACGCCTAATTGTCCTGTACATCATGTTAAAGGTTAAAAATAACAATGCTAGACTTTCATAAAAATTTGGCATATTTTGTATGGGCTCAGCCATTTTGGAAATATGACCTTGACCTTGACGGAAGTAGCGATGGCTCTTGTCTTTATTATCTCATAATGTAAACAATTCCATAGGGGGGTAACTGTCTCATACAGAAATGCTATAAAGTTATGCATGTGGATGGTTATATCGTTGGGACTTAGCGTTATAAGACAGTGTGAACACACACGTTTTTACCGTTGGGAGAGGGAGTGTTTTCCGGGGAACAATCCACAGAAAACGGTGCGAAACCGCTGTAGGTGTAAACACAGCTTTAGAACAGTCCTTCTACCTAATGATACGACACAAAGTTTTATGCAATAAAATCATTAGATAAAACGGTGTTAAGCAAAATGAGTGCCAGACAAGCTTTGTTTTGTAAATAATAGTTATGTTGAACCTCTAAAGGTCTTGCAACAGACTGAAAATTGATTTGCCAAGAGATTTGTCATTGAATTGTCATAGAGGCACAGAAAATTTTGAAACCTCTAAATACAATAAGTACATACCGTGCCTGTCCTTGAAAATAAGATCCTATGAAACACTTTCAGATCATCAGCTTTGTGTTGGTTTATTCTGAATTCAACTGGAGAGTAAAAAAAATCATTAAATACATTATCACAATCTCTTTCATTATTCATTGCAATGGATCCCATTTACAGTACTGCAGTACTGGTAGTTTCATTTTATACAAATTAAAAAATATCTGCAACGAGACTCTTTTTTAGTCTTAATTCATGAGTATCAAATATCAGTTCACAACCAACAATCTTGAAGGTATAGATTTCCACTTACTTATGGCTATGTTTCCTAACTTTTCTCCTTTGCCTTCTGGAATATCAATTTTTTTCTTCTGACCAGATCCAAAGCCATCACCAACTGGTAATCTGTCTGTTTTCTTTCTTTCTCTCTTGCCAGACTCAATAATAACTGGCCTCTCCAATAACCCCACTGGTTACATAAAATAAAATACATGAAGTAAATGTGTCAAAACATTTCCTATTCAATAAGACTTTCAAAAATTTCATGGCAACAGAAAACTTTGTCTAAAAAATGAGGAAAAGATGAGTTATTGTTGAATGAAAATTGGCTAGGTTTTCCCTTTTACTTACTAGGTAATTCTTCATCACTATCACTGACATATCCAACAGCTCTTCCTTTCTTAGGTTTAGAGGCACTATCTTCTGGACTTTTACTAGGTGTATTTGGTTCTGAAGGTGGTGGGCTATCCACCATAGGAACTATTTCATTCTTTGTTTCTTTCTCATCTGTTTCATCATTGTTTGTGGTTTCCATTGCACTCTCCTCCTGCAAAGAAGAAGTTTGACAAGCTTCAATCAGCTGTCTTATCTGCACATAAAATCAAAAGACTGATACTGCTTCAATTTGTGTCAATTTACTACTTTAATGGTAGCAGGGAAATTAAAGATCAAACAAAGATTACCAGACTAAAATAAATTGTCAGTCTTGCTGACTCTTATGACAGATAATAGATTCATTTCCATTTTTCAACTAATCGTAGTGTCATAAGTTCAATTTCAGATACACTGAAAAATTGTACGAAGACATCAATAAAATACTGGTACAGTGGTACACAACATATTTTTTGATAAGTTTAGAAGTTGGACATTCAAAATTTGATATTTTTAGCTGAAATTTTTTTTATTTCCCTACAACTTGACAATTATTCCGCTTTAACAGATTTAGCATTCAAAAAATAGAACCCTGAACCAAGATTTTTTATTAATCTTTCAGTACCATACATTCAGTTAGCTGAATAAAAGTAGTTTGATAATCCCAACAAAGAGGTTGTCGACATTCCATTTAAATATGAAGGTACTAGATCTTTTTAAATTTTGTCTTAGAAGCACTGTAGTAGGAAAAGAAATTTCAATCTTCATAGTTCATTGTTATATGCCAATGAATGATGCATCTCAGTGATTTAGTTAAGGGGATATGTTCAACTATTCAACCAATTAAATTTTTGTCTCAGAACCTGGAATTTTTTAGCTATTCTTATCCATAATAATGTTCACAACTCTCCCTCGAAATTTAAGCCTTTAAATCCCTGTGTAGCCATATTTTTGAGCGTTTGAAAGTCAAAAATACGACTCGCCGTTTAGCAAGACTAAAAATGGAGTAATGCGTTACATAGAAAATGTAAGATAAATGCTAAGGAAGGGATAATATTGAGAGGATTATGCAATTTTTGTGAAGTTCTAGTACTTCTGGAGGTTATTTACATAATTAAAGGCTAAAATCAACCCTCGATTGCTCGAAATTGCTGAACATTCCCCTTGGAGTTGTTGAAACTATAGTTACGGTATCTGACTTGTGAACAACCATTTCCTCTTACTCTTGAAAAATAATCATTCTGGTCTAGCTTTTGCGAAAAATTGATAGTAACAAGGATAATTGTGATCATGTACAAGCATTGATTGTGGTCTGGAGTGTTTTGTTTTTCCAGTCAGGAGTTATGTTTTATTTTTCCACTGCACTTGTCATGTTTTTTCAAATACAAAGAAATTCCAAGATAAGGTAAGTATGAATGTGAAAATGCAGATACATGTTAAACGTTTCCACATCCAATACAAGCATAATTACCTCTTTGGAAGGGCTTGGGAGATTGTTTTCGGTGTCAGACATTATTACGAATGAGTCGAATGGCGGTAAAATGGCGTCTTTCTTAAAATTGACCAATCACATCTTATCGTTTCAAAGATTTTCATTTCCTGTAGAAAGGTCAAAGTTTAAAGGGTCAAGGTCAGTAAAGGTTTGTTCGTTAAATGAAGTTTAGCTACTACATCTTTATCTTACCAAAATTTTAATTTGGTTAACAAACTTATTTTTGGAAAAAATGAGTATAGATACATAATGATGCTATAATTATATCAGAAGCCTTCAAAACGGAGAAAAGAAGTACTTATTTTCCGATTTTGAATCATTTGAAAATACAATCGACTGGGTTCTGGTAATAAGTGCTTATCGAACACATCAACGGGATGTAAACATTCATGATTAGAAATCAAATATTGACATGAAATTTGGGACCTTTGTAGCTTTAAATAACTTATTTTCGATGACTTTTGTCTTTTTAAAAGTAGCCAGTCTTTGACAGTGTAAGTATTAATTGGGAAAAAAGAACTTAAATTTTACTCTGATAGCAAAAAGGTTGAGTTTGTTTGTGGCTTGATTTTGAAGTCATTGAATCATTGATTTTTTGATGATGATGATAATAATATTGGATTTACTAAAAAAAAAAATATACGGTATTGTATTGTTACGGTACTGATTTATCTTCTTGTACTCATCATGTAAGTCTAGCCTGGTAGCCAGTTAGGACGGTAACAAGTTAAAACGGTAACAAAACAATAAAATTGAAATGGTAACTAACCTGTCTAGTAGTCTACTACGGTATTCGGACATCGGTTTACCTTGTCCGTATACTTAGTCCACTATGCAATGATAGTCGGTATATTGTCTGCACTCCAATGACAAGGTTTATGGTGAAATCAATTAAATTTGCACTTCACGCATAAACCAACATGTCCACACTAAAGTCCATCATTGACAACACCTGGTTACATTTATTTATCATAAATTTAGATCGATTCACACGTAGGTTGAAAACATTGAAAAAAGGTCGCCATTGTGATTGGCTGATTTATGAGGTGGGCCTATTACAATCCTACCCACAGTCGTTTGGGCGATCCCAGACTCTGTAGTTTGATGGAATAAAAATCGCATGTAATCAAAACAGAGTCCATGCTGGACTAACCTGTCTAGCATCACTGTCACCTCATTCAAAAATAAGAGAACACATACCGGTAGATTTAAAACAACAACATTTTCTGATTAACTTCATTACATAAGTGATAGTGATCCACTTCACTCCATCGCTTCTTTTTTCGAATACCAGTTAACTTGTCTTATCTACAATATTTCTACAATATTTACTGAGTTAACTCGTCTACAATATTTACTGAGTTAACTCTTCTACAATATTTACTGAGTTAACTCTTCTACAATATTTACTGAGTTAACTCGTCTACAATATTTACTGAGTTAACTCTTCTACAATATTTACTGAGTTAACTCGTCTACAATATATACTGAGTTAACTCGTCTACAATATTTACTGAGTTAACTCTTCTACAATATTTACTGAGTTAACTCGTCTACAATATTTACTGAGTTAACTTGTCTACAATATTTACTGAGTAATCATAGAGTGTACCTATCATAGATATATGCCTCTGATCCCGATGATTGATCATTCAAAATAGTGCTCTGTTTTTTGTGTGCATCTTAATTTTGTAGATAAGTCATCTTAATATTGTAGACGAATCATCATACGGTTTATTGACGAATTACTCAATATGTAGACGAGTTGACTTACTTTGTAGATGAGTTAACTGTAGATGAGTTGACATGTAGATGGGTTAGCTAGGCACCCTTTTTTCTTTCCTTTCAGAAATTCAGGCATCAGTGCATGTGGCCACATTATAATATTTATTGCAATCTTTACTTTGTGATACCAAATTGTGCTTGACGCTTAGAGTGTGAATGGAACATATTTTAAATTACATATTATACTCTATCACTATGACTACATTGTTCACATCATAGTTCTGAATTAAATTTTTCTCTCATATCATAAATTCCAAAAAATAGAAAAATTGCATTACATTTGTGTAAAATTTAAAGCGATAACATCTCATAGAATAAACAAAAGATTTATGTTCTCAAACTTGGCCAATAACAGTACCGTACCGTAGGTTATAAGCTTATATTCATCAACAGTGTCTACAGTGTACACACAAAATAAAAAAAACCCCATAAAACTAAGTAATTTTCCATAAAACTACAGATTATTATTGAAAAATGCTTAATAAAACGCTTAATAATTTCAACAATTATAATATTGAAGGTAGTTTTTTGGATTTACCATCTTATGACATGATAATTTGAACCTTTTTAAAATAGCCTTTCTAGTAGACCTGTTTATCATTTAAACAATTTTGTATTTTAGTATTTGACAGAAATGTTTATGTGTTTAATTTCATTTCAGATCCTGAAAGACTAAAGAATCAAGATGGCTACGTATTCAGTGGCTAAAAGTAGTGTAGACCTAGCTATTACTCCAATGATAATGTGTAAATTATGCCTAATGGAATGTCCATTACAAGATATGTATGAATTGGTTGAATGTCAATGTTTGTATTGTGAAATGGTGAGTATAATAAACCATTTCTAACAGTTTTTTATTTTTTCCTAGTACATATTTTTTATCAATTCTTTAATTAATATTTTCATTTCTTAAGGGATTGTAAGTATAGGTTTCAACTAGGGCTGGGCGATATTGGTTGAAGTGGATATCACGATATTCATCATAAATATATCACGATATGGGTATATATCGCGATATTTTGAACTAGGGTTTTTACTGGTTTTTGAAACAAAATATTTTTGTTTTGTTCTTTAAAAAAAATCTGAAAAGTAAGAAAAACTGTAAATGTCTGTCAAAAACAACCAAACCTTCAATAGCATGAAAAAAACATTTATTTCAAATATATAAAAGTATTAAGTTATGTGTTAAAACTGCTAAAATGATTTTATCTTGACAAAAATGTGACGATATATCATGATATTACCATATATCACGATATGGCGATATTTCGGTATTTTTATTGCAGACGATATTACTAACAATATGAATTCCTATACCGGTATTTATCGCGATATCGGTATATCGCCCAGCCCTAGTTTCAACATTATATAGGACACTAGTTACTAATAGTATCAATTTGCAGTATTTCAATTTTCAACCAGATATGCGATTCCTGCAATTCCACTAAATATGCTTGTATTCCATGAGAACTGGATAAGTGACACTATCAAACATTTTGTTTGGGTGAAATTGCAGGAATGATAGATATTAGATTGAAAATTGGAATGGGGCAAATTGATGCTACCCGTATCAAAGACCTGATGCAATATACCATATTTTCTTAGCTTTGTTTAGGTTGTAATTTCTAGACTATAATTTTGTTGTGTTTCAGTGTGTACGACAGTATTTAAGTGTGATGATAAAAGAAGGAAATGTATCAGATATAACTTGTCCAGATGCTCAGTGTAGTAAACAAGGTTCATTAGACAAAGAAGAGGTAATTTTTCATCGGGATGCGGCCTCACCTTTATATTGGGGCAATTTATAGATTTTTGAGACTGATTAACTTCACAATTCATACGACTCAAACAAAACAAACAAAAGCAGCGTCTTGCCACTGCATTAAAATCTTCACCATGACATCTTTAAGACCTCCTTTTCCAATCCAACTTACTCAAACTAATCAAATTTTACATTGTTAAAATCGAAAATAATTATGCTATTTAAAAATACTTTCAGATGAAGTGTTTCTTTGCATATTTCTGAGAAAAGGGCCAAAAAGGCATTGTCTCTTATTTCTAGTGACGTCAAATTCCTTTTCATTCATTTGATGTCACATTTAATGGATGAATTATGTCATTTGCGCTATGAACCTCGGTTTCAAAGTGAGGCATGAATAAGGTCTATTAACAGTGTTTTCTATTTACATATATATGACCTTCTATTGTTGATATCTGTTTTTATCGGCTTACATTTCAGCTTAAAGGCTCTAGAACCTAGAGTTTTGAAGCGATTTTGATCAAATTTTTAGATCATAAATTAAGTTCATATTAGAGTTTTTATCACTGTTTGTTGAAGTGAGTGTATTTTAATCCTTCACATAATGATTCATATAAAAAAATGACTAATATTAATTTTGTATCCTATGAACACAGATTCAGAAGTTAGTTGATAAAAATATGTATGAAAGGTATAAAAGATTATGTTATATGGAAGGTAAGTCATTAAGATACAGTTACCCATAAATTTGTCAAACCTTTTAACATTTGCTAGTTTAGTATAAGGATGAAAATTCCAAATACGGTTTATCCAAACAGCAAAACAAAACTCAAAATACAAAAATCTGTTTTGCTTATATGCATTGAAAGCAACTAATGAACTAACTATACATATTGGAAAGCACAAATGAAAAAGTATATTATGATAATGAGTAGTGTCTATAAGAGTAAGCTTACCTTGTCTAGTGCCACACCCATCATTGCTGCTGAATTTTTTGCTCAATATTCTTATGTATAAGGGTTATGTACATACAGTTTTGAAAAAAAATAATCCTATCTGTATATTCTTGATGTGAATGAAATGTTAAAATAAACATTTTCTTTTAATAGCACAGGAGATTTAATGGTGTTTGCTTTTTTGTATTTTACAGAAGTAGATTTAGATCCTAATAGAACATTTTGTCCAGAAGCAGGGTGTGAGACAGTGTGTCATGTGTGTTCTAGTAGGTTAGAAGAAAATGTTAGTGCTGCACCAGTACAGTGTCCCACGGTTTGTTTCACATTTAAGTCTTATTGAAATTGATATATTAAGATATAAAAATAAAAATCTCTCCAAGCAAAACAATTCTGTTATCAAAATCGCATCCAAAAACATGGAAAATCCTGTAATAGTTGTTTAGTAGTGGACTACTTTGCATGGACAATATTCATATTTCATGGTTCTACTAGTTCTGAACATGGATTCCAACAATTGTTCTCCATTTTTACGACTTTCCAGAAAAAGACCTTATAATCAATTTAATCAGAGAGTAAGTAAACAAATTACAAAAGTAGATATAACCGATATTTATGTTCAATTATAGTGTGGTCTTCAGTTTTGTTCAGTATGTAAGTCAAAGTGGCATGCCTCTGAAAGTTGTGATGAAGCTATGTCTAAAGGGAGACAAGAAGATCTAGGGTAAGAATCAGGGCTGTTGATTTATTTTTTTACCAATCGGACATTTTTCAACGTCAAGTGAAATCTCAATTTGACAACAGTTTCCAATAAATATTTTTCAAGTAGAATATCATTTATATATTGACATGGGAGTTGACATTAAGGCCAAATATGTCCATTAAAAGTGCCAGTTTGCCACCATTTCGAGTCATTTATAATATTGACAATATCAGAGTAGCAAAATTAATTTTGTATAAAAATATTTCATCACCTCAAGTTCCGTGCTCGCCATTTTTGCTTGGTCAACATTTTTTCACCCCTGCCTTTATAAAACCCTTTATTGCTTTCCCTGGTGATTACCATCACTGATTATGAATTATCATATCTCCTACATATTTTCTACCAGTTTCCAATCACATTGTCACATATTGAAACCTCTTCAACAGATCCCCAATTCCATAAATACATCGTTTTTTGATGAGAATTACTAAGAATATTTCCACTTCTCATAATTCTCACCTCACGTCATTGGTTGCACCTTTAAAGTTGACCAATCTATGGGTCAAAATCTAGAGAAATTTCTTATCATTATCTGAAATATAAAAGGGGGAATGTTCAGTATTTTCAGGGTCGATTTGGGCCTTGAATATATGTCAATAGCCTTCAGATTATAATTTACTCAATTATATCTCTACCTCAACAGTTATCTTCCATTTCTGTATATGTATTTTCTATATAAGGCATAGTCTTACTAAATGACAACTCGTTCTGAGATTAAAAGTTTTTTGGTTAATAGTTAGTGAACATATCCTGGTTAATTTGAAGAAAACTGAAACTGCTTACCTTTTAAGAGTGCTAGACTGTGAACCGATTTTGATGAACTGCAAAATGTCATTTATTGTTGCATAAACTTGTATGTTTTACAGAATTCCATTCAGCAGTTCAGAAGATGCGAAGATTAAAAGATGTCCAGTATGTCATGTACCTATAGAGAGAAATGATGGATGTGCTCAGATGATGTGTAAACGATGTAAACATGTGTTTTGTTGGTATTGTCTGACCTCGTTAGATGTATGTACAATATTTCTCCTTTTGTGATGATCACAATAAGTCAGAACACACTGGTATCAATCGATTAGGGGGTTCTTATGCTTCAATCATAAAATGCTGGACTGGATGTGTCCCATTCAAAATTTACTCTTTTGTTTCTTTCTCCATCCTTCCAGTTGATTCCAGAAGTACAAAATGTGCAGAATTCACCAATCAAGCACACACCTTGAAATGCAAGAATTCGCCATGTTAAAGCTTTAATGAAAAGTAAAATTGATTATCAAAAAAAAAAAGGCTCCTGTGTCTGCCATTGAGCAGCCTGTATGTGTATCAAAGACACTTGAGGCAATATTCCATGTATAATTCAGTAGAAGTTGATGATGTCTCTACTGGCAAAAGTTATTCATAATTATCAAAATTGAATTTCAAATAAAGGATCTAATGCAACAATTACTGAGAAAAATTCCATAATTTGATATGTATTTTTCAGGATGATTTCTTATTGAGACATTATGATAAAGGACCTTGTAAAAATAAACTTGGACATTCCAGAGCATCAGTGATATGGCATAGAACACAGGTCAGTGTAGATGAATAACTTTATTATATTTTTCAACAAAAGTTTCAGATCTTGACAGTTTAAAATCAAGGATAGGATTAGGTTAATGCTGCTGTCCCTATAAAATTGCACTTGATGCTTTTGCCAGACCTTGTTGGCCCAAACATATGCAGGAAAGTAGGATGTTTAACTGATACCTTGTAACCATTCCATTATAAAAAATACTGCTGTATGACTTTTCGAACAAACCCCATTCAATAACAGATTTTTTTGAGATGTTTACTTTGTATAAATGTAAATCTTGTTATATTTTGTAGGTTGTTGGGATATTTGCAGGATTTGGTGTGTTATTACTAGTTGCATCCCCGTTTTTACTGTTAGCCGCCCCATGTTTACTGTGTTGTAAGTGTAAAATATGTAAATGTTGTGAGGAAGAAGATATAGTAGAAAGTATACCAAGCTAAAGATATTCTGTTGATGTTTTAACTTTATGTTGTTACAAGCTCACAGGGTCACGGTTTTTACAGTGTGAGAAATTGGCTGGATGTACAAAATCTGAATCTGGTTATGAAGAATCCTGTCTGATAAACAAAAAATTCAGATGTCCCGTTTCATGTTTTTGCTGGCATCGATCTGGTCATTTCAAGTAAAAGGGTTTAATTTTGTTTTAACGTTTTGAAAGAACTTGTTTCTTTTGTTTTTATTCAATCATTTTAATCAAAAATATGTGGTTAAGGAAAAAACAATGAATGGTCAAAAGAAAAGACATCATTGATGATTGATAGTTTGTTTACACCATTGTGAAGTAAATGTGTGTGCTCCTCTTTTTGTTGTCATTTTATTCCATTTTAAAGATAAATGTTTTATGTAATTTTAGTGGGTTTAGGAACTTGCCAAAATGTTGATTAATAAGTAATTTAAGGCTTAGTTATTCCAAATACATCACATATATATTGTTGGCTTTAACGTTGAGTTTTTCTTAACTTCTGATTAAAACTTTCAACTATTTAATAATATAGGAAATAGATCTAGTCTACATATTGGATTAACTTGGTCAGTGCCTCGTCTAAGGAATTGTTACTGGGCGGCAGTTAATTGAACAGGCGAAGTTGAAAACTAGATCGCCGGAAATGCAATCAGTGAAACAGACAGTAAAAAGTCTCTATATGAAATGCGGCGAGATTTGATATTTATTTGGAACTAAACACGGCGAAAAAAACAACAGAAGAATTATTCCCAATCAACATATTATTCTTATTTCTGTTATGTTATGTTAGTTATATTTAGAATTTCGATTGCTAGCGATATTTTAACAATATAGGACTGCCGACCGCAGTTGACTTTTGTGTTCACTGGGCGGCAGAATACCGCCACTGCCGCCTAGTCACAGTGTTAGTCGAGGCACTGAACTTAGTGTATAAAACTCCATTTCATCTATCAGTATCACTTTTCAGAGTGAAGAATTGGCATCTTGTCTATCTGCAAGTGACATTAATTAAATCTTCAATGCTGTTAACGATTAATAATTATCAGCTAGAATTAACTCTCTGACAATTTCCATTTTGACAAAAAATGACAGTCAAAACTGATGTGAAATGTTTTTGTTGAATTGTACAGTAAATGAATGTCAACTGTAAAGTGATACTGAAAGCTGAAATTGTAAGTCTTGTAGCTTGGAAAGCAAATATTTAGACATGTACATCTTTTTAAAGGGATTGTAAATGGGTTTTCTCAATTTTGTATATCTATCAGTCAGTGATGCATCATTTCAATTTTCAATAAATGTCTGTGGCTCCTGGAACCAAAGTCAGATTAAAAAGTTGAATGGTGCAAATTGATGCTTTAAGTGTCCACAAAATGCATACAAAATTTAGAAATCTCTTAACAATTCCTTTATGTAGATTTTCATTTATCAATAGAGAACATATCTCAGACATGCTATGTTCTGAATTCAGATAGTAATATAAAAATACTGTGATATTTAGTAAATTAGTTTAGTTCAAATTAGTTATCTGAATAATATTTCGGTCCGATTTATTAAGTATTTATTACATTTACAATATTTATTTAATCAGAGTCATTCATTTGTTGCTATATTTCATACCTGTTCTGAATTTAATTTTTTTCCTGGAATGGCTGGAACATAAATAGGAATCTACTGTCTTTTTTGCCAAAGTAATTAATTTGGAGATTCAAAAGTGATTTTCTTGCCTTAGAATGCATATCAGAACTCAAGCTTTTTGTGCTTTTTTCAGAAAAAAACTTTAGATTATAATACGCATCTCCCATGTTCCCGTAGCAACAGAATACAGCCTAATCATATCTATCTGTTGCTTCCACAACACAATATTCTACTCATTACCTTTCCCATACATACATCTGTCATATAAATTTTGTATTGTGTTTTATTTTATTTATTTCATTCTAGATCTAGGGTCATCTTGGAAATCTTTAGCATCAAAAACATTTCTTAAAGTAAGAAATATAGAGGAATTTAGCTTAACTTCCTTCAACAGTGTTTCTCAGATCAAGAAATTTATTTTAATTTTTGTTATCTTATTCTTGTTATTCCCTGTATATCTTTTAAAAATAAATATATATTCTGTTATTACTAGAATAGCATAAATTATTACAATTCGTTGGGATAGACTTTACATATTTTTCTCTTTTATTATGCCATATACATCCCTGCTCTCCTTTCTTAGGCCAAAAGACAAAAACAAAAGAAAAATTCACTTGCAAATCACAAGAATGGGACAATTTCATGCCAATGCTAATTTCTCCCCATCCTGGCTAAAAATTGGAATTCCAACACAAAACGTTATACTTGTAGCGAGGGTGAACCTCCCCCCCCCCCCCAAAAAAAAACCAAAAAAAAAACAGACATCAAGAACCTTGTATTTGGTAGTGGTGGTTGAATTCAGGAAACATTTGCCGAGACATGGGAGGGTTGAGGTAGGTTGAGGCATCGGGTTTTTTTGTGAAGGAATATAATGCCAATATGTGCCTAACTTTATTAAAAAAAAAGTGTGATATACAAGAAGATTGTATTGTGGCAGTAACGGGTAGATTGCCAAGAATATCTCCTGCTATAGCCCTATTCAGCTGAGTTCCTCGGCATTCAGTAATTTGTTTCTATTAAGTTTCATGCTTTTACGCCCCAACCCCCTTTTGTTTCAAATTTTATGTCACTGAGTTCGAATATGGCTGGTGATTTCTTTGAAAATTCTGTGGCCCATACTAGGCCCCTCCACCCCATCATTTCTAAAAACACCACTGCATATAATAATCTTTCTTAAATAGATTACAAGGGAAAAGTAATTAACTATAATCCTGAAATGTCCACAAACTTTAGAAGCTCCAATCGGTAACTAATCAAGAATTGAAGAATAAAATGGAATGTGGAATTTTGGGATACAGTTCCACAAAAGTCAAAACTTATTCTTAAAGTTAAAGCAAAAATTATATATTACTATTAGGTAAATTCGGACTGGCGGACAAAGGGTGTTTTTATTTCTATTATGACGTTATCCTTACATGAGTATTATGACGTTATTCAATTATTGACGTTATTCTATTCTTGAAACGCAAGTTTTCTAGAAGCTGATATAGCGTTCTCTAGTAAAATTAACAGAATTTTCCTGTTAATATTGAACTAGTGATCAAAGAAAGATATTAAGCTCTGAAATTATTAACACCAACTATTGGAGAAAGATTCAAGAGAAAATGAAGAATTCTAATGAATGTCAACCAAGTTTAATTCAGCAGGATCTTCAGTTCCTCAACAACACACGATCAAATACATTAAAGGTACGTTCCCAGCTTATACTCTTAAAATCAATGACTGAAACATTGTGAAAAGATGTTTTTATCCAAAAAGTCATAGATCTATCTTAAGTTAAACTCTAAAACATCAGAACAAAATGCTTCAATGAAAGTTCCAAGAGCCAGTCTATACTCGCATTACCTTCTCGCATTTCTAAAATAGATTTAGATCAAATAATATATAGGGCTCTACGGTGACATACGACATTTTTTTTTAATTAAATACTTTTAATTTTCACCTAGGCGAATACTGAATATTAATCAATAATTAAAAACTTGAATTTTCACAATTTTCACCTAGGTGATAATTTAAGGAAAATATAATTAAAAACTTTAATTTTCACCTAGCCTAGGTGGAAATAATTTTCAGCCAGGTGATAATTCAAAAAATTAAAAGTTTTTAATTCAAATAAAAAGTTACTTAGTCGTATGTGAGCCACCGTATATATGTGAGCCACCGTACAATATCATAACCATACCTCAATTTGTTTAGTAAAGGGCCACATGCATTTCATTAAAAAAATATAAGGGCCAAATAGAGCTTAGCTAGCATAGTGAGCAAAGCGTTTTAACGGAAGGGGTCAGTCTTTAGGAGCCATTCTCAAGGGCGTCGCGAGTCCCATTTATAAGACAGAAAAGAAAAAGAAACATCTATATTTTACGAGGATAACAACTTAGGTTCCGTACGGATCCTTTCTCCCAGCTGGTCCTTGGCCAAACCTCTTGGCATTGATCTTTCCCGTATTATCCGTACCAATTTACAACCGCCGCCCTTTGAGAAGGCCTGCCGTAACAGTTATCTTTTATTTTCTGTATATTATGTGTTTTCTATATAAGTCAGTCTTACTAAACGACGAGTTGAATTTTTGACTTTCAAACGCTGATATTTATGGATGCACGGGGATTGGAAGGCTTTAATTTGAGAGAGAGAGTTTGGAACATTATTACAGATTAGATTAGTTAAAAAACCAAGAGTTTGTCGGTCAGTTAGTGAATATATCTTTTAAATGGATTAGACCTACTAATAATCCGGCAATACCAATATCCGCACGCTTTTTATTGGGAACGGTAAAATGATCCGTTATTCCGATGACTCGGTTTCCCGTTCTAGAAAGCTATTCATTTAATTATAAGTCAATGACATTTTCATTAAAAATGAAATAAAATGTCCCCTTTGGTTTTCAGATCCTAAAAAGTCGAGTATTTACTAGATCTACAGTCAGTGGTTATAGTTCTGATCTGTTGAAAAATACTCACCAATACAGGTTGGTATATTCATTTTTAGTGGCCATGATCATGGTAATTATAACCGGAGTAAAAACACATTCTCGTGAAAAACTGTCATCAATTGAAATTGAAATTTTTTTAGTAAGACTATTTAAAAAAAATGCTTATTTTCTAGTTTGAAGAGATTATGCGATTTTCGTCCAATTCTAATATTTTTTGGAGATTATTTATATAAGCCTCAAATCGGCCTCAGAAAGTGCCCAATGTTCCCTATAAATAGAAATTTTAACAATTTGTACTTATTAAGTCTCTTTTTTTTTGCAGGATCATCAATAACTCGGGTATGGGAGATGTTCTTGGGATGACTCAAACAACTCAGATTTCCTATAATTCATCACCAGAATATTCTTGTCTCCTACACTTTAGAACAGCTGTAGAAAAGCAGTACACTTCAAAACAGTTTATTAGTACCAGTGTATCAACAGGGACACAAACACTACCTAGCGAGTCTTTCGAGGCTGGTACACAGACACTGTCCAACTATGCCGAAGCTGCATCACAGACAAACACCGAAATGATAACAGAAGTGAGTCCCTTTACAATTATGGCTTCCATTCAGACGTCATCATCAGCCGACATCAAGACGACAGCACTAGCAGATGAAAATGATGCTACCAGATCAACAGTACCATGTAGAGCTGACCAATATCCAAGCGACATAAGACAGCAGTCCGAGTTTTCTGAAAAGAAAATGATCTCAAGTTTTGAGGAGTTTAAGGAAATTTTGAATGATATGAACGAATCCTTAAAGACCTCTATGGAATTACTAAAACAAGAAGTTGACAGATTTGCAAACTCCGAGTCATTGGCGTATATCAGGATATCATCTGCCTTACCGGATACCATGAATAGCGAATACAGAAGTGTCAACAGATACACTGAAAGCTCATACAGAGCTTCAGAATTCAGTTCCCGGGATATATTCAATTCTGCGAGTTCTGTGAGTTTATATGCATGCAACACGAAGGATAAAGAGGATTTGTATTCGGCCAAGGAATATTTCTATGACCCGTCAACCACCAATACATATGACAAATCAGAAACTCCTGAATATTTTTATTCTTACGTGGATTCATCAAAAGATATTTCCACTACCAGTTCCGATGATGAAGGTAGATCAGAGTATGCATCCTTCAGTTCGGTGAACGAGTTTGCCAGTCTATCTGAACAGTACTATTCTGTTGAAAATGATTCCCTTTTATCTGATCAAGATACCAGATCAAGTGAACAATTTTTCTCAGCAATGGATACAAATGAACCCAGCTTGTCGAGGCATAACATCGATTTACAAGAACATCGTATCAGTTCAAGTGAAAATGATGGTATGGATATATCTGAACATGAGATAATTTTATCTGATAAAGCCATTGTTCGTGGAGAAGATACCAATTCAAAATATGATACCGCTCTCAATGAACATGACACAACCGAACTTCATGACATTCCTGATCGTATCAATTCATGTGAACATGATATGGATATATCTGAACACGAGATCATTTTATCTGAGCAAGCGATTGTTCATGTACAAGACACTAATATTACCCCAAATGAACATGGTACATCTGAACAGCATGAAGTTCTTGAACAAGAATTTGATATTCAGAACATGGTTAAATGGAATAGTTTTGGTGATAAGATATTTGATTATTCTACAATGCTATCAATGTATGGATTCGATCCTCGTAAATCTCCATTTGTACATTGTGGATATCTTAGAATGTATCATTTACCAGAAGATTTGGATGACCTTGAACTACAAGACATCAAAAGACGTGATATAAAATATCAAAAAAATGAAAATGGATTATATAAAGAAATAGGAAGAGGATCATATGGTGTGGTTTATTTAGCAATTATGAAAAACATACAAAATAATGTAGTTGTAAAAGAATTTCACAATCAGGGTGTAAGCTGGGAAGATGTCGAACTAGAGGCAAAGATCTTAACATACCTTCAAGGACAGGATATAACTCCCAATTTTCTTGGTGTTTTAGCTCCACGTGAAAAATCGCGATCTTACAGTCTTGTTCAAGAATATTACGGTCATGGAACGGTAGAAGATATTTATCTAAATTATGAGTTATCACCATATGCTTGGATTATGATTTGTAGAAATATTTGTCGAGTTTTATTTAAAATTCATAATAACCATGTTCTATTCAATGATGTAAAATCAGATAATATTTTAGTTAACTTGGATAATTTTGATATTCGATTCATTGATTTTGGAATAGCAACTTTCAGGCAAGGTATGATGTTTGGCAATTCAAAAAGTCTACAGGATTGTCTATTTTACGGACCAGAAGTGAGGGAAGGATGCTTCTCTACACCCCAGTCCGATATTTATAGTCTTGGTTGTTTATTTAAACAAATTATAAAGTATGGTAATATAGTCCAGTTATATCCTTTATACAAAGCATGTACAAGTGTTAAAGCAGTAGATAGACCATCTTTACCGGAAATAATGGAAATTCTTGATACATTGTGAATATCAATCTAATATTTTTTACATTGTAAATAACTAAATATCCAATATTTTCTAAATATCTACTATTGTGTTAATATCTGATATTTGTAAATATCCGATACTTTACAAAATATTGGCCACATTGCAAATATCCAATATTTTGCAGACATCCAATATTTAGCAAATATGCGATATTTTGCAAACATTCGATAGTAAGCAATTATCCGATATATTGCAAACATTCAATATTTTGTGATGCCATTATTTAAAATAATATATGATAGTATTTATATCATAAATACCTGTAGACTTAATTTAGTCCATTGATATGAATAAAAGTTGGTAAATTTTAGCGTATTTCTAAATATTTTATAGAATTTACATTCTTAACAGATCTGTTTAACTGATGTCTTTGATCAACAGAACATAATGCACAAATCATTGGAATTTCAGAGTGAGGGACAGCCTAATCCTTACCCATTTCGGACCATTTTGAACAATTGTCATTTGACTGATTACAATGTGGATACAGGAAGCTATTGAGTTATTGGTGTTACTGGCTCGGAATCTCGTTCAAACAATGATTAGTTGGCTCCTACAGGATCCAACATTAAAATTTAAATAACACAAATCGTATGGTAAACACGCTTCATCGTGTACTTTGTACTCCTAAGACAACAGCAACAGCTCTCTGTAGAAAAATAACACGTTATTCAATATTATGAGTTGAAATAGTGGATTGCTTATAAATGACATAATAAAAACGATTTTTGGCTGACACAGATCCAGAAATATTGGCAATTATAGATTTTTGACGAATGCCATTTTGAAATTCAACATAATGGCAGTTGTTAACACTGTTAACTCAAATAATTTGAATCCCCGACCTCCAAAATGTACAATTAGTTACTATGCAAGTAAGGTTTTCGGCTGACATAGATCCAGAAAGATTGACAATTACAGATCTTTAATAATCACACCCCTTTAAAGTTCAACTGGGCGGCAGTTGTAGCCAATTGATGAATCACTGGATTTCCCGACTCCAACCATGTGCAATTAGCCACTAAAAACCGGTTTACATCCAAAAACATCAAAGTGGTCCATTTGTAATACAAAATGGCGTCTTATTCATCTCTGAAGTTTAATTTGCTCCATTTCCAAAAATGTATATGTGGGAACCACATTGAAACATTGAAATAATAAATATACTAGAAGTATACATGTATGTCCATAAAATTATCTTATTCATCTACTATTTATGTTGTCAGAAATAAGAAAAACCCAAAGTTATAAATAACATACGTCTTTTCTAAAAGTGATGAAATTACCCACACTTAAATAGTAACTCAACTAGGTGTAACTCAATGTCAAAATTTTTAATAAAATCCCCCTTTTCATTGTTATGTTGAAATGTAGTAAAAAATGTAATGATGTGGAACACAAAAGATTGTTTAAGATAGCTTGCCAGACAAGGTAACATAACGCCCACTTCAGCAATTTTGAATATTCCAAACCGATTCCACCATTATAGCACTTATCTGAGCTGATATTTAGATGAATCAAATCGAATGAAAACTCTAGCCTCTATCGCGTACAAAAGTTGATTTTAACGTTTTTTTCTGTAATTCAAGGGGATAATTTATAAACCGACGACTGGAATCGCACGATTCTCGAATTTATCTCAGTTATCATCAAGATCAATATACTAATAACGTTTTTTTCACTAAGTCAAGGGCAATAACTATTAAACTGAAGACTAAAATCGAGCCAATTTTGATCTGATTTGAGATATTATCAAGATGAATACAGAAGTTTCATTCAAATCGGATGAAAACTCTAGCTTCTATCGCGTACATAAGTTAGTTTTAACGTTTTTTCCCTGAGTCAAGGGCAATAACTCAATAAATCGACAACTGGAATGGCACCATTTTCAAACTCATCCGAGATATTATCAAGATGAATACACATACCAAGTTTCATTCCAATCGGATAAAAACTCTGTTTTCTATCGCGTACACAAGAAATTGCTGACGGACGGACGGACAGGGGTGACGGCAATATACGTCCACAATTTCATGTGGGCGTATAAAAATGCTTTCGATACCACCATGCCATAAGTGTGTATACGTCTTGACATACCGCGATCCTCTTTCGTAGATAATACTCTAGGAAAATGTGGAGAGTGACTAGCCCAGCTCTTTTAAAAAACGTTTGATTGGGTGGTGTAGACATATATAATATATATAAATAGATAACTGTTTTTTCCTAATGTAGAGATAAGTTTCATCTTATCGAATATGACGGTACGTCATTGATTATTATATTACCACCTCTTTTAAAGGTAAGATATCAAAATTTTCTTAGCATTTCGCTTAAGATCAAACTGTTTTTGCCTGCCTTCAATGTCATATCAGAAACAGAGTTAAGAAACTCTTGTCCTAAATACGGATGATAGTGATGGCTTATATAAGAGAAAATGTATACCATTTTAAAACTTCTAATTAAAACCTATTGACGGATACCAATGTTGCCTTTCGATGGTATTATAGTTCAGGAAATAGGGTGTGATTTCCATGCAATTAGTATTTTCTCTACAAAAAAAACTTAGGTTCTGCCTGATTTTCACTTGTGGTTGCTCTAAAATTATTTAGTTACACAGTGGTTCTTTCAGGATTGAATCCGTCTTCATCCCAAACATGTAATCTCAACAACGATCATACGAAGCGATGAAGATTTTTTTTCTTCAATTCTACACTGTAATGAATAAATGAGGTTAAAGGGCCATTCATTGTAAAAAAAAATCGCAAATATGCTACCTGAGAGTATGCTTATTGTATCTCTATATCTTCTTGATCAAACTGAATTTGGTTTTAAAGGGTTAATTACAAACAGGGAGTACCTATTGTTAATTAAGTAATTTGACCTAGTTTTGGTGTTTGTCCTTTAAATGGTTCAATATTTCTAGCCGAAACCTTTTAAAATACACAAGAGGGACATTTCTCTACAATTAGGCGTTTAGTTCACTCAAATCCGTTCAGTAGTTTCCTATCAGCGTCCAAAAAACATAACACACTTAAAAACCTTACGTAAGGTTTTTAAAAATTTGAGCATGTTTTTAGCGTTTAAAAATCAAAGGCTGGATAGTTTTAGTTAAAAAAAAATTCAGACTGTCCCTTTTACGATTGTGTTATGATATGATAAATATTTTATTCCAATACAAAGTACTTCGCTTCGATTTTCTTCGCCATTTCTTCAGGTCCTCCCCCCCCCCCCCCCACCCTTCAACCCCCGATTGAGAACCATTGTCTCAGTGACTAGGACTTAGCAGGATGGTGTGCTATCAGTGTCCCCAATAAATAAAAAAGGCTTAGAAACCCTCTTTACATTCCCATTTATATGCATAGAGTCGTGTTAAGATCTCAAGAAGACCGACAAACACAAAGTACAAAGTAGATTATTTTTATCTCTTATATCCGGATTGTCTGAAAGAAAGTTGATACCATGTTATTTAAAATGACGGTCTAAGGGTCCAATAATATTTTAAGTGGTTGATAAATATTCTAATACAGTAAACCTTTTAAAGATTTTATAAAGTTATATGAATTAATATCAAAATATGCAGTATCAACTTTTGTTACTTTTTGCCTATTTTAATATTATATTGTATATTGTTGTCTAATGCGGCTCTATTTCAATTAAATTTTCGAATTTTTGCACACGAGCTTAAAGGGAACAGGAAAAGGAGACATCAGCTTCACCATAGTATACCAGGTTCTGAGACTAAAATTGTATTGGTCGAACGAATATCCCTTTAACAATTTGAGTATTTTTTATCAAAGTCATTCTGATATTATTAGTACTATCGTAAATGGGTTTTATGTCCTTTAGTAGACAACTATCTGATGTTTGGTATTACAATTCACAAGAAATTATAGGTATTTATCAACGATTGTGACAAGACATCACTGACATCAGTCAAAAAAACAACCGATGAACTCAATTGTTTGCTATCGATGGAAAATCTCATATTTTCATATTATGATACCATTGATAATTGCACATGATGGTTTGAACTTTTTGCATTAATTATCTGAACTTTTTTTTATATAACTGTGTGTTATTTTCATTTTTTTTCAATTCTAATCATTGTAGGATTGGACTGATGCTCAAAAATGGTAGAACCCCAAAAGCTGTTTACTATCGAAAGAGGAGTAAGAAGAAAAATATGTAAGTGCCCTTTATCAATGAATATCATTTTAAGAATCGAAGGGAAATAAGCTCTACTCCATATTTACCTAATAGTAAAATAGTAATTCGTTCTTAAATGGCAGTGAACAGTATGATGGTATGATATCAAAGCATATGTATTTAGAGTTTAGTGGTTTAAAGTAATTTCATATCACATGTTATTAGTTTTACTGTATAATCACATATCACATGTAGGCCTAATAGTTTCACTCTATAATCACATATCACCAGGCGCGGATCCAGGGGGGGGGGGGGGCGCATGGCCATGCCCCCCCCCCCAAACGGTAAGATTTCACATCGTGAAACGCATCATATTACATGTCAGGTGGAAATTTCGGCGAATATAAAGGGAAAATCCTATGTTTTTAAGCCAAAAAAAAGGTCAAAATTTTTTTTGCCACGCTGCTCTCGGCAAACCTTTGCTTAAACACCCCCCTTTCGAGAATCCTGGATCAGCCCCTGCACATGGCCCTCCCCAAACTTTGATGCTGGATCCGCCCCTGCATATCACATGTAATAGTTTCACTCTACATGTATAATAGTTTCACTCTATATCACATGTAATAGTTTCACTCTACATGTATAATAGTTTCACTCTACATGTAATAGTTTCACTCTACATGTAATATTTCACTCTATAATCACATATCACATGTAATAGTTTCACTCTTTGTCCATAGCACATGTAGTTTTCATTCTAATTTATAGTGGAATTGTTTGGGAAAAACAAGAGTCAAAATGGCCAAGTACTGCAGTTGCCATCAGAAGATCCTGAGTATATGCAGAAATTAACAGTTTATCAAAATAGTAAGTAAATGATCCTGTGTCATCTCCTTATTCTTTACCTTTGATGTCGTCATTATGGAAAAATTTAAGAAAAAAATTTCTTTTTAAAATTTTGATGTAGGAAAATCCTTCCATGACAGAATTTTGTGGTAATTTCATACTATCATTATAAGATGATGATTTTGGTGTGTCAATTTACTTTACAGGAATGGCTAGAATGAGAAAAGTGTTAGAAGAAGTGTGCTTAGTTCATTTAGAGCAGAGGTTTATACAGCATGATGTAAGTATATAAATAACAAGAAGAAAAACCCAGGGCAGTCCATGTATTTGTTATAGCGCACGCTTTGTTGGTCAAACCTCTAACAATGACATTTTAAAATTCTGTTTATGGAACAGGTTGAGGACATGCTTCTTTTCACCTTTTTCTTAATGAGACACACAAAGAATTTGTTACTTACTTTTAATTCTCATCCTTGTTTGACTATTTCAGGTAAGTGTAGAAAATGTTCCAGATCTTAGTGACGAAGATTTTAGAAAACTGGGTGTTGAGAAAATTGGAGATAAAGATCGATTGAGAAGAAAATGTAGAGATTGTGAGTGTCCATAATATCTGAGTGAATGGTGATGTGTAATGTTTTTCGACGACGCGGTTTCTTCGTACCTGACTGCCAGTAATACATACTAGTCGATGAAACTAATAACATGAATGCGCTATGGGTTTCTAAGCAACAACGTATGGGCGAATGTTTAGTTAGGACAAAAGTAGGGGTTGAGAATCCAGTTTTGGTACTTTTTTTTAAAAAAATAGTCTTGACAAATGCATTTTGCAATAACGACATTTGTATTTTAACGTTGCAACACAATCGATAATTTTGGCAACGTTATACCTCCATACATTCTGCCACCTATTTAGGGACTTTTCAACATCAATTAACAGCATCCCCACTTTCGCACCTATACTACTCACACTGGCAGTATCGCTCTCCATGTCAGTATTTGTATTTTCAGTACAGAATGGTACAGATGATGGTAATGATTTTTATAAGGAAGACCAAATTATGGAGGTCAATATGGCCGAAAGATCAAGTTTCCAAATGGGAGACCGAGACAACAACATTACATCAGGTGATGCATCAGGGTTATACTTTTCTGTGACACTATACGGATTGTTTAATTAAAAACTATTAGGTACTCTTACGTGAGTTAGTCGAGAGATGTTCATCAGACTAGTGTTACCGTTAAAATGCAGACTTGATCACTGGATCGGCGTTTGCTGTTCTATTGACAAGGTATCACAAAGCTTTAATCGCCTTCTACAGAATCCCAAAAATCCCACTACATCAGCTTTCATAAATACTGGGAAAAGATGATCGACAAACCTTGTTTCACCCTAGTTTTTTTTTAATGCATTGAGTACCGTAACATTTATGATATTCTCTTTTGCAAAAATAAGCTTGCTACTGCATCTGTTCACTCGAGACATGCTTGTTTGAAATTAAAAATTTAAAGTTGAACATTACTATAATAATGCATTTTCCAAACGCTCGATTCCATTGTGTATTAATACTTTGGTATAAAAATTCCGCGGCTACAGTATACAACACAGTATTACGGAATGTTATCAGTTAAGTGTATATTTTGTCTTCTCCATTTCAGAGAGCATCATTAATGCAAAAAGAATAGATACTGTTGGTCAAGGTGGAGTTCAGTCTAGAATAGGTAGGTATGATATTATGGGTCAGTTTCAGTATTGAAAAGATGTTCATGTGGGTGAATAAGCTATGGGGGAATTAACAGCCTATGAAGAAATATCAAAGCCTAGAATTTATATAGATATTGGTAATATACGTTTCTACTTGCATTTATGTCACAATGTCACGACAAATTTGGCGAAGATGATGCCGTCACAAACCAACCATATAACATTCTGTGATGTAGGTTTATATGACTGGTTAATATTTCAGCCAGTTCTACATCCACCAAAGTCAGTATGGGAGCTCATTCTAAATTTGAAGCTGTTAATAAAAATAACAAATTGCAAAGTTGTAAGTATATTTATATATTTTACTCTCTGAATGTATTATTAGAGTTTAGTATTAACAAAATCCAGTATCAATCAAGTTTTTTACTACTCCACTGTAGCTAGGGTCCGTCCGCATAGCATCATTCCAAAGTAATTTGTAAAAATTCAACATGGTCTTTGTGGTTCTAAGGATAATTCAACTTAATTGCATCAACAATCTTTTTTGGGGGGAGAAGGGGAGGGGGATGGCCATCCTCCTTGAAATACTCTTAAAGACTGGTTATAAAACCTTGATGTTTAACTATTTTGCCTTTTAGCTACCACAGTAGATGCAACTCATCTGCAGTCTGTCGGTGGAATGGGGGGTAAGTGGTAATTTTTATAACACTGTAGTGATGTTCCGGAAGTGTTAGGGGCAAGCCTCATTTGTAGAAACGTCATTGCATTACTCGTGTGTTCATGTTCAATTCTGACAATTGAATAGCTTTTCTTAGGACAGAGGGATGTTGGATATCTCAGAGCCAAAACCAAAATTATACACTTTTGCATGTACTTTTGATGCAATTTCCTAATTCATGATCAAGAGTTCATGGTCATTGATTTTGCGCAGATGTTTCTGAAAATACTACAGAATACATACTTTTATCGCTTTTGGATTGATTATAGGTTTGTCAGGACTACAAGGTATGGGTGGTCCAGCTGGTAACATTAATATTAATATGGGAGATGGTGCCTCTTTACAAGGTTTAGGAATGAATGGATATGGTAAGTATAATACGTCTTATAATGTCATTATATCGTAAGAGCGTGTGACTCACACGACAAATTGTCTTGAACTGATTTGCCTTCTGAATTCTCAATTACACGGACTTCCCTTTAAACAAAGTTACCAATAAGGGATATTTATTATCCTTATTTGTTGAAAGGCAATCTTAGCAACGGTATACGCTCTTACCGATATAACCGTTGCTTGCATGAGACAGCTTTATCGTCATTATAGTTTTGATTGGTAGAGAGTTTTCTTCTCGACCAGTCATATTTTTCAAACATATTATTGCCGGAAAATTTCACCTTTCGTTTCGCCATAATCAGGAAAATATCCCATCTGAAAACTTTGAAAATTGATTTACATCAAGTGTGCAAAATTATGTGGACAAAACAATTTACTTAGATAAAATGTCCATGTCAGCTATATTTCTGCGACCTATTTACCAAGAGACTGAACTATTTTTGTGATCAACCGATCACGTTAGTAGCCTTTTAGGCCAAATAGTTGTCTGTGCTAAAAAATACTTTTGACTAAAATACCACTTCACTTGTTGATACATTGTATATCTAAAAGAAAATTTTCACGTTTCAGATTCAAGGCACACAGATCATGTGAGTTTTTTTTCTTATATTCTCAGGAACATTTTTTCGCCGAAACTTATCAATCATATAGTTTTAATATCTTCCTTTAGTATTCGATTAGACACTTTAACATTGTCCCTCAATGTGAGTTTTGTGAAAATATTCCCCTGTTCAGATACGAGTAGTTTATTTCCAGATATCATATCAATATTCCATATAGCTATCAATACGTCCCAGGTATATTAATCACTGGAGCCATATTTGGCTGAATATTTTCAGAATCTAAATGTACAAGCATAATCTTCCTTCTGTTTTTTTTTTTATTTATTTAAAGCGAAATGGTACAGATGGGAGGAGATTTTCGGGTAAAGGTGGTATTTACGAAAGTAAAAAATTCCCTGGTTATATGGTATGGGATTTTTTATTTTTCATTTATCTTATGAAATAGGATAGCTTCTGAACTTTTTGCGGTATGAACTGGTTGACTACAGCAGGGGAGATTCCGTATCCTAGTTGCTTGTAGTCAGTTTGGAACCAAAATTGGTAACACATGTTGAAATGCCAACAAAGCGGCAAGTGTGGCTTTTTTAAGGAATCGTCTTAGCGTTAGGGGTTATCTTGTAATAAATCTCAATTCTTCATTTTGCACTTATCTGAGCATAGGTGCAAGGCACCAGACGAGATTTGTATTTTAGACTTTAAATGCTCAAGAATTTCTTTTCATATGCCGTGTGTACATTTAAGTAAATGTTTTTCATTTGTATCGTTTTAGATTTATAAAGGCGACATTGATTGATTTTGTGAAGAGATGCAGCTTTGTAACTCGTTAGTCATTGACATCGTCTTTTACGGACCATAATATCATGTATTTATTCAAATATATATTTTATATTAACATTTGTTTACTTTTGAGTTAGATCGAGATCCTTTTCTACATAACCAAACCTTGTGCCATACTTGCTACGTATATATTTTTAAAATAATTTTTTTGCACATATATGGCCTAAAACACGACAGTAATTGGTCAAAATGAATAGGTGTGTGATTATTCAAAGTAGTTTAATTGACTGACAGAATCTGAGTGCAACTTGATTTTCAGCAACTGCTTGCCTCTGATAGTACCCGGGAGAATCTGATCGATCACCACAATAAGTCAAACAACACGGTTGTGGGCTCTGATCATGGTATTCCCTTGTTAGTTATGATGAAGTTTGTAGATCATTCAAGAGAGACTGCACTGTGGGTATGCAAAAAGATGTGGGAGTGAACAATGGAAACTTTTGTGCATATATCACCACCGAGAATTGACGATGAACAACTTTTAACCCCTTCAAAGCCCTTCCAGACAGGAAAAAAAAATCTTTGATGGGCCCTGAAAGCTTCCTATGTTAATTTATCGCCACCATTTTGTGTTGAAAAGATGCGCAATGAAGTGCTGATTCGTTTCATATGCAGAAAACTCATTTTTGATCAAGCTTTGAGAGATTAATGTCGTCACATTTAACACTGAGAGGGATTTCGTCAGCTTTAATCATGGCGAAGTCATCAGGTATATCGTTGGTAGCTTCAGAATCGTAAACCCGAGTGGATTCACTGGGGTTAGCTCATTAACCATTGTTGCAGTGTCAATTACCTGTTGCATGGGTTCACTAGTTGGCATAATTGATAATTTTACCTTTTTAGAAGCGTGTCCAGTAGCAGAGTTATTACTCACTGAACTCGATGTAACGTTCACCATCTTGTCCGTTGTTATAATATCGCTATTATCCACAGGCACATGATTCTGGTTAAAAAAATCGTATATAGTTATAGGGTGTAAGACTTTCAAGGTATGAAAGCAGCCATCATTTTGGTCTGTACGGCTTACCCATGCTCGGCGATGTTTCTTGTTTTATCTTTGATATTATTACCTCCTCTCACATGCTTTGACATTAAAACAGTATTGTGAAGTATTTCTTAAACAACAATCATCACTTTTACAGATTAACACAAGTATAACACGTCATATTTTATAGAAATATATTAAGTCTCGATTCATAAAAAGTATCTAAAACGGATGTTGACAATTACATTTTTTTGATTGGTCATACTATATTGTATGGAGAATTTATCGCGTTCCGGGCACGTCATTGATTTTTTTTTTAACCAGAATCAGGTGCCTGTGCTATTATCACTCACATGACCACTTACAAGTTCACTTCACTATTTATTCCATCTTCAAAAGTATTACATATACAATTAATATCAAGTTTTTTGCATACATCACATCTTTTAACGTTGCAATTATTTCCCATATGTCCGAATTCATGACATTTTCGACATCTTATTTTGAGGTAATCTGTAATAAGATGAGTGTCGGATAGGCATTTATAACACACATTTTTCTGGTTATTATGTATAACTCTGAAGCTCTTTATGCCATGCACTGTTTCATGATTTACACCCCAAGGTAGTGACTTTAGCTCTGGAGGGAATATACATTTTACGTGTCTAATCCCGTTTTCAATTCTCGCATAAGCATCGTAAAAGTGTCGATCAACGTTTCCCTCAGTCTCTAAATTGAACATTTTAAGTTTATTTATGATAATGGCGTCCTCACGACGGAATATCTAAAAACGACACTATAGTGTACGGCATTTTTACATCATGCTGTATACCATTCACAGTAATGCCACCACACAATTTTTCTGCATTATCTTTATTACCTACAGTTACTTGAATAATATTAGGCTTACATTTCGTTACTGCATATACATTTCCTATGCCAATTATAGATTCAACTTCATCGATAAAATCATCTAATTTAATTGACTTCAACTCACCAACTTTAATGTCCACCACAAGTTCCTTGGAGTAAATCCTTCCTTCCATTTTCACGATATAGGAGAATCCTCTCCACACAAACAAAGAAAGAAATCCAAGTCGAGTAAATAGAGTCCGAACACTAGTAATAGTTTCTCGCTTGACTGAACGCCGGAGCTAACATATTACGTGTTGACAGTACAACAACCGAAGCGAGAGTCAACAAAAAGCTACAGAGACCACTCGGCTACCGAGACTTAGGGTTAACCCTAAGGGTAACTCATTTTGGAATGCAAACTAGGGTTAGCTCAGGAAAGGGTGAAAGCTTGCTCAAATATAGGACTTCCGCATACCAAATGAAAGAGCAGGTCGTAGCGCACACGTCCAACGCAATTTGGTACCGAAAAAAAGATCTAAGGGAGGTTTAATAGGTCAGTTTGAAGTTTCTCCTTACCTGCAAATGGTGCGAAGAGGGTTTAAATCGGTAGAAAGCAAATTAGGGTTAGCTATGCACAGCCTTGCCCAATTTTGATAAAATTATTTTGTTGTCTGAAAATGATTTAGGAGACAGTGTTTGACTTGAAAAAAAAATATATCAATACTGCAAGTGGGAATCGAACCTGGGACCTCAAAGTTGACAAAAAGCTACGGAGACCACTCGGCTACCGAGACTTAGGGTTAACCCCAACTCTAACCCTAGGGTTAGCTAGGGTTAACCCTAAGGGTAACTCTTGATTTTGGAATGCAAACTAGGGTTAGCTCAGGAAAGGGTGAAAGCTTGCTCAAATATAGGACTTCCGCATACCAAATGAAAGAGCAGGTCGTAGCGCACACGTCCAACGCAATTTGGTACCGACAAAATGATCTTAGGGAGGTTTAATAGGTCAGTTTGAAGTTTCTCCTTACCTGCAAATGGTGCAAAGAGGGTTTAAATCGGTAGAAAGCAAATTAGGGTTAGCTATGCACAGCCTTGCCCAATTTTGATAAAATTATTTTGTTGTCTGAAAATGATTCAGGAGACAGTGTTTGACTTGAAAAAAATAGAAAAAATATCAATACTGCAAGTGGGAATCGAACCTGGGACCTCAAAGTTGACAAAAAGCTACGGAGACCACTCGGCTACCGAGACTTAGTTTTAACCCCAACTCTAACCCTAGGGTTAACCCTAAGGGTAACTCTTGATTTTGGAATGCAAACTAGGGTTAGCTCAGGAAAGGGTGAAAGCTTGCTCAAATATAGGACTTCCGCATACCAAATGAAAGAGCACGTCGTAGCGCACACGTCCAACGCAATTTGGTACCGAAAAAATGATCTTAGGGAGGTTTAATAGGTCAGTTTTAAGTTTCTCCTTACCTGCAAATGGTGCAAAGAGGGTTTAAATCGGTAGAAAGCAAATTAGGGTTAGCTATGCACAGCCTTGCCCAATTTTGATAAAATTATTTTGTTGCCTGAAAATGATTCAGGAGACAGTGTTCGACTTGAAAAAAAAAAAATATCAATACCGCAAGTGGGAATCGAACCTGGGACCTCAAAGTTGACAAAAAGCTACGGAGACCACTCGGCTACCGAGACTTAGGGTTAACCTCAACTCTAACCCTAGGGTTAGCTAGGGTTAACCCTAAGGGTAACTCTTGATTTTGGAATGCAAACTAGGGTTAGCTCAGGAAAGGGTGAAAGCTTGCTCAAATATAGGACTTCCGCATACCAAATGAAAGAGCACGTCGTAGCGCACACGTCCAACGCAATTTGGTACCGAAAAAATGATCTTAGGGAGGTTTAATAGGTCAGTTTTAAGTTTCTCCTTACCTGCAAATGGTGCAAAGAGGGTTTAAATCGGTAGAAAGCAAATTAGGGTTAGCTATGCACAGCCTTGCAAAATTTTGATAAAATTATTTTGTTGCCTGAAAATGATTCAGGAGACAGAGTTCGACTTGAAAAAAAAAAAAAAATATCAATACCGCAAGTGGGAATCGAACCTGGGACCTCAAAGTTGACAAAAAGCTACGGAGACCACTCGGCTACCGAGACTTAGGGTTAACCCCAACTCTAACCCTAGGGTTAGCTAGGGTTAACCCTAAGGGTAACTCTTGATTTTTGAATGCAAACTAGGGTTAGCTCGGGAAAGGGTGAAAGCTTGCTCAAATATAGGACTTCCGCATACCAAATGAAAGAGCACGTCGTAGCGCACACGTCCAACGCAATTTGGTACCGAAAAAATGATCTTAGGGAGGTTTAATAGGTCAGTTTTAAGTTTCTCCTTACCTGCAAATGGTGCAAAGAGGGTTTAAATCGGTAGAAAGCAAATTAGGGTTAGCTATGCACAGCCTTGCCCAATTTTGATAAAATTATTTTGTTGCCTGAAAATGATTCAGGAGACAGTGTTCGACTTGAAAAAAAAAAAATATCAATACCGCAAGTGGGAATCGAACCTGGGACCTCAAAGTTGACAAAAAGCTACGGAGACCACTCGGCTACCGAGACTTAGGGTTAACCTCAACTCTAATAGCTAGGGTTAACCCTAAGGGTAACTCTTGATTTTGGAATGCAAACTAGGGTTAGCTCAGGAAAGGGTGAAAGCTTGCTCAAATATAGGACTTCCGCATACCAAATGAAAGAGCACGTCGTAGCGCACACGTCCAACGCAATTTGGTACCGAAAAAATGATCTTAGGGAGGTTTAATAGGTCAGTTTTAAGTTTCTCCTTACCTGCAAATGGTGCAAAGAGGGTTTAAATCGGTAGAAATCAAATTAGGGTTAGCTATGCACAGCCTTGCCCAATTCTGATAAAATTATTTTGTTGCCTGAAATTGATTCAGGAGACAGTGTTCGACTTGAAAAAAAAAAAAATATCAATACCGCAAGTGGGAATCGAACCTGGGACCTCAAAGTTGACAAAAAGCTACGGAGACCACTCGGCTACCGAGACTTAGGGTTAACCCCAACTCTAACCCTAGGGTTAGCTAGGGTTAACCCTAAGGGTAACTCTTGATTTTGGAATGCAAACTAGGGTTAGCTCGGGAAAGGGTGAAAGCTTGCTCAAATATAGGACTTCCGCATACCAAACGAAAGAGCACGTCGTAGCGCACACGTCCAACGCAATTTGGTACCGAAAAAAATATCTTAGGGAGGTTTAATAGGTCAGTTTTAAGTTTCTCCTTATCTGCAAATGGTGCAAAGAGGGTTTAAATCGGTAGAAAGCAAATTAGGGTTAGCTATGCACAGCCTTGCAAAATTTTGATAAAATTATTTTGTTGCCTGAAAATGATTCAGGAGACAGAGTTCGACTTGAAAAAAAAAAAAAAATATCAATACCGCAAGTGGGAATCGAACCTGGGACCTCAAAGTTGACAAAAAGCTACGGAGACCACTCGGCTACCGAGACTTAGGGTTAACCCCAACTCTAACCCTAGGGTTAGCTAGGGTTAACCCTAAGGGTAACTCTTGATTTTTGAATGCAAACTAGGGTTAGCTCGGGAAAGGGTGAAAGCTTGCTCAAATATAGGACTTCCGCATACCAAATGAAAGAGCACGTCGTAGCGCACACGTCCAACGCAATTTGGTACCGAAAAAATGATCTTAGGGAGGTTTAATAGGTCAGTTTTAAGTTTCTCCTTACCTGCAAATGGTGCAAAGAGGGTTTAAATCGGTAGAAAGCAAATTAGGGTTAGCTATGCACAGCCTTGCCCAATTTTGATAAAATTATTTTGTTGCCTGAAAATGATTCAGGAGACAGTGTTCGACTTGAAAAAAAAAAAATATCAATACCGCAAGTGGGAATCGAACCTGGGACCTCAAAGTTGACAAAAAGCTACGGAGACCACTCGGCTACCGAGACTTAGGGTTAACCTCAACTCTAACCCTAGGGTTAGCTAGGGTTAACCCTAAGGGTAACTCTTGATTTTGGAATGCAAACTAGGGTTAGCTCAGGAAAGGGTGAAAGCTTGCTCAAATATAGGACTTCCGCATACCAAATGAAAGAGCACGTCGTAGCGCACACGTCCAACGCAATTTGGTACCGAAAAAATGATCTTAGGGAGGTTTAATAGGTCAGTTTTAAGTTTCTCCTTACCTGCAAATGGTGCAAAGAGGGTTTAAATCGGTAGAAAGCAAATTAGGGTTAGCTATGCACAGCCTTGCCCAATTTTGATAAAATTATTTTGTTGCCTGAAAATGATTCAGGAGACAGTGTTCGACTTTAAAAAAATAAAAAAAAATATCAATACCGCAAGTGGGAATCGAACCTGGGACCTCAAAGTTGACAAAAAGCTACGGAGACCACTCGGCTACCGACACTTAGGGTTAACCTCAACTCTAACCCTAGGGTTAGCTAGGGTTAACCCTAAGGGTAACTCTTGATTTTGGAATGCAAACTAGGGTTAGCTCAGGAAAGGGTGAAAGCTTGCTCAAATATAGGACTTCCGCATACCAAATGAAAGAGCACGTCGTAGCGCACACGTCCAACGCAATTTGGTACCGAAAAAATGATCTTAGGGAGGTTTAATAGGTCAGTTTTAAGTTTCTCCTTACCTGCAAATGGTGCAAAGAGGGTTTAAATCGGTAAAAATCAAATTAGGGTTAGCTATGCACAGCCTTGCCCAATTCTGATAAAATTATTTTGTTGCCTGAAATTGATTCAGGAGACAGTGTTCGACTTGAAAAAAAAAAAAATATCAATACCGCAAGTGGGAATCGAACCTGGGACCTCAAAGTTGACAAAAAGCTACGGAGACCACTCGGCTACCGAGACTTAGGGTTAACCCCAACTCTAACCCTAGGGTTAGCTAGGGTTAACCCTAAGGGTAACTCTTGATTTTGGAATGCAAACTAGGGTTAGCTCGGGAAAGGGTGAAAGCTTGCTCAAATATAGGACTTCCGCATACCAAACGAAAGAGCACGTCGTAGCGCACACGTCCAACGCAATTTGGTACCGAAAAAAATATCTTAGGGAGGTTTAATAGGTCAGTTTTAAGTTTCTCCTTATCTGCAAATGGTGCAAAGAGGGTTTAAATCGGTAGAAAGCAAATTAGGGTTAGCTATGCACAGCCTTGCCCAATTTTGATAAAATTATTTTGTTGCCTGAAAATGATTCAGGAGACAGTGTTCGACTTGAAAAAAAAAAAAAAATATCAATACCGCAAGTGGGAATCGAACCTGGGACCTCAAAGTTCACAAAAGCTACGGAGACCACTCGGCTACCGAGACTTAGGGTTAACCCCAACTCTAACCCTAGTGTTAGCTAGGGTTAACCCTAAGGGTAACTCTTGATTTTGGAATGGAAACTAGGGTTAGCTCGGGAAAGGGTGAAAGCTTGCTCAAATATAGGACTTCCGCATACCAAATGAAAGAGCACGTCGTAGCGCACACGTCCAACGCAATTTGGTACCGAAAAAATTATCTTAGGGAGGTTTAATAGGTCAGTTTTAAGTTTCTCCTTATCTGCAAATGGTGCAAAGAGGGTTTAAATCGGTAGAAAGTAAATTAGGGTTAGCTATGCACAGCCTTGCCCAATTTTGATAAAATTATTTTGTTGCCTGAAAATGATTCAGGAGACAGTGTTCGACTTGAAAAAAAAAAAAAAATATCAATACCGCAAGTGGGAATCGAACCTGGGACCTCAAAGTTCACAAAAAGCTACGGAGACCACTCGGCTACCGAGACTTAGGGTTAACCTCAACTCTAACCCTAGGGTTAGCTAGGGTTAACCCTAAGGGTAACTCTTGATTTTGGAATGCAAACTAGGGTTAGCTCAGGAAAGGGTGAAAGCTTGCTCAAATATAGGACTTCCGCATACCAAATGAAAGAGCACGTCGTAGCGCACACGTCCAACGCAATTTGGTACCGAAAAAATGATCTTAGGGAGGTTTAATAGGTCAGTTTTAAGTTTCTCCTTACCTGCAAATGGTGCAAAGAGGGTTTAAATCGGTAGAAAGCAAATTAGGGTTAGCTATGCACAGCCTTGCCCAATTTTGATAAAATTATTTTGTTGCCTGAAAATGATTCAGGAGACAGTGTTCGACTTTAAAAAAATAAAAAAAAATATCAATACCGCAAGTGGGAATCGAACCTGGGACCTCAAAGTTGACAAAAAGCTACGGAGACCACTCGGCTACCGACACTTAGGGTTAACCTCAACTCTAACCCTAGGGTTAGCTAGGGTTAACCCTAAGGGTAACTCTTGATTTTGGAATGCAAACTAGGGTTAGCTCAGGAAAGGGTGAAAGCTTGCTCAAATATAGGACTTCCGCATACCAAATGAAAGAGCACGTCGTAGCGCACACGTCCAACGCAATTTGGTACCGAAAAAATGATCTTAGGGAGGTTTAATAGGTCAGTTTTAAGTTTCTCCTTACCTGCAAATGGTGCAAAGAGGGTTTAAATCGGTAGAAAGCAAATTAGGGTTAGCTATGCACAGCCTTGCCCAATTTTGATAAAATTATTTTGTTGCCTGAAAATGATTCAGGAGACAGTGTTCGACTTGAAAAAAAAAAAATATCAATACCGCAAGTGGGAATCGAACCTGGGACCTCAAAGTTGACAAAAAGCTACGGAGACCACTCGGCTACCGAGACTTAGGGTTAACCTCAACTCTAACCCTAGGGTTAGCTAGGGTTAACCCTAAGGGTAACTCTTGATTTTGGAATGCAAACTAGGGTTAGCTCAGGAAAGGGTGAAAGCTTGCTCAAATATAGGACTTCCGCATACCAAATGAAAGAGCACGTCGTAGCGCACACGTCCAACGCAATTTGGTACCGAAAAAATGATCTTAGGGAGGTTTAATAGGTCAGTTTTAAGTTTCTCCTTACCTGCAAATGGTGCAAAGAGGGTTTAAATCGGTAGAAAGCAAATTAGGGTTAGCTATGCACAGCCTTGCCCAATTTTGATAAAATTATTTTGTTGCCTGAAAATGATTCAGGAGACAGTGTTCGACTTTAAAAAAATAAAAAAAAATATCAATACCGCAAGTGGGAATCGAACCTGGGACCTCAAAGTTGACAAAAAGCTACGGAGACCACTCGGCTACCGACACTTAGGGTTAACCTCAACTCTAACCCTAGGGTTAGCTAGGGTTAACCCTAAGGGTAACTCTTGATTTTGGAATGCAAACTAGGGTTAGCTCAGGAAAGGGTGAAAGCTTGCTCAAATATAGGACTTCCGCATACCAAATGAAAGAGCACGTCGTAGCGCACACGTCCAACGCAATTTGGTACCGAAAAAATGATCTTAGGGAGGTTTAATAGGTCAGTTTTAAGTTTCTCCTTACCTGCAAATGGTGCAAAGAGGGTTTAAATCGGTAAAAATCAAATTAGGGTTAGCTATGCACAGCCTTGCCCAATTCTGATAAAATTATTTTGTTGCCTGAAATTGATTCAGGAGACAGTGTTCGACTTGAAAAAAAAAAAAATATCAATACCGCAAGTGGGAATCGAACCTGGGACCTCAAAGTTGACAAAAAGCTACGGAGACCACTCGGCTACCGAGACTTAGGGTTAACCCCAACTCTAACCCTAGGGTTAGCTAGGGTTAACCCTAAGGGTAACTCTTGATTTTGGAATGCAAACTAGGGTTAGCTCGGGAAAGGGTGAAAGCTTGCTCAAATATAGGACTTCCGCATACCAAACGAAAGAGCACGTCGTAGCGCACACGTCCAACGCAATTTGGTACCGAAAAAAATATCTTAGGGAGGTTTAATAGGTCAGTTTTAAGTTTCTCCTTATCTGCAAATGGTGCAAAGAGGGTTTAAATCGGTAGAAAGCAAATTAGGGTTAGCTATGCACAGCCTTGCCCAATTTTGATAAAATTATTTTGTTGCCTGAAAATGATTCAGGAGACAGTGTTCGACTTGAAAAAAAAAAAAAAATATCAATACCGCAAGTGGGAATCGAACCTGGGACCTCAAAGTTCACAAAAAGCTACGGAGACCACTCGGCTACCGAGACTTAGGGTTAACCCCAACTCTAACCCTAGTGTTAGCTAGGGTTAACCCTAAGGGTAACTCTTGATTTTGGAATGGAAACTAGGGTTAGCTCGGGAAAGGGTGAAAGCTTGCTCAAATATAGGACTTCCGCATACCAAATGAAAGAGCACGTCGTAGCGCACACGTCCAACGCAATTTGGTACCGAAAAAATTATCTTAGGGAGGTTTAATAGGTCAGTTTTAAGTTTTTCCTTATCTGCAAATGGTGCAAAGAGGGTTTAAATCGGTAGAAAGTAAATTAGGGTTAGCTATGCACAGCCTTGCCCAATTTTGATAAAATTATTTTGTTGCCTGAAAATGATTCAGGAGACAGTGTTCGACTTGAAAAAAAAAAAAAAATATCAATACCGCAAGTGGGAATCGAACCTGGGACCTCAAAGTTCACAAAAAGCTACGGAGACCACTCGGCTACCGAGACTTAGGGTTAACCTCAACTCTAACCCTAGGGTTAGCTAGGGTTAACCCTAAGGGTAACTCTTGATTTTGGAATGCAAACTAGGGTTAGCTCAGGAAAGGGTGAAAGCTTGCTCAAATATAGGACTTCCGCATACCAAATGAAAGAGCACGTCGTAGCGCACACGTCCAACGCAATTTGGTACCGAAAAAATGATCTTAGGGAGGTTTAATAGGCCAGTTTTAAGTTTCTCCTTACCTGCAAATGGTGCAAAGAGGGTTTAAATCGGTAGAAAGCAAATTAGGGTTAGCTATGCACAGCCTTGCCCAATTTTGATAAAATTATTTTGTTGCCTGAAAATGATTCAGGAGACAGTGTTCGACTTTAAAAAAATAAAAAAAAATATCAATACCGCAAGTGGGAATCGAACCTGGGACCTCAAAGTTGACAAAACGCTACGGAGACCACTCGGCTACCGAGACTTAGGGTTAACCTCAACTCTAACCCTAGGGTTAGCTAGGGTTAACCCTAAGGGTAACTCTTGATTTTGGAATGCAAACTAGGGTTAGCTCAGGAAAGGGTGAAAGCTTGCTCAAATATAGGACTTCCGCATACCAAATGAAAGAGCACGTCGTAGCGCACACGTCCAACGCAATTTGGTACCGAAAAAATGATCTTAGGGAGGTTTAATAGGTCAGTTTTAAGTTTCTCCTTACCTGCAAATGGTGCAAAGAGGGTTTAAATCGGTAGAAAGCAAATTAGGGTTAGCTATGCACAGCCTTGCCCAATTTTGATACATTTATTTTGTTGCCTGAAAATGATTCAGGAGACAGTGTTTGACTTGAAAAAAATAAAAAAAAATATCCATACCGCAAGTGGGAATCGAACCTGGGACCTCAAAGTTGACAAAACGCTACGGAGACCACTCGGCTACCGAGACTTAGGGTTAACCTCAACTCTAACCCTAGGGTTAGCTAGGGTTAACCCTAAGGGTAACTCTTGATTTTGGAATGCAAACTAGGGTTAGCTCAGGAAAGGGTGAAAGCTTGCTCAAATATAGGACTTCCGCATACCAAATGAAAGAGCACGTCGTAGCGCACACGTCCAACGCAATTTGGTACCGAAAAAATGATCTTAGGGAGGTTTAATAGGTCAGTTTTAAGTTTCTCCTTACCTGCAAATGGTGCAAAGAGGGTTTAAATCGGTAGAAAGCAAATTAGGGTTAGCTATGCACAGCCTTGCCCAATTTTGATAAAATTATTTTGTTGCCTGAAAATGATTCAGGAGACAGTGTTCGACTTGAAAAAAAAAAAATATCAATACCGCAAGTGGGAATCGAACCTGGGACCTCAAAGTTGACAAAAAGCTACGGAGACCACTCGGCTACCGAGACTTAGGGTTAACCTCAACTCTAACCCTAGGGTTAGCTAGGGTTAACCCTAAGGGTAACTCTTGATTTTGGAATGCAAACTAGGGTTAGCTCAGGAAAGGGTGAAAGCTTGCTCAAATATAGGACTTCCGCATACCAAATGAAAGAGCACGTCGTAGCGCACACGTCCAACGCAATTTGGTACCGAAAAAATGATCTTAGGGAGGTTTAATAGGTCAGTTTTAAGTTTCTCCTTACCTGCAAATGGTGCAAAGAGGGTTTAAATCGGTAGAAAGCAAATTAGGGTTAGCTATGCACAGCCTTGCCCAATTTTGATAAAATTATTTTGTTGCCTGAAAATGATTCAGGAGACAGTGTTCGACTTTAAAAAAATAAAAAAAAATATCAATACCGCAAGTGGGAATCGAACCTGGGACCTCAAAGTTGACAAAAAGCTACGGAGACCACTCGGCTACCGACACTTAGGGTTAACCTCAACTCTAACCCTAGGGTTAGCTAGGGTTAACCCTAAGGGTAACTCTTGATTTTGGAATGCAAACTAGGGTTAGCTCAGGAAAGGGTGAAAGCTTGCTCAAATATAGGACTTCCGCATACCAAATGAAAGAGCACGTCGTAGCGCACACGTCCAACGCAATTTGGTACCGAAAAAATGATCTTAGGGAGGTTTAATAGGTCAGTTTTAAGTTTCTCCTTACCTGCAAATGGTGCAAAGAGGGTTTAAATCGGTAGAAATCAAATTAGGGTTAGCTATGCACAGCCTTGCCCAATTCTGATAAAATTATTTTGTTGCCTGAAATTGATTCAGGAGACAGTGTTCGACTTGAAAAAAAAAAATATCAATACCGCAAGTGGGAATCGAACCTGGGACCTCAAAGTTGACAAAAAGCTACGGAGACCACTCGGCTACCGAGACTTAGGGATTAGGGTGATTGAACAGCAACAAGTTACTATTCAATAGAAGGCACTGGCACAGGGTTAAAGTTGTGTTTAAAATAAATGTGATGCTATAAATATGCAATGAAAATCAAAGAAAAAGAAACATCACATAATTCTTCTTGGACCTAATCCAGAAATTTATAATAATTTCAATCTATGAAAAAAAAAAAACAAAAAAAACAAGAAGACATTGAAACAATTCGTGAGATACAAATGCATAAATAAAAGAATATTGCTGGGTTGTGTTTGAAATTTTCTGGAATAGAAAGAAAAAGTAATTAATGGCTATTTGTATAGAATATAACTTGCTTCATAGTCCTATATAAAAATATGAAATGAAAACACTCAATTAATCTGTAAAATCATCAGTGGGGTCCCCAACTCTAACCCTAGGGTTAGCTAGGGTTAACCCTAAGGGTAACTCTTGATTTTGGAATGCAAACTAGGGTTAGCTCGGGAAAGGGTGAAAGCTTGCTCAAATATAGGACTTCCGCATACCAAACGAAAGAGCACGTCGTAGCGCACACGTCCAACGCAATTTGGTACCGAAAAAAATATCTTAGGGAGGTTTAATAGGTCAGTTTTAAGTTTCTCCTTATCTGCAAATGGTGCAAAGAGGGTTTAAATCGGTAGAAAGCAAATTAGGGTTAGCTATGCACAGCCTTGCCCAATTTTGATAAAATTATTTTGTTGCCTGAAAATGATTCAGGAGACAGTGTTCGACTTGAAAAAAAAAAAAATATCAATACCGCAAGTGGGAATCGAACCTGGGACCTCAAAGTTCACAAAAAGCTACGGAGACCACTCGGCTACCGAGACTTAGGGTTAACCCCAACGGTTAACCCTAAGGGTAACTCTTGATTTTGGAATGGAAACTAGGGTTAGCTCGGGAAAGGGTGAAAGCTTGCTCAAATATAGGACTTCCGCATACCAAATGAAAGAGCACGTCGTAGCGCACACGTCCAACGCAATTTGGTACCGAAAAAATTATCTTAGGGAGGTTTAATAGGTCAGTTTTAAGTTTCTCCTTATCTGCAAATGGTGCAAAGAGGGTTTAAATCGGTAGAAAGTAAATTAGGGTTAGCTATGCACAGCCTTGCCCAATTTTGATAAAATTATTTTGTTGCCTGAAAATGATTCAGGAGACAGTGTTCGACTTGAAAAAAAAAAAAAAATATCAATACCGCAAGTGGGAATCGAACCTGGGACCTCAAAGTTGACAAAAAGCTACGGAGACCACTCGGCTACCGAGACTTAGGGTTAACCTCAACTCTAACCCTAGGGTTAGCTAGGGTTAACCCTAAGGGTAACTCTTGATTTTGGAATGCAAACTAGGGTTAGCTCAGGAAAGGGTGAAAGCTTGCTCAAATATAGGACTTCCGCATACCAAATGAAAGAGCACGTCGTAGCGCACACGTCCAACGCAATTTGGTACCGAAAAAATGATCTTAGGGAGGTTTAATAGGTCAGTTTTAAGTTTCTCCTTACCTGCAAATGGTGCAAAGAGGGTTTAAATCGGTAGAAAGCAAATTAGGGTTAGCTATGCACAGCCTTGCCCAATTTTGATAAAATTATTTTGTTACCTGAAAATGATTCAGGAGACAGTGTTCGACTTGAAAAAAAAAAAAAATATCAATACCGCAAGTGGGAATCGAACCTGGGACCTCAAAGTTGACAAAAAGCTACGGAGACCACTCGGCTACCGAGACTTAGGGTTAACCCCAACTCTAACCCTAGGGCTAACCCTAAGGGTAACTCTTGATTTTGGAATGCAAACTAGGGTTAGCTCAGGAAAGGGTGAAAGCTTGCTCAAATATAGGACTTCCGCATACCAAATGATAGAGCACGTCGTAGCGCACACGTCCAACGCAATTTGGTACCGAAAAAATGATCTTAGGGAGGTTTAATAGGTCAGTTTTACGTTTCTCCTTACCTGCAAATGGTGCAAAGAGGGTTTAAATCGGTAGAAAGCAAATTAGGGTTAGCTATGCACAGCCTTGCCCAATTTTGATAAAATTATTTTGTTGCCTGAAAATGATTCAGGAGACAGTGTTCGACTTGAAAAAAAAAAAAAAATATCAATACCGCAAGTGGGAATCGAACCTGGGACCTCAAAGTTGACAAAAAGCTACGGAGACCACTCGGCTACCGAGACTTAGGGTTAACACCAACTCTAACCCTAGGGTTAGCTAGGGTTAACCCTAAGGGTAACTCTTGATTTTGGAATGCAAACTAGGGTTAGCTCAGGAAAGGGTGAAAGCTTGCTCCAATATAGGACTTCCGCATACCAAATGAAAGAGCACGTCGTAGCGCACACGTCCAACGCAATTTGGTACCGAGAAAATGATCTTAGGGAGGTTTAATAGGTCAGTTTTGAGTTTCTCCTTACCTGCAAATGGTGCAAAGAGGGTTTAAATCGGTAGAAAGCAAATTAGGGTTAGCTATGCACAGCCTTGCCCAATTTTGATAAAATTATTTTGTTGCCTGAAAATGATTCAGGAGACAGTGTTCGACTTTAAAAAAATTAAAAAAAATATCAATACCGCAAGTGGGAATCGAACCTGGGACCTCAAAGTTGACAAAAAGCTACGGAGACCACTCGGCTACCGAGACTTAGGGTTAACCTCAACTCTAACCCTAGGGTTAGCTAGGGTTAACCCTAAGGGTAACTCTTGATTTTGGAATGCAAACTAGGGTTAGCTCAGGAAAGGGTGAAAGCTTGCTCAAATATAGGACTTCCGCATACCAAATGAAAGAGCACGTCGTAGCGCACACGTCCAACGCAATTTGGTACCGAAAAAATGATCTTAGGGAGGTTTAATAGGCCAGTTTTAAGTTTCTCCTTACCTGCAAATGGTGCAAAGAGGGTTTAAATCGGTAGAAAGCAAATTAGGGTTAGCTATGCACAGCCTTGCCCAATTTTGATAAAATTATTTTGTTGCCTGAAAATGATTCAGGAGACAGTGTTCGACTTTAAAAAAATAAAAAAAAATATCAATACCGCAAGTGGGAATCGAACCTGGGACCTCAAAGTTGACAAAACGCTACGGAGACCACTCGGCTACCGAGACTTAGGGTTAACCTCAACTCTAACCCTAGGGTTAGCTAGGGTTAACCCTAAGGGTAACTCTTGATTTTGGAATGCAAACTAGGGTTAGCTCAGGAAAGGGTGAAAGCTTGCTCAAATATAGGACTTCCGCATACCAAATGAAAGAGCACGTCGTAGCGCACACGTCCAACGCAATTTGGTACCGAAAAAATGATCTTAGGGAGGTTTAATAGGTCAGTTTTAAGTTTCTCCTTACCTGCAAATGGTGCAAAGAGGGTTTAAATCGGTAGAAAGCAAATTAGGGTTAGCTATGCACAGCCTTGCCCAATTTTGATAAAATTATTTTGTTGCCTGAAAATGATTCAGGAGACAGTGTTCGACTTTAAAAAAATAAAAAAAAATATCAATACCGCAAGTGGGAATCGAACCTGGGACCTCAAAGTTGACAAAAAGCTACGGAGACCACTCGGCTACCGAGACTTAGGGTTAACCCCAACTCTAACCCTAGGGTTAGCTAGGGTTAACCCTAAGGGTAACTCTTGATTTTGGAATGCAAACTAGGGTTAGCTCAGGAAAGGGTGAAAGCTTGCTCAAATATAGGACTTCCGCATACCAAATGAAAGAGCACGTCGTAGCGCACACGTCCAACGCAATTTGGTACCGAAAAAATGATCTTAGGGAGGTTTAATAGGTCAGTTTTAAGTTTCTCCTTACCTGCAAATGGTGCAAAGAGGGTTTAAATCGGTAGAAAGCAAATTAGGGTTAGCTATGCACAGCCTTGCCCAATTTTGATAAAATTATTTTGTTACCTGAAAATGATTCAGGAGACAGTGTTCGACTTGAAAAAAAAAAAAAAATATCAATACCGCAAGTGGGAATCGAACCTGGGACCTCAAAGTTGACAAAAAGCTACGGAGACCACTCGGCTACCGAGACTTAGGGTTAACCCCAACTCTAACCCTAGGGCTAACCCTAAGGGTAACTCTTGATTTTGGAATGCAAACTAGGGTTAGCTCAGGAAAGGGTGAAAGCTTGCTCAAATATAGGACTTCCGCATACCAAATGATAGAGCACGTCGTAGCGCACACGTCCAACGCAATTTGGTACCGAAAAAATGATCTTAGGGAGGTTTAATAGGTCAGTTTTACGTTTCTCCTTACCTGCAAATGGTGCAAAGAGGGTTTAAATCGGTAGAAAGCAAATTAGGGTTAGCTATGCACAGCCTTGCCCAATTTTGATAAAATTATTTTGTTGCCTGAAAATGATTCAGGAGACAGTGTTCGACTTGAAAAAAAAAAAAAATATCAATACCGCAAGTGGGAATCGAACCTGGGACCTCAAAGTTGACAAAAAGCTACGGAGACCACTCGGCTACCGAGACTTAGGGTTAACACCAACTCTAACCCTAGGGTTAGCTAGGGTTAACCCTAAGGGTAACTCTTGATTTTGGAATGCAAACTAGGGTTAGCTCAGGAAAGGGTGAAAGCTTGCTCCAATATAGGACTTCCGCATACCAAATGAAAGAGCACGTCGTAGCGCACACGTCCAACGCAATTTGGTACCGAGAAAATGATCTTAGGGAGGTTTAATAGGTCAGTTTTGAGTTTCTCCTTACCTGCAAATGGTGCAAAGAGGGTTTAAATCGGTAGAAAGCAAATTAGGGTTAGCTATGCACAGCCTTGCCCAATTTTGATAAAATTATTTTGTTGCCTGAAAATGATTCAGGAGACAGTGTTCGACTTTAAAAAAATAAAAAAAAATATCAATACCGCAAGTGGGAATCGAACCTGGGACCTCAAAGTTGACAAAAAGCTACGGAGACCACTCGGCTACCGAGACTTAGGGTTAACCTCAACTCTAACCCTAGGGTTAGCTAGGGTTAACCCTAAGGGTAACTCTTGATTTTGGAATGCAAACTAGGGTTAGCTCAGGAAAGGGTGAAAGCTTGCTCAAATATAGGACTTCCGCATACCAAATGAAAGAGCACGTCGTAGCGCACACGTCCAACGCAATTTGGTACCGAAAAAATGATCTTAGGGAGGTTTAATAGGTCAGTTTTAAGTTTCTCCTTACCTGCAAATGGTGCAAAGAGGGTAAATCGGTAGAAAGCAAATTAGGGTTAGCTATGCACAGCCTTGCCCAATTTTGATAAAATTATTTTGTTGCCTGAAAATGATTCAGGAGACAGTGTTCGACTTGAAAAAAAATAAAAAAAATATCAATACCGCAAGTGGGAATCGAACCTGGGACCTCAAAGTTGACAAAAAGCTACGGAGACCACTCGGCTACCGAGACTTAGGGTTAACCCCAACTCTAACCCTAGGGTTAGCTAGGGTTAACCCTAAGGGTAACTCTTGATTTTGGAATGCAAACTAGGGTTAGCTCGGGAAAGGGTGAAAGCTTGCTCAAATATAGGACTTCCGCATACCAAATGAAAGAGCACGTCGTAGCGCACACGTCCAACGCAATTTGGTACCGAAAAAATGATCTTAGGGAGGTTTAATAGGTCAGTTTTAAGTTTCTCCTTACCTGCAAATGGTGCAAAGAGGGTTTAAATCGGTAGAAAGCAAATTAGGGTTAGCTATGCACAGCCTTGCCCAATTTTGATAAAATTATTTTGTTGCCTGAAAATGATTCAGGAGACAGTGTTCGACTTGAAAAAAAATAAAAAAAATATCAATACCGCAAGTGGGAATCGAACCTGGGACCTCAAAGTTGACAAAAAGCTACGGAGACCACTCGGCTACCGAGACTTAGGGTTAACCCAAATCTAACCCTAGGGTTAGCTAGGGTTAACCCTAAGGGTAACTCTTGATTTTGGAATGCAAACTAGGGTTAGCTCAGGAAAGGGTGAAAGCTTGCTCCAATATAGGACTTCCGCATACCAAATGAAAGAGCACGTCGTAGCGCACACGTCCAACGCAATTTGGTACCGAAAAAATGATCTTAGGGAGGTTTAATAGGTCAGTTTTAAGTTTCTCCTTACCTGCAAATGGTGCAAAGAGGGTTTAAATCGGTAGAAAGCAAATTAGGGTTAGCTATGCACAGCCTTGCCCAATTTTGATAAGATTATTTTGTTGCCTGAAAATGATTCAGGAGACAGTGTTCGACTTTAAAAAAATAAAAAAAAATATCAATACCACAAGTGGGAATCGAACCTGGGACCTCAAAGTTGACAAAAAGCTACGGAGACCACTCGGCTACCGAGACTTAGGGTTAACCTCAACTCTAACCCTAGGGTTAGCTAGGGTTAACCCTAAGGGTAACTCTTGATTTTGGAATGCAAACTAGGGTTAGCTCAGGAAAGGGTGAAAGCTTGCTCAAATATAGGACTTCCGCATACCAAATGAAAGAGCACGTCGTAGCGCACACGTCCAACGCAATTTGGTACCGAAAAAATGATCTTAGGGAGGTTTAATAGGTCAGTTTTAAGTTTCTCCTTACCTGCAAATGGTGCAAAGAGGGTTTAAATCGGTAGAAAGCAAATTAGGGTTAGCTATGCACAGCCTTGCCCAATTTTGATAAGATTATTTTGTTGCCTGAAAATGATTCAGGAGACAGTGTTCGACTTTAAAAAAATAAAAAAAAATATCAATACCGCAAGTGGGAATCGAACCTGGGACCTCAAAGTTGACAAAAAGCTACGGAGACCACTCGGCTACCGAGACTTAGGGTTAACCTCAACTCTAACCCTAGGGTTAGCTAGGGTTAACCCTAAGGGTAACTCTTGATTTTGGAATGCAAACTAGGGTTAGCTCAGGAAAGGGTGAAAGCTTGCTCAAATATAGGACTTCCGCATACCAAATGAAAGAGCACGTCGTAGCGCACACGTCCAACGCAATTTGGTACCGAAAAAATGATCTTAGGGAGGTTTAATAGGCCAGTTTTAAGTTTCTCCTTACCTGCAAATGGTGCAAAGAGGGTTTAAATCGGTAGAAATCAAATTAGGGTTAGCTATGCACAGCCTTGCCCAATTCTGATAAAATTATTTTGTTGCCTGAAATTGATTCAGGAGACAGTGTTCGACTTGAAAAAAAAAAATATCAATACCGCAAGTGGGAATCGAACCTGGGACCTCAAAGTTGACAAAAAGCTACGGAGACCACTCGGCTACCGAGACTTAGGGTTAACCCCAACTCTAACCCTAGGGTTAGCTAGGGTTAACCCTAAGGGTAACTCTTGATTTTGGAATGCAAACTAGGGTTAGCTCGGGAAAGGGTGAAAGCTTGCTCAAATATAGGACTTCCGCATACCAAACGAAAGAGCACGTCGTAGCGCACACGTCCAACGCAATTTGGTACCGAAAAAAATATCTTAGGGAGGTTTAATAGGTCAGTTTTAAGTTTCTCCTTATCTGCAAATGGTGCAAAGAGGGTTTAAATCGGTAGAAAGCAAATTAGGGTTAGCTATGCACAGCTTTGCCCAATTTTGATAAAATTATTTTGTTGCCTGAAAATGATTCAGGAGACAGTGTTCGACTTGAAAAAAAAAAAAAATATCAATACCGCAAGTGGGAATCGAACCTGGGACCTCAAAGTTCACAAAAAGCTACGGAGACCACTCGGCTACCGAGACTTAGGGTTAACCCCAACGGTTAACCCTAAGGGTAACTCTTGATTTTGGAATGGAAACTAGGGTTAGCTCGGGAAAGGGTGAAAGCTTGCTCAAATATAGGACTTCCGCATACTAAATGAAAGAGCACGTCGTAGCGCACACGTCCAACGCAATTTGGTACCGAAAAAATTATCTTAGGGAGGTTTAATAGGTCAGTTTTAAGTTTCTCCTTATCTGCAAATGGTGCAAAGAGGGTTTAAATCGGTAGAAAGTAAATTAGGGTTAGCTATGCACAGCCTTGCCCAATTTTGATAAAATTATTTTGTTGCCTGAAAATGATTCAGGAGACAGTGTTCGACTTGAAAAAAAAAAAAAATATCAATACCGCAAGTGGGAATCGAACCTGGGACCTCAAAGTTCACAAAAAGCTACGGAGACCACTCGGCTAACGAGACTTAGGGTTAACCTCAACTCTAACCCTAGGGTTAGCTAGGGTTAACCCTAAGGGTAACTCTTGATTTTGGAATGCAAACTAGGGTTAGCTCAGGAAAGGGTGAAAGCTTGCTCAAATATAGGACTTCCGCATACCAAATGAAAGAGCACGTCGTAGCGCACACGTCCAACGCAATTTGGTACCGAAAAAATGATCTTAGGGAGGTTTAATAGGCCAGTTTTAAGTTTCTCCTTACCTGCAAATGGTGCAAAGAGGGTTTAAATCGGTAGAAAGCAAATTAGGGTTAGCTATGCACAGCCTTGCCCAATTTTGATAAAATTATTTTGTTGCCTGAAAATGATTCAGGAGACAGTGTTCGACTTTAAAAAAATTAAAAAAAATATCAATACCGCAAGTGGGAATCGAACCTGGGACCTCAAAGTTGACAAAACGCTACGGAGACCACTCGGCTACCGAGACTTAGGGTTAACCTCAACTCTAACCCTAGGGTTAGCTAGGGTTAACCCTAAGGGTAACTCTTGATTTTGGAATGCAAACTAGGGTTAGCTCAGGAAAGGGTGAAAGCTTGCTCAAATATAGGACTTCCGCATACCAAATGAAAGAGCACGTCGTAGCGCACACGTCCAACGCAATTTGGTACCGAAAAAATGATCTTAGGGAGGTTTAATAGGTCAGTTTTAAGTTTCTCCTTACCTGCAAATGGTGCAAAGAGGGTAAATCGGTAGAAAGCAAATTAGGGTTAGCTATGCACAGCCTTGCCCAATTTTGATAAAATTATTTTGTTGCCTGAAAATGATTCAGGAGACAGTGTTCGACTTGAAAAAAAATAAAAAAAATATCAATACCGCAAGTGGGAATCGAACCTGGGACCTCAAAGTTGACAAAAAGCTACGGAGACCACTCGGCTACCGAGACTTAGGGTTAACCCCAACTCTAACCCTAGGGTTAGCTAGGGTTAACCCTAAGGGTAACTCTTGATTTTGGAATGCAAACTAGGGTTAGCTCGGGAAAGGGTGAAAGCTTGCTCAAATATAGGACTTCCGCATACCAAATGAAAGAGCACGTCGTAGCGCACACGTCCAACGCAATTTGGTACCGAAAAAATGATCTTAGGGAGGTTTAATAGGTCAGTTTTAAGTTTCTCCTTACCTGCAAATGGTGCAAAGAGGGTTTAAATCGGTAGAAAGCAAATTAGGGTTAGCTATGCACAGCCTTGCCCAATTTTGATAAAATTATTTTGTTGCCTGAAAATGATTCAGGAGACAGTGTTCGACTTTAAAAAAAATAAAAAAAATATCAATACCGCAAGTGGGAATCGAACCTGGGACCTCAAAGTTGACAAAAAGCTACGGAGACCACTCGGCTACCGAGACTTAGGGTTAACCCAAATCTAACCCTAGGGTTAGCTAGGGTTAACCCTAAGGGTAACTCTTGATTTTGGAATGCAAACTAGGGTTAGCTCAGGAAAGGGTGAAAGCTTGCTCCAATATAGGACTTCCGCATACCAAATGAAAGAGCACGTCGTAGCGCACACGTCCAACGCAATTTGGTACCGAAAAAATGATCTTAGGGAGGTTTAATAGGTCAGTTTTAAGTTTCTCCTTACCTGCAAATGGTGCAAAGAGGGTTTAAATCGGTAGAAAGCAAATTAGGGTTAGCTATGCACAGCCTTGCCCAATTTTGATAAGATTATTTTGTTGCCTGAAAATGATTCAGGAGACAGTGTTCGACTTTAAAAAAATAAAAAAAAATATCAATACCGCAAGTGGGAATCGAACCTGGGACCTCAAAGTTGACAAAAAGCTACGGAGACCACTCGGCTACCGAGACTTAGGATTAACCTCAACTCTAACCCTAGGGTTAGCTAGGGTTAACCCTAAGGGTAACTCTTGATTTTGGAATGCAAACTAGGGTTAGCTCAGGAAAGGGTGAAAGCTTGCTCAAATATAGGACTTCCGCATACCAAATGAAAGAGCACGTCGTAGCGCACACGTCCAACGCAATTTGGTACCGAAAAAATGATCTTAGGGAGGTTTAATAGGCCAGTTTTAAGTTTCTCCTTACCTGCAAATGGTGCAAAGAGGGTTTAAATCGGTAGAAATCAAATTAGGGTTAGCTATGCACAGCCTTGCCCAATTCTGATAAAATTATTTTGTTGCCTGAAATTGATTCAGGAGACAGTGTTCGACTTGAAAAAAAAAAATATCAATACCGCAAGTGGGAATCGAACCTGGGACCTCAAAGTTGACAAAAAGCTACGGAGACCACTCGGCTACCGAGACTTAGGGTTAACCCCAACTCTAACCCTAGGGTTAGCTAGGGTTAACCCTAAGGGTAACTCTTGATTTTGGAATGCAAACTAGGGTTAGCTCGGGAAAGGGTGAAAGCTTGCTCAAATATAGGACTTCCGCATACCAAACGAAAGAGCACGTCGTAGCGCACACGTCCAACGCAATTTGGTACCGAAAAAAATATCTTAGGGAGGTTTAATAGGTCAGTTTTAAGTTTCTCCTTATCTGCAAATGGTGCAAAGAGGGTTTAAATCGGTAGAAAGCAAATTAGGGTTAGCTATGCACAGCTTTGCCCAATTTTGATAAAATTATTTTGTTGCCTGAAAATGATTCAGGAGACAGTGTTCGACTTGAAAAAAAAAAAAAATATCAATACCGCAAGTGGGAATCGAACCTGGGACCTCAAAGTTCACAAAAAGCTACGGAGACCACTCGGCTACCGAGACTTAGGGTTAACCCCAACGGTTAACCCTAAGGGTAACTCTTGATTTTGGAATGGAAACTAGGGTTAGCTCGGGAAAGGGTGAAAGCTTGCTCAAATATAGGACTTCCGCATACCAAATGAAAGAGCACGTCGTAGCGCACACGTCCAACGCAATTTGGTACCGAAAAAATTATCTTAGGGAGGTTTAATAGGTCAGTTTTAAGTTTCTCCTTATCTGCAAATGGTGCAAAGAGGGTTTAAATCGGTAGAAAGTAAATTAGGGTTAGCTATGCACAGCCTTGCCCAATTTTGATAAAATTATTTTGTTGCCTGAAAATGATTCAGGAGACAGTGTTCGACTTGAAAAAAAAAAAAAATATCAATACCGCAAGTGGGAATCGAACCTGGGACCTCAAAGTTCACAAAAAGCTACGGAGACCACTCGGCTAACGAGACTTAGGGTTAACCTCAACTCTAACCCTAGGGTTAGCTAGGGTTAACCCTAAGGGTAACTCTTGATTTTGGAATGCAAACTAGGGTTAGCTCAGGAAAGGGTGAAAGCTTGCTCAAATATAGGACTTCCGCATACCAAATGAAAGAGCACGTCGTAGCGCACACGTCCAACGCAATTTGGTACCGAAAAAATGATCTTAGGGAGGTTTAATAGGCCAGTTTTAAGTTTCTCCTTACCTGCAAATGGTGCAAAGAGGGTTTAAATCGGTAGAAAGCAAATTAGGAATTATAGGTTGTAACATTACAGTTAAGCAATGTTACGAAAGCACAGGCACAGGTATGTAGGCACAACCTTTAGTAAAAGTTATTGATTGTGCAATTAGATAAAAAAATAAATAATAAGATTGAAAATGATGAAGTAGCTATCTATAATCTTGTGAATCTGAAATATAATAACAATACTGGTTCCCTGATAGGAACATTAGTATCCATGGAAATGGATATACTATATTATGTAAGGTTTGCTATCATATGAAATCACTAATGTAATAAAAAAAATATAAAAAAAACATTATATAATGAATGATATAATATAATTGGTTTGAAAATAATATAATACGATTTTTTGAAAATACTGGAAAATTACTCGTTGGATAACATAGGTAAGAAATAAGAAGGTGGAAGAAAAGTCTAAGGAAGGAGGGGTAATCTACCATGGACTAAGATATCATTAAGATTTTTATTTCGTGTATAGGCAATCACTAAATCGTTTGTGAAAACAGCAGGAAATTTATCTTGTAATTCCTTGTAAAGGCGGATTATAATTCGAGGAACTTGACCAGATGTGCTGCTATATTGGATGACAAAGGGTATAATCTGAAAGTCTACTTGGATGTTCATTCCTAAGGGATGCATAGTTTGTAATTTATTTATCCAATAATTCTCTCTAATTAACCGAATTTTCTTAGTTTCTATGCCAGGCTGTTCATATATCTGTTCTATGGGAATAATTTTGAGATCTGTTAGCTGGTGATCGGGTTGGTTAAAATGTTTGGAGACGGTTTTGTTACTTTTGTTGAGGTTGATATCTGATTTATGGTGGTTGAAGCGGACTCTTAAAGAATTCTTTGTTTCACCAACGTATTGTTCATTACACCGCGTGCATGAGATGAGGTAAATAATATTGCTACTGGTGCAACTGAGTTTTTCATTCACTTGGAAAATGGAATCTGTTCTACGGTTTCGAAAAGAATTTGTTGGTATAATGAACGGACAAGTCTGGCAGCGGGTGGATAAACAAGGATTAACCGAGGAATTAGGTATTGCTAGTGTATTCAGAGAATTTTTTGCAGAAATTTCAGCTAGTGTGGAGCTCTTGATGCTCCTCAAAAATCTTCTTGAATAGCCACGTTCACGTAATTTTTGGAAAACAATAGAACATGCCTCCTCGAAGTCCTTCTTGCGCGAACAAATTCGGTGAAATCTCAAGATTTGTGACTTAATAATTCCAGAAAAAGTATGTTTGGGATGAAAAGATGATTTGAATAAAAGTTGGTGAGTGTCGGTAGGCTTGAAAAAAACTTTGGTATCTAATTTGTTGGTTTCATGAAAATTGGTATCTTTAAAAACTGTGGTGTCTAGAAAATCGATATGCGTTTCACTAATATTAGAAGTCAATTTAACAGAAGGGTGGTGGTTATTGAGAATATTAAAATATTCCCAAAATTCATCTATCGTATGAGTCCAAATTAAAAAAATGTCATCAAGGAATCTTACATAAAAAATTGGTAATTTGGGGCAGAGAAGTGAAACTTCTCTTTCCCATTCTGCCATGAAAATATTTGCATATGAAGGTGCAAAGCGTTTACCCATGGCAGTTCCTGAAGCCTGAAGATAAATTTTTTCATTAAAAGTGAAGTCATTACGGTTCAAACAAATTTCTAAAAGTTCAAGAATTTCTTTATCTGGTCTATCAGGATCGGGCTTTCGCTCGAATGCCTGCTTTACAGCGCGTAATCCCGATTCATTGTTTATTCTGGTATACATGCTTTGAACGTCTAGAGAAACTAAAAGTGCGTCTGCTGGAATTCTAAGTTTCTTTATCTTCTCGACGAAGTCATTGGTATCTTTGATATAGGCAGGATGTGACGAAGCTAGTGGCAATAAAAAATGATCAATGTACTCTGATACTCTGTACGACTCGCTTGCACAATCCGAAATTATTGGGCGTCCTTTAGGGATTCTATCGGTCACGCTGACACCACACAAAGCCGTGAGTGTTTATATAGCGATATTTCCTTGTTAGACAGGGGGGTTGTGACTTTAGTTTTTAATGAAATAGAGAAAGTTGTAAAAGGACATTCTTTCACTCTTTTTTGAGATTTTGGGTGGCCCTGAAAAGGGCCGTTTATTGTTGTTTTGCACAGCCTTGCCCAATTTTGATAAAATTATTTTGTTGCCTGAAAATGATTCAGGAGACAGTGTTCGACTTTAAAAAAATTAAAAAAAATATCAATACCGCAAGTGGGAATCGAACCTGGGACCTCAAAGTTGACAAAACGCTACGGAGACCACTCGGCTACCGAGACTTAGGGTTAACCTCAACTCTAACCCTAGGGTTAGCTAGGGTTAACCCTAAGGGTAACTCTTGATTTTGGAATGCAAACTAGGGTTAGCTCAGGAAAGGGTGAAAGCTTGCTCAAATATAGGACTTCCGCATACCAAATGAAAGAGCACGTCGTAGCGCACACGTCCAACGCAATTTGGTACCGAAAAAATGATCTTAGGGAGGTTTAATAGGCCAGTTTTAAGTTTCTCCTTACCTGCAAATGGTGCAAAGAGGGTTTAAATCGGTAGAAAGCAAATTAGGGTTAGCTATGCACAGCCTTGCCCAATTTTGATAAAATTATTTTGTTGCCTGAAAATGATTCAGGAGACAGTGTTCGACTTTAAAAAAATTAAAAAAAATATCAATACCGCAAGTGGGAATCGAACCTGGGACCTCAAAGTTGACAAAACGCTACGGAGACCACTCGGCTACCGAGACTTAGGGTTAACCTCAACTCTAACCCTAGGGTTAGCTAGGGTTAACCCTAAGGGTAACTCTTGATTTTGGAATGCAAACTAGGGTTAGCTCAGGAAAGGGTGAAAGCTTGCTCAAATATAGGACTTCCGCATACCAAATGAAAGAGCACGTCGTAGCGCACACGTCCAACGCAATTTGGTACCGAAAAAATGATCTTAGGGAGGTTTAATAGGTCAGTTTTAAGTTTCTCCTTACCTGCAAATGGTGCAAAGAGGGTTTAAATCGGTAGAAAGCAAATTAGGGTTAGCTATGCACAGCCTTGCCCAATTTTGATAAAATTATTTTCTTGCCTGAAAATGATTCAGGAGACAGTGTTCGACTTTAAAAAAATAAAAAAAAATATCAATACCGCAAGTGGGAATCGAACCTGGGACCTCAAAGTTGACAAAAAGCTACGGAGACCACTCGGCTACCGAGACTTAGGGTTAACCCCAACTCTAACCCTAGGGTTAGCTAGGGTTAACCCCAAAGGGTAACTCTTGATTTTGGAATGCAAACTAGGGTTAGCTCAGGAAAGGGTAAAAGCTTGCTCCAATATAGGACTTCCGCATACCAAATGAAAGAGCACGTCGTAGCGCACACGTCCAACGCAATTTGGTACCGAAAAAATGATCTTAGGGAGGTTTAATAGGTCAGTTTTAAGTTTCTCCTTACCTGCAAATGGTGCAAAGAGGGTTTAAATCGGTAGAAAGCAAATTAGGGTTAGCTATGCACAGCCTTGCCCAATTTTGATAAAATTATTTTGTTGCCTGAAAATGATTCAGGAGACAGTGTTCGACTTGAAAAAAATTAAAAAAAATATCAATACCGCAAGTGGGAATCGAACCTGGGACCTCAAAGTTGACAAAAAGCTACGGAGACCACTCGGCTACCGAGACTTAGGGTTAACCTCAACTCTAACCCTAGGGTTAGCTAGGGTTAACCCTAAGGGTAACTCTTGATTTTGGAATGCAAACTAGGGTTAGCTCAGGAAAGGGTGAAAGCTTGCTCAAATATAGGACTTCCGCATACCAAATGAAAGAGCACGTCGTAGCGCACACGTCCAACGCAATTTGGTACCGAAAAAATGATCTTAGGGAGGTTTAATAGGTCAGTTTGAAGTTTCTCCTTACCTGCAAATGGTGCAAAGAGGGTTTAAATCGGTAGAAAGCAAATTAGGGTTAGCTATGCACAGCCTTGCCCAATTTTGATAAAATTATTTTGTTACCTGAAAATGATTCAGGAGACAGTGTTCGACTTGAAAAAAAAAAAAAAATATCAATACCGCAAGTGGGAATCGAACCTGGGACCTCAAAGTTGACAAAAAGCTACGGAGACCACTCGGCTACCGAGACTTAGGGTTAACCTCAACTCTAACCCTAGGGCTAACCCTAAGGGTAACTCTTGATTTTGGAATGCAAACTAGGGTTAGCTCAGGAAAGGGTGAAAGCTTGCTCAAATATAGGACTTCCGCATACCAAATGATAGAGCACGTCGTAGCGCACACGTCCAACGCAATTTGGTACCGAAAAAATGATCTTAGGGAGGTTTAATAGGTCAGTTTTACGTTTCTCCTTACCTGCAAATGGTGCAAAGAGGGTTTAAATCGGTAGAAAGCAAATTAGGGTTAGCTATGCACAGCCTTGCCCAATTTTGATAAAATTATTTTGTTGCCTGAAAATGATTCAGGAGACAGTGTTCGACTTGAAAAAAAAAAAAAATATCAATACAGCAAGTGGGAATCGAACCTGGGACCTCAAAGTTGACAAAAAAGCTACGGAGACCACTCGGCTACCGAGACTTAGGGTTAACACCAACTCTAACCCTAGGGTTAGCTAGGGTTAACCCTAAGGGTAACTCTTGATTTTGGAATGCAAACTAGGGTTAGCTCAGGAAAGGGTGAAAGCTTGCTCCAATATAGGACTTCCGCATACCAAATGAAAGAGCACGTCGTAGCGCACACGTCCAACGCAATTTGGTACCGAGAAAATGATCTTAGGGAGGTTTAATAGGTCAGTTTTGAGTTTCTCCTTACCTGCAAATGGTGCAAAGAGGGTTTAAATCGGTAGAAAGCAAATTAGGGTTAGCTATGCACAGCCTTGCCCAATTTTGATAAAATTATTTTGTTGCCTGAAAATGATTCAGGAGACAGTGTTCGACTTTAAAAAAATAAAAAAAAATATCAATACCGCAAGTGTGAATCGAACCTGGGACCTCAAAGTTGACAAAAAGCTACGGAGACCACTCGGCTACCGAGACTTAGGGTTAACCTCAACTCTAACCCTAGGGTTAGCTAGGGTTAACCCTAAGGGTAACTCTTGATTTTGGAATGCAAACTAGGGTTAGCTCAGGAAAGGGTGAAAGCTTGCTCAAATATAGGACTTCCGCATACCAAATGAAAGAGCACGTCGTAGCGCACACGTCCAACGCAATTTGGTACCGAAAAAATGATCTTAGGGAGGTTTAATAGGTCAGTTTTAAGTTTCTCCTTACCTGCAAATGGTGCAAAGAGGGTTTAAATCGGTAGAAAGCAAATTAGGGTTAGCTATGCACAGCCTTGCCCAATTTTGATAAAATTATTTTGTTGCCTGAAAATGATTCAGGAGACAGTGTTCGACTTGAAAAAAAATAAAAAAAATATCAATACCGCAAGTGGGAATCGAACCTGGGACCTCAAAGTTGACAAAAAGCTACGGAGACCACTCGGCTACCGAGACTTAGGGTTAACCTCAACTCTAACCCTAGGGTTAGCTAGGGTTAACCCTAAGGGTAACTCTTGATTTTGGAATGCAAACTAGGGTTAGCTCAGGAAAGGGTGAAAGCTTGCTCCAATATAGGACTTCCGCATACCAAATGAAAGAGCACGTCGTAGCGCACACGTCCAACGCAATTTGGTACCGAAAAAATGATCTTAGGGAGGTTTAATAGGTCAGTTTTAAGTTTCTCCTTACCTGCAAATGGTGCAAAGAGGGTTTAAATCGGTAGAAAGCAAATTAGGGTTAGCTATGCACAGCCTTGCCCAATTTTGATAAGATTATTTTGTTGCCTGAAAATGATTCAGGAGACAGTGTTCGACTTTAAAAAAATAAAAAAAAATATCAATACCGCAAGTGGGAATCGAACCTGGGACCTCAAAGTTGACAAAAAGCTACGGAGACCACTCGGCTACCGAGACTTAGGGTTAACCTCAACTCTAACCCTAGGGTTAGCTAGGGTTAACCCTAAGGGTAACTCTTGATTTTGGAATGCAAACTAGGGTTAGCTCAGGAAAGGGTGAAAGCTTGCTCAAATATAGGACTTCCGCATACCAAATGAAAGAGCACGTCGTAGCGCACACGTCCAACGCAATTTGGTACCGAAAAAATGATCTTAGGGAGGTTTAATAGGCCAGTTTTAAGTTTCTCCTTACCTGCAAATGGTGCAAAGAGGGTTTAAATCGGTAGAAAGCAAATTAGGGTTAGCTATGCACAGCCTTGCCCAATTTTGATAAAATTATTTTGTTGCCTGAAAATGATTCAGGAGACAGTGTTCGACTTTAAAAAAATTAAAAAAAATATCAATACCGCAAGTGGGAATCGAACCTGGGACCTCAAAGTTGACAAAACGCTACGGAGACCACTCGGCTACCGAGACTTAGGGTTAACCTCAACTCTAACCCTAGGGTTAGCTAGGGTTAACCCTAAGGGTAACTCTTGATTTTGGAATGCAAACTAGGGTTAGCTCAGGAAAGGGTGAAAGCTTGCTCAAATATAGGACTTCCGCATACCAAATGAAAGAGCACGTCGTAGCGCACACGTCCAACGCAATTTGGTACCGGAAAAATGATCTTAGGGAGGTTTAATAGGTCAGTTTTAAGTTTCTCCTTACCTGCAAATGGTGCAAAGAGGGTTTAAATCGGTAGAAAGCAAATTAGGGTTAGCTATGCACAGCCTTGCCCAATTTTGATAAAATTATTTTGTTGCCTGAAAATGATTCAGGAGACAGTGTTCGACTTTAAAAAAATAAAAAAAAATATCAATACCGCAAGTGGGAATCGAACCTGGGACCTCAAAGTTGACAAAAAGCTACGGAGACCACTCGGCTACCAAGACCTAGGGTTAACCCAAACTCTAACCCTAGGGTTAGCTAGGGTTAACCCTAAAGGTAACTCTTGATTTTGGAATGCAAACTAGGGTTAGCTCAGGAAAGGGTAAAAGCTTGCTCCAATATAGGACTTCCGCATACCAAATGAAAGAGCACGTCGTAGCGCACACGTCCAACGCAATTTGGTACCGAAAAAATGATCTTAGGGAGGTTTAATAGGTCAGTTTTAAGTTTCTCCTTACCTGCAAATGGTGCAAAGAGGGTTTAAATCGGTAGAAAGCAAATTAGGGTTAGCTATGCACAGCCTTGCCCAATTTTGATAAAATTATTTTGTTGCCTGAAAATGATTCAGGAGACAGTGTTCGACTTTAAAAAAATTAAAAAAAATATCAATACCGCAAGTGGGAATCGAACCTGGGACCTCAAAGTTGACAAAAAGCTACGGAGACCACTCGGCTACCGAGACTTAGGGTTAACCTCAACTCTAACCCTAGGGTTAGCTAGGGTTAACCCTAAGGGTAACTCTTGATTTTGGAATGCAAACTAGGGTTAGCTCAGGAAAGGGTGAAAGCTTGCTCAAATATAGGACTTCCGCATACCAAATGAAAGAGCACGTCGTAGCGCACACGTCCAACGCAATTTGGTACCGAAAAAATGATCTTAGGGAGGTTTAATAGGTCAGTTTTAAGTTTCTCCTTACCTGCAAATGGTGCAAAGAGGGTTTAAATCGGTAGAAAGCAAATTAGGGTTAGCTATGCACAGCCTTGCCCAATTTTGATAAAATTATTTTGTTACCTGAAAATGATTCAGGAGACAGTGTTCGACTTGAAAAAAAAAAAAAAATATCAATACCGCAAGTGGGAATCGAACCTGGGACCTCAAAGTTGACAAAAAGCTACGGAGACCACTCGGCTACCGAGACTTAGGGTTAACCCCAACTCTAACCCTAGGGTTAGCTAGGGTTAACCCTAAGGGTAACTCTTGATTTTGGAATGCAAACTAGGGTTAGCTCAGGAAAGGGTAAAAGCTTGCTCCAATATAGGACTTCCGCATACCAAATGAAAGAGCACGTCGTAGCGCACACGTCCAACGCAATTTGGTTCCGAAAAAATGATCTTAGGGAGGTTTAATAGGTCAGTTTTAAGTTTCTCCTTACCTGCAAATGGTGCAAAGAGGGTTTAAATCGGTAGAAAGCAAATTAGGGTTAGCTATGCACAGCCTTGCCCAATTTTGATAAAATTATTTTGTTGCCTGAAAATGATTCAGGAGACAGTGTTCGACTTTAAAAAAATAAAAAAAAATATCAATACCGCAAGTGGGAATCGAACCTGGGACCTCAAAGTTGACAAAAAGCTACGGAGACCACTCGGCTACCGAGACTTAGGGTTAACCCCAACTCTAACCCTAGGGTTAGCTAGGGTTAACCCTAAAGGTAACTCTTGATTTTGGAATGCAAACTAGGGTTAGCTCAGGAAAGGGTAAAAGCTTGCTCCAATATAGGACTTCCGCATACCAAATGAAAGAGCACGTCGTAGCGCACACGTCCAACGCAATTTGGTACCGAAAAAATGATCTTAGGGAGGTTTAATAGGTCAGTTTTAAGTTTCTCCTTACCTGCAAATGGTGCAAAGAGGGTTTAAATCGGTAGAAAGCAAATTAGGGTTAGCTATGCACAGCCTTGCCCAATTTTGATAAAATTATTTTGTTGCCTGAAAATGATTCAGGAGACAGTGTTCGACTTTAAAAAAATTAAAAAAAATATCAATACCGCAAGTGGGAATCGAACCTGGGACCTCAAAGTTGACAAAAAGCTACGGATTTTTTTATCTTGTAAATATTTATTACACATAAATAATATACAATACAATATAATCAGAAATTATAATACTAAAGATAAGTATAAATTGAATTAAAATATATGTTATATTTATATCACAGATAAATGCTCAATAATGAGGTTTTATGGTTAAAATGTAAAAATATATATATTGATATTTTTGATATTTACAACGAAACAGCATATGTTTGAATTTTAATAAGACTGTAAGGCTTCAGGTTGTGTAAACAATACTATAGTTTAACAGACAGAATGGATCACGAGAATTAAAATTTGGTTAATACATAGACGTTATTGAAAAAATAAAAAGCTAGTTAAAAAATTTGAATGATTGTAAAAAAGCTCAAACACAAACTGTGTCTGGATAATAAAGAATAAAAATAAGTTTTCTATTACGGTAGGGTAAAAATACTGGATAATAAAAGGTAAAATTACAAGCCTGCACCACCATATTGGGTGAAAAGGACTGGATGAAAAAGAATATAAGACTGTTATTCACGCTTTGACATTACGGCAGGTGAAATCACGTGACGTACTATCAAAGCGGGGATAACGGTTTGTTAAAAGAAATGTCTTTATATACAGTTAAAATAAGGTATAAATCAGAGATATTCTTTATGTATGACCCTTACGGACAAAATCGAAAATGTAAGGATCATAAGAATATCCCTTAAACGTATAAAAATGATGTAAATTAGACCCTAGTTTAAAATAAAACTAGGGTAGTCTGTATCGTCTGCTATATTTGTTTACACAATGAACTGTTAGGAATGTGTGAAGTCACGTGGTTTTTATACTATACTTAAAAAATAATAACTATTTACATTATTAAAACTAATTGAATTCAATATTAATTGAATTATCTAATTGTATATTTATAAAACAGGAAGGTAAAATAAACTTCTGAATAAAAACATGTTTAGGAAAAAGTTGTTTAAGATAAATAAGAGCATTTGCTAAAATATTCTTGTATAAGATTACTAAATTAATGTTACTATTAGGTTTATCAATATGTACATATCTTCTTGTTAAAATAGTTTGTCTTGCACATGATAAAATAATATTTAAAAGTTCAGAGGGAACTGATTTATTAAAATTTTGAAGTCCAAAGAGCATAAAACATTTAAAATCTTGATCATTAAAAGTAAAAGGTAAAATATCCTTTAGCATTTCTTGTATAAGGTATGTAAAAAAACTTAGATCTAGGCACTCTACAAATAGGTGTGCTGTAGTTTCTTGCTCGTCACCGCACACTGGACAGAGGTCACTTTCCACTTTTCCTATCCGTTTCAATTTAATTCTATTCCATAATACATTATGAGCTATTCTATAGTCTAAATCTATCATTTTGGGAGTTTTATAATGCTTAAAAATATTGTTGAAGGTAAGTGGCCAGTTGACATCAAAATTCTGTTTCTCCCAATAATATACAGCAGTAGGTGTTGCATCTTTAAGTTTTAATAATGTGTTATAACAGAATTTTGATGTCAGTTGGTCAGGAGACACTTTATTATTGACAATATTGAAGAAATTTTCCCCGGGATGAACTATAAATGAGCTGGATTCTATAATTTTTCTCCATTCTGCTGGTATTGAAGCTTTTATATGCTCAAAGGTGTTAATTATTTTACTCTCATCCAGTTCGGGGAATTTCTCTTCAATAATGTCAATAATAGAGTGATTTTGTAGGAATCCTGGTATAACGTAATATAAAATATCATAAAATGTTAAAATTTCTGACTGTATGAAATATTTATATGCTAAAACCTTATTATTATGACTAAGTAAAACATTATTAAAAATAGGCTGTACAGCAATATCATTTAAGGTGCAAGGATCACTTCTAAAATTATTATTTACAGCATTCCATGCTATTAAAAGTTGTCTATAGAAAGAAGGTAGTGCATTTAAAAGTTTGTGGTTAAAATGAATTTTAAAAATATCCTTGTCTAATCCATAAGATCCATATAGATTTAAAAAATATGTCATAGTATATTTCCACAAAGTGCTATTTACAGGATTAAAATATTGTTTGAGCCATTTTAACAATAATGATTGTCCCTTTAAATTGATATCCACCAACCCCATGCCTCCATTAGATTTTATTGATGTCATTACATCATATTTGATAAGGGGAGGTTTGTTATTCCATAGAAAATTAGTAGTGATAGTCTTTATTTGGTGTTGTATATGATTAGGCATGGGGATGATAGACATTGTGTAATAAAACTTAGATAGAAGGAGTGAATTTATGACAGTAACTTTGCCAAGGAGAGTCAGTTGTCTTTTTCTCCAAAAGTTTAATATACTTTGTACTTTATTGACCTTAGATTCCCAGTTGTTCTTCACACATTCCTTAACATTATTGCCAAAATAAACACCCAAAATCAAGATTATGTCAAATACAATAGTTATGGGAAGGTTTATATTAATTGTTTTATTTACTGCAGTACCAAATGGCATAATCTTGGATTTTTGGATGTTTATTTTGGCACCTGAAGCCTTACAATATTTATCTAAACATGTAAAAACAGTTTTAACAGATTCTAAGTTGGCCAGTGTCAGGGTTGTATCATCCGCATGCTGATAAATCAATGACCGAGCCTCGGAATTTTTTATTTGTATACCTTGGGCAGGGGATTGCTTGATAAGTTGATTAAGAGGCTCGGCGCATATAACATACAGCAATGCGGATAATGGACAACCCTGGCGCACTGACCGCTTTATGGGGAAATAGGGTGACAGGTGTCCATTAACCTTTATAGTACTTTTTACATCTGTGTATAAAATGTTAATCCAATTCCTAAATACTGGACCAAATCCAAAGCATTTTAGAATATGTTGCAGGTATTCGAAAGAGACACGGTCGAACGCTTTTTCCGCAAAAAAAAAAAAAAAAAAAAAAAAAAAAAATATCAATACCGCAAGTGGGAATCGAACCTGGGACCTCAAAGTTGACAAAAAGCTACGGAGACCACTCGGCTACCGAGACTTAGGGTTAACCTCAACTCTAACCCTAGGGTTAGCTAGGGTTAACCCTAAGGGTAACTCTTGATTTTGGAATGCAAACTAGGGTTAGCTCAGGAAAGGGTGAAAGCTTGCTCCAATATAGGACTTCCGCATACCAAATGAAAGAGCACGTCGTAGCGCACACGTCCAACGCAATTTGGTACCGAAAAAATGATCTTAGGGAGGTTTAATAGGTCAGTTTTAAGTTTCTCCTTACCTGCAAATGGTGCAAAGAGGGTTTAAATCGGTAGAAAGCAAATTAGGGTTAGCTATGCACAGCCTTGCCCAATTTTGATAAGATTATTTTGTTGCCTGAAAATGATTCAGGAGACAGTGTTCGACTTTAAAAAAATTAAAAAAAATATCAATACCGCAAGTGGGAATCGAACCTGGGACCTCAAAGTTGACAAAAAGCTACGGAGACCACTCGGCTACCGAGACTTAGGGTTAACATCAACTCTAACCCTAGGGTTAGCTAGGGTTAACCCTAAGGGTAACTCTTGATTTTGGAATGCAAACTAGGGTTAGCTCAGGAAAGGGTGAAAGCTTGCTCAAATATAGGACTTCCGCATACCAAATGAAAGAGCACGTCGTAGCGCACACGTCCAACGCAATTTGGTACCGAAAAAATGATCTTAGGGAGGTTTAATAGGCCAGTTTTAAGTTTCTCCTTACCTGCAAATGGTGCAAAGAGGGTTTAAATCGGTAGAAAGCAAATTAGGGTTAGCTATGCACAGCCTTGCCCAATTTTGATAAAATTATTTTGTTGCCTGAAAATGATTCAGGAGACAGTGTTCGACTTTAAAAAAATTAAAAAAAATATCAATACCGCAAGTGGGAATCGAACCTGGGACCTCAAAGTTGACAAAACGCTACGGAGACCACTCGGCTACCGAGACTTAGGGTTAACCTCAACTCTAACCCTAGGGTTAGCTAGGGTTAACCCTAAGGGTAACTCTTGATTTTGGAATGCAAACTAGGGTTAGCTCAGGAAAGGGTGAAAGCTTGCTCAAATATAGGACTTCCGCATACCAAATGAAAGAGCACGTCGTAGCGCACACGTCCAACGCAATTTGGTACCGAAAAAATGATCTTAGGGAGGTTTAATAGGTCAGTTTTAAGTTTCTCCTTACCTGCAAATGGTGCAAAGAGGGTTTAAATCGGTAGAAAGCAAATTAGGGTTAGCTATGCACAGCCTTGCCCAATTTTGATAAAATTATTTTGTTGCCTGAAAATGATTCAGGAGACAGTGTTCGACTTTAAAAAAATAAAAAAAAATATCAATACCGCAAGTGGGAATCGAACCTGGGACCTCAAAGTTGACAAAAAGCTACGGAGACCACTCGGCTACCGAGACTTAGGGTTAACCCCAACTCTAACCCTAGGGTTAACCCTAGGGGTAACTCTTGATTTTGGAATGCAAACTAGGGTTAGCTCAGGAAAGGGTAAAAGCTTGCTCCAATATAGGACTTCCGCATACCAAATGAAAGAGCACGTCGTAGCGCACACGTCCAACGCAATTTGGTACCGAAAAAATGATCTTAGGGAGGTTTAATAGGTCAGTTTTAAGTTTCTCCTTACCTGCAAATGGTGCAAAGAGGGTTTAAATCGGTAGAAAGCAAATTAGGGTTAGCTATGCACAGCCTTGCCCAATTTTGATAAAATTATTTTGTTGCCTGAAAATGATTCAGGAGACAGTGTTCGACTTTAAAAAAATTAAAAAAAATATCAATACCGCAAGTGGGAATCGAACCTGGGACCTCAAAGTTGACAAAAAGCTACGGAGACCACTCGGCTACCGAGACTTAGGGTTAACCTCAACTCTAACCCTAGGGTTAGCTAGGGTTAACCCTAAGGGTAACTCTTGATTTTGGAATGCAAACTGGGGTTAGCTCAGGAAAGGGTGAAAGCTTGCTCAAATATAGGACTTCCGCATACCAAATGAAAGAGCACGTCGTAGCGCACACGTCCAACGCAATTTGGTACCGAAAAAATGATCTTAGGGAGGTTTAATAGGCCAGTTTTAAGTTTCTCCTTACCTGCAAATGGTGCAAAGAGGGTTTAAATCGGTAGAAAGCAAATTAGGGTTAGCTATGCACAGCCTTGCCCAATTTTGATAAAATTATTTTGTTGCCTGAAAATGATTCAGGAGACAGTGTTCGACTTTAAAAAAATTAAAAAAAATATCAATACCGCAAGTGGGAATCGAACCTGAGACCTCAAAGTTGACAAAACGCTACGGAGACCACTCGGCTACCGAGACTTAGGGTTAACCTCAACTCTAACCCTAGGGTTAGCTAGGGTTAACCCTAAGGGTAACTCTTGATTTTGGAATGCAAACTAGGGTTAGCTCAGGAAAGGGTGAAAGCTTGCTCAAATATAGGACTTCCGCATACCAAATGAAAGAGCACGTCGTAGCGCACACGTCCAACGCAATTTGGTACCGAAAAAATGATCTTAGGGAGGTTTAATAGGTCAGTTTTAAGTTTCTCCTTACCTGCAAATGGTGCAAAGAGGGTTTAAATCGGTAGAAAGCAAATTAGGGTTAGCTATGCACAGCCTTGCCCAATTTTGATAAAATTATTTTGTTGCCTGAAAATGATTCAGGAGACAGTGTTCGACTTTAAAAAAATAAAAAAAAATATCAATACCGCAAGTGGGAATCGAACCTGGGACCTCAAAGTTGACAAAAAGCTACGGAGACCACTCGGCTACCGAGACTTAGGGTTAACCCCAACTCTAACCCTAGGGTTAGCTAGGGTTAACCCTAAGGGTAACTCTTGATTTTGGAATGCAAACTAGGGTTAGCTCAGGGAAGGGTGAAAGCTTGCTCAAATATAGGACTTCCGCATACCAAATGAAAGAGCACGTCGTAGCGCACACGTCCAACGCAATTTGGTACCGAAAAAATGATCTTAGGGAGGTTTAATAGGTCAGTTTTAAGTTTCTCCTTACCTGCAAATGGTGCAAAGAGGGTTTAAATCGGTAGAAATCAAATTAGGGTTAGCTATGCACAGCCTTGCCCAATTCTGATAAAATTATTTTGTTGCCTGAAATTGATTCAGGAGACAGTGTTCGACTTGAAAAAAAAAAATATCAATACCGCAAGTGGGAATCGAACCTGGGACCTCAAAGTTGACAAAAAGCTACGGAGACCACTCGGCTACCGAGACTTAGGGATTAGGGTGATTGAACAGCAACAAGTTACTATTCAATAGAAGGCACTGGCACAGGGTTAAAGTTGTGTTTAAAATAAATGTGATGCTATAAATATGCAATGAAAATCAAAGAAAAAGAAACATCACATAATTCTTCTTGGACCTAATCCAGAAATTTATAATAATTTCAATCTATGAAAAAAAAAAAACAAAAAAAACAAGAAGACATTGAAACAATTCGTGAGATACAAATGCATAAATAAAAGAATATTGCTGGGTTGTGTTTGAAATTTTCTGGAATAGAAAGAAAAAGTAATTAATGGCTATTTGTATAGAATATAACTTGCTTCATAGTCCTATATAAAAATATGAAATGAAAACACTCAATTAATCTGTAAAATCATCAGTGGGGTCCCCAACTCTAACCCTAGGGTTAGGGTTAACCCTAAGGGTAACTCTTGATTTTGGAATGCAAACTAGGGTTAGCTCGGGAAAGGGTGAAAGCTTGCTCAAATATAGGACTTCCGCATACCAAACGAAAGAGCACGTCGTAGCGCACACGTCCAACGCAATTTGGTACCGAAAAAAATATCTTAGGGAGGTTTAATAGGTCAGTTTTAAGTTTCTCCTTATCTGCAAATGGTGCAAAGAGGGTTTAAATCGGTAGAAAGCAAATTAGGGTTAGCTATGCACAGCCTTGCCCAATTTTGATAAAATTATTTTGTTGCCTGAAAATGATTCAGGAGACAGTGTTCGACTTGAAAAAAAAAAAAATATCAATACCGCAAGTGGGAATCGAACCTGGGACCTCAAAGTTCACAAAAAGCTACGGAGACCACTCGGCTACCGAGACTTAGGGTTAACCCCAACGGTTAACCCTAAGGGTAACTCTTGATTTTGGAATGGAAACTAGGGTTAGCTCGGGAAAGGGTGAAAGCTTGCTCAAATATAGGACTTCCGCATACCAAATGAAAGAGCACGTCGTAGCGCACACGTCCAACGCAATTTGGTACCGAAAAAATTATCTTAGGGAGGTTTAATAGGTCAGTTTTAAGTTTCTCCTTATCTGCAAATGGTGCAAAGAGGGTTTAAATCGGTAGAAAGTAAATTAGGGTTAGCTATGCACAGCCTTGCCCAATTTTGATAAAATTATTTTGTTGCCTGAAAATGATTCAGGAGACAGTGTTCGACTTGAAAAAAAAAAAAAATATCAATACCGCAAGTGGGAATCGAACCTGGGACCTCAAAGTTGACAAAAAGCTACGGAGACCACTCGGCTACCGAGACTTAGGGTTAACCTCAACTCTAACCCTAGGGTTAGCTAGGGTTAACCCTAAGGGTAACTCTTGATTTTGGAATGCAAACTAGGGTTAGCTCAGGAAAGGGTGAAAGCTTGCTCAAATATAGGACTTCCGCATACCAAATGAAAGAGCACGTCGTAGCGCACACGTCCAACGCAATTTGGTACCGAAAAAATGATCTTAGGGAGGTTTAATAGGTCAGTTTTAAGTTTCTCCTTACCTGCAAATGGTGCAAAGAGGGTTTAAATCGGTAGAAAGCAAATTAGGGTTAGCTATGCACAGCCTTGCCCAATTTTGATAAAATTATTTTGTTACCTGAAAATGATTCAGGAGACAGTGTTCGACTTGAAAAAAAAAAAAATATCAATACCGCAAGTGGGAATCGAACCTGGGACCTCAAAGTTGACAAAAAGCTACGGAGACCACTCGGCTACCGAGACTTAGGGTTAACCCCAACTCTAACCCTAGGGCTAACCCTAAGGGTAACTCTTGATTTTGGAATGCAAACTAGGGTTAGCTCAGGAAAGGGTGAAAGCTTGCTCAAATATAGGACTTCCGCATACCAAATGATAGAGCACGTCGTAGCGCACACGTCCAACGCAATTTGGTACCGAAAAAATGATCTTAGGGAGGTTTAATAGGTCAGTTTTACGTTTCTCCTTACCTGCAAATGGTGCAAAGAGGGTTTAAATCGGTAGAAAGCAAATTAGGGTTAGCTATGCACAGCCTTGCCCAATTTTGATAAAATTATTTTGTTGCCTGAAAATGATTCAGGAGACAGTGTTCGACTTGAAAAAAAAAAAAAAATATCAATACCGCAAGTGGGAATCGAACCTGGGACCTCAAAGTTGACAAAAAGCTACGGAGACCACTCGGCTACCGAGACTTAGGGTTAACACCAACTCTAACCCTAGGGTTAGCTAGGGTTAACCCTAAGGGTAACTCTTGATTTTGGAATGCAAACTAGGGTTAGCTCAGGAAAGGGTGAAAGCTTGCTCCAATATAGGACTTCCGCATACCAAATGAAAGAGCACGTCGTAGCGCACACGTCCAACGCAATTTGGTACCGAGAAAATGATCTTAGGGAGGTTTAATAGGTCAGTTTTGAGTTTCTCCTTACCTGCAAATGGTGCAAAGAGGGTTTAAATCGGTAGAAAGCAAATTAGGGTTAGCTATGCACAGCCTTGCCCAATTTTGATAAAATTATTTTGTTGCCTGAAAATGATTCAGGAGACAGTGTTCGACTTTAAAAAAATTAAAAAAAATATCAATACCGCAAGTGGGAATCGAACCTGGGACCTCAAAGTTGACAAAAAGCTACGGAGACCACTCGGCTACCGAGACTTAGGGTTAACCTCAACTCTAACCCTAGGGTTAGCTAGGGTTAACCCTAAGGGTAACTCTTGATTTTGGAATGCAAACTAGGGTTAGCTCAGGAAAGGGTGAAAGCTTGCTCAAATATAGGACTTCCGCATACCAAATGAAAGAGCACGTCGTAGCGCACACGTCCAACGCAATTTGGTACCGAAAAAATGATCTTAGGGAGGTTTAATAGGCCAGTTTTAAGTTTCTCCTTACCTGCAAATGGTGCAAAGAGGGTTTAAATCGGTAGAAAGCAAATTAGGGTTAGCTATGCACAGCCTTGCCCAATTCTGATAAAATTATTTTGTTGCCTGAAATTGATTCAGGAGACAGTGTTCGACTTGAAAAAAAAAAATATCAATACCGCAAGTGGGAATCGAACCTGGGACCTCAAAGTTGACAAAAAGCTACGGAGACCACTCGGCTACCGAGACTTAGGGATTAGGGTGATTGAACAGCAACAAGTTACTATTCAATAGAAGGCACTGGCACAGGGTTAAAGTTGTGTTTAAAATAAATGTGATGCTATAAATATGCAATGAAAATCAAAGAAAAAGAAACATCACATAATTCTTCTTGGACCTAATCCAGAAATTTATAATAATTTCAATCTATGAAAAAAAAAAAAAAAAAAAAACAAGAAGACATTGAAACAATTCGTGAGATACAAATGCATAAATAAAAGAATATTGCTGGGTTGTGTTTGAAATTTTCTGGAATAGAAAGAAAAAGTAATTAATGGCTATTTGTATAGAATATAACTTGCTTCATAGTCCTATATAAAAATATGAAATGAAAACACTCAATTAATCTGTAAAATCATCAGTGGGGTCCCCAACTCTAACCCTAGGGTTAGGGTTAACCCTAAGGGTAACTCTTGATTTTGGAATGCAAACTAGGGTTAGCTCGGGAAAGGGTGAAAGCTTGCTCAAATATAGGACTTCCGCATACCAAACGAAAGAGCACGTCGTAGCGCACACGTCCAACGCAATTTGGTACCGAAAAAAATATCTTAGGGAGGTTTAATAGGTCAGTTTTAAGTTTCTCCTTATCTGCAAATGGTGCAAAGAGGGTTTAAATCGGTAGAAAGCAAATTAGGGTTAGCTATGCACAGCCTTGCCCAATTTTGATAAAATTATTTTGTTGCCTGAAAATGATTCAGGAGACAGTGTTCGACTTGAAAAAAAAAAAAATATCAATACCGCAAGTGGGAATCGAACCTGGGACCTCAAAGTTCACAAAAAGCTACGGAGACCACTCGGCTACCGAGACTTAGGGTTAACCCCAACGGTTAACCCTAAGGGTAACTCTTGATTTTGGAATGGAAACTAGGGTTAGCTCGGGAAAGGGTGAAAGCTTGCTCAAATATAGGACTTCCGCATACCAAATGAAAGAGCACGTCGTAGCGCACACGTCCAACGCAATTTGAGGCGTTTTTATTTAATCAAATCGCTTTGACACTTATCAAAGTGTGCGTTTATTTAAACGAAGCGCCTACAACGATTTGAGTACAATACACACTTATTTTAGCGATTTGCCAAAGCGAGTACCCAAATCGACCAAATCGTTGAACACAGCGCTTTGGTACGATTCGATGTAGATTCAAGATGGTGGGAAACAATGCTATCAAATATGTACATTTCTAGAATTTGTTCTGATAGGATAGGATGGAGGACAGAATGTCATTTTTTAACCAGCGTTTGAATTTGTATTACAACAAAGAACAACATCAGTATTAGAATTTATTCCATATTGGCAAATTTAACTGTGTTCAATCCAAAAATAAACAGTTAGCTTTTCAATAATCTGTTTATTTGGAAGGGCAGACAACTCGATAGCAGACGAACTCGACCAAACAAATAGAACTACGTTTATTTAAGGAGAGTTGATTTGTACCACGTGATGAAACTCGGCCGTCAAAGCGAGTTGATGCGATTTGCTTGAATAAAAAGGCCTTTGGTACCGAAAAAATTATCTTAGGGAGGTTTAATAGGTCAGTTTTAAGTTTCTCCTTATCTGCAAATGGTGCAAAGAGGGTTTAAATCGGTAGAAAGTAAATTAGGGTTAGCTATGCACAGCCTTGCCCAATTTTGATAAAATTATTTTGTTGCCTGAAAATGATTCAGGAGACAGTGTTCGACTTGAAAAAAAAAAAAAAATATCAATACCGCAAGTGGGAATCGAACCTGGGACCTCAAAGTTGACAAAAAGCTACGGAGACCACTCGGCTACCGAGACTTAGGGTTAACCTCAACTCTAACCCTAGGGTTAGCTAGGGTTAACCCTAAGGGTAACTCTTGATTTTGGAATGCAAACTAGGGTTAGCTCAGGAAAGGGTGAAAGCTTGCTCAAATATAGGACTTCCGCATACCAAATGAAAGAGCACGTCGTAGCGCACACGTCCAACGCAATTTGGTACCGAAAAAATGATCTTAGGGAGGTTTAATAGGTCAGTTTTAAGTTTCTCCTTACCTGCAAATGGTGCAAAGAGGGTTTAAATCGGTAGAAAGCAAATTAGGGTTAGCTATGCACAGCCTTGCCCAATTTTGATAAAATTATTTTGTTACCTGAAAATGATTCAGGAGACAGTGTTCGACTTGAAAAAAAAAAAAAATATCAATACCGCAAGTGGGAATCGAACCTGGGACCTCAAAGTTGACAAAAAGCTACGGAGACCACTCGGCTACCGAGACTTAGGGTTAACCCCAACTCTAACCCTAGGGCTAACCCTAAGGGTAACTCTTGATTTTGGAATGCAAACTAGGGTTAGCTCAGGAAAGGGTGAAAGCTTGCTCAAATATAGGACTTCCGCATACCAAATGATAGAGCACGTCGTAGCGCACATGTCCAACGCAATTTGGTACCGAAAAAATGATCTTAGGGAGGTTTAATAGGTCAGTTTTACGTTTCTCCTTACCTGCAAATGGTGCAAAGAGGGTTTAAATCGGTAGAAAGCAAATTAGGGTTAGCTATGCACAGCCTTGCCCAATTTTGATAAAATTATTTTGTTGCCTGAAAATGATTCAGGAGACAGTGTTCGACTTGAAAAAAAAAAAAAAAATCAATACCGCAAGTGGGAATCGAACCTGGGACCTCAAAGTTGACAAAAATCTACGGAGACCACTCGGCTACCGAGACTTAGGGTTAACACCAACTCTAACCCTAGGGTTAGCTAGGGTTAACCCTAAGGGTAACTCTTGATTTTGGAATGCAAACTAGGGTTAGCTCAGGAAAGGGTGAAAGCTTGCTCCAATATAGGACTTCCGCATACCAAATGAAAGAGCACGTCGTAGCGCACACGTCCAACGCAATTTGGTACCGAGAAAATGATCTTAGGGAGGTTTAATAGGTCAGTTTTGAGTTTCTCCTTACCTGCAAATGGTGCAAAGAGGGTTTAAATCGGTAGAAAGCAAATTAGGGTTAGCTATGCACAGCCTTGCCCAATTTTGATAAAATTATTTTGTTGCCTGAAAATGATTCAGGAGACAGTGTTCGACTTTAAAAAAATTAAAAAAAATATCAATACCGCAAGTGGGAATCGAACCTGGGACCTCAAAGTTGACAAAAAGCTACGGAGACCACTCGGCTACCGAGACTTAGGGTTAACCTCAACTCTAACCCTAGGGTTAGCTAGGGTTAACCCTAAGGGTAACTCTTGATTTTGGAATGCAAACTAGGGTTAGCTCAGGAAAGGGTGAAAGCTTGCTCAAATATAGGACTTCCGCATACCAAATGAAAGAGCACGTCGTAGCGCACACGTCCAACGCAATTTGGTACCGAAAAAATGATCTTAGGGAGGTTTAATAGGCCAGTTTTAAGTTTCTCCTTACCTGCAAATGGTGCAAAGAGGGTTTAAATCGGTAGAAAGCAAATTAGGGTTAGCTATGCACAGCCTTGCCCAATTTTGATAAAATTATTTTGTTGCCTGAAAATGATTCAGGAGACAGTGTTCGACTTTAAAAAAATTAAAAAAAATATCAATACCGCAAGTGGGAATCGAACCTGGGACCTCAAAGTTGACAAAACGCTACGGAGACCACTCGGCTACCGAGACTTAGGGTTAACCTCAACTCTAACCCTAGGGTTAGCTAGGGTTAACCCTAAGGGTAACTCTTGATTTTGGAATGCAAACTAGGGTTAGCTCAGGAAAGGGTGAAAGCTTGCTCAAATATAGGACTTCCGCATACCAAATGAAAGAGCACGTCGTAGCGCACACGTCCAACGCAATTTGGTACCGAAAAAATGATCTTAGGGAGGTTTAATAGGTCAGTTTTAAGTTTCTCCTTACCTGCAAATGGTGCAAAGAGGGTTTAAATCGGTAGAAAGCAAATTAGGGTTAGCTATGCACAGCCTTGCCCAATTTTGATAAAATTATTTTGTTGCCTGAAAATGATTCAGGAGACAGTGTTCGACTTTAAAAAAATAAAAAAAAATATCAATACCGCAAGTGGGAATCGAACCTGGGACCTCAAAGTTGACAAAAAGCTACGGAGACCACTCGGCTACCGAGACTTAGGGTTAACCCCAACTCTAACCCTAGGGTTAGCTAGGGTTAACCCTAAGGGTAACTCTTGATTTTGGAATGCAAACTAGGGTTAGCTCAGGAAAGGGTGAAAGCTTGCTCAAATATAGGACTTCCGCATACCAAATGAAAGAGCACGTCGTAGCGCACACGTCCAACGCAATTTGGTACCGAAAAAATGATCTTAGGGAGGTTTAATAGGTCAGTTTTAAGTTTCTCCTTACCTGCAAATGGTGCAAAGAGGGTTTAAATCGGTAGAAAGCAAATTAGGGTTAGCTATGCACAGCCTTGCCCAATTTTGATAAAATTATTTTGTTACCTGAAAATGATTCAGGAGACAGTGTTCGACTTGAAAAAAAAAAAAAAATATCAATACCGCAAGTGGGAATCGAACCTGGGACCTCAAAGTTGACAAAAAGCTACGGAGACCACTCGGCTACCGAGACTTAGGGTTAACCCCAACTCTAACCCTAGGGCTAACCCTAAGGGTAACTCTTGATTTTGGAATGCAAACTAGGGTTAGCTCAGGAAAGGGTGAAAGCTTGCTCAAATATAGGACTTCCGCATACCAAATGATAGAGCACGTCGTAGCGCACACGTCCAACGCAATTTGGTACCGAAAAAATGATCTTAGGGAGGTTTAATAGGTCAGTTTTACGTTTCTCCTTACCTGCAAATGGTGCAAAGAGGGTTTAAATCGGTAGAAAGCAAATTAGGGTTAGCTATGCACAGCCTTGCCCAATTTTGATAAAATTATTTTGTTGCCTGAAAATGATTCAGGAGACAGTGTTCGACTTGAAAAAAAAAAAAAAATATCAATACCGCAAGTGGGAATCGAACCTGGGACCTCAAAGTTGACAAAAAGCTACGGAGACCACTCGGCTACCGAGACTTAGGGTTAACACCAACTCTAACCCTAGGGTTAGCTAGGGTTAACCCTAAGGGTAACTCTTGATTTTGGAATGCAAACTAGGGTTAGCTCAGGAAAGGTTGAAAGCTTGCTCCAATATAGGACTTCCGCATACCAAATGAAAGAGCACGTCGTAGCGCACACGTCCAACGCAATTTGGTACCGAGAAAATGATCTTAGGGAGGTTTAATAGGTCAGTTTTGAGTTTCTCCTTACCTGCAAATGGTGCAAAGAGGGTTTAAATCGGTAGAAAGCAAATTAGGGTTAGCTATGCACAGCCTTGCCCAATTTTGATAAAATTATTTTGTTGCCTGAAAATGATTCAGGAGACAGTGTTCGACTTTAAAAAAATAAAAAAAAATATCAATACCGCAAGTGGGAATCGAACCTGGGACCTCAAAGTTGACAAAAAGCTACGGAGACCACTCGGCTACCGAGACTTAGGGTTAACCTCAACTCTAACCCTAGGGTTAGCTAGGGTTAACCCTAAGGGTAACTCTTGATTTTGGAATGCAAACTAGGGTTAGCTCAGGAAAGGGTGAAAGCTTGCTCAAATATAGGACTTCCGCATACCAAATGAAAGAGCACGTCGTAGCGCACACGTCCAACGCAATTTGGTACCGAAAAAATGATCTTAGGGAGGTTTAATAGGTCAGTTTTAAGTTTCTCCTTACCTGCAAATGGTGCAAAGAGGGTTTAAATCGGTAGAAAGCAAATTAGGGTTAGCTATGCACAGCCTTGCCCAATTTTGATAAAATTATTTTGTTGCCTGAAAATGATTCAGGAGACAGTGTTCGACTTGAAAAAAAATAAAAAAAATATCAATACCGCAAGTGGGAATCGAACCTGGGACCTCAAAGTTGACAAAAAGCTACGGAGACCACTCGGCTACCGAGACTTAGGGTTAACCCCAACTCTAACCCTAGGGCTAACCCTAAGGGTAACTCTTGATTTTGGAATGCAAACTAGGGTTAGCTCAGGAAAGGGTGAAAGCTTGCTCAAATATAGGACTTCCGCATACCAAATGATAGAGCACGTCGTAGCGCACACGTCCAACGCAATTTGGTACCGAAAAAATGATCTTAGGGAGGTTTAATAGGTCAGTTTTACGTTTCTCCTTACCTGCAAATGGTGCAAAGAGGGTTTAAATCGGTAGAAAGCAAATTAGGGTTAGCTATGCACAGCCTTGCCCAATTTTGATAAAATTATTTTGTTGCCTGAAAATGATTCAGGAGACAGTGTTCGACTTGAAAAAAAAAAAAAAATATCAATACCGCAAGTGGGAATCGAACCTGGGACCTCAAAGTTGACAAAAAGCTACGGAGACCACTCGGCTACCGAGACTTAGGGTTAACACCAACTCTAACCCTAGGGTTAGCTAGGGTTAACCCTAAGGGTAACTCTTGATTTTGGAATGCAAACTAGGGTTAGCTCAGGAAAGGGTGAAAGCTTGCTCCAATATAGGACTTCCGCATACCAAATGAAAGAGCACGTCGTAGCGCACACGTCCAACGCAATTTGGTACCGAAAAAATGATCTTAGGGAGGTTTAATAGGTCAGTTTTAAGTTTCTCCTTACCTGCAAATGGTGCAAAGAGGGTTTAAATCGGTAGAAAGCAAATTAGGGTTAGCTATGCACAGCCTTGCCCAATTTTGATAAGATTATTTTGTTGCCTGAAAATGATTCAGGAGACAGTGTTCGACTTTAAAAAAATTAAAAAAAATATCAATACCGCAAGTGGGAATCGAACCTGGGACCTCAAAGTTGACAAAAAGCTACGGAGACCACTCGGCTACCGAGACTTAGGGTTAACCTCAACTCTAACCCTAGGGTTAGCTAGGGTTAACCCTAAGGGTAACTCTTGATTTTGGAATGCAAACTAGGGTTAGCTCAGGAAAGGGTGAAAGCTTGCTCAAATATAGGACTTCCGCATACCAAATGAAAGAGCACGTCGTAGCGCACACGTCCAACGCAATTTGGTACCGAAAAAATGATCTTAGGGAGGTTTAATAGGCCAGTTTTAAGTTTCTCCTTACCTGCAAATGGTGCAAAGAGGGTTTAAATCGGTAGAAATCAAATTAGGGTTAGCTATGCACAGCCTTGCCCAATTCTGATAAAATTATTTTGTTGCCTGAAATTGATTCAGGAGACAGTGTTCGACTTGAAAAAAAAAAAATATCAATACCGCAAGTGGGAATCGAACCTGGGACCTCAAAGTTGACAAAAAGCTACGGAGACCACTCGGCTACCGAGACTTAGGGTTAACCCCAACTCTAACCCTAGGGTTAGCTAGGGTTAACCCTAAGGGTAACTCTTGATTTTGGAATGCAAACTAGGGTTAGCTCGGGAAAGGGTGAAAGCTTGCTCAAATATAGGACTTCCGCATACCAAACGAAAGAGCACGTCGTAGCGCACACGTCCAACGCAATTTGGTACCGAAAAAAATATCTTAGGGAGGTTTAATAGGTCAGTTTTAAGTTTCTCCTTATCTGCAAATGGTGCAAAGAGGGTTTAAATCGGTAGAAAGCAAATTAGGGTTAGCTATGCACAGCTTTGCCCAATTTTGATAAAATTATTTTGTTGCCTGAAAATGATTCAGGAGACAGTGTTCGACTTGAAAAAAAAAAAAAAATATCAATACCGCAAGTGGGAATCGAACCTGGGACCTCAAAGTTCACAAAAAGCTACGGAGACCACTCGGCTACCGAGACTTAGGGTTAACCCCAACGGTTAACCCTAAGGGTAACTCTTGATTTTGGAATGGAAACTAGGGTTAGCTCGGGAAAGGGTGAAAGCTTGCTCAAATATAGGACTTCCGCATACCAAATGAAAGAGCACGTCGTAGCGCACACGTCCAACGCAATTTGGTACCGAAAAAATTATCTTAGGGAGGTTTAATAGGTCAGTTTTAAGTTTCTCCTTATCTGCAAATGGTGCAAAGAGGGTTTAAATCGGTAGAAAGTAAATTAGGGTTAGCTATGCACAGCCTTGCCCAATTTTGATAAAATTATTTTGTTGCCTGAAAATGATTCAGGAGACAGTGTTCGACTTGAAAAAAAAAAAAAAATATCAATACCGCAAGTGGGAATCGAACCTGGGACCTCAAAGTTCACAAAAAGCTACGGAGACCACTCGGCTACCGAGACTTAGGGTTAACCTCAACTCTAACCCTAGGGTTAGCTAGGGTTAACCCTAAGGGTAACTCTTGATTTTGGAATGCAAACTAGGGTTAGATCAGGAAAGGGTGAAAGCTTGCTCAAATATAGGACTTCCGCATACCAAATGAAAGAGCACGTCGTAGCGCACACGTCCAACGCAATTTGGTACCGAAAAAATGATCTTAGGGAGGTTTAATAGGCCAGTTTTAAGTTTCTCCTTACCTGCAAATGGTGCAAAGAGGGTTTAAATCGGTAGAAAGCAAATTAGGGTTAGCTATGCACAGCCTTGCCCAATTTTGATAAAATTATTTTGTTGCCTGAAAATGATTCAGGAGACAGTGTTCGACTTTAAAAAAATTAAAAAAAATATCAATACCGCAAGTGGGAATCGAACCTGGGACCTCAAAGTTGACAAAACGCTACGGAGACCACTCGGCTACCGAGACTTAGGGTTAACCTCAACTCTAACCCTAGGGTTAGCTAGGGTTAACCCTAAGGGTAACTCTTGATTTTGGAATGCAAACTAGGGTTAGCTCAGGAAAGGGTGAAAGCTTGCTCAAATATAGGACTTCCGCATACCAAATGAAAGAGCACGTCGTAGCGCACACGTCCAACGCAATTTGGTACCGAAAAAATGATCTTAGGGAGGTTTAATAGGTCAGTTTTAAGTTTCTCCTTACCTGCAAATGGTGCAAAGAGGGTTTAAATCGGTAGAAAGCAAATTAGGGTTAGCTATGCACAGCCTTGCCCAATTTTGATAAAATTATTTTGTTGCCTGAAAATGATTCAGGAGACAGTGTTCGACTTTAAAAAAATAAAAAAAAATATCAATACCGCAAGTGGGAATCGAACCTGGGACCTCAAAGTTGACAAAAAGCTACGGAGACCACTCGGCTACCGAGACTTAGGGTTAACCCCAACTCTAACCCTAGGGTTAGCTAGGGTTAACCCCAAAGGGTAACTCTTGATTTTGGAATGCAAACTAGGGTTAGCTCAGGAAAGGGTAAAAGCTTGCTCCAATATAGGACTTCCGCATACCAAATGAAAGAGCAGGTCGTAGCGCACACGTCCAACGCAATTTGGTACCGAAAAAATGATCTTAGGGAGGTTTAATAGGTCAGTTTTAAGTTTCTCCTTACCTGCAAATGGTGCAAAGAGGGTTTAAATCGGTAGAAAGCAAATTAGGGTTAGCTATGCACAGCCTTGCCCAATTTTGATAAAATTATTTTGTTGCCTGAAAATGATTCAGGAGACAGTGTTCGACTTGAAAAAAAAAAAAAATATCAATACCGCAAGTGGGAATCGAACCTGGGACCTCAAAGTTGACAAAAAGCTACGGAGACCACTCGGCTACCGAGACTTAGGGTTAACCTCAACTCTAACCCTAGGGTTAGCTAGGGTTAACCCTAAGGGTAACTCTTGATTTTGGAATGCAAACTAGGGTTAGCTCAGGAAAGGGTGAAAGCTTGCTCAAATATAGGACTTCCGCATACCAAATGAAAGAGCACGTCGTAGCGCACACGTCCAACGCAATTTGGTACCGAAAAAATGATCTTAGGGAGGTTTAATAGGTCAGTTTTAAGTTTCTCCTTACCTGCAAATGGTGCAAAGAGGGTTTAAATCGGTAGAAAGCAAATTAGGGTTAGCTATGCACAGCCTTGCCCAATTTTGATAAAATTATTTTGTTGCCTGAAAATGATTCAGGAGACAGTGTTCGACTTTAAAAAAATTAAAAAAAATATCAATACGGCAAGTGTGAATCGAACCTGGGACCTCAAAGTTGACAAAAAAGCTACGGAGACCACTCGGCTACCGAGACTTAGGGTTAACCTCAACTCTAACCCTAGGGTTAGCTAGGGTTAACCCTAAGGGTAACTCTTGATTTTGGAATGCAAACTAGGGTTAGCTCAGGAAAGGGTGAAAGCTTGCTCAAATATAGGACTTCCGCATACCAAATGAAAGAGCACGTCGTAGCGCACACGTCCAACGCAATTTGGTACCGAAAAAATGATCTTAGGGAGGTTTAATAGGTCAGTTTTAAGTTTCTCCTTACCTGCAAATGGTGCAAAGAGGGTTTAAATCGGTAGAAAGCAAATTAGGGTTAGCTATGCACAGCCTTGCCCAATTTTGATAAAATTATTTTGTTGCCTGAAAATGATTCAGGAGACAGTGTTCGACTTGAAAAAAAATAAAAAAAATATCAATACCGCAAGTGGGAATCGAACCTGGGACCTCAAAGTTGACAAAAAGCTACGGAGACCACTCGGCTACCGAGACTTAGGGTTAACCTCAACTCTAACCCTAGGGTTAGCTAGGGTTAACCCTAAGGGTAACTCTTGATTTTGGAATGCAAACTAGGGTTAGCTCAGGAAAGGGTGAAAGCTTGCTCCAATATAGGACTTCCGCATACCAAATGAAAGAGCACGTCGTAGCGCACACGTCCAACGCAATTTGGTACCGAAAAAATGATCTTAGGGAGGTTTAATAGGTCAGTTTTAAGTTTCTCCTTACCTGCAAATGGTGCAAAGAGGGTTTAAATCGGTAGAAAGCAAATTAGGGTTAGCTATGCACAGCCTTGCCCAATTTTGATAAGATTATTTTGTTGCCTGAAAATGATTCAGGAGACAGTGTTCGACTTTAAAAAAATAAAAAAAAATATCAATACCGCAAGTGGGAATCGAACCTGGGACCTCAAAGTTGACAAAAAGCTACGGAGACCACTCGGCTACCGAGACTTAGGGTTAACCTCAACTCTAACCCTAGGGTTAGCTAGGGTTAACCCTAAGGGTAACTCTTGATTTTGGAATGCAAACTAGGGTTAGCTCAGGAAAGGGTGAAAGCTTGCTCAAATATAGGACTTCCGCATACCAAATGAAAGAGCACGTCGTAGCGCACACGTCCAACGCAATTTGGTACCGAAAAAATGATCTTAGGGAGGTTTAATAGGCCAGTTTTAAGTTTCTCCTTACCTGCAAATGGTGCAAAGAGGGTTTAAATCGGTAGAAAGCAAATTAGGGTTAGCTATGCACAGCCTTGCCCAATTTTGATAAAATTATTTTGTTGCCTGAAAATGATTCAGGAGACAGTGTTCGACTTTAAAAAAATTAAAAAAAATATCAATACCGCAAGTGGGAATCGAACCTGGGACCTCAAAGTTGACAAAACGCTACGGAGACCACTCGGCTACCGAGACTTAGGGTTAACCTCAACTCTAACCCTAGGGTTAGCTAGGGTTAACCCTAAGGGTAACTCTTGATTTTGGAATGCAAACTAGGGTTAGCTCAGGAAAGGGTGAAAGCTTGCTCAAATATAGGACTTCCGCATACCAAATGAAAGAGCACGTCGTAGCGCACACGTCCAACGCAATTTGGTACCGAAAAAATGATCTTAGGGAGGTTTAATAGGTCAGTTTTAAGTTTCTCCTTACCTGCAAATGGTGCAAAGAGGGTTTAAATCGGTAGAAAGCAAATTAGGGTTAGCTATGCACAGCCTTGCCCAATTTTGATAAAATTATTTTGTTGCCTGAAAATGATTCAGGAGACAGTGTTCGACTTTAAAAAAATAAAAAAAAATATCAATACCGCAAGTGGGAATCGAACCTGGGACCTCAAAGTTGACAAAAAGCTACGGAGACCACTCGGCTACCAAGACCTAGGGTTAACCCAAACTCTAACCCTAGGGTTAGCTAGGGTTAACCCTAAAGGTAACTCTTGATTTTGGAATGCAAACTAGGGTTAGCTCAGGAAAGGGTAAAAGCTTGCTCCAATATAGGACTTCCGCATACCAAATGAAAGAGCACGTCGTAGCGCACACGTCCAACGCAATTTGGTACCGAAAAAATGATCTTAGGGAGGTTTAATAGGTCAGTTTTAAGTTTCTCCTTACCTGCAAATGGTGCAAAGAGGGTTTAAATCGGTAGAAAGCAAATTAGGGTTAGCTATGCACAGCCTTGCCCAATTTTGATAAAATTATTTTGTTGCCTGAAAATGATTCAGGAGACAGTGTTCGACTTTAAAAAAATTAAAAAAAATATCAATACCGCAAGTGGGAATCGAACCTGGGACCTCAAAGTTGACAAAAAGCTACGGAGACCACTCGGCTACCGAGACTTAGGGTTAACCTCAACTCTAACCCTAGGGTTAGCTAGGGTTAACCCTAAGGGTAACTCTTGATTTTGGAATGCAAACTAGGGTTAGCTCAGGAAAGGGTGAAAGCTTGCTCAAATATAGGACTTCCGCATACCAAATGAAAGAGCACGTCGTAGCGCACACGTCCAACGCAATTTGGTACCGAAAAAATGATCTTAGGGAGGTTTAATAGGTCAGTTTTAAGTTTCTCCTTACCTGCAAATGGTGCAAAGAGGGTTTAAATCGGTAGAAAGCAAATTAGGGTTAGCTATGCACAGCCTTGCCCAATTTTGATAAAATTATTTTGTTACCTGAAAATGATTCAGGAGACAGTGTTCGACTTGAAAAAAAAAAAAAAATATCAATACCGCAAGTGGGAATCGAACCTGGGACCTCAAAGTTGACAAAAAGCTACGGAGACCACTCGGCTACCGAGACTTAGGGTTAACCCCAACTCTAACCCTAGGGTTAGCTAGGGTTAACCCTAAGGGTAACTCTTGATTTTGGAATGCAAACTAGGGTTAGCTCAGGAAAGGGTAAAAGCTTGCTCCAATATAGGACTTCCGCATACCAAATGAAAGAGCACGTCGTAGCGCACACGTCCAACGCAATTTGGTTCCGAAAAAATGATCTTAGGGAGGTTTAATAGGTCAGTTTTAAGTTTCTCCTTACCTGCAAATGGTGCAAAGAGAGTTTAAATCGGTAGAAAGCAAATTAGGGTTAGCTATGCACAGCCTTGCCCAATTTTGATAAAATTATTTTGTTGCCTGAAAATGATTCAGGAGACAGTGTTCGACTTTAAAAAAATAAAAAAAAATATCAATACCGCAAGTGGGAATCGAACCTGGGACCTCAAAGTTGACAAAAAGCTACGGAGACCACTCGGCTACCGAGACTTAGGGTTAACCCCAACTCTAACCCTAGGGTTAGCTAGGGTTAACCCTAAAGGTAACTCTTGATTTTGGAATGCAAACTAGGGTTAGCTCAGGAAAGGGTAAAAGCTTGCTCCAATATAGGACTTCCGCATACCAAATGAAAGAGCACGTCGTAGCGCACACGTCCAACGCAATTTGGTACCGAAAAAATGATCTTAGGGAGGTTTAATAGGTCAGTTTTAAGTTTCTCCTTACCTGCAAATGGTGCAAAGAGGGTTTAAATCGGTAGAAAGCAAATTAGGGTTAGCTATGCACAGCCTTGCCCAATTTTGATAAAATTATTTTGTTGCCTGAAAATGATTCAGGAGACAGTGTTCGACTTTAAAAAAATTAAAAAAAATATCAATACCGCAAGTGGGAATCGAACCTGGGACCTCAAAGTTGACAAAAAGCTACGGATTTTTTTATCTTGTAAATATTTATTACACATAAATAATATACAATACAATATAATCAGAAATTATAATACTAAAGATAAGTATAAATTGAATTAAAATATATGTTATATTTATATCACAGATAAATGCTCAATAATGAGGTTTTATGGTTAAAATGTAAAAATATATATATTGATATTTTTGATATTTACAACGAAACAGCATATGTTTGAATTTTAATAAGACTGTAAGGCTTCAGGTTGTGTAAACAATACTATAGTTTAACAGACAGAATGGATCACGAGAATTAAAATTTGGTTAATACATAGACGTTATTGAAAAAATAAAAAGCTAGTTAAAAAATTTGAATGATTGTAAAAAAGCTCAAACACAAACTGTGTCTGGATAATAAAGAATAAAAATAAGTTTTCTATTACGGTAGGGTAAAAATACTGGATAATAAAAGGTAAAATTACAAGCCTGCACCACCATATTGGGTGAAAAGGACTGGATGAAAAAGAATATAAGACTGTTATTCACGCTTTGACATTACGGCAGGTGAAATCACGTGACGTACTATCAAAGCGGGGATAACGGTTTGTTAAAAGAAATGTCTTTATATACAGTTAAAATAAGGTATAAATCAGAGATATTCTTTATGTATGACCCTTACGGACAAAATCGAAAATGTAAGGATCATAAGAATATCCCTTAAACGTATAAAAATGATGTAAATTAGACCCTAGTTTAAAATAAAACTAGGGTAGTCTGTATCGTCTGCTATATTTGTTTACACAATGAACTGTTAGGAATGTGTGAAGTCACGTGGTTTTTATACTATACTTAAAAAATAATAACTATTTACATTATTAAAACTAATTGAATTCAATATTAATTGAATTATCTAATTGTATATTTATAAAACAGGAAGGTAAAATAAACTTCTGAATAAAAACATGTTTAGGAAAAAGTTGTTTAAGATAAATAAGAGCATTTGCTAAAATATTCTTGTATAAGATTACTAAATTAATGTTACTATTAGGTTTATCAATATGTACATATCTTCTTGTTAAAATAGTTTGTCTTGCACATGATAAAATAATATTTAAAAGTTCAGAGGGAACTGATTTATTAAAATTTTGAAGTCCAAAGAGCATAAAACATTTAAAATCTTGATCATTAAAAGTAAAAGGTAAAATATCCTTTAGCATTTCTTGTATAATAAGGTATGTAAAAAAACTTAGATCTAGGCACTCTACAAATAGGTGTGCTGTAGTTTCTTGCTCGTCACCGCACACTGGACAGAGGTCACTTTCCACTTTTCCTATCCGTTTCAATTTAATTCTATTCCATAATACATTATGAGCTATTCTATAGTCTAAATCTATCATTTTGGGAGTTTTATAATGCTTAAAAATATTGTTGAAGGTAAGTGGCCAGTTGACATCAAAATTCTGTTTCTCCCAATAATATACAGCAGTAGGTGTTGCATCTTTAAGTTTTAATAATGTGTTATAACAGAATTTTGATGTCAGTTGGTCAGGAGACACTTTATTATTGACAATATTGAAGAAATTTTCCCCGGGATGAACTATAAATGAGCTGGATTCTATAATTTTTCTCCATTCTGCTGGTATTGAAGCTTTTATATGCTCAAAGGTGTTAATTATTTTACTCTCATCCAGTTCGGGGAATTTCTCTTCAATAATGTCAATAATAGAGTGATTTTGTAGGAATCCTGGTATAACGTAATATAAAATATCATAAAATGTTAAAATTTCTGACTGTATGAAATATTTATATGCTAAAACCTTATTATTATGACTAAGTAAAACATTATTAAAAATAGGCTGTACAGCAATATCATTTAAGGTGCAAGGATCACTTCTAAAATTATTATTTACAGCATTCCATGCTATTAAAAGTTGTCTATAGAAAGAAGGTAGTGCATTTAAAAGTTTGTGGTTAAAATGAATTTTAAAAATATCCTTGTCTAATCCATAAGATCCATACAGATTTAAAAAATATGTCATAGTATATTTCCACAAAGTGCTATTTACAGGATTAAAATATTGTTTGAGCCATTTTAACAATAATGATTGTCCCTTTAAATTGATATCCACCAACCCCATGCCTCCATTAGATTTTATTGATGTCATTACATCATATTTGATAAGGGGAGGTTTGTTATTCCATAGAAAATTAGTAGTGATAGTCTTTATTTGGTGTTGTATATGATTAGGCATGGGGATGATAGACATTGTGTAATAAAACTTAGATAGAAGGAGTGAATTTATGACAGTAACTTTGCCAAGGAGAGTCAGTTGTCTTTTTCTCCAAAAGTTTAATATACTTTGTACTTTATTGACCTTAGATTCCCAGTTGTTCTTCACACATTCCTTAACATTATTGCCAAAATAAACACCCAAAATCAAGATTATGTCAAATACAATAGTTATGGGAAGGTTTATATTAATTGTTTTATTTACTGCAGTACCAAATGGCATAATCTTGGATTTTTGGATGTTTATTTTGGCACCTGAAGCCTTACAATATTTATCTAAACATGTAAAAACAGTTTTAACAGATTCTAAGTTGGCCAGTGTCAGGGTTGTATCATCCGCATGCTGATAAATCAATGACCGAGCCTCGGAATTTTTTATTTGTATACCTTGGGCAGGGGATTGCTTGATAAGTTGATTAAGAGGCTCGGCGCATATAACATACAGCAATGCGGATAATGGACAACCCTGGCGCACTGACCGCTTTATGGGGAAATAGGGTGACAGGTGTCCATTAACCTTTATAGTACTTTTTACATCTGTGTATAAAATGTTAATCCAATTCCTAAATACTGGACCAAATCCAAAGCATTTTAGAATATGTTGCAGGTATTCGAAAGAGACACGGTCGAACGCTTTTTCCGCAAAAAAAAAAAAAAAAAAAAAAAAAAAAAAAAAATATCAATACCGCAAGTGGGAATCGAACCTGGGACCTCAAAGTTGACAAAAAGCTACGGAGACCACTCGGCTACCGAGACTTAGGGTTAACCTCAACTCTAACCCTAGGGTTAGCTAGGGTTAACCCTAAGGGTAACTCTTGATTTTGGAATGCAAACTAGGGTTAGCTCAGGAAAGGGTGAAAGCTTGCTCCAATATAGGACTTCCGCATACCAAATGAAAGAGCACGTCGTAGCGCACACGTCCAACGCAATTTGGTACCGAAAAAATGATCTTAGGGAGGTTTAATAGGTCAGTTTTAAGTTTCTCCTTACCTGCAAATGGTGCAAAGAGGGTTTAAATCGGTAGAAAGCAAATTAGGGTTAGCTATGCACAGCCTTGCCCAATTTTGATAAAATTATTTTGTTGCCTGAAAATGATTCAGGAGACAGTGTTCGACTTGAAAAAAAATAAAAAAAATATCAATACCGCAAGTGGGAATCGAACCTGGGACCTCAAAGTTGACAAAAAGCTACGGAGACCACTCGGCTACCGAGACTTAGGGTTAACATCAACTCTAACCCTAGGGTTAGCTAGGGTTAACCCTAAGGGTAACTCTTGATTTTGGAATGCAAACTAGGGTTAGCTCAGGAAAGGGTGAAAGCTTGCTCAAATATAGGACTTCCGCATACCAAATGAAAGAGCACGTCGTAGCGCACACGTCCAACGCAATTTGGTACCGAAAAAATGATCTTAGGGAGGTTTAATAGGCCAGTTTTAAGTTTCTCCTTACCTGCAAATGGTGCAAAGAGGGTTTAAATCGGTAGAAAGCAAATTAGGGTTAGCTATGCACAGCCTTGCCCAATTTTGATAAAATTATTTTGTTGCCTGAAAATGATTCAGGAGACAGTGTTCGACTTTAAAAAAATTAAAAAAAATATCAATACCGCAAGTGGGAATCGAACCTGGGACCTCAAAGTTGACAAAACGCTACGGAGACCACTCGGCTACCGAGACTTAGGGTTAACCTCAACTCTAACCCTAGGGTTAGCTAGGGTTAACCCTAAGGGTAACTCTTGATTTTGGAATGCAAACTAGGGTTAGCTCAGGAAAGGGTGAAAGCTTGCTCAAATATAGGACTTCCGCATACCAAATGAAAGAGCACGTCGTAGCGCACACGTCCAACGCAATTTGGTACCGAAAAAATGATCTTAGGGAGGTTTAATAGGTCAGTTTTAAGTTTCTCCTTACCTGCAAATGGTGCAAAGAGGGTTTAAATCGGTAGAAAGCAAATTAGGGTTAGCTATGCACAGCCTTGCCCAATTTTGATAAAATTATTTTGTTGCCTGAAAATGATTCAGGAGACAGTGTTCGACTTTAAAAAAATAAAAAAAAATATCAATACCGCAAGTGGGAATCGAACCTGGGACCTCAAAGTTGACAAAAAGCTACGGAGACCACTCGGCTACCGAGACTTAGGGTTAACCCCAACTCTAACCCTAGGGTTAACCCTAGGGGTAACTCTTGATTTTGGAATGCAAACTAGGGTTAGCTCAGGAAAGGGTAAAAGCTTGCTCCAATATAGGACTTCCGCATACCAAATGAAAGAGCACGTCGTAGCGCACACGTCCAACGCAATTTGGTACCGAAAAAATGATCTTAGGGAGGTTTAATAGGTCAGTTTTAAGTTTCTCCTTACCTGCAAATGGTGCAAAGAGGGTTTAAATCGGTAGAAAGCAAATTAGGGTTAGCTATGCACAGCCTTGCCCAATTTTGACAAAATTATTTTGTTGCCTGAAAATGATTCAGGAGACAGTGTTCGACTTTAAAAAAATTAAAAAAAATATCAATACCGCAAGTGGGAATCGAACCTGGGACCTCAAAGTTGACAAAACGCTACGGAGACCACTCGGCTACCGAGACTTAGGGTTAACCTCAACTCTAACCCTAGGGTTAGCTAGGGTTAACCCTAAGGGTAACTCTTGATTTTGGAATGCAAACTAGGGTTAGCTCAGGAAAGGGTGAAAGCTTGCTCAAATATAGGACTTCCGCATACCAAATGAAAGAGCACGTCGTAGCGCACACGTCCAACGCAATTTGGTACCGAAAAAATGATCTTAGGGAGGTTTAATAGGTCAGTTTTAAGTTTCTCCTTACCTGCAAATGGTGCAAAGAGGGTTTAAATCGGTAGAAAGCAAATTAGGGTTAGCTATGCACAGCCTTGCCCAATTTTGATAAAATTATTTTGTTGCCTGAAAATGATTCAGGAGACAGTGTTCGACTTTAAAAAAATAAAAAAAAATATCAATACCGCAAGTGGGAATCGAACCTGGGACCTCAAAGTTGACAAAAAGCTACGGAGACCACTCGGCTACCGAGACTTAGGGTTAACCCCAACTCTAACCCTAGGGTTAGCTAGGGTTAACCCTAAGGGTAACTCTTGATTTTGGAATGCAAACTAGGGTTAGCTCAGGAAAGGGTAAAAGCTTGCTCCATTATAGGACTTCCGCATACCAAATGAAAGAGCACGTCGTAGCGCACACGTCCAACGCAATTTGGTACCGAAAAAATGATCTTAGGGAGGTTTAATAGGTCAGTTTTAAGTTTCTCCTTACCTGCAAATGGTGCAAAGAGGGTTTAAATCGGTAGAAAGCAAATTAGGGTTAGCTATGCACAGCCTTGCCCAATTTTGATAAAATTATTTTGTTGCCTGAAAATGATTCAGGAGACAGTGTTCGACTTTAAAAAAATTAAAAAAAATATCAATACCGCAAGTGGGAATCGAACCTGGGACCTCAAAGTTGACAAAAAGCTACGGAGACCACTCGGCTACCGAGACTTAGGGTTAACCTCTACTCTAACCCTAGGGTTAGCTAGGGTTAACCCTAAGGGTAACTCTTGATTTTGGAATGCAAACTGGGGTTAGCTCAGGAAAGGGTGAAAGCTTGCTCAAATATAGGACTTCCGCATACCAAATGAAAGAGCACGTCGTAGCGCACACGTCCAACGCAATTTGGTACCGAAAAAATGATCTTAGGGAGGTTTAATAGGTCAGTTTTAAGTTTCTCCTTACCTGCAAATGGTGCAAAGAGGGTTTAAATCGGTAGAAAGCAAATTAGGGTTAGCTATGCACAGCCTTGCCCAATTTTGATAAAATTATTTTGTTGCCTGAAAATGATTCAGGAGACAGTGTTCGACTTTAAAAAAATAAAAAAAAATATCAATACCGCAAGTGGGAATCGAACCTGGGACCTCAAAGTTGACAAAAAGCTACGGAGACCACTCGGCTACCGAGACTTAGGGTTAACCTCAACTCTAACCCTAGGGTTAGCTAGGGTTAACCCTAAGGGTAACTCTTGATTTTGGAATGCAAACTAGGGTTAGCTCAGGAAAGGGTGAAAGCTTGCTCCAATATAGGACTTCCGCATACCAAATGAAAGAGCACGTCGTAGCGCACACGTCCAACGCAATTTGGTACCGAAAAAATGATCTTAGGGAGGTTTAATAGGTCAGTTTTAAGTTTCTCCTTACCTGCAAATGGTGCAAAGAGGGTTTAAATCGGTAGAAAGCAAATTAGGGTTAGCTATGCACAGCCTTGCCCAATTTTGATAAGATTATTTTGTTGCCTGAAAATGATTCAGGAGACAGTGTTCGACTTTAAAAAAATAAAAAAAAATATCAATACCGCAAGTGGGAATCGAACCTGGGACCTCAAAGTTGACAAAAAGCTACGGAGACCACTCAGCTACCGAGACTTAGGGTTAACCTCAACTCTAACCCTAGGGTTAGCTAGGGTTAACCCTAAGGGTAACTCTTGATTTTGGAATGCAAACTAGGGTTAGCTCAGGAAAGGGTGAAAGCTTGCTCAAATATAGGACTTCCGCATACCAAATGAAAGAGCACGTCGTAGCACACACGTCCAACGCAATTTGGTACCGAAAAAATGATCTTAGGGAGGTTTAATAGGCCAGTTTTAAGTTTCTCCTTACCTGCAAATGGTGCAAAGAGGGTTTAAATCGGTAGAAAGCAAATTAGGGTTAGCTATGCACAGCCTTGCCCAATTTTGATAAAATTATTTTGTTGCCTGAAAATGATTCAGGAGACAGTGTTCGACTTTAAAAAAATTAAAAAAAATATCAATACCGCAAGTGGGAATCGAACCTGGGACCTCAAAGTTGACAAAACGCTACGGAGACCACTCGGCTACCGAGACTTAGGGTTAACCTCAACTCTAACCCTAGGGTTAGCTAGGGTTAACCCTAAGGGTAACTCTTGATTTTGGAATGCAAACTAGGGTTAGCTCAGGAAAGGGTGAAAGCTTGCTCAAATATAGGACTTCCGCATACCAAATGAAAGAGCACGTCGTAGCGCACACGTCCAACGCAATTTGGTACCGAAAAAATGATCTTAGGGAGGTTTAATAGGTCAGTTTTAAGTTTCTCCTTACCTGCAAATGGTGCAAAGAGGGTTTAAATCGGTAGAAAGCAAATTAGGGTTAGCTATGCACAGCCTTGCCCAATTTTGATAAAATTATTTTGTTGCCTGAAAATGATTCAGGAGACAGTGTTCGACTTTAAAAAAATAAAAAAAAATATCAATACCGCAAGTGGGAATCGAACCTGGGACCTCAAAGTTGACAAAAAGCTACGGAGACCACTCGGCTACCGAGACTTAGGGTTAACCTCAACTCTAACCCTAGGGTTAGCTAGGGTTAACCCTAAGGGTAACTCTTGATTTTGGAATGCAAACTAGGGTTAGCTCAGGAAAGGGTGAAAGCTTGCTCAAATATAGGACTTCCGCATACCAAATGAAAGAGCACGTCGTAGCGCACACGTCCAACGCAATTTGGTACCGAGAAAATGATCTTAGGGAGGTTTAATAGGTCAGTTTTGAGTTTCTCCTTACCTGCAAATGGTGCAAAGAGGGTTTAAATCGGTAGAAAGCAAATTAGGGTTAGCTATGCACAGCCTTGCCCAATTTTGATAAAATTATTTTGTTGCCTGAAAATGATTCAGGAGACAGTGTTCGACTTTAAAAAAATTAAAAAAAATATCAATACCGCAAGTGGGAATCGAACCTGGGACCTCAAAGTTGACAAAAAGCTACGGAGACCACTCGGCTACCGAGACTTAGGGTTAACCTCAACTCTAACCCTAGGGTTAGCTAGGGTTAACCCTAAGGGTAACTCTTGATTTTGGAATGCAAACTAGGGTTAGCTCAGGAAAGGGTGAAAGCTTGCTCCAATATAGGACTTCCGCATACCAAATGAAAGAGCACGTCGTAGCGCACACGTCCAACGCAATTTGGTACCGAAAAAATGATCTTAGGGAGGTTTAATAGGTCAGTTTTAAGTTTCTCCTTACCTGCAAATGGTGCAAAGAGGGTTTAAATCGGTAGAAAGCAAATTAGGGTTAGCTATGCACAGCCTTGCCCAATTTTGATAAAATTATTTTGTTGCCTGAAAATGATTCAGGAGACAGTGTTCGACTTTAAAAAAATAAAAAAAAATATCAATACCGCAAGTGGGAATCGAACCTGGGACCTCAAAGTTGACAAAAAGCTACGGAGACCACTCGGCTACCGAGACTTAGGGTTAACCTCAACTCTAACCCTAGGGTTAGCTAGGGTTAACCCTAAGGGTAACTCTTGATTTTGGAATGCAAACTAGGGTTAGCTCAGGAAAGGGTGAAAGCTTGCTCAAATATAGGACTTCCGCATACCAAATGAAAGAGCACGTCGTAGCGCACACGTCCAACGCAATTTGGTACCGAGAAAATGATCTTAGGGAGGTTTAATAGGTCAGTTTTGAGTTTCTCCTTACCTGCAAATGGTGCAAAGAGGGTTTAAATCGGTAGAAAGCAAATTAGGGTTAGCTATGCACAGCCTTGCCCAATTTTGATAAAATTATTTTGTTGCCTGAAAATGATTCAGGAGACAGTGTTCGACTTTAAAAAAATTAAAAAAAATATCAATACCGCAAGTGGGAATCGAACCTGGGACCTCAAAGTTGACAAAAAGCTACGGAGACCACTCGGCTACCGAGACTTAGGGTTAACCTCAACTCTAACCCTAGGGTTAGCTAGGGTTAACCCTAAGGGTAACTCTTGATTTTGGAATGCAAACTAGGGTTAGCTCAGGAAAGGGTGAAAGCTTGCTCCAATATAGGACTTCCGCATACCAAATGAAAGAGCACGTCGTAGCGCACACGTCCAACGCAATTTGGTACCGAAAAAATGATCTTAGGGAGGTTTAATAGGTCAGTTTTAATTTTCTCCTTACCTGCAAATGGTGCAAAGAGGGTTTAAATCGGTAGAAAGCAAATTAGGGTTAGCTATGCACAGCCTTGCCCAATTTTGATAAAATTATTTTGTTGCCTGAAAATGATTCAGGAGACAGTGTTCGACTTGAAAAAAAATAAAAAAAATATCAATACCGCAAGTGGGAATCGAACCTGGGACCTCAAAGTTGACAAAAAGCTACGGAGACCACTCGGCTACCGAGACTTAGGGTTAACCTCAACTCTAACCCTAGGGTTAGCTAGGGTTAACCCTAAGGGTAACTCTTGATTTTGGAATGCAAACTAGGGTTAGCTCAGGAAAGGGTGAAAGCTTGCTCAAATATAGGACTTCCGCATACCAAATGAAAGAGCACGTCGTAGCGCACACGTCCAACGCAATTTGGTACCGAAAAAATGATCTTAGGGAGGTTTAATAGGCCAGTTTTAAGTTTCTCCTTACCTGCAAATGGTGCAAAGAGGGTTTAAATCGGTAGAAAGCAAATTAGGGTTAGCTATGCACAGCCTTGCCCAATTTTGATAAAATTATTTTGTTGCCTGAAAATGATTCAGGAGACAGTGTTCGACTTTAAAAAAATAAAAAAAAATATCAATACCGCAAGTGGGAATCGAACCTGGGACCTCAAAGTTGACAAAAAGCTACGGAGACCACTCGGCTACCGAGACTTAGGGTTAACCCCAACTCTAACCCTAGGGTTAGCTAGGGTTAACCGGGTAACTCTTGATTTTGGAATGCAAACTAGGGTTAGCTCAGGAAAGGGTAAAAGCTTGCTCCAATATAGGACTTCCGCATACCAAATGAAAGAGCACGTCGTAGCGCACACGTCCAACGCAATTTGGTACCGAAAAAATGATCTTAGGGAGGTTTAATAGGTCAGTTTTAAGTTTCTCCTTACCTGCAAATGGTGCAAAGAGGGTTTAAATCGGTAGAAAGCAAATTAGGGTTAGCTATGCACAGCCTTGCCCAATTTTGATAAAATTATTTTGTTGCCTGAAAATGATTCAGGAGACAGTGTTCGACTTTAAAAAAATAAAAAAAAATATCAATACCGCAAGTGGGAATCGAACCTGGGACCTCAAAGTTGACAAAAAGCTACGGAGACCACTCGGCTACCGAGACTTAGGGTTAACCTCAACTCTAACCCTAGGGTTAGCTAGGGTTAACCCTAAGGGTAACTCTTGATTTTGGAATGCAAACTAGGGTTAGCTCAGGAAAGGGTGAAAGCTTGCTCAAATATAGGACTTCCGCATACCAAATGAAAGAGCACGTCGTAGCGCACACGTCCAACGCAATTTGGTACCGAAAAAATGATCTTAGGGAGGTTTAATAGGTCAGTTTTAAGTTTCTCCTTACCTGCAAATGGTGCAAAGAGGGTTTAAATCGGTAGAAAGCAAATTAGGGTTAGCTATGCACAGCCTTGCCCAATTTTGATAAAATTATTTTGTTACCTGAAAATGATTCAGGAGACAGTGTTCGACTTGAAAAAAAAAAAAAAATATCAATACCGCAAGTGGGAATCGAACCTGGGACCTCAAAGTTGACAAAAAGCTACGGAGACCACTCGGCTACCGAGACTTAGGGTTAATCCCAACTCTAACCCTAGGGTTAGCTAGGGTTAACCCTAAGGGTAACTCTTGATTTTGGAATGCAAACTAGGGTTAGCTCGGGAAAGGGTGAAAGCTTGCTCAAATATAGGACTTCCGCATACCAAATGATAGAGCACGTCGTAGCGCACACGTCCAACGCAATTTGGTACCGAAAAAATGATCTTAGGGAGGTTTAATAGGTCAGTTTTACGTTTCTCCTTACCTGCAAATGGTGCAAAGAGGGTTTAAATCGGTAGAAAGCAAATTAGGGTTAGCTATGCACAGCCTTGCCCAATTTTGATAAAATTATTTTGTTGCCTGAAAATGATTCAGGAGACAGTGTTCGACTTGAAAAAAAAAAAAATATCAATACCGCAAGTGGGAATCGAACCTGGGACCTCAAAGTTGACAAAAAGCTACGGAGACCACTCGGCTACCGAGACTTAGGGTTAACACCAACTCTAACCCTAGGGTTAGCTAGGGTTAACCCTAAGGGTAACTCTTGATTTTGGAATGCAAACTAGGGTTAGCTCAGGAAAGGGTGAAAGCTTGCTCCAATATAGGACTTCCGCATACCAAATGAAAGAGCACGTCGTAGCGCACACGTCCAACGCAATTTGGTACCGCAAAAATGATCTTAGGGAGGTTTAATAGGTCAGTTTTAAGTTTCTCCTTACCTGCAAATGGTGCAAAGAGGGTTTAAATCGGTAGAAAGCAAATTAGGGTTAGCTATGCACAGCCTTGCCCAATTTTGATAAAATTATTTTGTTGCCTGAAAATGATTCAGGAGACAGTGTTCGACTTGAAAAAAAATAAAAAAAATATCAATACCGCAAGTGGGAATCGAACCTGGGACCTCAAAGTTGACAAAAAGCTACGGAGACCACTCGGCTACCGAGACTTAGGGTTAACCTCAACTCTAACCCTAGGGTTAGCTAGGGTTAACCCTAAGGGTAACTCTTGATTTTGGAATGCAAACTAGGGTTAGCTCAGGAAAGGGTGAAAGCTTGCTCAAATAAAGGACTTCCGCATACCAAATGAAAGAGCACGTCGTAGCGCACACGTCCAACGCAATTTGGTACCGAAAAAATGATCTTAGGGAGGTTTAATAGGTCAGTTTTAAGTTTCTCCTTACCTGCAAATGGTGCAAAGAGGGTTTAAATCGGTAGAAGGCAAATTAGGGTTAGCTATACACAGCCTTGCCCAATTTTGATAAGATTATTTTGTTGCCTGAAAATGATTCAGGAGACAGTGTTCGACTTGAAAAAAATAAAAAAAAATATCAATACCGCAAGTGGGAATCGAACCTGGGACCTCAAAGTTGACAAAAAGCTACGGAGACCACTCGGCTACCGAGACTTAGGGTTAACCCCAACTCTAACCCTAGGGTTAGCTAGGGTTAACCCTAGGGGTAACTCTTGATTTTGGAATGCAAACTAGGGTTAGCTCAGGAAAGGGTGAAAGCTTGCTCAAATATAGGACTTCCGCATACCAAATGAAAGAGCACGTCGTAGCGCACACGTCCAACGCAATTTGGTACCGAAAAAATGATCTTAGGGAGGTTTAATATGTCAGTTTTAAGTTTCACCTTACCTGCAAATGGTGCAAAGAGGGTTTAAATCGGTAGAAAGCAAATTAGGGTTAGCTATGCACAGCCTTGCCCAATTTTGATAAAATTATTTTGTTGTCTGAAAATGATTCAGGAGACAGTGTTCGACTTGAAAAAAATAAAAAAAAATATCAATACCGCAAGTGGGAATCGAACCTGGGACCTCAAAGTTGACAAAAAGCTACGGAGACCACTCGGCTACCGAGACTTAGGGTTAACCCCAACTCTAACCCTAGGGTTAGCTAGGGTTAACCCTAAGGGTAACTCTTGATTTTGGAATGCAAACTAGGGTTAGCTCAGGAAAGGGTGAAAGCTTGCTCCAATATAGGACTTCCGCATACCAAATGAAAGAGCACGTCGTAGCGCACACGTCCAACGCAATTTGGTACCGAAAAAATGATCTTAGGGAGGTTTAATAGGTCAGTTTTAAGTTTCTCCTTACCTGCAAATGGTGCAAAGAGGGTTTAAATCGGTAGAAAGCAAATTAGGGTTAGCTATGCACAGCCTTGCCCAATTTTGATAAAATTATTTTGTTGCCTGAAAATGATTCAGGAGACAGTGTTCGACTTTAAAAAAATTAAAAAAAATATCAATACCGCAAGTGGGAATCGAACCTGGGACCTCAAAGTTGACAAAAAGCTACGGAGACCACTCGGCTACCGAGACTTAGGGTTAACACCAACTTAGGGTTAGCTAGGGTTAACCCTAAGGGTAACTCTTGATTTTGGAATGCAAACTAGGGTTAGCTCGGGAAAGGGTGAAAGCTTGCTCAAATATAGGACTTCCGCATACCAAATGAAAGAGCACGTCGTAGCGCACACGTCCAACGCAATTTGGTACCGAAAAAATGATCTTAGGGAGGTTTAATAGGTCAGTTTTAAGTTTCTCCTTACCTGCAAATGGTGCAAAGAGGGTTTAAATCGGTAGAAAGCAAATTAGGGTTAGCTATGCACAGCCTTGCCCAATTTTGATAAAATTATTTTGTTGCCTGAAAATGATTCAGGAGACAGTGTTCGACTTGAAAAAAATAAAAAAAAATATCAATACCGCAAGTGGGAATCGAACCTGGGACCTCAAAGTTGACAAAAAGCTACGGAGACCACTCGGCTACCGGCTAGGGTTAACCCTAAGGGTAACTCTTGATTTTGGAATGCAAACTAGGGTTAGCTCAGGAAAGGGTGAAAGCTTGCTCAAATATAGGACTTCGGCATACCAAATGAAAGAGCACGTCGTAGCGCACTCGTCCAACGCAATTTGGTACCGAAAACATTATCTTAGGGAGGTTTAATGGGTCAGTTTTAAGTTTCTCCTTATCTGCAAATGGTGCAAAGAGGGTTTAAATCGGTAGAAAGCAAATTAGGGTTAGTTATGCACAGCCTTGCCCAATTTTGATAAAATTATTTTGTTGCCTGAAAATGATTCAGGAGACAGTGTTTGACTTGAAAAAAATAAAAAAAATATCAATACTGCAAGTGAGAATCGAACCTGGGACCTCAAAGTTGACAAAAAGCTACGGAGACCACTCGGCTACCGAGACTTAGGGTTAACCTCAACTCTAACCTAGCTATGGTTAACCCTAAGGGTAACTCTTGATTTTGGAATGCAAACTAGGGTTAGCTCAGGAAAGGGTGAAAGCTTGCTCAAATATAGGACTTCGGCATCCCAAATGAAAGAGCACGTCGTAGCGCACACACGTCCAACGCAATTTGGTACCGAAAAAATTATCTTAGGGAGGTTTAATAGGTCAGTTTTAAGTTTCTCCTTACCTGCAAATGGTGCAAAGAGGGTTTAAATCGGTAGAAAGCAAATTAGGGTTAGCTATGCACAGCCTTACCCAATTTTGATAAAATTATTTTGTTGCCTGAAAATGATTCAGGAGACAGTGTTTGACTTGAAAAAAATAAAAAAATATCAATACTGCAATTGGCCATGCAGAGTGTTCGTCTTTAACTGGTCGGTCCGTTAAATTAGATTTTTCTCACTGGTCAGTAAAAGATTAAAGGCTAAAGATTACATCTTTTTTCAATTTTGCGTTGGATCGGGTTGTTTTTTTTTGGGGGGGGGGGGGGGGGTTATGTCAAGAACTTTTCATCTCGAAATGTGACATAGTTCTGAATTATGCTATTTAATTTGAATCGTTTTTGTCATAATATTGTAAATCGTAATTTAATTCCTAACTTTATACACTTTCACTTATGATAAAAAAAAAATTGTCGCATCTTGTCATGTTTTTGTAATTCCTAAATGAATTCTTTCTTTTGTACACAGCCACGGGCCAGCCATAAGAAGAACAAAAATTGACCAAAAATATAGAAAACGAATATTTAAATTTGATTTGTAGAAGAAAAGGGAAATTAATCCTCGATTCGCCACAAGTAGGTTTCTCTAAGATTTCACATTAAACCGATATTTTGAATAACTTGATCATGGATTATAATAATGATATTTTCGTTTGTTTTTTTTAAAAAAAGAAAGTTTTTTTTTTTTAAGAAACCATTTCCACCAATCAGACATCAGATATTTGTTTATTTACATCATGGCGTCCAAAGATATGCAGGTGCTTGTATTTCATTTAAGATTAAAATTAAAAGGAATATATTCACTAACTCGACCAAAAAAACTTATAGACTCAGAATCTGAAATTTTTAGCTAATCTAATCCGTAATAATATTCCAAATCAAATCCCTGTATATCTTTTTCTTCAGATAAAACCTGCCGTTGAGTGGTCTAACTCTTTCCCCTGCCTGCCTACCCCCGTCAACGGCAGGTTTTATCTGACTATCCCCTGCCTAGCCTATGCTGATAGTGATACTGTGATAGCTATTTGGACGGATATGGCTGGGGGAGAGAGTCAAAAGAACTACTCAGCAAGTTGAAAAGTTCTTTTAATTTTTGGGATTATTCTTATATGAGAATTGGAATATCAGCCTGACAATGCTACTGTTTCTGTTTGTCTTTAGAATGTCTTTGCTTTGATAAAAAATATAATTTTTGTAAGTTTACATTAAATGGAAATACAATTCTCTCCCAGAAATTTCAACCCAAAAAGGTCACCAATTTGTCCTCTGTAAAAACAAATTTTGAAGACTCAAATTGTGTTCCTAAGACTAACAATACTAATTTGAAGCTCCTATTCCAGTTCGTAAAAAAATTATGGTAAAATTTCAAAAAACTGTTTAGCTTGCACAGACAGTAGGTCTCAAAAACTTGCAGTTTTCCGCACCTTCACGGGTGCTGGGGTTTTAAAGCGTATTTATTTACCTCGAATCCACAAAACTTCAAAATATTTGGAAAGATGGATGATTTTGTAGTTGTAGTTCATTAATACCATCATTACCCTCCTACGCCACCCATGTCCCACTCGCTGTTCCAACCAATTTTTTTTTAAGAAATTCAATCTTTCAATCGGCTGCATGCGCAATAAAAATTTGTCATCAGAGGGTCACATTTTTATTCTGGATTTATCAGATTATTTAGGTAATCTGTTGTATAGCTATGCCGCCAAGAAACTGTAAGTCCCCCCCCCCCCCCCCCCCCCCCCCCCCTTATGAATATACAATCGTATTGACCAAGTTTGAAAATTTAGATTTTTTGTTCATTCTAAGAGGTTGTATTCCTTTAACTAGCTAGTTAACAATTTATTACCTTTGACTTGTTATGATGCAGAAATGTAGAAAAAAATGTTGGAATAATTCATTTTAGAAGGTTGATTTATTTCAGTCAAAACAGCAAAATGGTTCTACGACAGTTATTGTTAATTCAGATAGAGCTAAAAAATCTGAACTTCTTCGTGAGATTCACAAACTGGAAGTGCAGTGAGTAATATTCTTCTTCAACAGAAACTGATATGAAATTTTAAAGGGATATGTTTACTAACCATGTGACCAAAAAACCTTTAGTCTCAGAACCTGGAATTTTTTAGCTAATCTAATCCATATTAATGATCCAAACTCTCCCTCAAAATTTAAGCCTCCAAATCCCCATGTATCCATAAATGTCAGCTTTTGAAAGTCTAAATTACGACTTCAAAAATGCTGAACATTCCCCTTTAACCAAGACTGATTTTGCATTGATAACAGTCATCGATATAGAGACAATTTTTGAATCATCCTTTTAATTTAGTAGCTGACATATATTCCCTCTTTGATATTTACACTTAAGAATCTTAAGATCATAGTATGAACATGCACAAAGTTAAGACAACTATATTTAACAGTGCCTGCATTTCTTCGATATTATTGACTTATGTTTGTTTAGGATACAAGCTATGGAAAGAGAGAAGATGACCCATATTTATAGTAAAAGAAGTGATTTTAGATCAGATTTCAGCCAGTTAGAAGAACAAGATAATAATTCCTCTCTAGAAAGAAAAACTGAAAGTAAGCAGTTAAATCAAACAATTTGTCTAATTCTGCAAACAAATTGCTTCAATGTCCTAAACCAGAATATACACATGAAATAGAGCTCAAACATATATCTCAAACCATAGAAAGTTAAACATAAAGATATAGATGAGCTCATACGATACGATGGTACAGTATCACATAATGTGGGATCATCTGAGGTGGCTATATAGCCAAACCTCTACTCCAGTATCAGCACTGCACTGATGAGGCCCAGAAGAGGGAAACAGTACTGTTTGCAGTTAGATGAGCTCATATATATATATGACCTCTTACCTTTTAAAGCTAATAATTTTTTTTACAAGATGACTTGGAATGAAACCATCTTAATGTTCATCTTAACGTCATGTGTATTCAAAATTTTCAATAAGATTTCATTTGACATTTAATCTAATGTACAGATTTTTTTTTTAATTTATACTTTCAGAGGTCAAAGTTCAGCAACAATTAGAAAAGATTAATCATATGGTCAAAAGATTTCAGAGAGAGTTAAAAGATATCAAGCCTACACCAGAATGTATGTTGATCATTCTATCTAGTATTCAATAGTAAATGTATTTTGACACAATTTCTGATATTTCATGGAAGACAGAACCTAAATCATGTTTTTACTCCATTTTACTCAAGTTACAACTTTTTTCATTCTGATCTGATATTTTAAATATCTCTTGATCCTCTGCAACTAATGTAAGATCATTATTTTAATAGTTGACAATAAAGCGAATACACCAATTGCCATTTAATAAAACAATTTATCGCTTTATCGTCAAATTTAGCAAAGGATGTCAAATCACTTCATCTTCAAGTGAAGCCATATGCATTTTTTGTTTACTGTTGTCATTTGACGTATCTCAAGTATGACGTAACATACCGTTGATGTTGGCAAAACAAACTTTGATTGGTGGAAGATTAAATCTTTATCCAATCAAAGATCTGATTTTCGGCTAAAAAATAAGTAAGGAGGGGAATATAAAATTTATTCACGTCTCGTGCATAATTGCGTGGTGTATATGATGTTCTATCGAAGGAAGCAATTCACTCTCTCGACCAATGAAAAGAGAGGTATTTTCTTTAATAAATTTTGTTATTGTATATTTGGAAATTGTTAATTTATCAACATATTGTAATCTGTTAATATCATCTTTTATATTGTAGTTGTAGAAAAATTGAAGGTTATAATGGAAGATATTGAGAGCACTATCAAATCCTTTAAGGAACAACAACGATCAAAGTAAGACGATCAAAATTTTTTCAACCTCAAATATTTTCTTATGGAGATTAAAGACATGATTTGGAGCCTGTCATATCATAGATTTTAGTAATGTTCCTTGACCATCAGGTTACCCATCAAACGTCTACCTCACTGAGCTACCAAGACTCTCATAAAAAGATTGATGAAAACTTCCAAATAACTTTACAAAACAGATGCTTGATTTTTTCCTCTAATTTGAATCGATTGATGTGATTTTTTTTAGCCTGAACAGCATAAATTCTGTTTTTGTCCTCAATAGCCCAAGTCAGTGTAGAAAAGTAGGATGTAAAACTCCATTTCATTTCATATATTAACTGTTTTATTCAACAGATATGAAGAGTTATTGAAAGATGAAAGAAGGACAGTTTTAGATATACAGAATTTAGAAAAAAGATTTGAATCTTGGTCACAATCTACCAGTGGTAACAATTCCTCGCGGACTATCTCTCATACACCTATAACTAATACTAAAGATGTTACCAAAGATTTACCTCCAGAAGTTGCTGCCTTTGAGGTTAGTTTATGCCGTCATTATATGCTTTGATTATAGTTACAAAAAAAAAGCTCATCAGAGGCTGCTGGCATATTTCAGATATGATTAGGGGGTTTTCAAATTAGAGGTTTCTAATATGTTTTTGAGACTAACCTTTGAAATGATGATCTGTATAAATTGCATACATGAAGGAATGGCTTGACAAATTTAGTGTGGGAAAATGATGATTAAGACAACATTGTTAGTACTATGAAAACATGAGCAAAACGATAGAATAAAAAATTAAACGTCTCTATAACACTTTGAAATTATTAGGTTTATTAGTGCTGAAATTTGATGTGGTATTGAAAGCTACAAAATAAACAAACCTTTTTGTTGTTTGGTAACTCATCTTGCAATAATTGCATATTTGAATATTTTCAGAGATTTTTACAACAAACCGGAGGGCTAAGAGGTGGCTGGGATGAATATGATCATCAAACATTCCTCAAATTTAGACAGAAATATAAGGTAACATCAATGTTTAAACATTTTTAATGTTGATTACATGACATCAATATGTAGATGGTATTTAGACCAACAATGGTGATTTAGCTAATATTTTTGGTGCTTTTGTGTTTTACTGAGCAAGATGTAGGCTATAGAATGTTTGTAATCAAGCAAGTGCTAAAAAATGCAAACAGAACTTTTAGATTTAGATTTTATCTGTTTTTTGTTTAATGTAGAAATGCTCCTTGTTGTGATGTAATATTTGTTCTATTATAGGGACGAATAGTATTTTTAGATCACCTACCATCAGCAATACCAACTCATACTGAAACTCAAATACGAGAACATGAAACTTGGTATCAAGAGTATCTATTTTTACTTGACAACAAAAAATATGCTATCAAAAAATGGCGGGAAAAAAAGGAGGTAAGATGATAATATGAACAAATCATCCAGTTTACTAAAGATTAAACTTATGCTATTGAGACATTTTTCAGATATAAATGCATCAGGACATGTTTAAAGGAATACAACCTCTTAGAATGAATAAAAAGTATAAACTTTCAAACTTGGTCAATAGGAGTTTATATTCATCAAGGGGATTTACCTGATGGCATAACTATACAACAGATTACCTAAACAATCCGATAAATCCAGAAAACTATGGTTATATACAATAATTGAAAAAGCTTACTCAAATTTTAATTGTTTTTCAATAATAACCTGTAATTGTTTGGAAAATTGCATAGTTTTATGGGTTTATTTTAATCTGTTTGTATACTGTCTGTTTATTGAAAATTTGTTTAGGTTGGTAGGACAAGTAACAAGTACGGTCAGGGGCGTCACTTGCAATGAAAAAGTGGGGGGGACAAATCCCAGCAAATTAGGCGAGGGTCCAGGGGCCGCCTAGGCCCCGGAAGCTCTGAAACCCTAGATGCTCGGAAATGGCATTTCAGCTATTTTGAGGCCATTTGACCTATAGAATCTTTCCTCATCATTTCAGAAATCATGCTCTAAAAAATCATTAATTCATTACAAAAACGAACATTTCAATCAAAATTAAAAAAGTTTTTATTTCTTGCATAATACTAACAATTCTTTATACATAAGGGACATTTTTCTACAATTAGGCGTTTATTTCATTCAAATCCGTTTAGTAGTTTCCTATCAGCGTCCAAAAAACATAACATGCTTAAAAACCTTACGTTATGTTTTTAAAAATTTTACCATGTTTTTAGCGTTTAAAAATTAATGGCTGGATTTTTTTAAAGTTAAAACTTTCAGATACATTAAATGGCACATAGTTACAGATTTTGGTGTGAAGTTTTCAGCAATTTGAGCAAAAACAATTTTGACCTTAAAAAGATTTCAGACTGTCCCTTCAACAGAATTTCCCAAATACCTTGCGTCGGGAGTCTGGGCATTTCTGGATAAAATCTTCGGCGATCAGTTGATAATTGAGTGCCCTTAGCCTATCTCTGTGAACGTGACACACCATGACGTGATTTAGACGCTTCTGTGTCATGGTGGACCGAAGCCACGTTTTTATCCGACGCAAGGCACTGAATGACCTCTCAGCCTCACACGAGCTGGCAGGAGACACCAGAAGCAGACGGAGCAGCTGCTCCACTTGTGGAAACATGCGCCTTATAGAAGGATTCATTGCCTTGAATATGAGCCTGTGTCCCTCCAACGTAGATGACGCATTGTATTTCTTATAGAAAGGCAGTTCAGTTTTGAGGCTTTCTGTCAATTCTGGATATTCTCTAATTATATCATCTTCATGCCCCAAGGTGTCGCTTAAAAGCAAAGCACTCAGTTCCTGATATTTTATGAGGTCTGTTGAAACAAAGTAATCCTTCAGATTGTTTATTGCTGTGTCAATAACCATGAAAAACTGAATGCGGTACATTTGCTCGGCAGAATCCGTCGTAAACGCGTCTGCATTTCCTTCCTGGAATCTTCTTGGGCATTTTCTTTGTCGAGGGCGCACCAGTGGGCTGAGATCGAGTCCAGCGATCTTTTCCTCGGCTGCTTGGTAGATTTGAGAAAACTTTTCGACAGACCGCAGAATTTTAAGCTCCTCACTCACGATTTTGACAGACTCCAGCATCCCTGAGACGTTAACATCAGATCCTTGAAGAGACTTGTTCAACTTTTCCATGCAAGTTATGATCGGCAGGGATGAGAGCAAACCTAGAATACACTTCCCTGTTGCCATACATGTGTAAATTCCGTTTGCTCGAGAACCGGTGTTTGTTCCAAATTCAGTAGATGCTTGCTGCAAGGAATCGAGCACATCTCCATAATTGTGCAAGGCAGCGGCCACGGCCGAAGCACGTGTCAACCATCGAGTGGGGCAAATTGGCTTCAAACTTGTAGGTGACTCTTTTTCTGTGTCATCATCATTCAGATGTTTGTAGAGATGTTTGTATTTACCAGATGCATCATACAACTTGCCAAGCTCATGTACGTGATCAAGCGCATCCCTGATGAATGGGGCAGTCTGGATAGCTTTTGACGTCACAAGATGGCTTATATGTGCACCGCAGTGGACATACTTAGCCAAAGGCTGTATTTTTTTTATTTCCGCTTGGCACCCAGCATATTTCCCGGACATATTACTAGCGCCGTCATATGTTTGGGCACGTAGCTGCTCAACAGGGAGCTGTAGCCTGATCATTGAATCAATGAGCATTCTGCTTATTGAATGGCCTGTCGTCGACGAGACGTTGTAAAGGCCAAGGAAGTCTTCTCTAATTTCAAAGGTATCAGTCACATAGCGTACGCATATGGATTCCTGTTCAAGTCCTTGTACATCTTGAGTGCCATCGACTATGATTCCGAACTGACTTGACATGGTTCGAACATCCTTACACACTTCTCTCAGTATGGTGTGACTCATTATTTGAAGCATTTCATTTTGAATTTCCACACTCGTGAAGTTTTGCTTTCGGTCAAGCCAAGTCTTTAGAAGCGAAACGTCTTCCGCACGTCGTTCAAGAAGCTTCTTGTAGTTGCCATCGGAGGATTCTTTCCCGCGGATTGAAAGCCCTTGTTCCGCCAGAAATGTCAAAGTGGAGATTATTTTCAGCAATGCTATACGAGCGTTACTTTGATCAGAGAGAACACCACTACTGATCAGAGCATTCACAGGCTGCTGTGTCTTCTGGTGCCTGACGTTCTCCAGTGATAAGCGATGACAACGTGATTTCTCATGTGCACCGAATTTCTCAATGGCCTTTTTCCAGTTCGTGAAACCTTTGGTAACAAAAGCCTCTTCTCCACATTTGGTGAACTCTGACAGTTTCTTCTGTTTTGCTGTAGCACAAACATGGCACAAAACACCTCCACTTTTTTGGTTGAAGTGTAACCACGGGTATGTGGAAAACCAGCGTTGTTGGAACTTTAGCTTTTTGTTGGTGAGTTTCTGTACTGGTATTTGGCTGACATCTGGGTGGAAAGGTTCATCTGGGATGATTTCCTCGTCTTCGAACATAAATGCTCCAGAAGTCCCCTCCTCCTCCTGCAAATCAGAGCCATCGGATAGGCCTGCAACTGCTGGTATTGGAGAAAAATATTTTCGCACATCCATCATTTTCTTCAATAAAATGCAATGTGAATGTTACATGCACATTGGTTTACACGGGTTGAAAGCTGAAAAAAATAAAAGATGGGATGATTTAAAACGTCTCAGGTGGGTAGCCTATGTGATATAACAAAATATAAAAACTACAACGTTAGAGATTACAGCTAGCACTAATAAAACTTTTGCTTACCTTTTACGTTTTATCTCATCTGTGTAGGCCTATCGAAGGGATGTCAACCAAACAAGACTTGAGAGTTACTTCCCTTTAGCATCGTCGTAAACTTGTCAAAACGGAATACACAGAAATCTTCACATTATCACATAAACAGATGCGCGGTAGGCCTATATGGAAATTATATAATTCCACGCAACGCAAAACATTTTTAAATTATAATGGGTTGTATGAGATTTGGGTTTTTGTACATTTTAGGAACTTTTCTTAGGTTACAAATTTGTTGGTACGTTTTATATAATAGTCAAGATTATCACATTTAAAACTAAAGGCAACAACAGTGTGTCTTGATGTTCGAGTCTATTAATATCGATATGACGTAATAAGAATACAGTTCTCTTTTATTCAATGCAAAGCCGTTTTCCTTTTCATCGATTAATATGTCGCGACATCTCCCACATAGGTATAAATAATACATTATAATTTGTGGAAAAAAACATCCAAGTATAATAATAAAACTACGAATTTGCACAGGCCAAAAAGTGGGGGGGACATTAGATATTCTGTCCCCCCCATCACAATATGTGGGGGGGACATGTCCCCCTTGTCCCCCACCAAGTGACGCCCTTGAGTACGGTATTGGTCCAATAGCCTTTATTTTGTTACCCAGCATATGTTTTTTTTTGTGTACTTTAGGATGATAAAGAAGATATATTATCTAAAGCTGGTCAACATGTAGAATTTAAAGTTGAATCAGAAAAAGAAAAGCAACAGAAATATTTAGAAAAGCTAGAACAAGAAAAATCTGAAAGATATGCTATGGTTAATGCTTGGAAGGTAGGTATTATAAATAAAGATGGGTTATGTTGAGTTATAACAAGGATAACAACCTCAGTAAGATGTGTGTCTTTAACAATTCCACAAATGATGTAACTTTAATTGGCCAACATAAGCCAAATTCAATAGAACAAAATCTGGTAAACAATTTTTTTCCATGATTTGCATTATGGAATGTCAAAATGGACAAATCTTTTATTGTTATCAAGGTACAAAAAGAGTTGGAAAAGGCTCAAGAAGAAGAAAGAAAATTAAGAGAAGAGTTAAATCAAAAGAAAAAGAAAGAAGAAGACAGAAAAAGACAGGTAGCAATATATTTAAATGATATTAGAGATGAGAAATAAAGTAATGATATTTTGATATTATAGGAAGAGATGAGAAATGTAGTAGTGATATTTAAATGATAAATTGATTTAACAGGAATAGATGAGAAATAAAGTAATGATATAAAAATGATATATTAATATTACAGCAAGAGATAAGAAATAAAGTAATGATATTAAAATGATATATTAATATTACAAGAGATGAGAAATAAAGTTATGAAATTAAAATGATATTTTGATATTACAGGATATTTTAATATTACAGGAAGAGATGAGATTATTAAAATGATATTTGATATTACAGGAAGAGTTGAGAAATAAAGTAATGATATATTGATATTACAGAAAAAGATGAGAAATATATTACCGTAATATTACAGGAAGAGATGAGAATTAAAATAATGATGTATTGATATTACAGGAAGAGATGAGAATTAAAATAATGATATATTGATATTACAGAAAAAGATGAAAAATATATTAATATTACAGGAAGAGATGAGAAATAAAGTAATGATATTAAAATGATATTTGATAGTACAGGAAGAGATAAGAATTAAAATAATGATATTAAAATGATATATTAATATTACAAGAGATGAGAAATAAAGTAATGATATTAAAATGATATTTGATAGTACAGGAAGAGATAAGAATTAAAATAATGATGTATTGATATTACAGGAAGAGATTAGAATTAAAATAATGATGTATTGATATTACAGGAAAAGATTAGAATTAATATAATGATATATTGATATTACAGGAAAAGATGAGAAATATATTACCGTAATATTACAGGAAGAGATGAGAAATAAAGCAATGATATTAAAATGATATTTGATAGTACAGGAAGAGATGAGAATTAAAATAATGATATATTGATATTACAGGAAAAGATGAGAAATATATTACCGTAATATTACAGGAAGAGATGAGAAATAAAGTAATGATATTTTGATATTACTGGAAGAGATATTTTGATATTACAGGAAGAGATATTTTGATATTACTGGAAGAGATGAGAAATAAAGTAATGATAATGATATTTTGATATTACAGGAAGAGATGAGAAATAAAGTAATGATAATGATATTTTGATATTACAGAAGGGATGAGAAATAAAGTAATGATATTTTGATATAACAGGAAGAGATATTTTGATATTACAGGAAGAGATGAGAAGTAAAGTGATGAATTATAAACAACAGAAGGAAGAAGAAGAGAAAATATTAAAAGAACATGAGATAATAAATGAACAAGAAGAACAAGAAGAAAGAAGTAGAATGGCCATTAAAGAAATAGCTAAATTTCGTCATAGGGTAAGTCTATTATCAAGGTCTACAGAACAATATTGAAATGATAACAACTTTTACTCTCAAAAGATTTGTTCTGATCATCTGCTGAGACTGAAAAATGCTATTCTGGTCAAAAGTGCTTCTATAATATTATGCATGTCAAGAGTGGTTTTATAACAGTAATATTGTGAACGAGATATGCCAATTTGGAAGGTAGAGCAAGAAACTCATTCATGAATAATGAATAGAGGTTGAAGGAATCGTATTGTACTATAAATGATTACGTAGAGATTTGTACAAATGGTATAATGCATATTTGCTGTATGACCTATTTTTAGGATCAACAAAAACTACAAGACAAGATAATAAAAGATAGAATAAAAGAAGAAGAAAAAATACAAAAAGAAATACAAAAAGAAAGAATCAAAATGAATGTAAGTAATGTTTATAATACCATAGACAGACAGGTTTAAAAGAGATACTACCCCTTGGAATTAGCATAAAATTGGAAACTGAGAATCAAAAAGATCTATGAATAATTAATTATTGTATATAACGTAGTTCTGGGGTTTATCAGATTATACAGGTTATCTGTTGTATTGTTATGTCACTAGGTAAGTCTGCTGATGAATATACTACTGTTATTGACCAAGTTTGAAAATTTTGATTTTTTCCAAAAATTTTAATCAAAAATATTTTGTTATTGAAGGCAGAGAATCATGTAAGGCGTGATCCGGGAAGATTATTTAGACCTACAGCAGGATGGAAAGAAAGATTAAAAGACAATACACCCAGTAGTGGCGGACAAGTTTTACACATGCCACACAGGTATATATATTAATTTTATTATCAGCAAGTTCCAAACATCATTCCAAGATTTGACTTTATATGATTTCAGCATCATGAAGTTTGAATTACATTTATCAGAAATAATTGTAGTCTAATATCCTAGGAGTGAATGCATCATCTTTATGAACATGTTTGTAAACTGTTCAATTCAAGCCCTACTTTAGAACTACATTACACCACAATGGCTTTTCAAGTTACATGCAAGTTTGGGATTCGTCATGAAATATAACAGGGTTCAGAACTTAAAATTAGATAGGTGTAGACAGTATTCTAAATGACAGAGAATGGATGAGAAAGAAATATTTGGGATGTGAAATATAAAATTTCATACCCTGATCAAACACCACCATTAATAATAATAATAATAATAATAATAATTTCACCTATTGTGTTTCAGAGCTATTCCTGCATGGAGAAAAGGACCCTAGTGAAAATATCAAAAATAATTACATACATATCTTATTTAATTTTACTCCTGTTTTTATTGTTACGATTAAATTTAGAATAAATTGTTTTGTTTTATAATAACTGTGGGGTATGTATGTTGTGATATCTGACAATGTGCTAAGTCATTTCTTCAAGATTTGAGTTATTTTTTTATTAAAAATAATTATGGGACTTGAATATGTGAGATTTGCTCCGATTCTGGTATAAATGGACAAAATGTGGTCAAAGGCCATCCCTTAAGACTACTTAACACAAAAGAGTTTTCAGACCTTCAGATGCATCTAATGCTTCCTAAAATTAACAGAGATGAATCGAAGGTATACTGCCAGGATATTGATATTCCTTTTTTAATGGTTTCAAGATTTTTTTTCTAGCACAGACGATAATCCAAATAAACAAACTCTACAACCTGCAAACTTGACTTAAAGAAATTGGGTTAAGGACGCTTGTGCTAAAGCTATAAATCCGACCACCCCAAATCACAATCACTGCTCAACATATGTGGCTGCACATTAAAATGAAAACAATACACTAACAATTTACATGTCATTATTTATTTCAAGGTATTATATACATTACGGTATGTATTTTATACCTATATATTATATATACATAATTCTACTAGGTTTAGTCTTACAAAATAGGCAGAGTCTTAACAAAAATCATAATAGGCGATTCTTCTCAATAAACCATAACTGTAACATCTCTCGTTAAAATTAATGATTTGAAAGAAATAATTTTTGTTTTAATTTTCAAAATACACCCTCATCTTTTGATAAACTCCAGTAACTAGGCTTATACAAAAAATTATAAAATTTGAATAAATAGCTTAGTGACATACTCTGACCAACTTTTTGCAAGTTAGTAGATTTGTCCATAAATCACTTGAGAAGTACAAACAGTTATTTTTAGTACTGCACAAACAAACAATACCAGTACAAAAAGCAATTCTCTTTAAGTGAAACAAACCTTTTCTAGTTTTAGTCAAATATTACATAGTCCCATGATGTAGAATAAGACCCAATCGATCTTAATATCCATAAATATACTAGAGTCATCCAAGAATTTGTCCAAATAATATGCATATAAATACATGATATCCTCAAAATCTGACAAAAACATTAGTCCATCACAAGTGTTCCTTAACAGCATTGTCTTTACAATCAATAATTTCATATTTAGTCTGCTGACATTGGCACAATCTGAATATAATATATTGGATAAAAGAAGTCTTTATAACGAAATATTTCAACAAATTTCACACAGAAATAAATAATTTGTACTATTTCACACTAAGTTGTCCAATCCTGGGTGACTGTGCATACAATAAAGCTTTTGTGAGAACAAGAACCCACAACCACTATAACATCAAACAGGAGATTTACGACTTCCAAGATCTTGACTGCGGAATCATTTCTAATAAATATTGTCGTTGTAATTCCTGTTTGGAAAATGGTATTTGATAGGAGTATGGATGTCTGGGAAAGAAAGCTTGAAGACCCAAAGGAGCTGCTCTCATTTGGGCCTGATGTGCCTGTAAGAAATTCTGGTGTTGACGAATCTGTTCTGGACTAGGTTTATAAGTTGAGGGGATATTAAGCGGAGATGATGATGACATACTGTGTGACTGTGAAGGAGCAGGGGAGTTAACTCTACTACTGTTATTAGATGGTGTTGATGATGCAGCTGGAGCTGGAGTTGGTGTAATGCCTTGTGCCTGCATACGCTCTATTTCTTGCTCTTGTTGCAGAGCCTTGACAAAAGCACTCTTCAATCGATTTGTGTGTTCCTGTTTTAAAGCTTTCTTTTGATTTGTTGTAACACATAATTCACAAATAACATTTTTAGATCCTGGCTTCTCACGTTTCCAGACTGGTGTATAATCAGCATGACATTGTACACAAGTGAAAGGATTGCACACAAACTTTTCATCTGGATTTTTTTGCCCCTTTGCAATCAGCTGACTATCAATGATATGATTAACCACTTCCTCTAATCCCAGCATCATGATAAAATCTGGACAAGCCAAACTGGGAATAAAATTCATCTCTGGCGGTGGTGGTTTGGGTGGAGGGATCTGAAGTAGTGTCTTCTCCAGTTGTTTCCTTAATGCCAGTTTTGCTGCAGCTTGACGTTGTGCTGGTGTCTGTTCAGGCTGAGGTGGTGTTGAATTCTGTTGACGTTCCCTTTCTCGACCTTCACGGTCCCGGGACATCTGCTGTGACTGGGATCCTTGTCTGTAATTCTGAAGATTACTATTACTGGATGATCCAGACAACCCACCTCTCACATGACCATCTCTAGACATCTGATTGTTACCCATTCTATTAGGTGCCATAACTAGAGGTGGAGGACCTTGGATACCAGAACGACCTTGAGACATTTGTTGAGAGCCACCCCTCATTGAGTTCACTTGATTACTGATACTGTTGGTCTTTGACGACTGCATCTGCTGTTGACTACCTCTGACCAAAGGAGGAGGGCCACCATTTTGTCTGGGAACATTGTTTTTATTATTTTCCCGATCTTGGAAGTGTGTCAATTGACTTTGACGTAACTTTTTCAACAATACCAGCTTGGCTTCTTCGTTTCGCAACTGAGCTTGTAATTGTTTTACAAGTTTTTTTCTTACTCTCAAAATTTCTTCCGATTCTTCATCCAAATAGCCATTGACGTCAAAATCTTCAGGTTTGTCATTGTCTGTGTTGGGAAAAGGAGTTAAATCCATTGGAGAATCAACATTATTTTCTTTCTCACTGTCGTCGGATTTGGTTCCATTAGTTAGAGGTTTATTTTGAAATGATTCCAAACTACCATTGTTACTGGAAGCTGATGGTAATGAAGAAGAATCCATAGAACTATTACTACTTTCATCAATTCTGGATCTGAAGTAGAAAATGAATATTTTTTAACAATAATCAGAGTCTTCACACATTTACTTTTTTAAAAAGGATCAGGGCATTCCTAAGTGTGATAAAACTGCAATTTTAATTCATTTCACTCATGCAAAAATGTTTTTTGAAGTATGAACTGTGGAATTGGGACTGATGAAATCTTGTAACATCATTGGTGAGCGAGTAATTACCAAGTATAGCCAAACATTACAAGCTATTTTTTAAAGCCTACCTCTTTTCAGCTTCCAACTCTTCACTATCAGATGGTCGTGAACGCTTCCGTTCATTTTCATTTGCTGATTCACTCATTCTTCTAAAAAAATTTAATAAAATAAAAATAAAACAACAACCTTCCACATGTTCACATCCCAAATTGTTGTTTTTGATTTTTCAAAATTAAATTGTTGTATATTAAAAAATTTCAACAAGTAGCCTACCATTCTAATTCTTAACTGTTTTTGCTTATCTTGAAAAAAATATGACAGTTTAAAGACGAAATATTTTAAGAAAAACCATAATTTATGTGGAAAAAGTGAAATTGCCTTGTAGCAATAAGGAAGTGGGCAATGCATTAATATACAGTAACTTATATCATGTCTAGTCTATTTATAGATCAGTTCAAATCGAGGTTGTTTTACTGTTAACTTTGTTGTACAATGACACGCCAAGATGATCAAATAATTAGGTCAACACATCAGCCGTCAAAATCAAAGATTAACAAAAAACAAACTCTTCATTTAGACTAATATCATCAGATAGACCTTCAAAAATACATTTCTATTAATATAAAACACAAATTCGTGGTCAAATTTTCATTAACAGGAAATGTGTTAATCTTTTAAGACTACACTGTCTGGGCGGGTGTGCCATTTTTATGCTGACACATGCAGTATCATATCCGCCAACAATTCTGGGGTATTATTCATTACAGATTATGAACGATTTCATTCAAGAAATATATTTATTTCTCTATCTTTATGAATTACTCTTCTCTCAACGTGAGATATCAACATAACGTCACGTGAGAAATGGAAAATCCCCTCGTATATTTCTATGTTTAGAATGGCAGCCATTATCAACATTGTTATGTCGGAATTACCTACTCCGTGCAATCTTACTACTTGAAATTATCAGTGCATGGGGAGTAATTACCTACGAGAATATTGTCACAACCTTGTCAGATCATAAACATTTAATATATTACTGTTCATTTCGTGAGTGAAGAAAGTGCCAATACTTTAGAAGTTAATATTTAATGAGATAGCGGAAAGACCACTTACTCGCTCGATAAACCACTCTGATAAGAAAGGGTGATCAAAATATTCGGCAATAAAAACACTGCAGGCTTCGATTATCTTCAAAATCAATCACATTAAATTATTGTCAACATCATAACAAAATTATAATCAAAATCACTCTAAGTTTCTAATTAATCCAAAATTTATGAAAGAATCCATAATTCGATCACAAAAATTTTTGTCATTGTTTCATTCCTCCGTCTATTCTTCAAATATGGCTGCCTTTCAGTTCATCTTGATGTCTGGGGTCTCCACTAGTTGATCAGGGAGCAAACAAACAAATTGTTTACAGATAAACAACTTACAACTAATGATTGGATTGAAAAGTCACGTGATTCCCGAGGATACAGGCAATGGCGCATTATATGACCAAAGTATATTTTTGACCTTATTCTAAAAATAGTTTGATTCTTTTATTTACCTCTATTCAACTATATTTTCATAAGTGATTAGTAAATAGGCGAGGGAATAATATAAAAGTTTTTTTTTAAATCACAATGAATATATATTGTAAAGTATGCAATGGAAAATTCCATTCTTTTATTCATTTTTATAATAAAGATAAAATTTGTATTTAATTTTGTGGAAAAAAAACTTAAATTTTTTTAAAGTTATATAGCCTAATGTAGAGTCTGCTGGTGGGTGCGGTACCTTTAAATCAATTTTTATTTTTAGTGATACAATGTTAGACTATATAACTATTTTATGGATATATACACATGTACATTATATCTTGCGTCTATTATAAGATAAGATAGCTATGGATATGTGCATTGAATATTGGTCTTTCCAATAATAAATCATTACCGTACATTTTATAATAAATTTATGACCAAATTATCAGTCACATTAAAGTACTGTCAACATCATAACGAAATTATAATCCAAATCACTCAAAGTCTCTAATTAATCCAAAATTTATGAAAGTATCCAACTAACTATATGTCATGTGCCATTGTTTCAAGGTGTGAAACAGTCATAGTGTTTAACTAGCTAACAACGAGGATATTAATATATATTAAACATTGAAGCTTTGAAACATTTTTTGCATTCCCAACCTTTTTCAAACTGTGGCCCTAATTCACAAAGCTCCCAAAACCACCTCTCCGTTGAATTCTAAACTAGAATAAAAACACACATTGTTCATAAAATTCTACACGGATATAGATGCAATTTTTAAAATAATTCTTTTGGGAAAAAACTCTGGAACAGGTTGAAATATGTCACAAGGATTGCCGTTTCGCTCCCTTTCATCACCAGGGAGGCCAGATGCATTTGACCACAAAATGATTCACGTCCTCCTGCCCCCTTCCACTCCCCCCTCCATTTCCCTGAAGAATTAGAGTTTATTAGTGTAGGAAATGTGGGACTTATAAAATAATTTGTTGTTGTGTAATTAGACGCATAGAAACGCAAATTTCTGACATTTCCAGAAGAATTAAGGTTTATTTGTGTAAGGAATGCGAGACCAGCGCAAGAAAATTTAGAGAATTAAACGCCTGGAAACGCATATATTCCTAACATTGCCTGAAGAATTAAGGCAATTAGACGCCTAGAATCGCAAATTCCTGACATTGCCTGACAAAGTCATTGTTTATTACTATAGGGACTGCGGGACCAACACAAGAACATTCTGGGAATTAGACGCCTAGAAACACAAGTTTCCGAGATTGCCTGAAGAATTGAGGCTTATTCGTGTTAGGGACTGTGGAACTAACACAAGATTGATTCTCATATTTTCAGCATTTTCACACATTTCAACCAAAACAGAAATGATACAGCATGTATTTAAAGACTACTTAAGGCCGGCGCACATTGAACGATTTTTTAACGGAACGCCCCAAGATTTTTTTGACGGCGTCAAATTATCGGAGTGTGCAGTCAAAGCACACTTACCGACTTTTTATCGCGACTGGGGCACTTCTAGCAGTCGTTTTCAGAGATTCTGTCATAAACAATATGGCGCCCAATATATACTTGAAATTTAATTGGTTGACTTCAATCCAGGTCACGACAAATTATCGGGATGACCCGCACACTAGCCGATAAGCCACGTCAAGACGTTTTTCGATTTGACATGTTAAATATCTCCCGATCACTCCCGATTTTGTCGTAGGACTGTCGTAAGCCAACGCACATTGAACGATTTTTTGACGCCGGTATAGTCGGCGTCAAAAAATCGCTCAATGTGCGCCGGCCTTTATATGTACCATCATGTTCCTTTAGCAACGGTATCCGAAGATAATCACAGCTATCTGTTGCTTCCACAACTCGATATACTCGTCATAAATGAATAGTCACCCATTTGCGTAGAGCCCTTGGTGTGAAAAGTGACAAAATGGTACTGTTTATTTCAGATAATGATGTAAAATCAGGTTTAAAAATTTTCAATTTTCATGTTGGACATTTTTCCTGATAATGGCGAAACGAAATAGATGAATGTTCCCGCAAAAATTTGTTTGAAGGTTGTGAATTAAATCCTCTATCAATGAAGACTGAAGAGTTGATATGATTGGCACTCTGCAGGGGCGCCGGAGGCATATGTGAGGGGCGGGGGAGAAACTGTGTTATAAAGGGTCCTATGTGAATGAATGAATGAAGCGAGGGAGGCCCGTCGATCTGGGGATTTGGGGGGTACTGTAATCTCCCCTCTCATCCCCACTAGAAAATTGTGTATTTTAGAGTCTCTTGGATCACTTCTGAGGTATACCAGAATGTATTTCATGCTTATATTTTGGGAAGTTATATATATGGGATAAGGACACAACAAATCTTGCTTTAATACATATGCTTAAATCAATTTAATCAGTACTCGACGAGTAATATACATACAGAATCCGTATATTAAACCTAGTTTTTCTGACTCTCTCCCAGCCATATTTGTTCAAATATCTATCAAAGGCTGGGAATGGAGTCAGTAAGTTTCGGATTAGTAATCAGTGGACTATTAGGCCTATACGTGGAAAGATTTCTACTTTTTATTTGCTTCTGTATCTACTTGATCACAAGAGTTATTACAAAGCGGGCTGTATTAAAATTCTGAAGTGGTCTAAGAAGTTCAAACTTGTTTTGGTATTGGGCAAAAATAGCTCAATGAGTAAGTTGGCTGAAATTTGTATGCCCAATTTTTACACCAAAATTGTTACGTCCGGCCTATTACCGTAACCCAGTAACAAAGTTTTAACCTTTGCTTGCGTAACCCTTTTCATTAGCTGCTCATGTATTGCGAATGTTTAGGCTACATGGATTTACAGATACGTTTTTACTGTCGGGAATCGATCGTTCGAGCTTGGGTTTTATTATTCAAAATATATTTTGATAATGTTTACAAGTGATTTTGATTTAAGGATTTCATTGATTAAAGATTGATTAAAGAAAAAACATTTAAATAATTTCTAATCTAAAAAATAAGTCAGACTTGGCTAAAAAAAAAACTCACAATTTTTCTGATGTTTGGGCATTGGACCCGTTTTTTGAAGCTAATGTGTTAAAATTTTATTTCTGTTTTTTGAACAATGAAAGTGTCATGAATAAATGAATAAAAGAATGTCGGCAATATACAGTCACTAATCACTCGTCTTAACATCGGCCGATTCGTACCTGATGTAGGGTACCGGAATCAGCCGAGGATTGCCGAATGAGTCGACCTTGACCTTTTTGAAGAGAAGAGTTGTCTCCCCGGAAAGCGATTTAAGCGACACTCTCCTCAGTACATTGAACTGATCTACATTTACATTATTATTAGACTACAAAATATGCGACTTGGAATTAGTGTCCTTTTCAACCTGATAACAATATAAATCAGGTATGAATATGGCTCTTATGAATTGTCTCTCAAGTTAATGATTCCGATACCCCGTACCTTCTTTTTCTTTGCAGACAGGTGGCAGTTCACTAAGTTTACTTTTTTTTATTTATTTTTTTTATTTATGGAAGACCAACCAGCTCAAAATCCGTTGTTCTTAATGCTTAATCTTAATTACTATTTTATAATTGTTAATGCCTAATTACTATTTATAAATTGTTTTGTCCTCATTTGTAGGCTTTACTAATTATTTGTACTCACGATTGAACACTTGTAAGCCAAAATCTACATTGAATTTGTAGTTTAAAAAAATAAAATTAAAATCGACTTTTGTTGAACACTTGTCTCTTTAGAATGCATTTCATGTGTGATCATGTGGGGATTTGTATTTAGGAACAGATATAAATAGATTTGTGCTTACGAGTTTGTTGAGCTATGATGATACATTTTGTTACTACCGGTACACTCTTGTCAGAAGAAATTTACTGTTTATTGAATTCCTATTTCAGAAATGTGATTAAAAGTAGAATACATTTTTGAAAAAACAAATGTCAAATTCGTTCTTCAAAACTTATTCTATACTTTAAAACTATAATAGTAATTAGGAAATAAAAATGATGGATCTGTTTGGTCTTCCATATTGTTTTTGCTACTGTCAGGGTCACCAAGTCGGACTGGTGGTGACTGACACTTCACTCCTATTTTTAATATAAAAAAAAAGAGAAAAGCATAGTCGTCATAGAACTATATTTATTTTATTAGAGTAGGATATTTAGCCAGTGTTATGTTATAATACTTGTGCTGTTGTAAACTGTACTGTAACCGTTCCACTAGATATTAATGGTTTTTTTTATTCAAATAGGTAGACATGACTAAGAGTAGCCTATATTTAGACTGTGTATAAAGCAAGCAGAGTGCTGGACTAATGTTTTATGTAGGCATTCCATAGCACAGGGATTTCTATGCAAGAGTCGTTTGTAATTTTAGTTTAATTTCATCCATGTATAGATATATATGACAATAGTTTATATTTTTTCATTCTAGAAAAGATAAATCAAAATGTATGACAGACCAGTTAGTTTACAAGGGTGTTGTGTGGACTATATTTGTGATAATTTAGAGTCATTGTGTGAAATTCAATCTTCACCTGAATGTCCACAGCCAAAACATCTTTTGAAAGACCCTGATGTGTTTTTTCACAGTAATTTGTCTGAAAAATTGTTAGAGACACTCAATGACAAAGGTAAACTGAATGATAGCACTATTAATATATTTCAACCAAATGTCACCTCATTAAGGCATGTATCAATTAAAGATGCCACACTGACAACTAAAGGACTGAGAATTTTCAAATCTCATAAAATATCTGAGTTAGAAATCACTGGTTTAAAAAGTGTCACTGTCAATGATTTGATCGGATGTCTTGGAGAATGGACTTTGACAAACTTGCGGCTACTCAATGTTAGTAATAGTACTTTCATTAACAGTGCAAAATTTTGTGTGGTGGTTTCTCTTTCGAAACTCAGAACTCTCCATTTTCTCAACGTTAGCAATACAGAATTTAGTAAACATGGTCTTGAAATAATTGCTGAAGACTTGCCATGTCTGGAATGCCTAGATATATCAGGAACCCCTATCAACGATATTTCACCACTACGCAAGTGTAAGGATCGCTTGAAGATGTTGTCGATGTATAATCTTGTAATAAGTAACTCCGAAGATCTGGTGACAATATTGTGTGAACTACATAAACTTGTCTATCTGGACGTATCAGTCAATAACTCAAATTCATCAGGTCCTCAGTTTGTCAACTATCCTCAGACAAAGTTTGAAATTTCTCAGTTATTATTGAAGACAGAATGTCATCCAAGTTTATCATCATTAGATATTTCTGGTAGAGATGACGTTCCAGAAAATGTACTCAGGTAATTTGTTTATGTTAAAATGTAAGGGTTGGGTGCTGAGTATGTGAAATCAGGACTTTTTCTTGACCTTGATAGATACTTTAGGCCTTCTGTCATACAATCCTTACGAGAGAGAACCTATAGCAGCTAATAGCAGCTAATAGACTATAGCAGTTGGCCAATTAACTAAGTACCATGCTAGCTAGTCCTCTTGAATATGTCAAGCTATAAGGATTTAGGAATATGATTTCAGTTGAATTGTCGATAATGTTAATGAATTTGTCATTTCTGGAATCCATCTAAATTTTCTGTCTATTGTTAGCAGTTTATAATATCAGTATCACAAAAGCTGCTAATGAATAATAAACAGCTTTTGCAATAGTTGATATTATTATATTATCCAATGATTAGTTTTAATGGATTATCAAGTCAGTTGAAATTGGTTATGGTGCAAATTGGTGATCAATACACATGAAATGTTCAGAAAACTTCCTTTTTCATTTTTATGAAATATTCATTTGTTTCCTCTTTATATCACATTATGCCTTTTTTCAGAGATTATTTGGACAGCCATACCAAGTTATCTTTCCTTGGTTTAGCATTAACCCATGCTTGTCAATATTCAATGTTTTTGCTGGAATCTCCTGACTTCAAACAAGAAATTGTGGCAAGTATTGTGTTATATAGATTTACACATAGAGCACTCTTTTAGTCTTCAAGGCCTCATCAGTGCAGTGCAGTGCTGATGCTGGGATTGGTACCATGTCAGAGTGCTGAAACTAGTGATCTATGCATGCATGCATGCATGCTAAAAATCAGTTGCTTAGGTCAGAACTAGTCAGAAGCAAAAGCTATTAATTTCAAAATGCTGCAATGGTCAATTCATATTTTCCAGATCTAGAATGAATTTGATTCTCAAAATTAACTTGCTAACTATCTCTCTTATGTCAACATTTTTCATGACTGCCTTTTTTGTTATTGTTTATAACAGGTGACTGGTGAAGCTGACGAAAAACAAATCAAACAATCGCTGAAACGCTATGTGTCAAGATATATGTATATGCAGAGAGCACTGTATAGATTATTTAGTTTTTCACAAAATATGACAGAGCCTAGGGAAGATATAATCAAGGTAATCCCTATTTAGCTAAAATAAGGAAACATTGTAATGTAGTGATCGCTCTATCAAACTCTAATTGACTTAAAATCCAACAACATAAACCGATGATTGGATTCTGGTTCATTTCGGCCATTTGCAATTTTACCAAGGTAAAAATATTGTACTCAGTACTACCGGTACTTGTCAATATTTGAAGGATTAAATAAGCCTAGAGGTAACTCGAGACTGTAACAAGCCACTTTAATCTGGGTGAAAGTAGGAAATATCCTCATTGATTTCCTAGAATTCTTTTCCCTATTTTCCTGTTTGTCAATATAGTTGATAAAATCAGTTCACTTAAAACATTCTTAAAGGGATTGTAAAGCGTATTTCTAAACTTTGTATGTGTATCAGTGACACTGATAGCATCAATTTGTGCCATTCCAATTTCCATTCCATCGTCTCTGTGGTTCTTTCAATTCCACTAAAACTAATGAGTTTTATGACGTCACTGACAGTGATCTGAAGAGATATCAATAATACCGGAAGGTAGATCACTGTCCGTGATGTCATAAAACTCGTAAGTTTTAATGGAATTGCAAGAACCACAGACGTCGCAATGGAAATTAGAATGGTGCAAATTGATGCTATCAGTGTTTCTGATACACATACAAAATTTAGAAATACGCTTTATAATCTCTATAAGTTAAGGTCTATATTCATATTTTCATATATGTCCATACCATTAATTGAAATTACTGTTACCTATTTCAGTTGGTGATTCCTGCTATGAAAGCTCATCCAAAAGAATTGAATGTCCAAATGGCTGCCACAGCCTGTCTTTATAATTTGTCTAAAAGTGAATTAGGTTTAAAGATACACCCTGCTTGTCTACGTGATATTGTAGAATTAACATTAAAAGCTATGGAGAATTACCCCAGTCATCAACAGGTAAGTTTACATAAAAGTTAAAAAGGATTAGTTAACTTTGTAGGAAATGTTTCTGTTGTCTGCATATCTCATTTAAAGAATCAATATGGTTTGTAGATTTTAAAACATAATATCAAGCTCAGGCCATGTGTGCTACAGGCTTTCTACAATGCAATGGTTAGAAATTGGAAAAAAGAAGGGTTAATAAAGATACTGTACTTGCAAAAATTCTCTTTGCATTTGCACGTCCAATTTTTTGGCTAAAAATGTCTTAGCTGTCAAAACAGATTTTGAAGACATATGCTCATTGTTAATTTTCATCAAGGCAAAGACGTTTTAACTAACTACTATTTTGAGACAGTCAATTTAATTTCCTTAAAAAATTTGAAAAAATTGGTTTTTATTTTTTACTTTGTTATTTGATATTTTAAATAAGATTGTTATTTTACAGTTACAGAAGAATGCTTTATTAACATTATGTAGTGATAGAATATTACAAGATGTGGTAAGTTATATATTTTATATTATATTTATCCTTGCCATCTTACATCTTTCCTCATTATTCTAGTCCACCAATATTTAAAAGAGTACGAATTATGCAGGAAAGACATTTGTTAAAGGGATACAGTCTGCATTTGCAAAAGTTGAATTTTGTCTGGAAATAAATTAAGATAGAATATCACTTTCTATTTCTATATGCATGCATGTATATGCGGCATAGTCTCACTAAAAGAAGGCTCACAGTTGACCAATGAGCTCTGAACACAATAACTGATTAACCCAGCTAAAAAATTCCGGTTTCTGAAACCAATACATGTGAATTCTATACAGACATGGACCATGGTATACTTTATATAATTGTATCCAATATGACTTTGAATTTAATGACGTTTTATCGGAAGTTTACGTGACATTTTAAATAAGTGGTTACATATGGTTAAAATTGAGTCCTATCAATATTATATTATGTTTGTTTGTAGACATTTGATAGATTTCGATGTGCTAAGTTAGTGATGGATTGTTTATGTACATTTGAAGATCAATCAATGAACAGAATGTCTGTAGCCATTTGTTCTATTTTAGCAGCTAAGGTGAGTAGTATGAAGATCCATTTAGCTTGTTACCATTAAGTCAATAGACTGTCATTGCATAACAATATTGGAATGTACCAACAGTTGTATATCAGCAAAATTTACCTCATTGCATACTTGACTGACATCATTAGTCCAATCAGTAGTAGAACAGAAACAGGTTGGATAAAAAATCTCATTTCATTTTTGGCAATATTCAAAAAAAGTTCTCACAAGAAATAAATAAATAGATTTGAATCACAGATTGTCCTTAAAAAAATTGATTTTGCTCATCTTTTTAACAACTTGTGAAATTAATATTTTGCATAAATGAATTGCCATCTTCTGATTCATGAAGAAAAAGTAAAAGTTTCCATTTTCGTTACAGATTACTACTGAAGAAACATCTAGACTGGGAGCTAAGTCACGTAATATGAAGAAATTATTGGGTTTAGTTAAACAAAAGGTGGAATCACAGAGTATAGATATAACATTAAAATTTACACTAAGCTGTTTATGGAATTTAACAGATGAGTCACCACCAACATGTCGTGTATTTTTATCTGAAAAGGGTTTAGAGTTGTTTATGTCAACATTACAGGTATAGATTATATGAGTAATAATTTTTATGCAAATCTTTTGAATAGAGGTATTTTTGTCGGCTGACTAACTAGATTATGCATTTGCGAGCCAGTAAGCTTAATCTAATCGGTACATTTTTTTAGAAAGTTTACATTAAATTGTATGTCTTGTCATCTTATATTGTCCTGGGTGGTTAGACGATTCGACTTTTAAAAGATGGTGCATACAGAAGTTTGTTTATAATCAAAAGAACTGTCTTTGACAATGGAGGCAGCCATAATTCCAAATCACCAATATCAAATTTTGCATTTGTGGACCACTACTAATGTAATCAAAATTGCTTCAAATGGTTTTAGCAAATCTAAACTTAATGAAATCTGCTGACAAAAACGCCTATGAATTGACATGAAACAGGTTTCTGATGTTGCAATAAACTATTATTCTACAGTCTGCAAACATGCAGATCAAGAAAATTTTGTCTGTTTTGCTACAGTGTCATTTTTGTGAATTCTTTCATAGGTTGTTGGAAATATTGAAACAGACAATAGAGTGCAAGTTGAAACTAAAATTCTTGGCTTATTGGTAAGCTTTCATCTTTTTTTCTCCTCTAATTCACAGGCCAATCATTGAAAATATGCAAATAACGAGTATGAGTGAAAAACAATAACATCGTTAATCAAAAGTGTTATTCTTTTGCTCACGATAAGAAGAACATCTAAGTGTAAAGTCATATTGAATTTGGGGACTTTGCTACAGTTTGGATGTGTCTTGTTTTTTTTGTGCTAGGGTACTAATGACTTTTCTGTTCTTTTGTAGAATAATATAGCTGAAGTGAAGTTTTTAAGAAAAGCGTTGATGAGGGAAGACTTCATAATGATTACTAGGTATGTATAGAATTTTTACATATATTTTTTTACTTTCACTTTCAATTATCAAATATCACCCAAATGATCTTTAAATGACATTTAGAAGTAGGTAGAACATTAATTAAGAACAACTATTATGGATATACTACTCCTTTCTTTAATTTTAGCAACGTTTCAATTCACATACAGGAATCTTTATCAAGCAAACAAATAATAATGCTTGATAAAGATTCCTGTATGTGAATTGAAACGTTGCTAAAATTAAAGAAAGGAGTAGTATATCCATAATAGTTGTTCTTAATTAATCACCCAAATGTCATGAGAGTATTCAGTGAATATTATAAAATGTAAGGTAAAGGTAATAAAAGCTGCATTTGTACTTTTCTGTGCTAGAATCATTTTAAGAAAATGAATTTGTTAATACTTTAAGCCGTCTGCTGGAAGCTGAACATATTGATGTGAGTTATTTCGCTGCTGGTATTGTAGCTCATATAGCTAGTGATGGTGAAGATACTTGGTCTATATCCTGTACATTACGTACTGAAGTTCTCGATAAACTGGTAATCTTTTCACATTTAAACATCAAGGTCTTCAATCTGATTAAAATTATACTCAAATTTCATTTGTTAAATTCTGTTTTTTTAGCCACTACATTAGGGTCTAACCACGTCCTTACAATTCTGGCAATTTAAACTCTGACCGAACCTTGAAACGACATGATAAACTAGTCTACAGCACTAAAGAGCCTAAGAATGTACCTTTTGTTCTCGTCAGAGGGAGAGGGCAAAGATCTGATTGGTCAAAGTAGAGGTCATTGAGATGAGGTCAGCGTTTAATCTGGCAGTATTGCTTGAACAATTTGGTTAAGGTAGTGGATAAAAAACGAATGCTATGGTTATTGTTACTAATTAATATTGTTTACTATAGTCTGATATTCCATGTTATATACATTATTATCTTGATCTATTTATAGGGACAAGTTGTTCTGAATTGGGAGCAACCTAAGGGTGAAATGGTGGCATATAGGTAAGATATAAATCTTATAAAAACATTATATTATAAGTTTTGTATTGTAACCAAGTAATTTATATTCTGTAGTAACTCCTAGCGTCCTATGTGACATTACATCTTCAATATATATTCAAATATCTACACAACAATAACATCACCTGTGATTGGTCACTCATTCTTATTAGCCCTTTTTCTTTTCATTTTGATTGGTTAATTACTTGTCAATCATACTTCATGAATTATTCATGAGTTTATTGTTCAAAGATAGCTCAGTAATTGCTGACAAGATTTTGAATATCTACAAGCCAGAATAAAGATTTCTGAAATGAATGGAAAGAAATCTAAGATGGTTGATTTGCCTTCCCAATATTTGAAGTATTGATGTTGAACTTTTTGTCTTTTTACAGGTCTTTCAGTCCATTTTTCCCTCTATTAGAATGTCATGATTTACCATCAGTACAGTTATGGGCTGTTTGGGCAATAAATCATGTTTGCACTAAAAATGGTAAGATAATATCATTTATCAATATTCAATACTAGATCTCAGATCCATAATGGCATGCATTGAACCTCTTGGCATTGATCTTTCTCTGATAATAGTCTGGTAAAGATGTCAAGGTCATTAGACTTTAACAATCAGATTGAGATTAGAACTAACAACCACAACAACCTAGACAATGATTTCATGATTGTAAAGAAAGATCACTCTAACTATAAAAATGTGTTATAATTTTCAGAGAAAAGATATTGTCCCTTACTACAAGAAGAAGGGGGAACAGAAAAACTTCATGATTTATTAGCTGCTGGGAGTAAAACATCAAAAGTTGAGGAAATAACATTAAATATCCTTAGATTATTACAAAATCATGCTAAAAATCAGTGATAAATTAATCTAGTCAACGAAACTTTGACTTTTTCTTCATTCTTTCTGCATTTTACTATAACTGTTGTCAAATTTGTGCTGATAAGGCTGTAAGTATAGTTAAAGGGCATACGTTCGCCATTAATTCCACCAATCAAATTTTAATTTCTGAACCTACAATTTTTTTAGCTTGTCCGTTCTTTTATGGTATTCAAAACTCTCTCTTAAAATCTGAGTCTCAAATCTGAAGATTCAAATCCTTGTGAATCCATAATTATCAGTGTTTGAGAGTCAAAAATTCTGCTCTTATTTTTGTGAGACTATGTCTTATAGAGATAATATAAAATGCAGAAAATGAAAGATGAATTTTTAAGTATTGTGTATGATTGAAGAGATAATGCAGTCCTCGTACTTTTGTAGGCTTTTGACATATATTCAAGACCCAAATCAACTGCTGAACGTTTCCCTTTAATGTATTGGATTTCCCATACATAAATTTATATCGCAGAATCTTTTGATCAAAATTTTTAGAAAATTTTTGTATTGATATTACAATAAATTTTTATTGCAAGATTTTATTCTTAAAGGAATTGTAAAGTGTATTTCTAAATTTTGTATGTGTATTGGGGGACACTGATAGCATCAATTTGTGCCATTCCAATTTCCATTCCGACGTCTGTGATTCTTGCAATTCTGCTGTCAGTGACGTCGTAAAACAAGTTAGTTTTAGTGGAATTGCAAGAATCACAGACATCGGAATGGAAATGGGAATGGCACAAATTGATGCTATCAGTGTCCCTAATACACATACAAAGTTTAGAAATACGCTTTACAATCCCTTTAAAAATCATTTTCTCTGTGTGATATTTGTATGTAAACTTTACTTTTTCCACAAATTTTTGTGAATGGATTTGGTTAATTATAAGCAAGTTTTTCATAGCTTATATCCCCAATGTATAGGTTACTGTTAGTAATGATTTTGCTGGTGATCTCAAATTAGGTTAAGATTGTATTTGTATTGGTTACGGTAAAAGGTACAATTGCTAAAGTGATACTGTTCTGTTTTTGTAATATATTGATGTTTCCTGCATCTCATGTTCTTTAACTAAACTTGAAATTGGGTTTTCTATTGTTTTATGCGTATCATGTCCATTTTTGGTTCTTATTGGTATAATTCTAATTTTTTTCATCAGGTGTCTGTGGTTCTTGTAATTATGAAAATACTAAACCTTGATGACATTATCGTAAAAGTTAAAAATATTAAAACTTTAGATACCTGTGTTGAAAGCCAACAAATGTTCTGGCTTTTGCACCTTTTCTTTGGTTGGAACATTTGGCAGTTAATAATTATACAGATAACTTAAATAACATCTTAGGCACACTAAGAAATGCATTTACAACTTTCTCTTATGTTAAATGTTGTTTGTTGATGATATTTTCGCATAAAATTATAAACCAAGACCCTTTGATAATTCTTCCTGACTAAGGTTTATTTTATATTTACTTCAATTTACTTAACATTTTGAAGTGAGTTATTTTTGTATATTATATTGGATGTGTGTACTTTTGTCTAACTTTAAACAACTAGAATCAAGCATTGGGATATTTATAATCAAGCATAGGAGCACATCAAGCATTGGTATTTTGAAAATGAGTATTGCGTATTTAGATTTCTGCAAAGCTTGTCAAGCATTTTGATATGTAGATAACTTGTAAAGCATTTTGATATTTAAATAGCTGGTCAAGCATTTTGATATTTAAATAGCTTGACAAGCATAATGATATTTAAATAGCCTGTCAATCATTAGCATATTTAAATAGCTTGTCAAGCATATTGATAATTAGATAGTGGGTATTTTTGAATACTGGGGTTTCAAATGATTAGTTTTTTAAGGTTAATCTGGCAACATGATTTATTAAAATCCCGATGAATTTGAAAAGGCCAATTATAAAAAATTGTTATTGTTTAAGATAAGTGCTGTGGTATTGAATATATATTAATTGTTATTTATTTTCAACTTTAGATCAAATCATGTGTTATGTTTTCAACTTGTGAAATTGTGATGATCCTAATAAAATATATTTAGATTGATTTGGTTTTTTCCTTCATATGTAAATGTCTGCTACTTGTGTTGATCTATTTTTCGCAAGAAAGCTTTTCTAATTTTTTGTCTACAAACAGAAATTTTTTAACTTTCATTTGACTAAATTAAATTGAAATTATGCGTCTTGATAAGTCTATTATTAGGCATTTGCATTGTTTTGATTGTGGGAAATAGACTCGGATAATGATTAGCCCATATTCCTCAAAATTAGAATATAAATTTGTTTAAAGTTAAATTACATTGATAAACCATACATAAGGTCTCTCTGGGGTGTCCACATTTAAAAAAAAGTTTTAGCTCTTAGATATTTTAATCTCACTCAAGACTATGTAATTTTGTCCATGCGGATATTATTGACAATGTGGATCTAATGACAGCATGTAAAATTGCCTCGACACCGCAAGTAGCGCCGCCTACCGGTCTTGTACATCATAAACATTTTAACTCTTCTGCTTATCTGAAAGTGAAGATAACCATGCTACAGATATTTAGAAATTGAAAATACAGTGCATTCTTTTGGAAAGGAAGGTCATCATCAACCGAAACAGGTACAGTATAAAAAATGGTATACTTTGCGCAAGAAATCCTTTCTTGTGGTGCCGGTAGACAGACTTGCACTTGACAAATTGATATGACTTGACTGAACATTTAAATGGTTCGATGTCTATGAAATGCCCTTTCGCCATTTACAACTAACATAAATATATAGCCAGGCAATCAGGCCTTTTCCTGAGTTGATTATGACTCAAACATCTTGAGCACAATTTGAATTGGACCATTTGGGTATAGTGTCAAATTGACTATGATAACCCATTGCCGGTACCCAGTACAACTACGTACAAGTAGCCTATTTGGGATGTAGTGGTTTCCCCCCTTTTCAAACTCAACCCTGGTGTTCTCCACCCCCAATTTAAAAATGAGTAAAATGAGCTTATGAATCTGATAAATGCGCTATGAAACTATTAATGTGCTTCTGAATCTGATAAATATATGCTATTAGGCTAGTTTAAAAATTCTTTTCAATTATACACCAAAGATACTACCATAGAACTGTGTTCTATGATACTACAACATAATATATAGGGTTATAAACACCAGGGTTGAAAATGGGGGAAAAAGACAGGGTGGAGTTTGAAAAGGGTGTCTAGGCAAGTCGTCGACACGCCAACTCGTCGACAGAATTTTACCGGTCAACTCATCGACAGAATTTGATTCGTCGACAGAGTTTCATAAGTCAACTCGTCGACACATTTTTGTATGTCAACTCGTCGACAGAATTCTTCGTTTACGTTTCGTTAATGGAGAGAGTTCTTATTGAAGGGAGATAATTATGCAGGGTATGGATTTTAATTCATTTATTTACATAATAATAATATATTCAGACAACAAATAACATAACAATCAGTAACATAACAATTCTTAACGAGCTACAACCCGACCGATTTCTTTCAACAATTTATTTATGGATAGATCTCCATTCTCGTACTGACTCCAAATTAACATAACTTCTGCCTGCTGGGTCTTGACGCGTTTGGACTGCAATCGTTTAATTTTCCTTTCCGACATTAGCCGGCATGTCATTGTCACCATTTCAGCTTCCTTATACAATAACGGGACCAACATATAAAATTGGATGGCACCACGCTTAGCCTGCTGGTTGAGGCGCGTGTGCCAGCCCTCAACATCGTTATTCGTTCTGATGGATTGTCCGAAAACGCACCAGTCTTTTACTTCCCATATAGAATTATTCATCCATGTATCTTCTATATAAGTGAACAATGCTATCAAATCCTCATTTGTAGAATAATTATCTTTTAGTCTATCGAAGGCTGCTCGAATATGCTCAGCTGGTAGATACGGGAGGGCCAACACTTTTCTCACTATTTTGAAGACTTCATCTTTTCGGAAGTAGGCAATTTCGAGTCCGAACTCCTGAACTTTCCTAAAAATGGCTTGTCCCCAATGAAACCCACACCCCCTGATTGCAATTTCATGAAAACTTGATCGAAACTCTTTCCAAATACCCGCTTCAAAGTCACTAACACCACATTGGATTTTTATTTCAGGCAGATGTTCTTTAATTGCATCGAAGACCTGAAAAAAAAATGACAATAGAAATTAAACATTTAGATCAAGATAAAGAGTGAATTACACGAAACATAGGGCCTATACGTCTGGCTGAAAATAAGAATGGTTTTGGGAGTACATGTATTTATATCATATCATTGAAGAAATGTATTGTCGAGTTAATTTTTTAAATATCAACTTACCTTAGCATAATCTCGACCCCGTTTTCGTGACATTAAACAAAAGGCCAAGGGAACTTGCTTCAGACAATCTCCATTCTTGATAAACCCGTGGATAGAAAACAGTTGTTTGAAGGGGCGACGAACAACTTTGAAAGTTGCGTCAAAGTACCAGGTCTTTGTTCTTGAGAGAAGTTGTAACTGGTTTTCTGTAGCAATATAAGATAAGGTTAAAATTAGTATATATTTATACTTTGGAATATAACATAACAGAAGTCCCAAGTTAAAATGCGATCGGAATGCGTTGAAATGCGATCGATTTTGACGGTACATAATAGTCTTGTTATGTTATGAATATGGAATAAAAATACTTACTCTTCAGATATTTCTGATCGTCGAACAAAAGGGATGTCGCAAATTTCGTCGTCGTTTGGAGCTTGGGGTAAAGGCATATTATCTAATAAACCATGAACGTCTTCGTCTGTACATCGGTTACATTTCCATGGGAAATTAGTACCGTCTTTAATCAATTGCCTGTATTCGGCCCTGGTAAGGTTGATACCGCAGGTTCGATGCTGCCATCCGCTACAATTATCGCATGACAGTGCCTCTTGACGAGGGCGGACTTCTTTCTCACATTTAATACAAGAGTTAGACATTTTCAGACATAAATGAATGAATGATGACCAACAGTTGCTGTAAGCCTATTTATAATATGCGATTTCAGAATATATTGGATTAATCGGTTTAATCAGATTGAATGATCGTTGTTCATTGTTAATTAATTGATTTGTTATCTTCATATTTATATTCACCGCTAATCTCAATTAGCCTAGGACTGACACTAATCTCAATTAAAACTATTCACATACTCACTCAACTACTCACTTTGGCAATCAATAATCTCAACATTTGTCAATTTGAATTCAACTTAATTTAATATTTGTCGTATGATCTGTTTTCATTGAAACAAATAAATTCATTGAATACATAGTGAAAAAAGAACACAACTGCATAATTATAACTTTTTTATTTCATTTACTTGTGTCGACGAGTCATCTTTGATCTGTCGACGAGTCGTCTTGTAATGTGTCGACGACTTGGTCAAATCTGTCGACGACTTGGTCATATTTGTCGACGAGTTGACTGTCGACGAGTTGGCGTGTCGACGACTTGACTGGTATTCTTGAAAAGGGGGGAAACCACTGTAAGCACTGCAAGCTGAATATATTTTTGTGATTATAGAATAGAATAAAAATAAGCCTCATTGTTTTAAAAACATATTGTTGTAGAATAAAGAATATTTTCATTGAGTCTACTACGGTATACGGACATCGGTTTACCATGTCCGTATACTTCGTCCACTATGCAATGATAGTCGGTATTCTGTCTGCACTCTACGACAAGGTTTATGGTCAAATTGTGAATTACTGTACGTTGAAATCAATCAAATTTGCACTTCACGCATAAACCAACATATCCACACTAAAGTCCATCAATGTCAACACCTGGTTACGTTTATTTATCATAAACTTTGGATTGATTCAGACGTAGGTTGAAAATATTGTAAAAAGGTCGCCATTTTGATATATCGAATGCTTTACTGTGATTGGCTGATTTATGAGGTCAAAGGTCGGCCTATTACAATCCTACCGAAAGTCGTTTGGGCGATCCCAAGCTGGACTCTGTATATTGATGGAATAATAATCGTATGTAATCAAAACAGAGTCCATGCTGGACTAATTCTTTGCTAGTTTTAGCATTTATGATATAAACATTTTAATGAAAGTCTATTTACCAAAGGTAATGAAACACGGTTTAAGGTCTTGCTTTTCAGCACATACAACTCCATTTCAATTCATTTCAGTTTATAATGTACAGTCCAACGCTTTGAATAATAAAAATTCCATTAAAATGTATTGTAACAGAACTATTTAATGATTTATATCTAGAACAATAGGTTAAACCAATATTACTAAATATTTATACAAATTTTTATACATTTTGATAAAATCATATTTAACTACTACTGTAATAACATGATAAATGTGTAATCATGAAATTTTGGAATTGCTGAAACCACAGATGTCTAATTAAAAATTGAAATGGTGAAAATTGCCGCAGTAAGTGTGCCCAATACACATTACGCCATGTGTTATTAACAGTCCAGAAATTGGTATTTTATTGCAAAGCTATATCAGTAAAGTACTGGGTATTTGTATTTTGGTGAGACTTACCGGTATGTCTTAATTTTAAAACACTTATAGAAATAAGAATAAGAGGTGAAATAGGAAGTTCAAGTTTTAGTTGGTGTGATTATTGCATATATAAATCTGATGCTTCTGAAGACTAAGCTTATATTGACAAATAATTTCAAGACACAAATCAACCCTCAGAAATGCTGACTGTTCCCTTGTATGAGGATTTGGTATGCTATAGTTCCAGTTTGTCCTGTGGCCAGTATTAATGATGACTATTGTTTAAACATATTGATTGATCTATTAAATAGTGAGTTAGATAGGACTAGCGAGACTACTTATTATTTACTTGATTCATATCTCTATTCTCTTATTATTGATTTCTCTATTAAATTTCCTGATCCTGTATATTCAGTTGATTCATCATGAAACTTTTTTCAAATAAACATTATGACCTCTTATTCAATATGTTTCAAAGGGACAATCTGATTTATTTAGTTTGTTAGAGGTTTGAATTTGTGAAAACTAAGCTTATAGCTTCAAATGTAAGGAAATGTGTCCCCTACCAAATCTGAATTTTAACTAATAAGTACCGGTATCTTGCCCTAAGTTTAAAGTTTGTACGTAAATCTTTTTAATTGAGGACTATGTTTTGAACAGATTTAAAGGGATTGTAAATTGATTTTCTAAACTTTGTATGTGTATTGTGGAAACTGATAGCATCAATTTGTAACATAACAATATCCATTCCAACGTCTTGTAATTCCTTAAACCTTTTGCGTTTTATGAGGTTATGTGTATTGGGCACACTTACAACAGCAATTTTCACTATTATAATTTTCAATCAGTCGTCTGTGGTTTCAGCAATTCCAAAATTTCATGATTACACATTTATTATGTTATTACAGTAGAGTTATGTTTTTATCATCAAAATGTATAAAAATTTGTATAAATATTTAGTAATATTGGTTTAACCTATTGTTCTAGATATAAATCATTAAATAGTTCTGTTACAATATTGACGTGAACCTATAATTCTATATAGATCATTATATACAATCTGTTACAGTTATGGTTGATTTGATTAGGTTAATTACATATAATATCTGATTGATTCGTTACACCTGTTTACATTGTTAGTTATAGGAATTAAGCTTATAGTTTATAGATTATGATGTTCCAGGTCTTTGTAAAAAATCGAAATATCCGATTATAAAATTCTCTTTTCATCTCACAAGTCACATAATCTCTAATACTACATAGACAAGTCAATTAGACACAGTATTTTAGTCTCAATCTTCTTGGGCGCTTTGTTAGTTATGCACTGAAATGGGCACAAGTTATTTAGGGATGTTTTTAGGCACAGTGATTTCATTGCTATCCCACCTAATGAGGATTTTTGTTGATTTTGGGCTCTTCAATTTAAACATTTCACCTCGCTAAAAAATTGAATTATAAAGTTCTTTTATAAAGAAATTAAAAACTTGGCTATACATGTATATAGTCCAGCTTAGGAAAATGGAATAAAAAATTCTGTATGAAATGCTATAATAAAATGTCTCTAAAGAATGTTCTAAGTGAACTGATTTTATCAACTATATTGACAAACAGGAAAATAGGGAAAAGAATTCTAGGAAATCAATGAGGATATTTCCTACTTTCACCCAGATTAAAGTGGCTTGTTACAGTCTCGAGTTACCTCTAGGCTTATTTAATCCTTCAAATATTGACAAGTAGTACAATATTTTTACCTTGTATCAAGTCTACAGTACAAATGGAAATTCTATATATTGATCATATAATATATCTAGCTTAATGGATATTCGGTAGTAAGATTTCCTTGTGGACGAACAGCGCTATTCATTATGCCTAGTTTTAAAGGCATATCTGTAAAGGGATTGTAAAGTGGTTTTCTAATTTTTGTATATGTATCGGGGACACTGATAGCATCAATTTGCAACATTCCAATTTCCATTCCGACGTCTGGTTCTTGCAATTCCACAAAATACCAACACGTTTTATGACATCACTGACAGTGATCTACCGGAAGCTACTATTGATGTCAGTGATGTTATAAAACCTGTTAGTTTTAGTGGAATTGCAAGAACTACAGAAGTTGGAATGGAAATTGGAATGGTGCAAATTGATGCTATCAATATGAATATGACTCTACTGCACTCAAGTTACTGAATTGTTTTTAACAGAATATAATCCTATTATTGAGAATAAATTACATAGATCTATTGATTTGACATTTTTGTATCAGACATTAAAAAAATCAGGATATGTTTTATGCAACTTATTTTTTGTCAGTAAATTGTCTATAAAAGTCTACTGCTAGACAGTCAGGCTAGAGTATTCTATTTCCTGACAATGAATAAGCTTATAGAAATATTCCAATGGTCATATTTATCTGTACACATCCTGATCTAGTCTTGCACATTTTTATGCTGAAAATGTCAGTAAGGGATGGTCCAAGACCACGAAATGCTGCAAATTTATGATAAGAATCTCAGAATCAGTCAAGACACATAAACCCTTCTCCCAACTAGCACCAACAGGAGTTGCAAGCCGAATACGCCCCGAATATACGATTTGTATATAAATAAATAGGGTAACTCTTAATATCTCCAGGAATTCCTTCCGAGTATATTAGGAGTTTTCCTTATTTGTATCCAAATCGTACTTGGGATGTATTCGGCTCGTAACTCCTGTAGGCAGTAGAGGGGTGATATCATGATGTACTTATGTCTTCAACTGCCACGGTTATTTATAGTCATGCTCTATAAACTATTTAGTCTATTGTCTTATATCAAGTTTAAATGTCAGTGGTTAAATAGAAGTCAATACTTGTTGATATTATTAATTGATAGTTATTGACGCTACCCTATCAATATAGATCTCATGGCTAGATAGCTTACTGCACACATTTGGAAATGCCAGGGGTTACTTGATATGGTACATTGATATTATCCTCTAGTGTATTGATAGCTTGAATTGCATAATAAACTTGATGCTTTTGATTTTGATCTATTTCATATGTTTAATGAGCCTCCATTTGTCTTCATAGATAGACTTAGTTGATAGTTGACTGGTTCATGATTTCTTTGTGTAGGTACAGTATTGTGAATAGATAAAAAAGAAAAACAATTTGTTGCATTATGCAAATTTTAGTTTCTTTTCGGTTCTATAAAAATTAACTTAAATTAAAGTTTTGACATTGCATTTTTTTGTAGCCTTCTCGGGAGCCCTAATTTTTGGTGTTCCGCTCAGCCAATACAGGGCGTGCCCAAATTAAGGTAGTTTAAAGCCTTGAAGCATCATCAATATTTGACATTTAACATTTAAGTGTTTCTATATGATTATTTATTGTTTATATTTCAGGTCAACAGAAATTCAGAATCAACAGTTCAGAATGCCCATCCAGAAAATAGTAAAATCTTTTCCATCAACTACCTCCAAAGACCAAGTTCCAAAGTTATTCCATGAACCACACGTAGAGACTGGTTTTCGACACCTTCATCAACCATGGAGTTATTATTTCTTCAGTTTATTTCAGGTTCATAATGAATGTATGAACACATGGACCCACCTAATAGCATTAGGGATAATTTTATATAAAACTTATAGTCTGGCACTAGAATTTGATTTTATCAATGACCCTTATATGTGGCCTTTATTAGCTAGCTTATTAACTATGATTATATTATATATCTGTAGTAGTTGTGCTCATTGTTTCTCCAACAAATCAGAATTGATTCACTATACATGCTTCATGATAGACTATGCTGGCATAGGTCTATACGGCATGGGTAGCACGATGCTTCATTATGCTTATTGTCTTCACACTGATATGGTTAATACTTGGGCCCACCATTGGGATGTAGAGATAGGAGTTGCATTAGGTGTTATAGTAACTGTTTGCTGTTCTATATCTAAAACCCGTTATTCCAGACCCTATCCATTTGTGAGAAGAATTTGGCAGTTATCGTCAACATTAGCGGTATATGTGTGGTTGATATATCCTATAGCTTATAGAGTTTCATTATATTTATTACATCATCAGTGGGATTCTGGATTGAGTCATCATATTCAACAAATGTTCTGGTTTTTCGCTGGTGGATTTTTCTTCGGATCTGATATACCTCAAAGATTTTGTCCTGGAAAATGTGATTTCATCGGACATAGTCACCAAATCTTCCATATCTGTATTTTAATGACATCAGTCAAGCAATTAGATGCTGTTTATGAAGATATCAAAAATAATTGGCATGATATACACATGTTACCAGAACCAACCATTCTCAATTCTTTTGGAGCAGTATTATTAACTATTGCATTAAATATGATAGCTGTGATATACTTTAGAACTGTTGCTTGTCGGAAAATAGAAGATAATCACCATCAAAACAATAATATAAATCATAATAAGACTGATTAAGGTATAATCATAAACGTATTGTATCTGAATCGGAATTTCAGATATTATAAGGTGTTAAGTAAAATTCAGATTAAGTTTTTAGGATTTATTTTGAAAATTAAGCGTCTGGTATTATTCAAATAAAGGGTGTTTTAAATGTATTTTGATAATAAGGCGTCAAGACAGTATTCAGATAATAAGGAATATTCAGATAAGGAATAAGTATTATTCATACAACAAAGTATTAAGAAATGTATTCAGATGCTAAAGTGTTTAGGATGCGTTCAGATGTAGAATTAGAAAGATTAGAAATAGAAACTATACCATACATGTCCCTGGTATCCATAAAGAGGCTGGATACCTTTGAATCTAAGATTTTTAAGTTTTCATTTTGAGACTTGTTTTATTTACTTTTTTGTAAACCTTTTAAAACGTACAAGTATTTACGTACCAACATTCAACCTTTGAAAATAAGCCTTTGTGATTTATGTATGTAAAATTTGATATTTATTCCAAAATGAAGTAAACCTTAGAAAGTACATTTTACTTGTGATAAATGTTTAAAATAGACACATGAACTTCATGTAAATTTTGTACATGTTATTATAGAAAGAGTAAAAAAAAACTTATGTCATTCCCCATGTATATTTACATGTAAACCATTGTGTTAACCTTATATATATATAAGCTTATACAAAAAAATTTGTAAACCTTCATATATGGAGGTTAGATGATTTTAGAACCAATGTAGATTGTGAAAACCTATTGTTTTTAACTAATGATAAGTGTTCTTAGATTATATTGTATATTTTTCAGGACAATGTACAATATAAAGGTTAGTGAAAATTATATATGAAAATATACAATTGTATAAATGTAATATGTATCAAATATGAATGATCTCATGATATATAATCAAACAGTGTTTACTTTTTAGCATAATATTGTATTGTTAATGGTAACGCAAGTTTAGAAAGTGAAAATGAAATGGAATTTTCTTCCTACTTTTCAGCTGCTGGACAGCCTAATGCCCAGTGTGTAATGAGGAAAACTTTTGTCATGACAGTGGCATTAATAGTATCAAACTAAAACAGATTATTGTTGGCGCCGCGGTGGCTCAGTTAGTTTGACGCTTATTCCCTTACTTGAAGCTAATGATGGCATAAGTGTAGGCATACCTCTAGATTTTTACACTTGCATTTCCCTTGCAAGTAGGATAGGGGTTGATATGGAAAAAGCGTGCTCCTTTTAATTGAAAATAAAAATAAAATTGGCTAATGCTGCTGTCCTGGCAAAATTTCATTGCACACTGCATGGCATTGCCATTGATCTACAAAATTAAAATTACGCATAAAATTATCTATAATAAGATATTAGATTTGTGTTAGCTATTTGGTTGTGATAATGTTTAAACCATAATAAAATAACCTCATTGTAGATTGTATAACCAAGTTGTATATGTATATTGTGCTCCGCTAAACTTGTTATCAAATTGCATAGTTCCAAATTTTATTTCTGTGGCATGTAATACATGAAAACCACAAATCTCAAATGGAAACTTGCATAATATGATTTTTTACAATTGAATGCTTTATTTATATAATGTTTTAATTTTGAGATATATGCTTAATGGTATTAAGTAATAAATCAGTACCGGTAATTAGATTATAATGAATATTGGTATTTTTTAGGGATCAATATATTGAATTTTAGATGAAGATGAAGAATGTTAAACTTCCAATGTTGTATTTTTCCAGATGAACTGATGTGATGTTATTAGTAGATAGGGCTAACAACAAATATTTAAAGGAATTTTTTCCTGTGTTGATTTATAATATTATACAAAAATTTATATTTTTCGCTAGAGTTATTTTATGATATACAAAACTTTTACTTGAGTTATATTATGTTTGATTAAGATATATAAATGTTTTAATTAAGTTACATTATGTTTCATTAGGATATACAAAAGTTTTATCTTAAAGTTTACTTGAGCTAACTCCTATAATATACAAAAGTTTTATTAAAGTTTTCATATATATACAAAAGTTTACTTGATGATGTTGGTGTGGAATTTAATTTTATGTTGGAGTGTATATTATGTCACATACAACAATTTTGCCTGAGATACTTACGATTCAACTTGTTTTTGTTTATTAAGTTTTCTTCTGTTTTTTATAGAGTTTATTTTAAATAGACTTTTTTTTTATATTACATTTATTGAAAGAGATATTATTGGGTTATGGAAAAAAAAATTTAGGACTGAAATTTGTATCTCGCTGGTACCAAATCTGACAAGTGTAAGATCATGAAATTTTTGTCCTATAAATTTTTCTACGCATGTGATGAGTGCATTCTGTTTAAAGCTTATTATATAAATGGTAGATTATCTAGCAGAATATTTTAATTTTATTAACAAATTCAACATGCAGATAAATTTAACCTGACTAAAATACAGATCCAGATAATTTGTTTCCATTTTATTTTTAATTTACAAAATAATTTTATTTACACTAGCTGGACTAGGGCATGATCGTATTCCAGAACACTTCATACCACTGTGCAACTTAATTTGTCAACCTGGCATCGCTTTTAAAGAGTATCCAAATACCCTGTATTAATTTTTTTTGAGTATTGTTTAATTGTTTATTGTTATCATTATACCCATTGTAGAACAGATCACTATGTCCTTCAATGCATATTCCAATATAATTTCAGAATTATTTCAAATTCATGCCCACAGCTTCAAACCATTGTGATGTCTTAGCTGATAGCACAAATTGGAGTCAACATGCAATTAGGCAATTTTATTCCATTCTGAACATATCATTGTAAACTCTGTCAAAAGATTTATATGTATTGAGTCATACAACATTCCACTATGAAATGAATTATTAAATCTGTATTTTAGCCATATTGACTTGATGTGAACTTGATGTGAAATGTATCCTGATGAACTAAACCTGATATTTGGTGTGTCTTTCATATTAGATATAAAAGTATAATAAAAATTATTTTAGAGTTATCTTTTTTTTTATAGTGGGGAGCAATGGTGGCTCAGTGGGTTAGACAATTGCTCGCTAACCAGGAGGTCCAGGGTTCAATCTGTCATTAATGTAGGTCGGAGGGGCTGACATGGAAAAGATTGTAGTCAGATGGGACAATAAACCGAGGACCTGTGTGCTACAGGCTGTGCACGTTAAAGATCCCTCTACAGTTGGAAATCGAAAATAAGAGCAGGCTAATACCACTGTCCTGGCAAAATTTTCCTCATTGCACATGATATGTAATCTCATAAGTTTAATAGACAGGGAGCTTGGAAATTTGTAATCCCATCTTATCAGTATGTAATCACCATCAGACATTAATGACTTCACGATAGACAGGATTTGGACCAACAGACATAATGTTTTTGAAAATACAAATCAGATGAGATAATTTTATGCCTATGCCTATTATTATTAGTAGGAAATGAGATAGGAAAAATTAATCCAAGCACTGGAATTGTACCGCTTGGTTTCTAGCCTTCAAGCAAGCCTGTTTAGTTTATGAATTTTGATGGAACTTTTAGATATGGATGATGATGCTTTATCTCAGCCAAATGTGTCAAATTGATTTTAATGTCATTAATTTTATATAATTTCTGATGTTATCTTCTGGTAAGCTATTTTTTATGTGTCTGATTCTGATATTAATAAATCTAATTATTGCATGTTGGAAGAATTGTATTTAATTAGGCTAAAAGTTTTTAACAGTTTACATTGAAAATGAAATGTAATTGAGACTTGATTTCAGTTCGATTTCATATGTTTAAAAATTTGCATTGATGTATTTGTTTGGAAGGTTATAAGGTTGTATAGTGACCATTCGGCAGAATTCACCAACCGCATAGTCCGTAAGATTGAACGGAAAGGAATAAACTGGGTATAGCACCGCCTTCAACAAATAGGCTAGGTTATCTGCTGACTGGGTCCAAATGATCGAAAGTTGACCTTCTGTTGGCCTAATGATTAAATATATTGAGGAATGTCATTCGTTTTATTTGAAATAATTATCCCAGCAGAAGAGGAAGACCTACAGAATGACATCGAAGACAGACAGAAATCTGGAGGATCAGATAGTGATACGGACGGAGAAGATGACACTGATGCCAGTAAGGAAGAGGATGCAAAAGAAGATGAAGAAATTGAGTGGAATACTTCGGAAGAAGAGTCTAAAATTGAAGGTAATTGTATTCATATACGTGAGTTTATTCTATGATTTTGTAAATTTCATTTCAGAATTACATTTAACCTATTTCTCACAGTAAAAAATAGTCCGAAAAAGTCGGGAATATTTTATACTTGGATTTAAAGGGATACTTTCACCATTCGATAGAAACTTGCAATTTTTAGATAAGCTTATCAGTAATAGTATTCAAAACTCTCACTCAAAATTTAAGCTTTCAAATCCCTGTGTATCCAAAACTATCAGTGTTTGAATTTTAAAAATATGACATATTTTACAGAGACTGTCTCACACATCAATAAAACATAAATGTGTACAAAGGGCATATAATAAGCTTTATTGGAGGGATAATATGATCTCTGTTTCAGTTCTAGTTCTAGTAAATCTGAAGGCCTTTTTTGTATATTCAAGGCCCTTCAAGAATTTATGAATTATAAAAATTTGATAGAACCTTTTTATCTTATTGTGTAATAAAGAATTTTCTTTTTCTTTTTTATTATCTTGTTTAGAATGGCATATAACAGGCCTATAATAAATTTTCTGTAGGCTTAGTGATCTATATACACTAAATGTATAAAGGTTAAATACTTGGTTCAATATTAACTATTATTGGACTATTCTGTTATAGACTAGGTTTACCGACTTTAGACCTAGTTATTAACTTATTTATGAATAATATTTCCTTATTGTTCATTGTTTGAAGATCTAATCTATAGTTTCAATTAAATTTGATTAACAAGTTAATACTCACTCAAAACTTGTATGAAAAACTAGTTATTTGGATGGGACAATAAACTGAGGCCCCATGTGATGAAGATTGTGCACTTTAAACATCCATTGACAGTTGGAATTCAAAATTTAATTAAGAGTATAAAGAAAATGCCGCTTTCCCGGCAAAATTTCTCTCATTGCACACTTCAAGGTGTTTGGCTATCCTCATTAGCCCAGTAGATGCTTATTTCATTTCATTTACTTAGTACTTAGCTACTCAAAACTAAGAACTCATGGAAGAAAACATTTTCCAATATAAAGTGACTTTTATAGGCTGGTGTTTCATGTGTGTTAAATCTCTTTTTTACATGATTTACTTATTTAATGTGTGTTTAACTAACAGTGTGCATTGTGAAACAATTTTTAATACATTTCTAGAAACAGAAGACTCTAACAAGAAAGATGTGAACAGTGTCAAACAAGCAGATGAGAAACAAATTAATACGGGAGATCATTCCCATGAACCCATTGATATTACTGGCAATCAGCAACCAAAAGAAACAGAGCTTAATTTGGGGCAAAAAATTTTCTCTGATGCAAACAATCCTCTAAATGAACAACCGACTTATGATAAGAAAAAAACTGAAGCCGCAGAAAATTGTTCCTCTGGTGAAAAAGGTGCAGGCCATCATCAACAAAGTGACATGGCAGAAAAACAAGAAAATCAAAAACAGAAAGAAAAGGATAAAACAAACTCTGAAAAAATTGTTTCTGATGAAGTAAAGTCAGAAGAACAACCACACCAGAATGAACCAGTTGTTAAAAAAACTTCTGATGGAAAAGAGACTCTAAAAGAACAACCAAACCAGAGTAAACCAGATCCTGAGAAAACATCAGACAGACAAAACATTGGAAATGATAAGAATGAAAGTATAAAACAATCTGAAAGGAGAAGTAAACGTAAGAAAAAAAGAGATCGTTTTTCAGTAAAACCAGTTAAAGATGGCTCAAAATCCAATGTGCTCCTTAAATCAACCAATAATAAGAATGATGGAAAAAATGATAAATCTAATCCAGTCAATGAGGAAGAAGAGTCTGATAAAACCACAAAAACAGATTCATTGCAAGGTAGAAAATAGTTATTAATGGCAATGAACTTATAATGAATGTAGCTTATCACCAATTACATTTAAAGAAAAAACATTTAGGAAACTATGAGCTCCATTATCATTTGTTCAAAAATTCATGTTTCTTTTTAATTACAAAATGTCTTTTTTCTTATAAACTCTGAACTTTAATATAATCCTACTGTTTAATAACTGATATCACCATTTTTCACAAATTATTTTGCGTGTCAAAACTGAATTTTCTAGTTAACAAAACTAACTACTTTTTCTTAAAAATATAACATGATATCTGTGGGCATGAAAGAAATAGCTCATAATAATTAATTTAATATTTAAATATCTGTATATATGTATTGTGTTTTAAATTTTATAGGCAAAAACAAATTGGGAAGAAAAGTACAGTTTGAATCAATAAGACAGAAGTCGTCTAAAAAATCTGGCGACACTAAAGAAGAAAATTCTGGAAACAACTCAACTGAAAATTCTGGCTTCAACTCGATAGATAGCTCAGGTGATCATTCTGGGAATATGTCAGATGAAAATTCTGGCTATAGCACTGACAGGAGTAGAAATACACCTAAATATGAACACCAATTTAGTATGGTGGAATTTATTCCTGAACACCATTCAACACTTTTAGAGGTAAACTTGTTGTTAACTTGCTTACCATGAACTGAACTAGCTATAGGTTGCTTGGATATATCCTTTTGGTTGTTTTACTTGCCAGTTGCCTGCTTCCCTGAACAAATTAGACCAACAGACCACAGGCCTCTGAAGTCAAGTATTAAGCATAGGGGAGGTTAACAGACATTGAGGTTTGATATTACTGACATATAGCAAACATTTTCTGCAAGTTTCATTATCAGTCTCTGTTGAAACTCTGTTACCGTACTGACATTTATTAAAATTTTGTGGTCTGAATTTGCAGAATAGTTTGTCAAAATGTCTGTTTGGCGAAAAATAGAACTCAACAGCTCTGTATCAGACTAATGTGTTCATTTTCTGTTTCAGTCGGTAAAAGAAACCATTAGTTATCTAGATATTAAAAATTCTGTAATAGTTATGACAGAAAATCAACTTAGTTACAAGGTATTAGTAAATGCTTTAATGTAATGATTTGCTTGTGAATTTCTTTTCAATTGGATGAACCTTTGAAAACATCGGCATCATTTATAAAAGACACAAATTCCTGGGTTTAATAGCTATAGTACTAAAGGGAAAAGATTGGAATAATACTACTTTTATTTCACTCCATTTCCAGTGAATACAGAATTATGCTAGGTCTCAAATAATCTTATCATGGATGCATAAAGTTACAGGAAATTGTGCCAAGCTAATGGCAGATTATAATTAGATAGACCAAAACAAAATATGGCTGCCTTTGCCCTTAGTTCAATTATTATAATATTTTCCTTTACATCTCTTGATCAAAATTTGTAAAGATGCAATTTTTCTAGGTATCATTTGTAGAAGAATCTGGCAGTAGATGTGAAATAATTTTGAAATTTTTAAAATCGTGTGGTGCAGGTCGTAAAGATAAATCATCTATCAGGTTAGTTATCAAGTGAGGTTCTATAGCACAGTGGTTAGTGCATCATTCTTTACAAAAATGACGTCATTTGCTTGGATACGAGCAAATGGTGGTTGTTATGTTTGAGAGTTTGGTTCTCGATCAGGGTGTGAAAGTCTGATGACCTTGAATAAGTCATCTTCACTCATAATTCCAGTCCACCCAGCTGTAAATGGGTCTGGATGATCCGGGAAAGATAAATGCCAAGGAGAAGTTGAGTTGTTATCCTTATGAAATATAGATCTTTCTTTTTCACTCTTTTTTTTATCATTTTGTGTGCTGTCCAGAAATCAGATGAGTGACATTCATTTTGCGCTGTCAAAATCTGCACTGCAGATCTATGATCGTATTAGTCAAGGAAGTCTTTGCCGATAAAAAGTCGTCAATAGAATATTATCTTACAATAGCATACTTACCCCTTTCAAATTGCACAAATAGTTTTTAAAAGTCCATTCTTTAACTAACCAATAATGGATTATTTCAGTGTTATACCAGTTAGTATTTACTATGATATTGATACTGATACTAAAAATAATGAGGAGCTGAAAGAGTAAGTAATAAAAATTATAAATGTTCTTGGACAATATTGAGTTATGAGGCTAACCAGCTGCCTGCCCTCCGCCCCTTATTTAAAGGAATATGTTCACTAACCGTTCGACCAGAACCTGGAAATTGTTTTAGCTAACCTAATCTGTAACAATGTTCCAAACTCTCCCTCAAAATTCAAATCTCTGTGTATCCATGAATATCAGCGTTTGAAAGTCAAAGAAAAAGACTCGTATTTAGTAAGACTGACTTACATAGAAAACACATATACAGAAAATTAAAGATAACTGTTAAGGTACGGGTATAATTTAAGGGATTGTGTGATTTTTGGGCTGTTCCAGTAAACCTGAAGGCCATTTACATAAATTCAAGGCCTAAAGCGATCTTCGAACTAACTAACTTAATTAACTAATATAATTTATATTTCAGTAATAGTAGTGGTGAAGATGTAGTTAAAGATGATGAATTTAAGAAATCAGTTAAAGCTCGACTTGTAGTTGATCAGGTTTGTTTAGATGTCCTCTTGTTTCAAACTAACTCTTTTCTCACTGACCTTACCGAGTTACTCATAAGTGTTATTCGGATGTCAGAACTGAATGTATTGGGCCAAACATGTAACAATGCTGATTTTTTTGAGTGTCTGATACAGACAGACAAAAACCACATTTGGCATAATTTTCTCTGTTCTGGTAGATCTGTGTATATGGGTTCTATAGCATAGTCAGTTACTGCGCCGTTCTTTACAAAATGCCGTCATTTTCTTGGATACGAGGAAATGAAGGTTGTTTTGTTTGAGATTTTGGTTCTTTCTAGGTCATCTTCACTCATAATTCCAATCAACCCAGCCGTAAATGGGTATGGATAATCCTGGAAAGATCAATGCCAATAAGTTTGGCCAGGGACCAGCTGGGAGAAAGGAACCTACTAAGTTGTTATCCTTGTAAAATATAGATGTTTCTTTCATTCATGAAGCATGGCTATAGTTATTTGATGCCTTAAGCTTGGAAACAAGAATCTACATACATTAATTGTGTAATTGTAGGTGGTACAGTCAGTGAAGACTAATGCAGCATTAACGTTTGATTATCTAGTCTTAACATTCCTAGCTAGTTTAATAGCTGCTGTTGGATTAATAGAGAGTAGTTCAGTTGTTTTAGTAGCTAGTATGTTGATATCACCTCTTATGGTAAGTTGTATAAATACTCCAACATAGTTTAATCATTCAGAGAACCTAACGTAGAAATACAGAGTTTACTAACAGTCCAGATTCGATCCTGTTGTATCCATTTTCCCAGTTTCCCCTCGTCAAAGATGCAGATCAGAAGGGTTGACCTAAGAAAGTGTTCAGTAGTTCAGATGGGACATGCTACAGACTGTGTATTTAAAAGATCAATTTACAATCCTGGTAAAATTGTCCTCATTGCACACTGCATGGTTTGGGCAGTCCTCATTAATCTAATCAGGTGCAGATAAGTATAAGATTTCCAGGATCATTTGCGGTTCATGCTATTAAGATATGTAGCTCCATTTTAACTGTCTGAATTATTTTGTCCAATGAAAATTCAGATGCAAGCATACAAGAGAGTGTATGGCCGATCATTAGTGTACATACTTTTACTGAATTGTGGGAGTACTTACTAATGAAAGAGTTAATTTCAGGGTCCTATTTTAGCTATTGTTTTTGGATCTGTTATTAAGAATCCTACTCTATGGAAGCTAGGATTGAAGAATGAATTAATAGGACTTGGAGTGTGTATATCTTGTGGTGAGTGTTATATACATTCTTAGAATATATCTTGAAAAGTACTTAAATTTTGTTATTAAAGATGCTTTCCCTTATTTTCATTTATCCACATATGTATATACTATAATTGAACCGCTAATACTTCTATAAATAGAAAGAAGAGATGTTCTAATGACTGGGAAAAATACCAGTTTGACTCACAAGTCCTTAATTAATTCGTAATTATGCTAATTACAATGTGGTTTTCCTCTTTAGTACCCTAAAATAAGTTGTGGTCGTTAAGTCTTCTTTTGATTTGTAGATTTGGGTAATCGAAAGAGACTTATCTACCAAGACTTGCCATGTGACATGGAGTCTAGATTTAGCGTTTCATAGCGAGTTGAGTTAAATGGATTCTCAAGCCTCTCTACGTCCACATACGATTTATTAACTTATGAATACATGGATCTTTCATTAGAAACACCGATTAATCTATTAGTTGATATAATAGATGAAAAATTAACTGATTTTTGATAAAATGGTATGAAAGTAAAGTAATATTTATTTTTTACAGGTTTTGTATTTGGTCTATTACCAGCAGGGTTAACTATGATAGGAACTAAGTGGAGAATTACAGATGAATTCCCTACTATTGAAATGTCTTCCAGGTTGGTTATTTATTGCTAAATTTTAGTAGTTATAAGTCAGATATATGCTGCTTAAACTAGAATTTGAAAATTACAAAGAGTTGCAAATTCTCTGTTAAGATAAAATTCAACATCAAATGCTCTGTTTGTATGATATGGAAAGACAGGCCTTGTGATTGGCTAAATCTTGGATCCGATCACTAAAAATCAGAGGCACCAATTGATGGATTTTATTGATCTTAGTGCATCAAAGGCTGAAAGATAGCAGTTGCCACTATGTACCAGCAGTTGCACATACTCTTATTCATGACTGGACAAGTAAGAATCTACCATCATCCAGTTGTTTGCTGTAGTTGATCCTTTTCTATTTACATGAGCATATAGTTCTTGTGATGAATCCAATGCTTAGAGTCTGAACCTAGTTTCAGACCCTTATCAAAACTGAATAAGTTATCTCCATTTAGTCTCAGTGCAGTTTGTGGAAATTGTAAGAAACTGGATGCAGGTGCCCAAATGGATCCTATCACTCTAGATATAAATGAGAAGTGTGTATTTATTATGTTGTGTTTGTTTTATAGGGGTACACCCCGTAGTTTAGGTGTTGGTATATTAATAGCTATACCGTCCGGTGCTGGAGTAGCTCTATCTGTATTAGGTGGTAATATGGGATCACTTGTTGGTGTAGCTATATCGGCTTCCTTACTTCCACCAGCTGTTAATGCGGTAAGTGTTTGGAAAAGGATCACAAATCTGTCTGGTTATTATTGTTTCAAATCTTGGCTTTATGTGATCAGCTGTGCTTTGTTATATGCAGTACGATTTGATACATTGGACTCATTTGACATTTAATTGAGTTGATAGTAGTGACATCTGATGAAGACCCTGGAGGACATCAACAATTCAATCTTGACTTCAAACAAATCACAAAAACTTATTCTAAAGTCAAGCTGTGATCCACCCGCCAATTCACACCTACAACATTGTGGTTTTGCAAGAGTTGTAGGCATTGAAAACCTTATTTCCCAAACAAACAGTTTAGAAAGAAATTAGAAATTAATTTTCAGAAAGAAATTAGAAATTAATTTTCGTTTTTGAAATGTGTACATTACAATATCATATTTGAATATCTGATGTTATATTGTATCTTTTTATAGGGAATGTTATGGGCATACAGTATAATGACAGCTATAAGTCCACCAACTATTATTCTAACTGCATCAGTAAGTTTTACTTTCTTTATCAAACATTGAATATCTGATGTATTTGTGCAGATACTTCTGCTTGGATACAAGGAAATAAAGGTTGTTATGTTTGAGAGTTCAGTTCTTGACCAGGGTGTGAAAGTCCAATAACCTTTAATAAGTCATATTCGCTCATAATTCCAGTCCACCCAGCTGTAAAGGGGTATGGATAATCCGGGAAAGATCAATGCGAAGAAGTTTGGCCAAGGACCAGCTGGGAGAAAGGATCCTCATGGAACTGTGGTTGTTATCCATGTAAAAAATAGATGTTTTTTTCTATCTATGATACATCGATTATATAACTATTTAAATGAGGGGATAGTGGAAGGGGCACAAAATTGGTTTTAAATGTATATTACATACTTTTAGAGCTCTTATGTGAACTGTTCCCATTTGTTTTCACACATGTTAGCACATTTTCATGAATTGTAGACAAACCTGTTTCAAATTTTCATTGTTGAAAAGTCCTATGCACAGTTGGAATTTTGTTTCAACAGCTAGTATAATAAATGATAATTATAATGTTTTTCAGTTGGGAAATCTAACAGATGATTTATGTGATCATTTTGAGTTTCTAGACAATACTTATCAACCAAATTTTTTCTGTGATATGTGGAAAGAGGCTGCTATGTTAGGGTTTATTAGTTTAGTTTTAACTGTATTAAATATAGCAGCTATACTACTTATGGGCTGTTTAGTATTAAGGGTAAGGTTATCTAACTTAAAACTTAGCTGGAGGTCAGTCAAATTTTAACCACTGCTGATTGGATGAATAGGAAGAATAGATTCTAAAAATAGTTGTAAACATGTGTACTGCCACTCAAAATGTCACATGTTTGAAAAACTCTTACTGAATAAGTGGGCCACTTCATATGAGATTTAGCTGATGCTGATTGGATGAAAAATTAGTTTAACTCTAAACAGTAATGAAATAGACTATTTACTGCATGTACCAGCTTATAGTTCATTTCGACTCTTCCCTCCAATGATAAGTATTGTTATGTGTTTCAAAAAGAGTAAGTCTTGTCTGTCATACAACCAGATGAATTTATGCCCGACGATTAGCTTTGACACTAGAATAACATGTCAACAAAAAAGGCATCTGACATTTTGACATTGCAATAGTTTTATTATTATTATGTTTAAAAGGATTGTAAAGAGGTTTTCTAAACTTTGTATGTGTATTAGTGACACTGATAGCATAAATTTGCGCTCTTCAAATTTCCATTCCGATGTCTGTGGTTCTTGCAATTCCACTTAAATTAATGCGTCTTATGACGTCACCCTCACTGATCTACCGGAAGCTACTATTGATATCTATGCAGATCAGTGGGGATGACTTCATAAAACGCTTTAGTTTAAGTAGAATTGCAATCCTTTTAAAGTATGTATGAAATAATGTGAAATAATTGTTTTTTTTGTAAGGTGAAAGAAGTTGTGCCTTTAAAAGAAAAAGATACTTTTACTGAATTCTTCCATAATGATATCAAAGTAAGTACAAAGATTAGGATTGAAGGAAGTCAAAATTGCTTGTGTATTAATGGACCAGATATTTCAATATGTATAAAAACTTTGGAAATATATTTTTTTCAGTTGAAAAATAAAACAATAACACTAATCAATTGAGTTAATGATTTTGGACTAGGCCTCAAACACTTACAACTTCACAACCCAAATTTCGTTGCGATCGGCTTTTTAAATTTGTTTTTTTAGCCACTACATTAGGGTCTAACCACGTTGTTTTTACAATGCTGTCGATTTGAACAGAATTTGAGCCAAACGAAATTAGACTGTTTTCATAGCAAAAAGGTGAAACACCAAGAGTGTTGCGATAGTTTATACCATATTACTTTATTGTTGCAAGATTGACAAATTCACATATTGTTTTTTGTCTAGATTGCAAGAAAGTCTTACCAAACACATAAAAATTATGAATCAAGAGCTCTGTTTGAAAGGTTTGTTGCCAATAGACAGAATCTGAAAACAGTTACAAAAGATGACGAGAACCAAGATAAAAACACACTTTTCCCAAACAGTGTTAAAATGATTAATAGGCAGAAGTTACAGGTATGTGTTTTTAGTTTTTATTAAATAAATGTAAATCATTTTCATTTTGTTGATTTAAATTTATTTTATTTATTAATAATAATTATTAATAATTAATTAAATTCATTTCTATCTTCACTATGTGATGGAATTACAGACTTGGTCTAATACCTTGATATCGTTAGATAGTTTACTTGTATCACAGAAGTTTGTTAGTGGATCAATTCGATTAGATTATGCCCCTGGGGCCTTATTCTTGAAAACTTAACTTAATATGATTTTAGTGTTCCAGTTATTTGATTGGTCAGTTACTAAAATTGATTGTAAATTAAGTATTATTATCCAATCAGATTACTGTATTTCTAAAAGTTAAGTTTTCGAGAATAAAGCCCCTTTAATAAGAACCTTGGATAACACTTGCAACCTTGATGACTACAGTATCTCTTGGTAGGGGTCTGATTGGCTGTGTCTGCTGATGTATAATCCACCAATCAAATTGCTTCATTTCAAAACATGTTTTTTTTGGTTTGTAGAATATTGCAGCAGAAAAAGGTGTACAAGATATAACTCAACGTATAAATAGGGTATGTTTGATTTTTAAAATAGTTAAAGGGGCACACTCATCATTTGTTTGACAATGATACCTGAACCTCACAAATGGTGTCCACAGCTCACTATCAAAATTCAAGCCTTCAACTCAATGTATTTTCAACATTATCAGCATTTGAATGTCAAAAAATATGACTCGTATTTTAGTGAGTTTTAGTTTTATATAGAAAACGCATATTATAGAAATAGAAAGACAAATGTCAAGGGGTTATATGAAGGGATTATCTGATTTTCATGCAGTTGTAGTACTTTTGAAGACTATATATATTCAAGACCCAAATAGACCATCGAAAATACTAAATGTCCGCCTTTTAAATGGCTGGTCAACGTTTTTGAGAAAACTGTCTGTTTGTTTGGCAATGTGATAAAAACTGATCATATCACAGATGAAAAGATTGTTTCCTGATGTTTTTTGTGTGCTTTATTTCAGCCTATCTCTTTAAATTATAATCTCTCTGAGAAGAGTTTGAAATCTTTAGAATCACAAGAAACAAAAGGCGAGGTATCAACTAAATCTGGACCCAATCGAAAGTTTGAAGTGATCACATATCCAGATGAAATCAGTAATAAAGACAAACAGAAACAACAAAACACAACAGACAACAAAGATCCGGCCATTAAAAATGAACTAATAGAATTGAACACGTTAATAGAGAAGAAAAATTCAACTGATATTGAAGAAAATTTAAAGCCAAATCTAGAGAGAGATCAGTCAGCTGAAAGAGATGATAATATTGAAGTAGAAGAACAATGTCAAATGAAATTGGCCGTAGCTGATTTGTTTGACAATCCTCATGACGACTGCTCTCAGAATCCACTAACCTTAAAGAACAGTAAAGATACTGGTGATACCAACAAGTCAGATTGTGATAACAAGTTTGATAGTCAACAAGCTCAATGTGATACAGATTCCGAAGGTGAAATGTCTCAACCTTTAATAAATCTTAAAGTATAATTCTATCACTAAGGGAGTATAACTTTTCTATACTATTAGGGTGCACTTGCTTGGCACATTTAGGATTCATAGAATCAACAGAACTCCAATAAAACTAGTTGGAACAGAGTTCAGAAGGCCTTCCACCTGTAGATGTAGACATTATTCAAAATGGCGGAGAAAAGAAAAAGACGGGTCAATTTTAAATGGAACAGATCTGTTTCAATTCTGTTAAATTGAAGTCAGAATTGAAACAAATGAACCAGGTCGAACGCGCCAATTGAGCGCTTCTATACACATATATCCGCATCTGTGAATGGTTCAAAACATAACCCAGAGCAATCCACTTATTTTGAGGCAGATGAAAATAGTAAGAGCCAAAATGAAATGGTCTTCTGGTGTTTATGTTTTGAGCCACTGAAATGTGCACAAATATTGTTTACATAGTTGGTTAGTTTTGACTTGTTCAGCAGTCCAAGACTTCTAGTGCTAATGCTTTCAATCCGCAGTAGAAATACCAAAAAGAAATTGGGTTACTATTTAAATATTTATCATATTATTATGTAAGGTCATAGAATTTTCTTCCCAGAAGTTAATGTGCCATTTTGTTACATGTCTATGTTGTTTGTTTCCATAATTATTTATAATATCAAATGATTTCCTAAATTTCCTACAGATATTAACCTCCCAGTTGTTATTTTCAGATACCTTCCTATAAAATAAGGTAATACCCGTACTATATTTGTAGAGTACTAATTTGACATAGATGATACATTTTTAACCTTCACATTTTGTTAAAATGAAAATCCAATTTCAAGTTTGTACCCAATTAAATGAAAAAATTATTTCCATGATCATAAGTAAATACTGGTAGTGTGTATAACATCTAATATTTTTTATCTAGATATTTTTTTAATTATATTTGAATGGGGAGAATGTCAATAATGGTCTTAGAAAATATAATATATTACGGTGGATAGAAATTAATCACAGAGTGGGCTAAGGTGTTCTGAAAGATGGAGCATGCTCTTCTTCTAGGGACAGCCACGTCATAATTAATGCTGCTCAAGCTCAAAGGTCTTGGGCCAATTTCCTTTATGAAAAAATATTAAGACCATATACAATGTAGATATTTAAAGAAATTGCTTTTTATTAACAGAAAAAAATGATTGTCATTCTCCATCAAGACTTATAGATTTTTTTTTTTGTAGAATTTTTTTCAAAGTTAAAAAAGTGGAAATTTTTCATAGATAACGATTTAAATTTTGCAAAATAATTTGTACTATATTATATACCTCAAAAACATATTAACTTCATATTTTTGTAATACATTTGAATAGTTATTTACATATTTTTTAATAATTCATTATATTCAGAACCACATAAGCCTTATTGTCTCAGGGTTTTGTCATTATTTTAAAACTATTTTACATCTATCACTAAATGTGTGCTTTTTATCTAATAATGAGTGACTAATTTTGTATAAGTTATCATAGACATATTTCTCAACTTCAATAAATTGATAATTGAGGGAAATTGAGCTCAAAAAAGAAACTCAAATTTTGTTATCTGGGTTGTAGGACTACTAACTGCTTGAGAAAAATTGAGTTTGAGTTAAATATTCAAATATAATTATCTGGGTTATAGGACTATGAACTGATTGAGAGAAATTGAGTTTGAGTTAAATACTCAAATTTAATTATCTGCGTTATAGGACTACTAGTTGCTTGAGAGAAATTGAATTTGAGTTAAATACTCAAATTTAATTATCTGAGTTATAGGACTACTGCTTGCAATATATAGAGTTTGAGTTAAATATTCTAAGATGAACGGCTAATAACTGCTGAAGTTTCAACACATTTGTACATTTGTACTACACTAGTCGCAGTACTAGGTGAATACTTTTATCTTCTTTACTATCAACGATTAACAACTTATTATTTGAATTTTTTAGTATAATTAACAAACTAAAAAAATTAATTTTCTTTTTTACAGCAGCCAAAAAATTACATCTAAATTTGCTGATTTATTTGGCAATTTAAAATGTTTTTATTAGGGAAAAAAGCTTTGTATAAAGTCATGGTAATGCAATTTCAGAAATATAACACCCAAATTCCAATCTAGTTGAACCAGGAAAGGGTCATTTAATAGAAAAATTATCTCGCTGGCTATCCAAATTTTGCATTTTGTATATTAAGATTGTTCAAAATTAATTTTTATACGCCCTCATCTCTCTATGAGGACGTATATTGTTGGCACCCCTGTCCGTCCGTCGGCCCGTCCGTCAACATTTGCTCGTAAACGCTCTAAAAACTAGAGATTTTGACGGAATTAAATGAAATTTGATATGTGTATACATATGCATAAAACGAAGATAAAGTTCGAATTTGAGCTATTTTCGATCGTTAGAAGCAGAGTTATTGCCCTTGCCCCAAATCTTGAATATGCTATTACTCTCTTAGTTTTCAACCGATTTTTATGAAACTTAAAAGGGATGTTATTGGACCTAAATCGAAAGGTTTAAGAAAGTTTAGTGTACTCCTGGTTAAAATTAAAGTTTTTTCAAGATTTAGGCCTCTTTCATCAGTTTTGAGGAGTGTTTGCCCTTTAACCTCTATACAGTAAGTGCTTCTATCAACATCAATTGCTTGTAAACGCTCTAAAAACTAGAATTTTTGATGGAGTCAAATGAAATTCGGTATGTATATACATATTCAGAAAACGAAGATCAAGTTCAAATTTGAGCTATTTTCGATTTTTAGTAGCAGAGTTATTGCCCTTGCCCTAAAGTCTTGAATATGCTATTACTATCTTAGTTTCTTACTATCTTAGTTTTCAACCGATTTTGTTGAAACTTAAAATGGATGTTATTGGACCTAAATCGAAAGGTTTGAGAAAGTTAAGTTTACTCATGATTAAATTTAAGGCTTTTTCGTTGGGCGTATATGGCCGTGGTCCACTATCTTTAATGCCTTTTTCAATTGTACAATTTATTTTTGTTTTTTAAACAGTTTTTGATTTTATATAGCTTTCATATTTTTTATTCAGTTAAATACCTCAAGTTAAAGGGAAACAAGGTTATTTACAATATTTGTAGGTCAATCAAATAGATATTACTGCACATTTTAGTCTGATTTGACATAAACAAAACAAATTCATTTTATTTTCAAAAAGTATTAGTAGTAATTAATGAACTCAATATTTAAACCTGAAGCTAGAACGATCCGCACTATAAATTCTACCTTTTATTTTGTGTTCTAAATCATACGGTCTCCGTGAAATTACACTAGTATTTAAGGAAGCTGCCAATGATTTCTGATTGGTTCTAAATAGGATGTGCATAAATTGGTTTGCTAAATGATATTTTTGGTATTGTGAAGATTATTATTTTATGGAGAAATTGCGTATTTAAATTGGACATTGTCCTATAATTATGTTTTACAGAATATATTGTTTTGATTTATTATTGTTTTTGTTTACCCTTGTTCCATTATTTTGTTATTTATTTACCTCAACTTAAAGGGAATCAATAAATTGATATTATTTACTGTTTACAATAACAGTCTGTTCATGACAAATTTTAATTCAAATTCTGAAAAAATGATCCGCATTATGAATTGTTGTATTTGTTAAATTTGAATGTTACTATGTACATTGAAATTTGGTTTTAGGGAAAATTGTTATGTGTTTGTCTTCATTATATATAATTATACGTTTGCTTGTCCCCATGGGCTGAATTCTAGAAAAGGGCCATGTCACCTACTGGTTAAGTGTAGTGGACCTTAATTCTGACCCATGTAAATTAAAGAGTTTATTATAATGTTTTTATATTGTTGATATCATTATTGTTTTTATATTATTGATATCATTATTGTTTTTATAATATTGATGGGACAGTTTAAATTGATGTTAACATCTGATTTCAAATTTGAATATAGTTGTAACATACAATATATATTTGTAACAAGCTTTTATCTTACCACAGCCATTTTGGAAATAGGTATTTATTATAAGCATAGATAGGCATTTAATCACAGCTTGAGATATTTAGAAGGACAGTGCATTTAGTTTTATGGTAGTAAGTATGTAATCCATTTTTTTCTGAGTATATCTTTACCATAGGATTTGTTTTTACGTCAAGTTCTCAAATATGGAACAACATATTGCTGATAACAGACCATGCTTCTCCGCAATAACTTCAAGAAAAAATTTAAATTCATGTTTTTTTATGTGGAACTTGAAAAGGAAGATTTACCTTGTTACTTTGTTTTATTTAGTCCCCTGTTTTTTTATAAATGTATATATACCTGTACTGGACTTTAAAATGAAAAAGTTTGTTAGGGATAATTATCGTATTAGTACTATTTTATATTATGAGATATGTATAAAGTTAAAACTATTATTTATTGTTTTCCCTGTTTAACAGCTTTACCAAAATAAATATGTTTTTGTTTATTTAGGTTTTCTTTTTATGACTTTTATAAGTAATTTCAACATTGAGACAGGCTTATTAAAAGTAATAATTGTGTGATCAAGAAGTGGAAATGTCATATGATTGCGGCACAAATTTTTTCATAATTTTATTTTAATGTCGCAGCTCAAATATGTAGAAAGATTTAAAACATATACAAGAACAGTCCAATTCCTTTTGAGGTTGTTTTAAATTCAATGAAGCTTATGTAGCAAAGACTTGTAAAGTTTCATTTACCATTTTTCTACCTACAATAAGTGGACTGCTCTTTATGACTAGAATTGTCAGCCTTGGGCTATTTTAACACACGATGTAAAAGGAAAAGAAATGGAAATAATCTAAGGCTCTACTCATTTACACCCAATCTGAAACTAGATTCAAAACGGTTTGCCCTCAATCCAAATCTGGAATCCATTCGCCTCCTTGGGTGGATTCATTGGATTCAATATGACATCAGTCTGTGTAAACTGAAAGTTGAATTTTTATTTTGCCAAAGATATAATGAATTCCAAATCTGTACAACTTGTTTACAAAACTAATATGGTATACCAAACCAGTTTCAGATTTCTTGTAATCTAGCAGGGCATTAATCTCAATGAAAAGTTGAATATGATTTATAGCACTTTATATATATACAAAATACATTTCATGTCATAGGAGACATTTAAGAATTCAGGTGGACTTGATTAAACAGTCTATCTTTTATAACTTGTGACATTAGACCATGAATAGCTTCTATTGTAGTTTTACATCTAGAAATACAAAAAAAAAAAAGATAATGGTGAGATCCTAAGTCCTAGAGCAGGTAGAAAAAGATAAAAAATTCATTGGATACACATTAGTCTGGCAATGTTTAAATTTTCTAGAACATTTTTTTTCTTCTGAAGACTTAACTCATTCTGGCATCTGAAACCATATCTTTTTGAAACAATTATTGCAGTGGGTTCACAAAAGTTTGATAATGAATTTTCTAGAAACTTTGATAGCAAATGGCACAACTTAATCAGATGGAATTGATATCATTAAATAAAATTTGCTTACCCATCTTTCTTTGCTTTGAGCAGTTTATCTTCAGATTTCTTTTCTTGTGAATCTATTCCCATAACCATAAAACTACCCCGACCTAACTGAGCTTCTGATTGTTCTAATTTATCAGCTAAATCAAAGATCTGGTGAGTCGTGTACTCAGCATTCTGCAAAAAATGTAAGTGATGTCAAAATCTAATATGGTTTTTGGGCATATCAAAGAGGAAAACAAAATGTCGCTTATACATTTTATTTTGAATCTTGCATTTTGTTGGGTCATTTAAATTTTCATTACTCTTGAGTTTTAAAAATAATACAATGTAATTACTTTTCAAAAAGACATTACATAAAAAATTGTCAGATACAATGCCTGTCAATTCAAAGATTAAGAGCCAATTTTAAACTTACTGTGAGTAAACTGGATGAACTGAGTGTATTGACCCAATATTTATTCCACAAAGATTCCAATAATTTACAATCTAACGCAGATTTAAAGTAGGATATATCTAATGAATAATATCTGAAATAGATCATACATAATGAATATTTCAATTTTAACATATTTTAAGAATCATATATCTATCTATAACAATATTAGAAATAGAAAATAACCAATGTAAGTGTAATGATCACTTGAATTTTAATGCAGTAACTATAGGCATATTTGTTTCAACCAAATCGTATTTGATAAGGCTTGATATGTATTTGTTTCACACCCTAATCAAATTAGATTATACTAATCAACGTATTTGTTTTAGCTCTAATTCAAATCAATAAGCATAAGCGACAAACCCTACTTGTGAGGTGGTTTGGTTCATTTGGTTTTGATTAGACAAGATGGGGGCTCTCCGAGAAGATGATAACAAGTAAGTACAATTGCTAAAACAGAAGCACAAACTCTCTTTCTAATCAACACATTTGCTTCAACTCTCAAATCTGATTTGATTTGGGCATAATCAAAGATTAGATAATCAAAACTGATTTGGGTGAAACAAATATACCATGTATATTTCATGTCAAAGAAACTTAATTTTCATATAAAATGTTTGAGTTAATTTGCAGACTATAGTAAACTTGACTTACTGTTTACAGTGGACACCAAAATCTTCTATTTTATTGAGAGGAATTGATTGATATTCAGATGGCCCTTCATCTGGTGGTTTATATCCCTGAAAAATACAACATTTGAATCAAAATCAGAAGTCTCTAATCTTGACAGATAGTGAAGTTACAATCTAAATAAATTTAGATCATATTTTCGTTTCTTTTTTATTTTGATATGCACTCCAAATTTACAAGAGTTGAAAACAACAACAAAATTTCTTTATCTTTAAAATTTAAGAAGGGCTGTGAAGAAAATTTTCTTATTGTTAATCAGGGGTCCCCCTAGCCCACGGACTTGAAGCGATATGATATCGCTTTATAGTGGACTTGGGGCGATATTTGGGAACTTGGGGCGAAATCAAGGCATACTTGCACAGCATGAATGACGATCATTTCGTCGATGAAAACTCGCGAAGTTTTTAGCCGACATTGAAAGGTATATACCAAGTATTGGTAGGCCTGTAAAAGCAGTCATGAGCTGAATGTTTACAGGCTACATTAAAAAAAAAACTGATTTTATGAAACGAAATTACATGTATATTAAAATTGTACTCCCAGTCTCGCATAATAATCTACCCATAATGGAAGGACTTGCTAAACGATGTCTACAGACGTCATATTGATGATTGACTGTTATTTTAATAATAAGAAAACTTCAAAAGGCTTCAAAATTTCGTTTGGTGGTAAAGATTAGGCTACTGTAAAATTTAGAAATACCCGGATGTTGTTATAAACATTTGTCACGTGTTATGGTGTGTTTAAAATGCCAATCATCGTGTGAAAATAGATCAAATTATCATCTTAATTAGGGGATTAATTAATAAGACAATGATAATCTTGTTACATGATGAGATTAACACGTGTTATGGGCAATCAGAATTTAATAATGATTGATTTTTTATTGATTTATGGTAAAGAATTTGGACATTGAAAATCGGTGGATCCCGTAAAAAAAAAATTCGGAAGGCGATATGATATCGCCATTGCCGACAAACAAAGCGATATTGATGGTCTTACGGCGAGATCTTCGCCCATGTCGCCCTGTAGGGGGACCCCTGTTGTTAATGTGTATCGGATGCATATAGCATCAATCAGCAGATTCAAATTTTCAGTCAGACATTTGAGGTTCCTGTGATATATCCCTAAAACACATAAGTAAGTTTTTTTAAGTCCAAAAATTATTAATATTCTATTGTCATCTAAATTAACTTATAGGATTATACCTTAGGATAAGTTCGAAAAGCTCCAATATTAACTTTACCAGCTGATATAGTTCTTACTGGATCAATCTGAAATGAGGTTATATAGTTTTAAGTTTAGCAAATACACTGATCAAGAATCATAATTGAAATAAATAAAAAAAAAAAATTAACCAAAAAACAATCAAATTTCATTATTTGAAAACAACTCATGCTTTCAACTTTTAGAAAACATGTCTAAAGCATTGCCCAGAAATTCTCTTAATATCTACAAGCCGTTAAATGTATCAATCTTTTGTTATTACTTACCACAATAGCAACAAATGGTTCTTGAAACTGTTGATTTAACATCTGTGTATTGACATCTATACCAGAGAGCCAACAACCATAACCAGGATGACTGTGATACCATCCTATAGCATTCTCTAACCTCCCTACCTATAAATTATCATTAAATAAATAAGTTCTCAATCCTCTTCCAGCTGGACTACACAACTGTTTCATCTTTGCTAAATATTGTTTGCAAACAAGTTTTTAGTACATTGCTTACTCTTACTAGTTACCGGTACTATTCACAAACACAGACATATTCTGGTGTATTTCTAGTACGCTTACACAACACAGGATAAAGAAAAATATATATGATTTTTAACAGATTATCAAATAATTAGTCAACTGGTATAAGCTTACTGAATTACTAACAGAAATTTACATGTAAAGCATAAATTAACTTGTTTCTCACCTGTTTAGCAGCATCAGTATAAGCTGCCATGTATTCGTAAGCCTGAGCTTGAGCATTAACTCTTGTTTCAGTACCTTCAACTGGTAGAGCTACACCATCCATAACTATCATAGTATTACCATCTACTTTACCTAACAACAACCCCATAACTTCTAAATTTCCTCCAGATCTAGCATGCATCACCATCTTTAATAATGCTAAGGCAGATATTTTAATATGTTTAAAGTGATGGTTGCTGAAAGAGACATCTTATTATTTCAATCAATATTATGATCATGAACTGAAATTGTAAAAAATTGTGGTAGTGCTTGAGAGCAAAGTATCACATCATTTCTGCTCAATTGATACTAAATTTTATCTGGAATTTAGAATGATGGAATAACTAGCCTTTTATTCTGCAGTGAGCTAAAGGAATATTATACACTCTGACAGTGTCAACAGTCACCGATCTAAGTTTGATCCCACTGTCAAAAAGAAGAATTGGTGAAGAATATTTCAATAATTCAATGAGGAAGAAATTTGTTTTCTTTGATTGTCAACAAAGGGTTCTAATCATACACCCTAATCATTAGTTTCAAAAATGGCAAAGTCACATACTCTTTTTCCCATGGCTTAGCAGTAAGTATGTCCTGGTGTTGTTTACGATCATATCGATAGATATCATCGATAGAGTTAACTGTTTCAATGCTATTTGCAAGTTCCCATGATTTCTGGGCATTTGCAGAATCCATTTTGACTGCTCCGGAAGTAAACAAAAGGTCTCGCAGAAAATAATTCACTCGGCAGAATAAATATTTCTTAATGTAAAAATTAAACTTTAAATAGTCATCCATCTTATGATTATTTATGATCGAATTCAATAAAATGTAGCTTCATATTAGCATGGGTATAAAATATTTCTTGATTTTTTTTTATGTCACGTGACTTCCAGCATGGCGGATGTTGCTGAAGAAAATTGACAACAAATTTATGTCATTGGTTGCAATATTGATTAAAATGTAATCAAAACAAATTAACGATTGCGTAATTCGACGAAGAAATAAACATGTTCTTAACACGAGCATTAGAGAAAATTTTAACGGATAAAGAAATCAAAAAGGCTCATCATTCTCAGTTGAAAAAAGCTTGTGAGGTGGCACTTGGTAAGTCTGCCCCACTTACTGTGACTTAGCCACTTCTACCTGAAATGGCATGCCACACCCACCTATGATTATGTGGTGTGCTGTCATTGAGATCTGTTAGTACATGAACCCATTATGCTGACATTGAATTAAGTCAGATTTTAGAGCTTATCAGTTCCCCTTCATCCAAAGTAATGTTTACATGTCCTTAATGCTAAATAGCATAGGCTGTCAATGTCATTAATAATTAAAATTTTGACAGTTGTACAATCTTATTCTGTACCTATTCAACTTTGCATAGATCAATTAGCTATAAGTGAGACTTATCTCTGTTATAAAATGTCTCAGTATAAATGTTAAATCTTCTCGTTCTTGAAGAAAGCAGAAATTTGCCTTTTTACTTTCAATCAATTATGAAAGGTTACCAGGTATATTGAATATTGATATAATTATTAATGTTCAACAAAATAAGAAATGGTACTGACAATGCATTAGTTAAATCGAAACACTTTCACTTTTTTCATTTTGGAAGTTTTTATCCTGGCCTGAAAGTGCTTTTTATAATGCGATTATTTGCCTCATTAAATTGAAAGCGAAAGTGTATAAAATACCATATTAGATTAGCTGTTTCATTTGATAACTTACTGATATTACTTTATTTTTTCATATTTCAGATGAATTGAAAGATGATTCTAAGGAACAGAAGTAAGTACATGTTATCATAGTGAATAATATGAGTACCGTAGCTTAGCTAAAAAACAGAATTCTGTTCTGTGAAGTATGATTGGTAGTATGGATGGTGAACCTGTCTCTTAAGTCTTGTTTGTTTATGTGTTAATAATAGAATTTTTGGTGTTTTTATTTTCTTTTTACTACAGACCTGAGAATGAGTCGTCAGCATTACCTCAACCAAAGAGACCTGGTGTGGTGGCTGCTGATAAATACTTCTTACCATTTGAACTAGCCTGTCAATCAAAGTGTTCAAGGATTGTAAATACAGCATTGGATTGTCTACAGGTATAGTGTTTTATGTTCCGATATCTTCTTTTATGGTCCTTTAATGGCTGAATGTAGACCATTTTGGCCTTGAATGTATGTAAATAGCCTCCAGAACTACTAGAAGTGCCCACAAATCACATAATACCTTCGCTTACACCCATACCTCAACATTTATCTTTCATTTTCTGTATGTGTGTCTTCTATATATGTCAGTCTTACTAAACGACAACTCATATTTTTGACTTTCGAAGGCTGACATTTATCAATACACAAGGAATTGAAGGCTTAAATTTTGATGGAGAATTTGGAACAGTTTTACGGATTGGCTAAAAATGTCCAGGTTCTGAGACTGAAAATCATAGAACATAGACATAAATGTTTACAAGGAGAGTTTTATTTAATGATAAAAATCATATGAGAGCTATAAGGTGTACCTTACTATTTTTATTATACGCCCACATGAAATGTGGAGCGTATATTGCCGTCACCCATGTCCGTCGGTCCGGCGGTCCGGCGGTCCGTCCGTCCGTCCGTCCGTCGGTCCGTCCACAATTGCTTGTTAACACTCTACAAGTCACAATTCTTTACGGATTTTGACGAAACTTGCTGAAATTGTTTATTATCACCCAAGGATGAACCCTATTGAAAATCGAAAGAATCGAAAAAAATCTAATATGAATTATTGCCCTTGTTCTTTAAAACGCGTTCGATTTTTAGCTTGTTAACACTCTACAAGTCACAATTCTTTACAGATTTTGACGAAACTTGCTGAAATTGTTTATTATCACCCAAGGATGAACCCTATTGAAAATCGAAAGAATCGAAAAAAATCTAATATGAATTATTGCCCTTGTTCTTTAAAACGCGTTCGATTTTTAGCTTGTTAACACTCTACAAGTCACAATTCTTTACGGATTTTGACGAAACTTGCTGAAATTGTTTATTATCACCCAAGGATGAACCCTATTGAAAATCGAAAGAATCGAAAAAATTTAATATGATTTATTGCCCTTGTTCTTGAAAACGTGTTCGATTTTTAGCTTGTTGACACTCTACAAGTCACAATTCTTTACGGATTTTGACGAAACTTGCTGAAATTGTTTATTATCACCCAAGGATAAACCCTATTGAAAATCAAAAGAATCGAAAAAAATTTAATATGAATTATTGCCCTTGTTCTTTAAAACACGTTCGATTTTTAGCTTGTTAACACTCTACAAGTCACAATTCTTTACGGATTTTGACGAAACTTGCTGAAATGGTTTATTATCACCCAAGGATGAACCCTATTGAAAATCGAAAGAATCGAAAAAATCTAATATGAATTATTGCCCTTGTTCTTTAAAACGCGTTCGATTTTTAGCTTGTTAACACTCTATAAGTCACAATTCTTTACGGATTTTGACGAAACTTGCTGAAATTGTTTATTATCACCCAAGGATGAACCCAATTGAAAATCAAAAGAATCGAAAAAAATTTAATATGAATTATTGCCCTTGTTCTTTAAAACGCGTTTGATTTTTATCTCGTTAACACTCTACAAGTCACAATTCTTTACGGATTTTGATGAAACTTGCTGAAATTGTTTATTATCACCCAAGGATGAACCCTATTGAAAATCAAAAGAATCGAAAAAAATTTAATATGAATTATTGCCCTTGTTCTTTAAAACACGTTTGATTTTTAGCTTGTTAACACTCTAGAAAGCACAATTCTTTTTCAATAAGATTTTAATGAATTCTATTGAAATAGTTTATTATCACATGATAAACCCTATCGAAAATCAAAAAAATATTTGATATGACTTATTGCCCTTTTCGTTCAAAATAGGTTTTAGTTTTAGCTCATAAACAGAAGAATTTTGATTATCTTGATGAATGCTGAACCCTTGATGAAATCGAGAGAAAAAAATGTTTAGACGACACTTAATTTAAGTTCTGAACGAAATGTAGGCCTATGACGACAGGTTGAATATTTGTTGTGTTCTTTTTCGAACAAAGCTGCTAGTGGGCGTATATTACCTTGCCTGGCAAGCTATCTTTTTGTATTTTCTAGAAATTGATAGCGTATGGTCATCTAACAGGAAATGTACCTGATACTACCACCCCAGGGAAGAGATTGATAGACAGGATTGTAGAAACTATATGTGGTTGTTTTAATGGTCCACAGACAGATGAAGGTGTTCAGTTACAGATAATAAAGGTTCTTATTACAGCTTATAGTGTACAAATAGAGAAATTTGTGTGACCTCTTGTGCTGGAAGCGAACGTTAACTTGTCATCTACCTACCTACCTGAACTCTTAGGCCATAAAAAAAAAAAAAGCTGGTTAGCATCCCCGCCCGCCATCGAAATATCCCCCCGCCTCAAAAATTTTTTATTTTTTATTTTCAAAAAAATCATTTAAAAAATCGCCGAAAGCATTATAAAAACGGATAAGTCGGAAAGCAGTCGATATTTTCTTTCATTGTGCTATCTACTATCCATCCACGAAGCCATAAAACTGTATCAAAGCCTTTAAAAATCTGACTGTATATACGAAACGAAACTTTAGTATCTGCGCATGCGCAATTCCGTAAATAAATGTTAGAAAAAAAAAAAAAAACCTCCCGCCCTCCCCTGAAAATGGAGAAGAAAAGGATGCTAACCAACTTTTTTTTTTATATGGCCTTATTAAAAAGACATTTATAGTCCTTTCTTGGTGTTGGCTCAGGCACCTGTTTCATTGAGTTGAAACTTCATTTAGCTGCAGTATACATGGGGGCTGGAAGTTGCAAACTAGCATGCTTTTCTTGAGGATGAAGATAAAGTTATCTTTGAAAATTTCTGTCAGTTCTGCACTTTGAAATGGTTGATGTCTATACATCAGGAAAGGATGAAGCAAACCTAAAAAACCACGAGGAATTGAGTCTTCTGCCAAACTGTACTGGACATTTACACTCAAATCAAATGAAATGATATTTCTATTTCTAGGCATTATTAACAGTGGTGACATCTAATAATTGTGAAATACATGAAGGGACTGTACTACAGACTGTTAGAACATGTTATAACATCTATTTAGCTAGTAAAAACTTGGTCAATCAGACAACAGCTAAAGCTACCTTGACTCAAATGTTAAATGTTATCTTTAGTCGGATGGAAGCACAAGCTGTGAGTATAATTAACTACAAACTTTTCTTTCTGATGGCCATAATACATTTATGGATGAACATGCATGCATAGAATATTTATGATATATAGTTTGAATAAATTTGAATATTTTGATGTAATCTTAGAATTAGTAGAAGAAAGATGCAATAAAATGTGATATGTATGTCTTCATGAATTTGATGAATTTAATTTGAAAAATTGAGCCAAACCTGTTCTGCAGCTACAAAAATATTTTGTCTTGAAAACTTTGCACATATCAAGTGATATCAATCAATTAAGAAATTTTGATCTTTTATCTTTATAAGCATAATTAAGGTGATATTTTTACAGGAAAGTGAAAAGAAAGTAGAGGATACCGAAGATAATTCCACTGACAAGAAAACAGAATCAGATGAGGTGAGATAGAAATATTTCAAAGCCCTTTTAACTTTTAGCGCTCCTTTTCCAGAATTTAGTGCCAATGGAAAAAACACAATTCCCCTTAGAAATGTTCCACTACTGTGTCTTCCATTTCTTCGACTTACAGACACAGTAGTGTATGGTCCATCTATAACCCTTGGCGCAAGATTTGTTGTCATTTGATGACAAAAAAGTAAGCTTCTTTATTTCCTATTAAACTAGCCCCCAAACGCAATGTAGATAGCTCAACCAATGGCTATACATATAATAAACTAATTCCGATTGAAAAAAGGGTAAAACCTTACCGTTTAATTATGTGATTAGCAAAAATCCGACGACTACTGATATTTTTACATTTTTAAAACATGAATGGCGACCTTCAATGAAGTGCGCATGTCATACAGGAAATACGTCACGTTCCATATATGGTGATGCTGTCCTTAATAGTATGCTAATGAGTTGACCGTGGGAAAAAAAATGGCGGATTGGCAATGGGAGTTGTAGAATTCGTAGTAAAGAATCCTTATAAGGAAACTAGTGGGCGGGACTTAGACGAGACGAGATCTCGCGATATACAACAATGGAGTCGTGCATCAGGAAATATAACGCTTAAAAACTTCAAATCCAATTACTATGAAGAGAAAGTGGGCAGTAGCTAGTTTTTTTAGTTCATACTATACTATTTAGAGTAGCAGTATTCATTTGTACATAAATTGTCATGGTATATGCTGGGAATCAGGTTTTAGAAGCCTGTATTTTTTGCGCGTACACTCGTATAGTGTTCCAATCGTAACTTCCACGGGAGTAAAGGAGTGGAAGTTACGATATAGTAACTAAATTCCCCTATGCATTTTTAAAGAACTCTTTACACGTTCGTGAACTTTTAGAAAGGAAATGCCCAGGCCCAATGTATTTAAAGTGGTATTAAAGTGAATGTTTGTGTTTCCTTGAGGTGAATTCTACTTTTCATGAATCATTATGATATTGTAGAATAAGGAAAATGAAGAAGAGAACACTGAAAATAAAGCAGCAGAAGATTCATCAGAAAATAAGGGAGAGTCAGTGGAAAGGGAGATAAGTAACAATGAAAGTAATGAGAGTAAAGATGAAGGAATTGATGGTGAGTAATTAAATACATGTAATTAGCTTTCTAGATATATGTTGATGCCAGAGTGATATAAGATCTCACCAAAATAGATTTATTTATTTAGTTGAGCTGAGATAATGCAAGTCTGGAAAACTGTTAATTGTGTTGTGTTATAAGAAATAACAGCCAAGCATGAGATGAAAATATTGTGAGGTTCTGTAGCACAGTGGTTAGCGCATCGTTCTTTACAAACATGACGTCATTTGCTTGGATACGAGGAAATGAAGGTTGTTATGTTTGAGAGTTCGGTCCCTGACCAGGGTGTGAAAGTTCGTTGACCTTGAATAAGTCATCTTCACTCATAATTCCAGTCCACCCAGCTGTAAATGGGTACGGATAATCCGGGAAAGATCAATGCCAAGAGGTTTGGCCAAGGACCAGCTGGGAGATAGGATCCGCACGGAACCTAAGTTGTTATCCTTGTAAAATATAGATGTTTCTTTCTTTCTTTTCTTTTTTGGTGGCACCAACTTGTCCTGTGAAGTAAAGAAAAAATTATTTATAATGCAATATTCAATTACAACTGTGCCTAAAGTAGTCTAACTTTTATTGACTTCTGATTGCTTACAAATTGCTCAATGCCATTTAACTTTTTATTGACTTGTTACCCATAGTGAAAGAAGAAAACTCTGAAGATATAGCTAAAGGCATAATAGAAGATTTGATTTATCAAGTTATAGAAGGTCAGTTTTTATATGATATATATTTTATTGAGGTATTTTAGACAGATTCTTTATAAGCTTACAGGCATCCAATATCAATTTATTTCTATTGTCATTAAATTCATTGACCATATTCATTGACCATATTTCATACGATCTGTGATCTGACAAAATTTCTATGAAGCACGTGTTCATGATCATTAAGACATTCAACTACATTCAGTCCAAATTTGACTGAAACAGGGGGCGCTGACCTCTGACTCTGAAAATTGAGCGGCTGTAATCCAAAGAGTTTGGTGGTGAGGGTGAGTTTGATTTTGAAAATTTTCAACCGAGGTCTGCTCCCAATTCCAGAGATACTGAACGGCCCCTTTTAAAGAAGGATTTTGTCAGATCATGAATTGCAAGTATATTGACCCACAAAAAAAGCATGAAACAAAATATGTTATGATATTTGCTTGATCCAGATAAGGCATTAATTGTTTCATTGTTGTGTCTTACTAAATCCTTGTCATTGTTGGATAAGTTACATAATTCCTAATGCATTTACATTTTCCTGCATTTTTATTTCATTTGAATGTTAAAGAAAGTCAAGCTTCTCTGAAGTTTGGAGTTGCTTTATTATTATTAAGAAAAGCAATATTTGTTTGTATTAGAGCAAAGAAAGTTAAGATTCCCTACCCAAAAATTTAGGGCATTTTTGACTGCCAAGGGTGTAAACCTGCTTTAAACATATAGAGTTCTATGATTTTACATGAAATCTATTATTGAAATAAGAAATTCTGCTTGTCTTCTTACTTTTGATGATAAATCTATTTTTACTGACTATTTGTATGTTAATAAAATATCAGAACTAAATAGTAATGGTATTTTCAGACAGACCCGTATCATTTTGAAATTCAAATATCTTGTTCTCATTTTGCTTTTAATTACATGTTTCAACTTAGGTTGAAAAATTTGATTATCAATTTATCGCACCAAATATCAGTTTTAGTTTTGGCCTATTAAGTAAAGATTAGATTTATTTGAAATTCTGTAACAAAATGGGTTAACAGTCCGATCCATCAATGTTAGTTGGTTTCTAACGGTTACAAAAACTATATAGAGTTGCCATATATTGCAATATTTGTGAGAAAATTCTGATGATAAATGTACAACATGATTTGTTTTGCAGATTGTCAATTTTGATTTTGGCTTAGGAAAAATATTGCAATGCAAAAGGGGTCATTTTGACTCACAAATTTCAACTATCTTTGATGCTATTATTTCAATTCACGTAAAAGTAAAATTTGATTGGCTAAAGTAAGAAGACCGTATTTAATTTTAATGTTTGAAAGGTATCAATAAGCTTATGACATTATTTTTAGCCAAAAATGAGGATAAACTTGACGAAACACAAACTGCAGAATCTGTGATAGAATCTAATGATGTACAGAAATCTCCGAAAAAATCTACAGAAATCCCCCCAAATTCTACACTTTCTTCCCCTACAGATCCTATTAAAGGTGGAGGTAACAAGAATTCCTCTTTATTTTCTCAGTATAAAATATAGCTATTGTAATAGTGGTTAACATGTTAACACACCAAACTATATTTTGGCGAGTGTATTGTCGTTATCTTATGATTTGTCCGTCTGTACACTTGCATGTGATAAATTAAAGGAATACAACCTCTTAGAATGAACAAAAAATCTAAATTTTCAAACTTGGTCAATAGGAGTATATATTCATCAGGGGACTTACCTGGAGGCATAACTATACAAATGATTACCTAAATAATCTGATAATACAGAAAACGATATTTGTATACATTAATTGAAAATTTTTAAGCGTTTTTCAATAATAATCTATAATTGTATGGAATATTACATAGTTTTATGGGTTTATTTGATTCTGTTAGTATACTTTGGACACCATTGATGAATATATACTCTTATTGACCGAGTTTGAGTGCTCAATTTTTTGTTCATTCTAAGAGATAGTATCGCTTTAGACTTTAACCCAAAAAGTTTTAAGTTTTAATTGTTTTGGGAACAACAGAGACCAATAATTGATGTCCAATAGCGCAATAAGGACACAGCTTTATGGAACAACAATCACTGGTTAAAGTGTTATGCAACATATCTTGTTTGTCTGTTTTTGGACATGAAATAGCTGTTGTGTGGTCATATTCCATTTGTTCTAGTGCTATCTGTTATTTATGCCTCTATATTAAAGCTTGTATTTTTTCCAGTAAATCATAATTTTAGTTATTTGCTTGCTTTAAATAATACGGATAAATGGATATTATTGTGTAAACAACACACCAGCTGAAGCGCTCAATTACAGCTAGTCATGCTACTTTTTAGAACTAACAACCTTTACACTAAAACATGATTTTTCTCATTGAACTAATGTTAATTTACACCAAACATAATAGTCGCCTAATCCAAGAGCAATACCGGTAAATAGATATAGGGAAATCTGATATCCTTGAATTATAAACATAATCTGATGTATTCAAAACCTAAATGCATGTGTAATCAATTAACTGGCAAGTTATCGCTTAATAAAAATGGTTGAAGGATTCACTGTATTAAACTTTTATCTTTTATTTTAGTAATGTTCTTTTGTAAATGTTAATGTTTTATATTTGCTTTTATATTGTTACTTTTTATTGTCAAAGCATTTTGAACATTTCATCAATACATTTATACTCTTTATAGAACACACATTTTTTTTCAGATTTTCTTATAAGTTTATTTTTGTTTAATTTCAACAATTGTAACAGTAAATATAGCTTTAAACTCTGCTTTGACAGATATCTGCTAGCTAGATGTAGGAAAACAAAACTATAACTCTAATGCTTAACTAACATGGTTAAAGATAATAATATGGATTCAGTAGAATTTTAGAAATTTTATTTGACATTATCATTATGTTGAAAATATGTTGACATGGTTAGGATCCAAGGATTGTTCATTTCTAATTTCAGTCTGTGTTTGTAAAACAAAACATTTTATGATGTCTATCACAAAGACCATAAGTATTAGCATCTTTAGCAGTAATAACATTAGATAAGCATTTCTATACAAACAAAAGATATAGTCATCTATCAAAAAATTTAAATGATGCAAATAAAACCACAAAAGTCTCTTTACACCAATATCAAATATGAATTTTTAGAAATTAAATGGCCTAATTTTGATTGCAGGATTACCACGAATGTCACCAGACGATACTGATATAGAGGCTGGAGGTGAAGGTCAAGATCAGATGCAAGGTGCATTTAGTCATATTCTACAGAAAGATGCCTTCTTGGTGTTTAGAAGTTTGTGTAAATTGTCCATGAAACCATTGGCTGATGGTCCACCAGATCCAAAGTAAGTTATGATGTTCAATCTGGGAGTCATTGTGGATTAGTAGATTAGATGCTTGCTTGCTAATTCGAAAATTCTTGTATTCCCTGTCAGTGATGCAGGTCAGAGAAACTGACATGGAAAAAGCGTCTAATCGTTCGGATGGGACAATAAACTGAGACCCTGTGTGCTACAGGCTGTGCACGTTAAAGATTCCTCGACAGTTGGAAATTGAAGTAAATGTAGGACAATGGTGCTGGCAATTTATCGTCATTGCACACTGCACAATGTTGACCCTCTTAATTAGCTCAATCAGAAACAGAAAAGTAGGAAGTAAAATTCCATTTCACTTCAAATGGTCGATGGAAATGCAATAGTTTTAATTTTATTTTCAGATCTCATGAATTACGGTCAAAGATTCTGTCTCTACAACTGTTATTATCAATATTACAAAGTGCTGGACCAGTGTTTAAAACTAATGAGATGTTCACTAATGCGATCAAACAGTATCTTTGTGTAGCACTTTCTAAAAATGGCGTCAGTGCTGTACCAGATGTTTTTGAATTGTCATTAGCTATTTTTTTAACTCTTCTCTCCAACTTTAAACAACATTTAAAAATGCAAATAGAGGTAAGTTAATTTCTCTCAATTTTGATTATTGAAATAAATGTGGCGTCACTGAAACAGGAATTGTTAAATGAGCATGTTCCCCATCCATTCTACCAATCATATATTAGTCTCATTTTTTTAACTAAGCTGATCAGTAAAAATATGTTCTGTATTTTTCAGGTATTTTTTAAAGAGATATTTTTATACATATTAGAGACACCTAGTAGTTCATTTGAACATAAATGGATGGTAATTCAAGCTTTAACTAGAATTTGTGCTGGTAAGTAGCAAATCTTAACACAATATAGGTCTAACTTGAATGATTTTAATTATGCTTTATTTTACCAAAACAAAAAGGAAAAGGAAAAAGGTTCATATGTATCGGATCTGGATATGTACAAATATCTTGGCTTATCTATACTTTTTCAAAATTCTGTCATTCAGATAGGTTGGAAAATCAAAATTCTGTCAGCTACAGAAAAGTCTGCCTTCTATTTCACTCGTATCAACTTCGAAACTAGACTAGCATGCTAGATAACCTAAATACTATACGGAGATTGCCATATTGAATAAATTATAGTTAAGCCAATCACATTATTCTTCAGATAGAGTTGCCTTCTTTTGCAGTAAAAACAGCCAATCAAAATCAATCTCCAAACAAGAGTTATCTTCCCTTGCCCATTTACCGGGCAAGATGGCTGCCTATCCTGGTCGAGTCATTATATAGTCTCGAATACATTGACGAAGGTTGAGCCGAATGCTTTCCATTTAATTCATTTAAAATGTATATTTACAGATGCTCAGTGTGTTGTTGATATTTATTTAAATTACGACTGTGATTTAGCTCTAGCTAATATATTTGAAAGATTAGTAAATGATTTATCAAAGATAGCTCAAGGAAGACAAGCTATGGAACTTGGTACGTATCAACACTTTCATTTCTTTCAGCTAAAATGAAATGAAAAGGGTTTTACGTCCTACTTTTTTTGCACTTGATCTGCTGAAGATGGTCAAAGTGAATTATGCCTTGTTCAATGCCTCTCGTAATTACCATTTTCATGGTGTCAATGTTGTGAATTTCCGTTCGATAGCATGGTTTTCTCGTAATTAATAGTCGTGAAAGTCGTGAAAATGGAGAAAAATTATCGACACCCATTTCCACGTTTTCTCTGACCTTCACCTTGACCTTCGATAGGTATTGATCGCAGCACTGTCCTACTTTATTCTTTATCCTACAGCCACACAATGATACAAAAGTTTTGAATGAATATTCAGTGGTGTCAATATTATATAAAAAATGTCTTCTGAAAATATGATTCCTATATTGAGATTGATATCGTCGAACATTAATTCAAGGGTAATTGACTTGTTTCGTTGTATTCGAATTCATTACAGCAACATCCATTTTCTTGTCATTGGTTGGTTTTATACATGATCAACTTGATTTCCCCTTATTGTCAATGTTAGAAATAAATAGAAATTTATTGAATAATACAGAAGTCTTGATAATTATTGTTAAATTATTTATTAACAGGAGCTACACCTAACCAAGAGAAGAGTATGAGAATAAAAGGATTAGAATGTTTAGTATCAATATTAAAATGTATGGTAGAATGGAGTAAAGATCTCTATATCAATCCACATTCACAATCTAATCTAGGTGAGTTGAATTATTTTCAGATGACTCTTAATCTTGCTTGACAGATATGAAACCAGCTTGACTATTTACCGTTACCATATGAAACCATATTGACTCTACTTGAAAAATATGAAACTAAGTGCACTCTTACTTTAACAGATTTGAAACCCGGTCTTTACATTGACAAACCAGGTTTATTTTAATGGATATGAAACCAGCATGACGCTTAACCTTGACATATATGAAATGTACACTCTTACCTTGATGAAAGTGAAACCTGCTTGACACTTTACTTTGACAGATATGAAACCAGGTTGACCCTTAACCATGACAAATATGAAACCCATTTAACTCTTTACTTTGACAGATATGAAATTTGCTTGTCTCTTTAACTTGACATATAAGAAACCAGGTTGACCTTTAACCTTGACAGATATGAAACCAGGTTCACTTTTTACTTTGACAGATGTGAAATCCTCTTGATTCATAACCAATATCTATCTACTTTAAGAGGCATGAGTACTCATGAAACTTTTCAAAGAATAATGGTTTCTGATTCATTTTGTCTTCTTTTTTTAAAGGAGCAGACAACAAACCTTGTACAGAAACAGATAGTGATAGTGGTAAAGGTACTATGACTAGTTATGGTAGTTATAATTCACTCAGTAGTAATAATAGTACTCCAGCCATTACTGTTACACCACATGATAATCCTGAACAATTTGAAGTTATTAAACAACAGAAAGAAATCATGGAGAATGGTATCGAATTGTAAGTTATTTTTTTTAACCCTGTTAAAGTTTTTCCGTGCAGATTTAGTATTTGTAGAGTGACAAGAGACTTTGTGACTCAGTGAGTTAAATGTTTTGTTTCTGAATTGAGGACTTGTTAGCTTATTAACATTTTTATACGCCCACATGAAATGTGGAGCGTATATTGCCGTCACCCATGTCCGTCCGTCCGTCCGTCCGTCCGTCCGTCCACATTTGCTTGTTAACACTCTACAAGTCACAATTGTTAACCGATTTTGACGAAACTTGCTGAAATTGTTTATTATCACCCAAGGATGAACCCTATTGAAAATCAAAAGAATCGAAAAATATTTACTATGAATTATTGCCCTTGTTCTTTAAAACGCGTTCGATTTTTAGCTTGTTAACACTCTACAAGTCACAATTCTTTATGGATTTTGATGAAACTTACTGAAATTGTTTATTATCATCCAAGGATGAACCCTATTGAAAATCAAAAGAATCGAAAAATATTTAATATGAATTATTGCCCTTGTTCTATAAAACGCGTTCGATTTTTAGCTTGTTAACACTCTACAAGTCACAATTCTTTATGGATTTTCATGAAACTTACTGAAATTGTTTATTATCACCCAAGGATGAACCCTATTGAAAATCAAAAGAATCAAAAACTGTTTAATATGAATTATTGCCCTTGTTCTTTAAAACGCGTTCGATTTTTAGCTTGTTAACACTCTACAAGTCACAATTCTTTACGAATTTTGACAAAACTTACTGAAATTGTTGATTATCATCTAAGGATGAACCCTATCGAAAATAAAAAGAATCGAAAAATATTTGATATGAATTATTGCCCTTGTTCTTTAAAACGGGTTTGATTTTTAGCTCGTTAACAGTCTACAAGTCACAATTCTTTACGGATTTTGATTTAACTTGCTGAAATTGTTTATTATCACCCAAGGATGAACCCTATTGAAAATCAACAGAATTGAAAAATATTTAATATGAATTATTGCCCTTGTTCTACAAAACGCGTTTGATTTTTAGCTTGTTAACACTCTACATTTTTTGATGAAACTTACTGAAATTGTTTATTATCACCCAAGGATGAACCCTATTGAAAATCAAAAGAATCGAAAAAAATATTTAATATGAATTATTGCCCTTGATCTTTAAAACACATTGATTTTTAGGTTGTAAAAACTCTAGAAGGCACACTTCTTTTTTGATTAGATTTTAACGAAACCTATTGAAATAGTTTATTATCACACGATAAACCCTATCGAAAATCAAAAAAACTTAATGCCTTTCTTGTTCAACATAGGTTTTAGTTTTTAGCTCATAAACAGAGACGGATTTTGAATAAACTTGATGAATGCTTAACCTTTGATGAAATCGAGAAAAAATGTTTGGACGACACTTAATTTAAGTTCTGAATGAAATGTAGGCCTATGAATACAGGTTGAATATTCAATGGTTACTGTTTTCTGCCAAATGTTCTATTTCAAACAAAGCTGCCAGTGGGCGTATATTACCTTGCCTGGCAAGCTATCTTTTGACCTTTTTTTTAGGTTCCATAAGAAACCAATGAAAGGTATAACCTATTTACAAGAACAGGGAATGCTGGGTAAATCACATGATGATATAGCAGAATTCTTACATTCAGAAGAGAGATTAGATAAGGTAATATCTTGCTTGATTGATCAAATAGAATAGTGATTAAAATTAACCTGCCGCGAAACAAGAATTTTGTGAGCATTGAGATGGTCCATTTTTGTTCAAAGTTATGTTGCAGGCAGTTCTTTTAATACTAATATGTTGAAAATTATGTAAAATATTTCATGTAACTCAGTTTTTATTAAAAAAAAAATGTGATATTTTTGTTGCAGACTGCTATTGGTGATTTCTTAGGAGAAAATGAAATGTAAGTAAAGACCATTTGATATATATATATATATATTACATGGGGTCTGCACGAATCAGATGTTCTTGACCTGTTCCAGATGTTCTGTTCCGAACACGCTTTAGAGTAATTCTGGAATTGTTCTGGACAGGAAGTGGACAGTTCTGTACAGAACTAAAATCTGAGTAGTTCCTCGCTAGTTTGGACAGAAAATCTTCTTCCGGAACAGTGTTACAGTTCACTCAAATCCAGTTCCAACAGTTCTGGCTGTTTTGGACAATGATATGTGCAGACCCATACTGTTCAGCCAAATAAAACCACATCGTTGACTTAAAAATGACTTTTGACAGATCTTTTGTGGATTTTCCTAAACTTTGACCTGTCCAAAAGTTTGTTAGCCTACATTAACCTATCTCTCATTTTTTAAACAGGTTCAACAAAGAAGTTATGTATGCCTATATAGATCAAATAAACTTTAGTGAAATGGATTTTGTATCTGGATTAAGAAAGTTTCTAGAAGGTTTCAGATTACCTGGTGAAGCTCAGAAAATTGATCGATTGATGGAAAAATTTGCTTCTAGATATTGTAAATGTAACCAAAAGTAAGTAAATACTGCAGAATTGGCTTCAATTATGGTGCATCTTTGATACTAATTTTAGAAATTATCTAGTTCAAATTTTATGTTGGAAAACATGGAAATCTTTTAAGAAACCAAGCTTTTGTATAATTAATAACAAGTTTTATTTGTGTATCAATCTGCAGTCGGTGGTTGCTATAACAACTGAAATGTTATTTAGAAATAAAAAATGATACCAGTGTATATGAAACGAAACAATACCTGATATTTCTTATTTATCAGTTATTTTATTTTAAGATATTCCTGTGACTGTTGTAATAACCTATATTTGATTCTTATATTTCAGTAATGAACTGTTTGCTAGTGCTGACACAGCCTACGTATTAGCTTATTCTATTATCATGTTAACAACAGACTTACATAGCCATCAGGTTAGTTCTATGGGGGTTAATAAGATGATTTTGAGATTTTTCATTATGATAAAAACCAAATTTGGCATAACACCTGGTATTTCTACAAAGCTGACCCATTTATGAGCAACTCTCTTGTCTGGCCTAAACTGTTTTAACATCCAACCAGTATATGACGTTTGAGGAAATAGATATGACAGGGCATTAGATTACATGCTAGTTACAACGGTAAACGTTGTGCCCAAATTAGCAGCCCCATAATAAATAATTCTGCCTAAATTAACAAAACTGAAATATCCCTCCATGCTATTTAAGCACTGCAGAGCCAGAAATGGCAACTATTTTTGATAATAACACCTCCATAAATAAAATTATATAACCCACAGAGGGTTCTTAATTGGTGAAAATGTTTCTGTAGCCTTTTTTGGAACCCTTCCCTATATTTTTGATGCTCCCCCAAAGGTGTGCCTAAATTAAATCTAAAGCCCTATAGGGCCACATGTATATGTTGCAAGAACTACTACTGTATCTGTTTCAAATAGTGTTGAATAGCAAGGATCGAGAAACAAAGAAGTTACTAAAAATAGGACAGTCTATCTATAATTAGCTCTCAGACTCGATTTCAAATGTAGTACAAACAATGCTAGGAACCGCATGGAGGAAGGAGACAAGCATTCTGAAAAACAAATATTCCATGGCGCTACACGACATTGCTGTTATGGAACATGCAATAGTGACAGTAGATATTCAGATCGTGAATATATGGAAGGAGTTTTGTTTTGTTTGTACTACATTTCCTCTATTGCGTATCACGTGATATACACCAGTGACGTAGTTGTCGATCTATGCTATATGATGATAGTATGACATGTTTTAAATAACTTTGTAGATAAAACGAGAACATAAGATGACTAAAGAACAATATATACGTATGAATAGAGGTATAAATGATAGTAAAGATTTACCAGAAGATTATCTGATAGCTATATATGATGAAATAGCTGACCATGAAATCAAAATGAAAACAACATCTAGTCAAAAACCAAGTAAATCAGTTAGTAAGTGTTTTATACTGTATTATTTATTCATTGGAATTATATGATATCAAATTGAACTGCAAACAGTACTATTTCGGCCTTCTGGGCAGTACTTATACTGGTGTTGTGGTTTGGCTATATAGTCGTCTCAGAAGATCCCATATGTCAAATTTATGATAAAATAAAATGAAATGGAGTTTTTACATCCTATTTTTCTGCACTACACAGCTTTAGCCTTCACTTATTTTCAATTGCCTACTGTCAAGGGATCTTTGTGGTACACAGTCTGTATCATACAAGGCCTCAGTTTTGATGTTAGGCTTCTGAAAAAAAAAATCTTTGGAAAAAACATCTAGTCCTTTGCAGAGGACAGTATGTTTATAAATGAGCAGAAGAGAGTATTTGATGTATTTAATTCTTTATTTTGATTGGTCCTTTTCAATTTTTTTGCAGAAGATATAACCAGTGATAAACAAAGAAAATTACTATATAATACAGAGATGGAGAACATGGCTCAAGCTGCAAAAGCTCTCATGGAAAGCGTCAGTCATGTGAAATCTAATTTTACTGTAGCCAGTCATTTAGAACATGTTAGACCTATGTTTAGGGTAAGTTTTCTTCCAGCTTGAAAGAACGTCATAGGTTATATTAAAACACAAGATTGTATAGTCCAGGCCTTCTCTTTTAATTTTTGTAAAGGGCCAAATGCATCTTTTGAAAAAAATATAAGTGCCAATGGGAGTTTAGCTAGCATAGAGAGCTTTTAAGCGGAAGGGGTCAATCTTCAGAGGCCATTCTTAAGGGTGTAGCGTGCCGCCATTTGAGAAGGCCTGGTTTAGCCTATAGAGTGGTAGAAGTACATGTAAAAATTGTCAAATACCCCTTGTTGTATTAAAAAAGAAATTATTTTTTTGTTACAGATGGCATGGACACCATTTTTGGCAGCTTTCAGTATTGGATTACAAGACAGTGATGATTCGTATATAGCTACATATTGTTTAGATGGTATAAGATGTGCTATACGTATTGCATGTATATTTCATGCTGAGGTTAGTGAGATTTTATATCTTAGCTTGTTGACTGGACATCAGTTTTTGTTCTGTAGCAAAATGTTTTTAAAAGTCAAATTTTGTGATCTCCATATTTCACTAATTAAAAATTTGACTAAAAATTTGGCCTCCTGAAATGTGAATTGCTTACGTGAATTGATTTAAAGTAGTGGTGGGATACTGACAAAGAAGAAGGGAGGTGGTCACAATCAGAGAGTTTGACAAATCAGTTTTGCATGATTTTGATTTTGAATTGTTATTTCTAAAGTTGAGGAAAATGGGTTGTAACTTTTAACTAATGACAAAGTTATGAAAGCACAGGTGCATAATCTTATGAAAATGTTTATGTTCTTTTCAATGACTTCCAATGTTAAAGAGCTAAAACAATATTTTAACAATTAATTTAATGTACTGTCTATTTACAGTTAGAAAGAGATGCGTATGTACAGGCTCTAGCAAGATTTACATTATTAACCTGTGCTACACCTATTACTGAGATGAAAGCTAAAAATATAGATACCATTAAAACATTGATCTCAGTAGCTCATACAGACGGCAATTATCTTGGTAAATCATGGCTAGAGGTAAGATTACCTATTTTATCATAACTTGAATTCATGTGGGTTAATTTGACTTGAAGTTCTGGTAATCAGAGATTGTTTATTTGTTCAACCATGCACCCTTACCATGGTCCACTTAATGTGCAAACGTTGATTGTCCAGTCTGAAAGATCATAAAATATTTTTTTATTTCTGCCCGAAATACAATGTTTATTTACGTAAGATGGTACATGTATGTTATCTTATTTTTTTTGTGACATCACTTCTACTTAGGCCCTGCTAGATTTAAAAAAATCTGAAACTGGTTTGGTACATCAGATTCCTGTTGTAAAAGAGTGTGAATTTTAAAAAATCCGAAACTAGATTAATTTTATAAAAAATTTGTATTTGTGTTTCCACTGAATGACACCTCATTGAATCCCTCGAATCCTCCCTACAGATTTAGGGCAAACCGTTGTGACCTAGTGACACAGATTCAGAATCCAGTTTCAGATTGGGTGTTAACAAGTAGGGCCTCACTGTCATTATTACAACCGGCATACCATGCAAAGTAAACAGAACTAGCTATGTGGACTCTTTGAAATATAAAATTGACAAACCAGCATCCCATCAGATATTCTCACAGATGGTCCATGGCAGGTGTGGCAAGATGTTTTAGTTTTATTGCTAGGAATTGGCAAAAGTGGCGTCATTGGACTGTTTATGTAACAGTCATATGTAAATTGAATAGGGTCAATATATTATATTTCAGATATTACGTTGTATATCACAACTAGAACTAGCTCAGTTAATAGGTACTGGTGTTAAAACTAAATATATAACTAATCCATCTAACTCATCAGCTTCTTCAAGTCATCCAATAGAAGCTTTTGATCCAGAAGGTAAGTTCTATTAAATTAAAGTTAGGGTGTGCTTGTTCGGTGATTTCTACATGTTCATAGTTCATGGAGTCTACTGGAAGTTTAATAAAACAAGTTGGAGCAGAGTTCAGGATGCATTCCACCTGTTTGAGGAAAAGTAGGTTGAAATGGAAGCCAAGTGGAACAGACAGTGCAGAACCTGTTCAGGGGCCAGTTTCTCAAAAATTCTTACGATAAATTTTGTCGTAACTTTTGCATTTTACAATGAATAATTCCACACTTACGACAATTTTTAATCGTAAGATTTTTTGAGAAACGGTCCTCATACCTTCAAATTGGGCCCTACCTACATATCTTATTCCGTATTTATTACCGTAAGTTGGAAATCCAGCTATCCTTTCACCTAAATGTATTGGATACTACTAACAGGGTGTCAAATTCCTTTTGGCAGATTTTGCATCCATACCATGGGAAATATAAGTTTTAAATTTTCAATGCGGTTATTTTTATGGTTTTTCAGTGATAGCAAGAGGTGGTATACAGAATTTAGATCGACAACGATTGGCTCATTTTCATGAAACCGTTGGTGAAACTAGTTCCCAGAGTGTAGTAGTAGCTGTTGATAGAATATTTACTGGTTCTGTTAAACTAGATGGAGATGCTATAGGTACGATATTTTAATATGGTTTTTGTATAAAAGGACTTAAGTTCAAGTTTTGAGCCTTCATTAAATGAAGAAAAAGACCTGGTCATTTCGATGTGATTTTTACTTGAATTCCTCTGCCAAATCATTTGGTAAATACTGAGATATTATTTAAAGGATCAGTTTCAAAGGGGTATCTTTATTGTGTCTTATGCTCAGAAACATGAATATTTTAACTAAGTTTATCAGTAATAGTATTCAAAGCTCACCGTTGAAATTTGAGCATTTAAATCCATATGCTTCCATATTATTATTCTCGTTTGAAAGTTAGAAATACATCTTGTATTTTAGAAAGACATATACAGAAATTTCTATTTTAAGTTATATTTTAATGGACTATGTGATTTTTGCGCAGTTCTGGTTCTTCTAAAGACTATTTAAATATATTTATGACCCATTTATGAAAAACAATATCCCTTTAATACATTTCAGTGGAGTTTACGAAAGCTTTATGTCAAGTATCATTAGATGAGTTAGCCAGTCCTACTCATCCTAGAATGTTTAGTTTACAGAAGATAGTGGAGATTTCCTATTATAACATGGGTCGTATCAGGTTACAATGGTCTCGTATCTGGCAGTATCTCGGTGACCATTTTAACAAAGTAAGTGATTTGTTCAAAAAGAAATACTTCAGTGGTAATTTTAAGCAAAATTTACCAACCAACTAAGCAATTTGAGTTGTAGTCAGTTTCAACCTAGGAAGTTCAGAAAGAGGCTCCTGGACTCCTGGCAGGTTTTTAATTCAATTCTGTAGTAATGCACTCTTTGGTCATATTCGCAATCACATTTTTGTCAACATTAGAGTAAGCAACTATAGTGCTCAGTTAGGAACGCTCAAGATCATCTAAGAACATACAATGATGGCCATACTTTCACTTTTCTCTATGTTTACATGTGCCGCCATTTTTGTTTCCACTGTTCTTGTACTTCACTACCAGCAAAATGAGGAGTGACAAAAACGACTTTCTTGAGTTTGTTCCTGTTGTTCGAAAACTGGTTCTTCCGTTCCAGACAATCTAGGGTTCTCAAGAATGTAGTTGCAAATACAATCTTTAAAAATGGAAAATTGAAAGGTTCTCTCAACAACCTTGACCCCTAATGATAGCAATAATTAGAATGGTATAAGATTTGCTAGTTTAGTTGCCATTTAGGAAATAATGTTTATTATATGTTATTATATTTCCAGGTTGGATGTTATCCTAATGAAGATATAGCTTTTTTTGCTGTAGATTCTATTCGACAATTATCCATGAAATTTATTGAAAAAGGAGAATTTGCTAACTTCCGATTTCAAAAGGATTTCTTACGACCTTTTGAACACATCATGAAACGAAACAGGTACATTTTCATTGGTTGAAATTCTGATTTTTGGACAACTGTTTCAAGTTAATACACAAATGAAATTGTTGTTTTTATCTCATGTGTATATGGGACGATGATATCATTGATTTGTCTCATTCCGATTTTCAATCAGACGTTTGTGATTCCAGCAATTTCATTAAAACTAAACGTTTTATAATAACACTATGTGCTTATTATATCTATAAGCTTTTGCAATTGTATATTCCTTAATTGCTTAGCTGGAGTAGACTGTGACATTTCGAATAGTGCAAATTTATACTCTCATTGTCCTAATACATAAATATATTTAGAAAACCTCTTTACGATTTCATTTAGGGGAGCCACGGTGGCTCAGTGAGTTAGACGTTTGCTCGCTAACCTGGAGGTCCAGGGCTCAATCCCGGCATGGGTCAAGATGATACCTTCGGATTTTCCAACCCAGTTTCCTCCTGTCAGTGATACAGGTCGGAGGGGCTGACATGGAAAAAGCATCTAGTCTTCCGGATTGGACAATAAACAGAGGCCCTTTGTGCTATTGGCTATGCATGTTAAAAATCCCTTGACAGTTATAAATCGAAAATAAGAATAGGCTAATGACCGTCCTCATTAGCCCATACAGGTGAATTTCATTTCAATTCATTTAACATATTTTTTGTTTTCAGATCTCCTACTATTCGTGATATGGTTGTACGTTGTGTTGCTCAAATGGTAAATTCACAAGCAGCTAATATTAAATCTGGCTGGAAGAATATATTTAGTACATTTCATCTGGCAGCTTCTGATCATGATGAAGGCATTGTTGAGTTGGCTTTTCAAACTACTGGCAAAATTATCTGTAAGTAATATAGAGATATTATGAAAGGGAGAATTTGACTATTCACCATTTTACATACCTTGTCCTCATTAAACCAAAAAGATGTTGAACAGTATGCTGTAAAACTCCATTTCATCTTATTCCAAATGAACATCCTTGAACTTATACCTTGTTCGATACCTCTCATAATTACCATTTTAGGGGGCAATGTTGTGAATTTTTGTTCGATAGCATGTTTTTCTCGTAATTACTACTTTGGAAAGTAGTCAACATGAAGAAAAATATTGACATCCATTTTCACAAATTCTCTGACCTTCATTCTGACCCCGTATAAAACTGACCACAACTTCAAATTTATCTGAACAATTGTTTTTTCAAGATCTTTTGATAACTTTAACCTTTCTGTATGTCATAATAAATAATAAATGATTTTTGTCCGAACACTCTCCACTTTAGCAGACGAATTTCAGATTCCCAGAAAGTCGTAAACACAATTTTCACGATATGTAGCGAACGCAGCATAACACTTGAACATTCAAACAGAGCCAGACAAGTGGGAAACATTTTAATTGTCGAGGCAAAATCAGAAAAATGCAGAATTGTTAAACCAAAACCATCTATTTTCAGCAAGTATATGTGAGAAACATTTCACAGCAATAATAGACTCATTTCAAGATGCAGTTAAATGTCTATCAGAGTTTGCTTGTAATGCTGCTTTTCCCGATACCAGTATGGAAGCCATTAGACTGATTAGAAACTGTGCTAAATATGTTGCTGAAAAACCACATGTAAGTTGAATGTCAATTGTTATTAAGCTTTTTCTTTTGTTCAGTATTATTTAAAGGGATTGTAAAGCCTATTTCTAAACTTTGTATCTGTATCGGGGACACTGATAGCATTAATTTGCGCCATTCCAATTTCTATTTCGAAGTCTGTGGTTCTTGCAATTCCACTAAACAGTGATCTGCATAGATATCAATAGTATCGGAAGGTAGATCACTGTCAACGACGTCATAAAACGTGAAAGTTTTAGTGGAATTGCAAGAACCACAGACATCGGAATGGTTTTTAGTCATACAAGTAATAAAGTGTTAATATTAAGAAGTTTATATTTAACTATAGATGTTTAGAGAACATGCTGGAGAAGAAATGAACGTACCAGAAGAAGATAGAGTTTGGGTACGGGGATGGTTTCCTGTGTTATTTGAACTATCTTGTGTTATTAATAGATGTAAATTAGACGTAAGAACTAGGTAAGTTATCAGCTGCTTAAAGGAGCAGTAGGAATGATTTTTATATTAAAAAAAATGATTTTTAGCCTTTATGCATTTATATATTTGTTTGATCAACATGACTTTGCTTTAAGTATGCTAATGAATGCTGGAGGAGGTCAAAATAGATTTAGTCACAAATTGGTGTTTACTTTGCTCCTACCTATACATTAGTTTTACAACACAAAGCCAAATACATAGCTATTTGAAAACGTTTAGGTAAATGTTTAAAATTTATTGTTATGCGTCCCAAAAAAGAACAGCAAGATATTATATTTAGAATTCCCTTTATTGTTCATTTTATACTTATCTTGATTGAAATAGGAGAAAAAAATGATTATGTTTCATTTATTTTACTGTTTTCAGAGGTTTAACTGTAATGTTTGAAATAATGAAGACATATGGTGATTCATTTCAACAACATTGGTGGCGTGATCTATTCCGTATTATATTTAGAATATTTGATAATATGAAATTACCTGAACAGCTAAGTGAGGTAGGCTATGTAGTTAAAACTCTGTTATTTTACTCCTGTCTTCCTATTCTTATCTGTTGTGAGTCATAAACGTGGCAATGTGAATGTCTTCACTTGCTGTCAGGAGCATCAGTGGCTCTGTGATCTAGTCACAAGTTCTGGGTTCAATCCAGGAAAGGTCGAGATAATACTTCCAGATTCAATCCGATTTCCCCTCATCAGTTATGCATGTCATAGAGACTGTCATTGAAAAAGTTAAAATGGTTCAATAACTGTTACTAGCTGTGCCAAGATAAAAGTAAAAAAAAAAAGAATAGGCTGTCTTGGCAAAATTTCTCTCATTGAACACTGCATAGTCATTAACCCAATCAGGTGCGGAGAAGTAGGATGTAAAACTCCATTTCATTTCATTCATCCACGATCTGAGGAGAATCACAATTTCAAATCAGGTAGATATTTAAACAATATCTAATGCTATAGTTTTGGGTCTGCTGATGGCTTATCATTTGCCATTGATTTATTGACTTGTATTGTCCATTTTTTTTACAGAAATCAGAGTGGATGACTACAACGTGTAACCATGCTCTGTATGCTATAGTTGATGTTTTTACACAGTATTATGATAATTTACATGATATATTATTATTAGACTTATATCAGATGTTACATTGGTGTGTTCAACAAGGTTTGTTTATTTCTTTAATAGAAGAGTTGGGGCAGGGGAGAGACAAGGTGGAGGTGTTACTGAAGTACATTTTATATGCCCACATTATAATGTAGTCGGTCCGTCCGTCTACAATTGGCTTGTGAATTGGCTTGTGACTACAGTTTTTATCTGATTTGAATGAAATTTGGCGTGATCATTTGTATTCATGAGATCTTGGATATGTTTGAATTTGACGAAGGTTAGATGAACGGCTTTTGAGTTATTGCCCTGGACTTAGTCTTAAGGCTTTAAAATTGACTTATAAAGGCAATGGAAACTACAGTTTTCATCTGATTTTAATGAAATTTGGTGTGATCATTTGTATTGATGAAATCTTGTACAAGTTTGAATATGACGATTTTTGGATGAACGGTTTTTGAGTTATTGCCCTTGACTTATTCATAACACGTTAAAATTAACTAATAAAAGCAATAGAAACTACGGTTTTCATCTGATTTAAATGAAATTTAGTGTGATCATTTATATTTTGATGAGATCTTGGACAAGTTAGAATTTGAGGATTTTTCGTTGAACGGATTTGAGTCATTGCCCTTGACTTAGTCAAAATGCTTTGAATTTGACAGTTTAAGTCAGATTTTTATTTGATTTTTTGATATCAACAAATTTTTGACAGGTTAGATTTTTAGTACGATTTAACACAAATTATCGAGCGCCTGGATAAACTGAAAATTTAACAGGGAAGTGGGCGTATCGTGCTTGCTAGACAACCTTTTGTTGAATTTTGTTTTGTGATTGTCAGGATATATTCTGATTGTTAATTTTAGATAATGAACAGTTAGCTAGATCTGGTACAAATTGTTTAGAGAATTTAGTTATATCTAATGGTAATAAGTTTTCAAGTCCGGTTTGGGATCAGACTTGTTCTTGTATGTTAGACATCTTTAAATCTACCATTCCACACAGGTAACAACCTTATTTCATACCATTTATAATGTGGCAAAACTAAGTCAAATACAGATAAAGATGGTTGTGGGTTCTAATCTCAATTTACATGTTAAAATCTGAATAAATCATCACTCATAATTCCAGTTGACTTAGTTATAAATGGGTATGGATTATCTGGGAAAGATTAATGCCAAGAGGTTTCACTAAGGGCCAGCTGGTAGAAAGAGTCCTCAGAGGAACTTAAGTTGAAATTCTTGTTTCTATTCTTTTTGATGGCTGTAAACATTAATATTTGTATGTATTTATTTTAGTTTACTAACATGGACACCAGATAATGATGAATCTCAGTCTGTATCAAGACAAGATAATATTAATGAAAATGATGTTGTAAGTTTTATAAGAATTTTTTTTAGGTCTAATTTTTTAACGGTTTCTATGGTTTCATTATCCAATATGGAGTCTTATGCTGTATTCTTTACTTCTTGGTTAAATAGGGAGCTGACAAACTTCCAATCAATATCATGTTTCCTCTAATAAAGGTTTCCAAAAGCACTTTTAAGAGCATAAATTCATCCTGTCCAAATAATAAAAGGCATAGATCAAATTCAAAATGGAGGAGAAGGAAAAAGATATGTAAATTTTAAATCTGGCTAATCTAGTTCTGTACTATCTGGTTAAAACCAGAATTAGAACTTGTTCAGAACTTATCAAACACTACTTATTGTATTGTTTTACTATTTAATAATAATTTTGTTCTATTTTGTATTTCAGGATGATAAATCTATGAACTCAGTAGATTCTAGTATGGATAATAATAAATTAAAACGTGCTGATAGTTCTATTAGTATTAATAGTATTGATTCACGTGATCAGAAAATACCTCGTTCTAGTAAGTAACCTTCTCAATGTAGACTCTTCATTAGGCCTTCTGTTTAGTGCGCTGCTTACATTGCTCAACTATCTGATATAATATTAGTGGTAACAAACCAGCTTTCCTCATGAGGGTTTGTTTGCTATTGTCAGTAATCTCAAGAAATCTCAAAAGTAAAATGCAAATGTTTCCATACACTGAGAGGGTTCTAAGTTGATGATCTAAGCTTCAGAATGGCATCACTAGAACCTTTATTCAATCTTTATTTAATCTGCAAGCTATGTAAGATTGTATGGCACATAGGCAAAGGAGTTGATTTATTGTTTCTTTCAAAAGTATAAGACTCTTTCCATGACAACCATTTTGACTTGAATCACTGATATGGAAAACTAGGTTAGAAAATCAGGGGTCATTCTCAGAAAGTTAACTAAGACTAAGATTTTTAAAAGATACAGTAATTTTATTGGACAAAAAAAAATCAATTGCAGTGATTGACCAATCAAATTCATCATAAAATTTCAAGAATACCGTAATTCCTCTGAACTTGCCATCTCTTCTTATGTTTATAACAAAACCAGGACCAGTAGGTTAGTTAGCTAGCTTGCAAGAGTCATTGAGCAGAAGGGCTCCATTGTTTCGAATTTGAATAAAGGAATATAATATGTATTTTTTGTAGAGATCTCAACAGATATCAAGTTATTTCAAGGTTTATTAATAAAATGTGTGGTACAATTAGAATTAATACAAACAATAGACAATATAGTTTTCTTTCCTACTACCAGTAAAAAAGAAGATGCTGAGAATTTAGCTCTAGCTCAGGTAATATTCTTTTTTTTTTACTCCTGGGGCCTTATTCTCGAAAACTTAACTCAGATAAAATCCAGAAATACAGTTATCTGATTGGATAATAAAGCTATATTTAAAATCAATTTTAGTGATTTACCAATCAGATGACTGGAACACTAAAATCGTTGTAAGTTACGTTTTCGAGAATAAGGCCCCAGTACAAAATATCAGTCAAAATGTTGAATTATTGTATCTTCTTTAACAATGAGTTCATATGCCTTATAACAAATCAGGCAAGAAAGAATAACCATTTCAGTTTCTGTGAGGATCCTTGGCAAAATCCTATGGCATCAATCTTTACAGGATTATCTGTACCCATTTACATCTGAGTGGACTGAAATGATGAATGAAGATGACTTATTCAACTAACATACACAGATTGAGATTAGAATCAATAACTTTCATTTGTTTGATGTAACCAACTGTGCTATAGAAATCAATTATTTTATGATTCTAGGCTGGTAAAGAAGATATACCGTACTATATGTATGATTCGGGACAACAACATGAAGATCAAGGAATGTACCAATTCTTAAATTCAGCCCAACTTTTACATCTAGTAGACTGTTTATTAGAATCACATCACTTTGCTAAAAAATTCAACTCAAATCATGAACAGCGAAATGTTTTATGGAAAGCAGGTTTGTTCAATTTTTTTTTTGCTTTTGTATTGTCAATTGATAAGTTCCTTTGTCTAAAATTTGACAATTTAACATGGATAATGGATGTATTTTATGTCACAAATGCATTATATTATAAGATTATACTGTTATAAAATTTTCTTTTTAAAGCGACATTGGTTTAGGTTTTTTCACAAACAAAGGACAAGATGCTGTGTTATACATAGAGAAACTCTATATTTTAAGCGTCATCAAACAAACCTAATATATTTTGATTTGATTTCAGGTTATAAACAAACCTAATATATTTTGATTTGATTTCAGGTTATAAACAAACCTAATATATTTTGATTTGATTTCAGGTTATAAACAAACCTAATATATTTTGATTTGATTTCAGGTTATAAACAAACCTAATATATTTTGATTTGATTTTAGGTTATAAACAAACCTAATATATTTTGATTTGATTTCAGGTTATAAACAAACCTAATATATTTTGATTTGATTTCAGGTTTTAAGGGTAAAGCTAAACCAAACTTATTAAAGCAGGAAACACAAAGTTTAGCGTGTTTATTCCGTATACTGTTCCGTATGTATAATGATGACTCTAGACAAGATGCATGGCCAGAAATTGAGAAAAAACTACTTGGGTAAGTTTGACAAGGGAAATGATTAAAAAACTGTTCATCAAAATATTGTTAATATCAAAACTTTTCTAAAATCTCATCAAAATATACATACTAAGTTTCATTATAGCCTCTACTGTGGATACAAGTCAAATTTAATGCATTTTAAGTCAAGGGCAATAACTCATAAAAATGTTTAGTGTAATAATGTCAATTGCAAACTTGACCAATCTCATCAATATACAAGCACAGTAAGCACACCCAGTTTCATGAAGATCGATACGAACTACAACCTTTATCATTTCAAGAAGAATACAAATGGAATGTTCAGTGGACTAACAAATTCAATGACATTACAAGTTTCTATGTGAGAATTTTATAATGGATTGAATAAATCTAGAAATGAACATACATATGAAATCCATGCCTTTAGATTACATGCTAGTTACAACGGTAAACGTCGTGCCCAAATAAACAGCGCGCTCAATTTAGGGAAAATAAGATGTTGCACTGCAGAGCAGTGGCCTGTCTGATCATAACAGTAGTCCAAAAAATGAAATTATATAACACCCAGAGAGTTCTTGATTAGTATAAATACTACTGTAGGCTTCCCAGGAGCTCTTGCTACCTATATATCCACATCAGCTTTGCAAATTAATGTAATCTAAAGCCCAGCAGAAGAAAGAGATCTTAATAATAATTTGTTTGTTGTTTTCCAGTGTTTGTCAAGATGCATTAGAATATTTTCTCTCATTACAATCTGATAGTCATCGTGAAGCTTGGAGTAGTTTAATGTTATTATTATTGACTCGTTTACTCAAAATGTCTGATGAAAGGGTAGGTATAATAAATTTCCATAATATGTCAGTAGTCGCACAGTTCCTTAAGTTGTCTGAGCACATTCGTATTGAGGTTCAATTCATGCTGCCTACATATGTTTTGGAAACCAAATCCTCATCTGGACCGATAGAATTTAAGAAAATTCACTGAGAGATTGTAAAACCATGTTCTTGATTCCCAAAAAATCTCACCCTTTTTCCAGTTTAAGCGATACCACCTCTTGCCTAATGAATATAAACTCTTATTCACCAAGTATGAGAATTTTGCTTTTTTGATCATTCTATAACCTGGCTTTTCAAAATGTCCCAGATTGGGGATATTTAGACATTTTCCTGGGGACACAAACTGAGCTATAGATCTGAAAAAAAAAGTAAGATTTTGTATTATTTGGGTGGATATGCATCCAGTGTCCACAGCCTGAAACAACTTTAAATACCTATGCCACAATTTTATTTCGTACTAAAAAAGAGAAATACTTAGACTTTAACATTCTGTGAAATTGCATGTTTTTGATAACTTACGGGGACAATTCAGATAACATGGTCAGTTTCTCATGCGTAATTGGGAACATTTGAGAAAACCATCTGAAAGCCCAGGTTCTAAGAGGTGGTATTCCTTTAAGTAATGAAGATGGAAATTATTTATAGTCAGTTAACTTGTTTAATTTAATCAAATTTAATTTTGTTCATTTCAGTTCCGTGTCCATGCAGCTGTTTATTATCCATTGTTATGTGAAACTATCATGTTTGATTTAAAATTAGAACTTCGATCCATATTGAAGAAATTTTTATTACGAATAGCTCCTACCTTTAAAATAACAGAAGCATAACTTGTGATTATCTATATTTATATATATATGTTATTTATTAATTGCTTTTAATTGCTTATCCTTGATGTTTGATTCACTTAACCAATTGGGACCCGCCTTGCATTAGTCTGTTTTGATGAATTGCTTACTAGTTTATATATAGTTACTATTGAATGACTATTTTTGTTTGCCAACAGGGTAATTATCTTTAAGAAAGAGTTGTCTTTAATTTAAATTTTTGATTTGCATCTAAACTAGTTGGAACAGAGTTCAAAACATGTTCCATCTGTTCCGAACTTTATGTTTAAACAGAATTCTAAATTGATTTGGAGAAACAATGAACTTAATTTTTAAAGTGAGTTCTCTGGTTAAAAACCTGTTCAAAACTCATCAATCAAGCGCTACCTTTGACTGGAATGTGACTTAAATGGGAGATAACTCTTCAGTTAGCTGATTCTTTTTGGCTCTTGAAAGAAAACAGCGCATGAACTGACCTAATATAGCAAGTGTATCCTTGAAATTTTTTTATTTATATTTTTCCTTGTGTTTTGGGCATAATTCTTTAAGATTTGAAAATAAAACATTAAAATGTTACTTGAATATCTTTCATGAAATTTGAAAACCAATGTTTTACTTTAGTGTTGTCTTTTTTTCTTCATAACTGTATACTGTATAAATATATACATGTATATAATTTTCAGAACAATATTTGTTATGGTGTCATTTCAAAGGTTTATTGCATAAGATATATAATGTAAGATATGCACAGAGAAAGTATTCTTTATAACTATAACAAAATGATATATAATTTATTTATTATAAAGTATACAGAAATGATTTTAATCATAAAAAAATAAATAATATTATAGTAAATTTATGAAACTTGTTAAATGATTATGTTTTGGTCTTACTTAATTCATTTAAATAATTTGTATTTAAATAATTGTATATTATGTTTTGTATAAGATAGTGTGTATATAGTTTTACTTGAGGGCGTATTAAATAGATGTATATATATTAAAAAGTTACATTGCTTATGATAATTTTCATACTTGTTTTTGAAATGTGTAATCTTGTAATTGAAATGTATTGTAAATGTCAGATAGGATGTAATCAGTAAAACAGATTTAGTGCTGTACTTCACATTCCAAAATTATTTTCGTAATCATTTATCATTGAGAAATACCTTGTTAGAAGGTGATAAAAGAACTTTTCATTTAACGTCTTTTAGGGTTCAATTTTACATACATAATGATGTATGATATAATATTAAAAATTTTGGTTTTTTCTTATGGAGGGCGGTTCATATATATTTAGATATTCTATTTATTCATTCAAGTGGTGCAAGTAAATTATAATATATAAAAATAGGGATTATATTTTCAAATTTATAATATATTATGCTCTCTGGGGTACATTTCTCCTAAAATAAAAATAAAACAAATATAAAGGGAGTCAAAGGTTGTTGGTTAACAATCTTAATGAAACAAATAGATCAAGAAATGTATAGTGTTGGTTCCATAGTGATATCAGTCAGTTAAAGTTCTTTACTTGACTCTATTTGCCTTGTTCCATCGAAAAATGCAGTTATGGGTTCTAATCCTGATTGGCGTGTGAAAATTTCATGACCTCGAATAAGTCATTCAAAATTAACTAAAAATTGTAATCCGAGAAAGATCAATACCGAGAGGTTTTGTAAAATTTTTTGTAAAATTCAAAATAAGTAAAAATGTACCAGTTTGACAATAACCTAAAATGTATAGAATTGTATAGAGAGATTATAATATAAAACCATAATATATTAAAAGTTAATTTAAATACCTGAGAGAGTTGTTACTGAAGGCATTACAGACTTTTCTCTATATCTCTTTAATGCATATAAGGGGTTGTGTCATGGCTTTACATTTTCCCTCCGAAATACTTAGGTTTTTTTTGGTATATTGTAATTTTTTTAATTTGTGATACATAACAGATCTTTGTCCAATGAAGTGCTTGAGATGTGACTTTATATGAATAAATGTAAAACATAGTTGATATGAGAAGAGTATAAAATGCTTGTGGTCGAGCAATATTTAAAGGGATTGTAAAGATGTCTCCCTTTAACCCCCCTTTTGCTCTGTCATACTTGATTCAAATCATAACATAAATGTGGCTTAATTACTTTAGTATTCCAATTGATAATGAACATAATGAAATATTGGACTAGATGGGTTTTGAAAATTCCTATCAATATATTTTTTAATCGTATTCGTAATAGTTCCCTTCTGATGTCATATCATTCTGAAACATACATCTTAAAAGACTTCCCACCATCCTCAATCTATATACTGTATATTTGCATGTCTAATGCCCAGGATTTTACGCCTTCTCTATCTTTTAAATGATTAATGTCTTGCCTCTGCAGTCAAATATATAATAAAAGCCTGAAGTGTAAAAAATGAACCGGATTTGCTATGTATATGTTAATTTTCAAATTTGTTAAACCAGATTATGGCCATTTTCACTTTCTATATTTATTGTTGTAAGAGTTGTATGTAGCATGGAAAATACAGTTATTTACTTTAATATGATGTTTTATTATTTATTATATTTCTCACAGACTTAGCTTCTTATAAATAGGAATATGGCTATTTAAATGTCAGCAAAATTAACTGCTGAAGTGATTGAAAATTCAACAAAAAGTGACCCCAGCAGCCCTTTCCCAACCAAATTTCCCTTAAAATCAAATATAATTCCCTAACCCAACACCCCTTTCCCAACTCAATATGCCTTGAAAATGAAACAGTCCTTCTCAAATTAACGTCCCTTGAACATGAAATGAACTTTCCCTACCTAACATCCCTTGAAAATGAAATAGACTTTCCCTACCTTGCAACCCTTGAAAATAAAACAGACTTTCCCTACCAAATACCCCTTGAAAATGAGTAGACTAATCAGTCTGAGCACTACTCACAATTCAAGGTCATAGGTCATGACCTGATTAAGTGAGTGATTTATGAGTAGATACTCAGTAGAGTGAGTAGATTTAGAATACAGCTCACTAAATTCTGGAAATTTTGCACAAATTTCTGAAAAAGGTGAACTCAACTGAGTACTACTCAACATCACTCACTAAAAATTCACTAATTTACCCCAAATTATGACGTGGCTGAGTAGTGTTCTAAAAACAGTTCACTCAGCTGAGTAGATTTTGAAATCTACTCACAAATTTCAAAAATTGTCTTTTTAAGCTGAATTGTTAGTGAGTAGTAGTGAGTTGTGTTCACAACAGTTCACCTCATGTGCAAAATTGTCCAAATAATTTGAAAAACAAGTGAACTGTACTGAAATCAACTCACTCAACTGAGTAGATGTTCACAAATCACTCACTTAATTAGGCCAGTGAGTTGAGATAAGACTAGTCTATTAATAGGCAGAGGGGTTAAAGGTTGGACCAGGTTCATTTTTAGCTCATAAGGGGTATTTGCTATGTGATTCAAATAGGAATTTTTTTTTTTTGCTAAATATTTCAATGCAAGACAGATCTTTCGAATATGCTGAAATATATATTATAGATCAAATACCAATCGAGGAAAAATAAAATTTATTAAAACATGTATATTCATTAATTAAAAAAATTAAAAATGAAGCATATACAATACAATACTGCATATTCATGAGTAATACAAAATAAATGATGTGATTTATATAAATGAAAATTGAATTTAGAGAAGCATAAAATTCTCCAACATAACATATTATGATAACAGCACAAGGTACATAAAACATTAAATTTGAAAGAAACAAAATTGATATTGCAAATATTTAAAGATCTATTCATCAAAATGTTTCTTTACAGATTTGCATTATCCATAGAAATTACAAGAACCGCAGACAATGGTGCAAATTGATGCTATCAGTGTCTTCAATACAGTTAAAAGTTTATAAAACCTCTTTACAATCAATCCCTTTAAACATTTTAGCATGAACTAAACATAAAAAAAAATATTTCTAACATAACAAATTAATTTTCAACATAAATAAGCATAATTAAATAATTTTGTACATAAAAAATCAATTTCCAACATAAATAAGCATAATGAATTATAAGCAGTTAAGCTTTTGTATAGGAAATATGTGTACCCTAATCCAATTAAAGCATTAAAATTATTCATAAATTAATATCAGGCATTACAGACAAGTTTCAAACAAAAAATATATTTCTAACACAACAAAGTAGGCTACTTGCCTACATATATAATATAATATATATAAATAAGGAAAAAATCTCACAAAGCATACAATATTTAGCACAGATCAAATGAAGAATTGAGGTTAACATTAAAATACATAGAAAGGAGGAAAAATAACTAATTAATTTCCAAGAATAACAAATCAATTACAACATAACAAATTAAGAGCAATATATTTATATTGAATATAACTAAACACTAGAACTGTACAGTTAACAGTACTGGTGCAGGGCGGGTTACGACATAGGGGAACGACGGTGCGGCAATATTCGATTGTGCATTCACTGTACTGATAATTCAATGCTCGAGATCAACAGGGTAATGCAATTGAGAATATGATTCTAGACACACATGTACATATCAAGTTTAAAAATATTTCAACAAGAAAAAAGAAAGTTGGCAATGCGCATGTGCACTGCACAAATGCTCTATTTCCATGAAATTCGAATCAGTCTATACGTATGCATACCAAGTTTCATGCAATTCGGTTGAGAAATAAGAAAGTTGTTACTGCGCATGCTCACTACACAAATTTATTATGTCCATGAAATTTCAAATCTGATTATACACAAACATGCTAATTTTGAAGAAATTCTGATAAGAAATAAAGTAAGTTGGCGATGCGCATGCGCACTACATAAATTTGATATTTCCAAGATATTTGTAATCTTATTATACACATGCATGCCAATTTTGAATGAATTTGGTTCAGAAATAAGAAAGTTAGCAATGCGCATGCGCAAAACACAAATTCAATATCTCCATCATATTACGAATCGGAATAGGCCTATACATATGAATACCAGGTTTCATGAAATTCGGATAAGAAATAGGAAAGTTAGCGACGCGCATGCGCACTTCACAAATTCAAAATGTCCATGATATTTCTAATCTAATTATACACATACATACCGATTTTGATGAAATTTAGATAATAAATAAGGAAGTTGATATTGCGCATGCGCAGAACTAAATTTAACAATTCCCCTAAGTTTTGAATCCGATTATGCGTGTACATGCCAAGTTTCGTTAAAATCGCTTAACAAACAAAAAAGTTAGCATCGCGCATGCGCACAACCCATATTTTGTATTTTCCTTTAAATCATTATTCGAACGTGAAGGTATATGCAAATTTTGAAGAAAATCGGTTCATAAATAAAAAAAAGTGGGTCAATAAAGCAGTGGGCGTGGCTACACGGTGCTTCAGTAAGTTAAATTTTCAGCATGCCGTAGTTTAGTCCATCCTAGACTTCCCTTTAATGCGTAGACTGAATATAATTCATATCTAACAAAAATTGAGGTAGAGCCCCTTTAACTTTAACGGAAGGCGGATATAAAAGTATTTTTCAAACCAACTGATACCCACCAACTTTTACTAAAAAGTTCCTTTCACCCTAAACATACTTTTTCAGGCATAATAAAATCGCAAGTTTTACGATTTCGTAGAATTTGCACCCAAAAAGAGGACTTTGATAATGCGTGTCAATTGGTATTTAAGAAACTGCGAGAGCGGGGATATTCTAAACGATATCTCCGCAGCATTAAAAGCAAAACTCTTTCAGAAATTGAGAACCGGAATACAATCCTCGTTCCGGTTAACTCTAATCAATCTTTCGGATCTCGGCCGTGCAGTTCTACAAGATGTAGAACTTGCAAGCATATTTTAACAACCAATTCCTTCTCTAATAAGCATAACAATAAACAATTCCCTATCAACGGTCAGCTTTCGTGTACCAGTACAAATATTATTTACCTAATTTCTTGCGACAAATGTCCTTTACAATACGTAGGTGAAACCAAAAATTCTTTGCGGGAAAGAATGGTCGGCCATCGTTTCGACATCTCCCATCATCTAGATAAACCGATTGGGAACCACTTCAACCTCATCAACCACTCCCTCGCAGATATGAAGGTGACACCAATTGAACAAGTCATATCTCAAGAAGACACCAACCCTAAAACTTCAAGACTATACAGGGAGAGCTTTTGGATGGATCAGCTTAAAACTATTTCACCTTCTGGACTTAACATACAGTTCGATTCTCAAATAATCCCATTTGTTACTCCGTTCAATAATATTGCTTGCCAAGCATCCCGAATTACCAAAAGATACTACACAGAGTTACAAAATAAATTTCCAACCATTTTCTACAAAAAATTAGTCTGTGCTTATTCCAAAAATAAAAACCTACATGATATACTTGTTCATGGACGGCTTGACCCAATCGACGATGTAGGTTGATTTTACAAATTAATTGAATATCACTGCCGTTATATCTTATTTATTGATATGAAACATGTATTTTCTATAGTTATTAATCGATTTTTTTATTCTAGAGAATCTGGCTTACAATCAGCCTAATATTATTTTGTCCACAGTGAATTGCTTCAACAATGTTTTAGCTTTTACAGTAATAATCAGTATTATAAATTTATTTATTAGATTTAAGAAGATTTATAGGACAACCATTTATTATTTTCTTCTTTGATTTTGTTTATTGCATATTAGCATCACAAAGTTTGTAAACATAACCTTAACCCTGTGCCAGTGCCTTCTATTTGAATAGCAACTTGTTGCTTTTCAATCACCCTAATCTCTATTAATATTGACATTGTTTATAAACAGTCAATTAACCGACATACCTATTATTGCCCTATGTTAAAGTATACGATATGGAAATATGCAAGTTACATAGAAGTGTTGCATATTTTTGGAAACATTGGGATCTCAGCATTACGGATCCGTAAAAATTATTGCTTTATCTATATCGGGGCCCTTGTAAAAACGCTTTAAAGATGCAAAATCACCTTTGAGTCACACCTCTAAAACAGAAAGCACGTGTCGGACACGAAAAATGAATACATCACGTGAAAGCCCTCTTAAATAGTTATAAGATCTGTAAATACCAACTTGATCTGAGGTCAAGTTCTTGAGATAAGAGCCTTCAAAATTTCAACAAAATCGCAACATTTTGTTAAATTGAATTCTGACATCGCCAAATCTTATATTAATTGAAACCCTTTAAAGAGTACATTAAAAGTCAGCAAACATTGGGGTGTTATTCCAGTTAGGTTTTGCGTTACAGCACTGGCAATATGCAAAAAAAGCCATGTTTGGAGCCCTATAAAATAGGTTTAAGTTGTCTGATCCTTAAGGTCACAAGGTCATCAGAAGGTCAAGGTCACAAGGTATCATTATGTGCAATATGAAGGTCATCCAAGGTCAAGGTCATGTGATACAAGCCTCTAAACTTTGTAAAAAAACATTTCGTTATATACAGAAGGCAAAATCGAAAATCGAAATTCGGCTTCCCGTCAATTGTAGAGAAACTATGAATGCTTCGTTTGACATCAAATTTGTAAAAGTCGAATTACAAATGGATTCAGAATAGGAATTTTCGCAAAATGACCCAAACCAATATGGCGGCCAAATTATAACTTCCAATAAATATTTTTTGGATTATATTAGTGTGTAATAATAACACTAACATTATGCATACCTTGTTTTCATCATAACTCAGTTTTACCGGAAGTGAATTAACCGGAAGTGATATCATTAAAACCGGAAGTGACGCAAACAATTTGAGTGTGCAGAATTATTTGCACCCGCCGGCGTTCTACATCATAGAAATTTCAAAGTGATCCGTTGAAAATCAATGAAAATATCATATTTCGATAAATTACGGCAAGAAAAAGTATCGAACGAATTTCATATAATCGAATATTTTCAAGTCCTATTGTTTGTCCTTTAGCAAGAGAAATACGATGAAGAAAATTCGGGCAAAATCGGTCCATAAATACGTTATCTAGAGTCCCTTTTATGTTTGTTGCTCATGTCGCTTGATGTTGCGCAGATTAATTTCGTTTTACATTCATATTAAAATTCGCCACAAGTCAGAAAACGTCATGAGGTCCGTTTTTCTGTACATGGTTCCATTACTGAGAAATAGGTGCACGGTTGGACGAAAAAAAAAAAATAATCAATACGAAAACAAAGCAGGGCGTACGAAGTACGCCCTGCAATAAAAAATCGATTTCCTACATAACTGAGCATACTTAATTAATTTCCAACATAAATAAGCATTACAAATAATTTTTTGGAATTTTGAGTGAAAATTAGAGGGAAAATTATTTGAAATATCAAAGACCAAAAGTTATTCAGACTAACCACCAAGTATATATGATTCCCTGTAATAAACAAGGGAATTTGTACTGTACTTTGTCAAAGTACAATAGCTTTGATGTTCAATGACAAATAAATTTACTTGTTCCTCGGGCTACCAGGCCACAGATTTCACTAGCCTGACAACAAAATTACTAGTCTGGGGCTACTGGACTAGCGTTTGTGTCAAGCCTGATATACATCCATTACAAGTATCTCATACACACATATCCCCTACTACAATTATCACATATACCTTGTTGATTTGACAACAACATAGTATCAATGCACTTGCAAACCTATAATAAGGATACATGGAATTATATTTATTTTTGCATCCGATTTTGAAGACGAGTAACACCATGCAGTGTGCAATAAAGCAAATTTCGTCAAAACAACAACCCAAATAATATACATACAACTGGTTGAAAAATCTTAATGTATAATCTTGAAATATATAGTCTACCATAATAATTTGAATGTTAAACTGTAAAACTAAGCTTTACTTACCATCAAATAATCAATTCTGATAGTCCAACTTAGCCCATACTTCCCCTACTACTATGAACATGCATTTAAGTGATTTATCTAACTTCAAGGTATCATGGTTTACTAAGTCTTGTCATGTCCAGCCAATTTCAGTGACATCTAAGGATATGCCCATGTAACAAGCAAACTGATAATAAACTTTGAAATCCAAAGCTGGGTTTACTTCAAAATGTCGAAAATAGAAACACTCCAGTAGGGGAAATCTGGGAATGGTCGGCAACATATTACAGGACCAGTTGCTGAGGAACATCATATTGATACATTCTCTTGGTGTTACTTAGCGATCTGGATTGGGAATACAATAAAAATATTTGGCCTCCTGGGATTTTTTCTTTTCGTACATGTTTCAAATGTTTTGACACTAGGCCTAAAATGCCTAGTATCTGGAATGTTAAGTTGCTACTGTCTGTGCAAGTTGAAAAGTTTTCTGAAATTTTGCCATAATTTTTTTGAAAACTGGAATAGGAGCTTCAAATTAGTATTGTAAGTCTTAGAATGTCTTTGCATTGATAAAAATATAAATAGGAACACAATTTATGTCTTTAAAATTTATTTTTACATAGGACAATTTTCAGTCAAAATTACTGATCTTTTTGGGTTGAAATTTCTAAGAGAGAATGTATTTCCCTTTAATGTAAACATACAAAAATTATATTTTTTTCATCAAAGCAAAGATATTCTAAGACTAACAGTAGCATTGTCAGGCTGATATTCCAATTCTCATAAAAAATAATCGCAAAAATTCAAAAATCTTTTCAACTTGAATAGACAGTAGTTCGAAACTGGCTGATCATACTCCTGATTCTGGTAACTATTTTGACAGTTGGTGACTTGTATGATAAACCAGGGTTCTTACAATGAAATCTCAAAGTTTCACTCTCTTTAAAATGTGAAAAAAGGGTCTCAAACTCTCACGGGGTCTTTAATGCCCACAGCTTGCAGCACATGGGACAAGGAACGTTTTGTTTTTCATGTCAGAACTTCACAAGTGAATTCCGAGTAGAAAGATATACTGATATTCTATAACTCGACTTATGACGGGATAAAGACTTCAAGTAAGATAAACCGTGGCATCTCTTAAGACATTACATTCCAGGCCCGTAACCAGCCCAGTGCTTCTAGGGGGGCGAACGTCCAAACAAGGGGGGCAGTTAATGTCAATACTCATGAAAACATGATTTTCGGTCGTATTCCGATGAATTGACTTTTTTGAAATTTGGACTCTCAGAAATTCGATTTCGTGTCATTTTGCAACGAATTTGGATTGGAATACATCCTCTAGAAAATTCTGAGAATTAGACGACTGGAAATGTGATTTACTGTCAATTTGAAAAGAGTTTGGGCTGGGGGACATCCACTAGGAAATTTTGAGATTTGACAACTGGAAATGCGATTTACTGTTATTTTGAAAAGAGTTTAGGGGACATCCTCTAGAAATTTTTTAGAATTAAACGACTGGAAATATGATTTACTGTCATTTTGAAAAGAGTTTGGGCTGGGGCACATCCACTAGGAAATTTTGAAAATTAGACGACTGGAAATACGATTTACTGTCATTTTGAAAAGAGCTTGGGCTGGGGAACATCCCCTAGAAAGTTTTGAGATTTTGACGACTGACAATGTGATTTCTTGTCAATTTGAAAAGAATTTGGTCATTTCGCGACATTTTAAGGTTCAGAAATGTTTTTCTCATTGAAAATTTTGCAAGGGGGGCGAATATATTCCCATGGGGGGCGCCGCCCCCCCCCCCCCTGCGCCCCCCTTAGTTACGGGCCTGTTACATTCAGGTACAATTTCCCCCATTGCACACTGTAGCCTATTTACCATATAAGTAGAAGCAAAACTTAATTTCATTTCTATTACCATGTCACATTTAAATGACTAAATATATTATATTATTAACTTTTGTATTGGTATATTATGTTGTATACTTTTCTTTGTATTTTGATGAAGAGAATATCCACTTTATATGACAGGTCTGAGAAACTTCTACTTGAGTGTACCCTTGACTTAAAACACTTGTCTTTCACCAATTGATAACTTTATCATTTCAATTCATTTCAAATGACATAAGTGTTGCATATTTCAGAAGCCAAACTATTTTGTTAAACTTAAGATAAATGCGGGAAGCAGCCGAACGTCTGGCACATAAAAAGATCGAGCTTTTTTTCTATGAAAGTAGCGTAATTGAAAGATATGATAACATTAAGAAATAATATGATAACATTAACAAAATAATTGGGAATTCGATGTTTTACTTGTGTAATTAGATGTTAGTGATTTGCACTTAAAAACAGTTGTCTGAATACTTGGTGCAGTCATGAAATGTTGTTATCCACTAATATGTAGCTGAGCCTTTTACTATTTATAAAGTTACTATTACGTTACTACTATACGCATTTTGTAGGCCTTGCAGAATGATAAGTGTGACACTGATTTCAGTTCTTATCCCGAGATGTTGATCCGAGCCTATATAGGCATTGTTTAGTTAGAGTTAAATTTTTCCAGACTTGATAGTTTAGAGATGCAAGTAATATATCCTGAGGGACAATGCAGTGATGATGTCATTGAAGTGGTTTGATGCCAGATTTTTTTCAGATGGATATTGACCCATTTGACCTTCCCTTCTCCCTCCCCTTGGTTATCCCGAGGTGTAAATAAGCCTATAGCTTCCCAGGTATGGTAACTCAAGAATATCAAAAAGATAAGCAGAATTGCACGCCAAAACACCAATCAAAGCAAATCGTTGTTTCATAATACCTTCATAGTTCAGTGTGAGCATTTTCTGAATAAAATGATATTGTCAGTGGCGTAGCGAGGCGGGTAGGGTGGCAGGGCGTATGGCATGAAAATGTTCAAATGTTGCCTTTTAAGTGAAAATATAGCAGCCCCCCCCCCCCCTAAATACGCCACTGAATATTGTGTAATGGCGTCGTAAACTAACTTCAAAAACAATGACACCATAAAGCCTAAATAAGATAATACGTGGAAGTTTGGTGATTTTGCCAATTAAATATTATTCATTAACCGTTATTACGACATGATAGCTTTAATGTCGATATGCAAGCAATGAATATTATATGACTTTAAAGGGGTTCAGTATCTTGAGGATTTACCAAGTTTCTCTGATCCATTGACAATAAGACACTATCTATCTAATATAATTTAGTAATGAATGTGTCGGATTATACCATTTCTCGTATAAAATTCTATTTGATGATGAGAATCGATCCCAGATAATCTGTCGTGTGTACGTGAATGACGACATTCTATAAGGATTAAAACTAATATGTTTCCTATTCAAATAAAATCAAAGAATTATCACCGAGTGGCTAGAGATGATAAGAGAATTAGGAGGCGGGTAATTGTTAAAATGATTGACAGTTGATCAGATACCAAATCGAAATCGATTAAGCGTGATATTAGAAATTAATTTACAATCGTTATATTTGAATTCATTTCAGACTTTAAGATCGAATATTTATTGAAGTGATTATTTCTTTGGAAAATCAAATTGGTTGAAAATAATACCGTTATCTGTATGGAAATTTTAAAAAAACCTAAATACGTAGGCTTATAGGCCTATATTGAGCAGTTCGACCAATTGTTGATTAATCTTCATATCGTGTGCAATAGATTTGCATTAAAATTTCAAACAATATCTATACTAACTTGGTTATCTCATGTTTTTAAATTTACCGAATCTGTTAATCTAAATAATTCAGTTAATGATACACTTGTAACTACGAAATATATTGTTAATATTGCAAAAAACAAGTTAAATGAACTCGATATTAGGGATTGGGAAAAAGACATTTATAATGACAGAAATAATGTAAATGGAAATAAATTAAGAACTTACAGGAACTTTAAAGAAACACCCTCAGTTGAACCTTATGTAACGGACCGTAAACTGACACGGTATCAGAGACGATTAGTTTGTCAATTACGCAGTGGTTCCTTCCCAATTGCTGTAGAAACGGGTCGTTATACAAAGCCCCCCATTCCCTTAGCAGACAGAAAATGTCTATTTTGTCAGGGAAATTTTATTGAAGATGAATTTCATATTGTAATGAATTGTACAGCTTATAATGATAGTCGTCAATTTATGTTTAACAAAATAGAAAATTACTGTACCTTCTTTTACTATTTAAATCCTTTAGATCAATTTTTTTATATTATGAGATATGCTCAACAAGATCTCGCTAAGTTTTTAGAGGTTTTATACAAGAAGCGCAAAGAACTAAATGCTTTTAAATAGATTTTACATTTTTGTTTTAATTGTCTTAAATATTTTTCAAAATACTGTTTTAAAGAGTTTTATTTGTTAAGATCATATCTGTATATTATCTGTTTATTTTATGTATGCTATATTTTATATGTTTTACTCTGTATATAACCGTAGTGTCTCGTAAGTCTTTTTAGGCTGGAAACCATTATTTTTATGTAACTGTAAATTGTTTTTTATTGTCTTATGGTTTGTGACACTTTAATAAATAAATGAAATAAATAAAATAACTAACCCCCTCCAAGCACACAGAACTACCAACTATTTCTACACATATTGGTACATTGCTGTAAATTTCTTTAAAATATTCTCTTTATGTGTATCGACACTTCAATTTGCATCATTCAAATTTTCCTTCGGATATCTGCAGTTCTTATAATTATACAATGCTATATATATATATAACTGCTTATACGACGAAACTATAATATACCGAAAATAACTTTGTTTGATAGAGATCAACACACTAAAAATTGGAATGATGTAAATCGAAACTATTTCAGAATATCAAGTATACAGCGTCTCGAATACACATAAAACCTCACCATAAGCGCATTTGCAATAGTGTGGGCCTCATAATAAGCTCCAAAATAGAGAACACTGAGAATACAACACAGACAAATCTTAAACAATTATTTAATATATTCATATTTCATTATACGTACGTTATTTTATGGCACAAAATAAATAAAAAACAAGTCACTCTCGATAGTTCGGTTCGGTCTTACTCCGATTCCATTTCACAATTCACTATATCACCACCGTCCTCCTCAAAACTACACGCTGAAGACGCGGGCGAGAGGGAATCGTCCACAAAGGAATGGCGATGTACGTCACTAACCTGGTCCAAAGAATCCATGGAAATTGAGAGACAGTTTGAACTTTCACTATTGTCTGGACTTTCGAAGCCATTTCGTTTCTGGAATTCGAGAACTTTGTTTAAAAGTTTGATATATTTTATTGACATTCGGAGTATTTCGTTTTTACTGAGTTTCTTGTCTGGAGGATGACTTGGTACCAATTTCCTTAACTCGGCAAATGCACCGTTAACGTTCTGCTGTCTCCATCTTTCACGCCCATTGGTGAATATACGGCGCACATGTTTGCGAACAGGCGGGACATGCGGTATGGAACTATTAAAGCGTCTGCGAGAGATATGTGAAGCGGGAAAGTCTAAAATATGTCTTCCGAGAACAGCAGGACTGGAATTTAGTAAAGCAGATCTGGGTGGTAGTAAAGATTGTAGACAAATATATCCAGTATCTTTGGTGTCTGATATATTGACGTCTGATGAAAATACGTTGTCGTCTGCCTCTTCCAAATCTCTTCTCAAAGCATCTTCTTCAACACTGTCAATAGTAGCTGATGATAAATACCTAAAATCGTCATAACCATTATCGTCTGTTGAATCTGATGCTTTATCATCAACGGTTTTACTGCTTGTTTTGGTATCTGTCTTGATGGCGATATTTGGGCTACCAACCTTCATTTTACCCATCTGCAATGACAAAATAAAATAAATGTTAAAGTTTCAAAGCAATAAACCAATATCCAAACTGCTTGACAAAAAGCTGAAAATTGTTCTCGAAAGGAAAAAAAAAAACATTTTAAAAGTCCTATCACTGAAACTACCGAAAGCTCCAAGTCGGTACGCTGAAACTACCGAAAGCTCAAAGTCGGTACGCTGTAACATCACACAATTTAAAAATTGACAAACAATGAAAAACATTATGACAATTCCAAAATTTTCTTTGCATCGCATACCTCACATGTTTTAATCAGACGCAATTGTAAGTATAAGCACTTGACTGAGTTAAGTCTTCAGTGTATAATCAAAGCAAAACTGACAAACCCAATATACATGCACTCTTATCCAAGTCTAATGAACTAAATGTGTATGTCAAATTGTGACCCAGATTAAAATGACCTTCATGGTGTCTTCCTGAAACCGGAAGTGGCAATGTTATCATGTACTTGGTACATCTTATTTCTTGGTTTCCGCCCTTTTGACAAAATATTACTATTCTTCAAAATTAGACGAAGAAACCACTGCACGATGAAACTTGCAAAAAAAAAAAAATAACTACATGTCATTGTATTTAGGTGTTGGACAACGTTATATGCAATTCCGTGGCATCTTTGAGTGACCACGAGTTGACCCATATGATTTTTTGTATACATTTTAGATTGATATATCATAACTGCGAGTATAAGGAGCTTTTTGACAGATTAGTCTCTGAAAAAAGCACTTAAATCAATTTCAGTTATTGAGATTCCCCCATTATAGAACTATAACAATTTTGGATAGCACATTAGTTTCTATGACTGGTGGCCTATCATACATTTGACATATCCGAATAATTTTTCGGTTTTATTTGTGATTTTGGTGACCCTAAATGCATATGCCTAAATGGAAGAGTTTTGATCGGCTAAGTGTATTTTATCTTTTCTATGCATACGTCGGTATATTGTCTTCAGGAAAAGGAGAGTTATAATTAAATCAGTCGTAATTGCTTAACATATCTAGGCTTAGCGGATGTTTTTTGACCTTTGTTGCATCTAAACCGATTAAACTTTCTTAAGGATTTGTCAATATACATTTCCTTGTTTAATGTTGACATAAAGCGGTCTTTAACTTTCTTCAACTTTATCTTAAGATCATAGATTTAATTAATTTCCTCTTCATAATATGCATCCGGAAGCTGTAAATCCTGTTCAACTTCTAATCTGATAATAAAAGAATTTGTCGTCATGATTTAAAGCAGACGACATTGGCAATTAACAGACGACATATTCAATATGTCTGCACGTGTGGCTCATCTCAAGATCCGTGACTTTTGAACCGATGCACAAGAAAACGATCATTTCATTATAATTTAACAAACGACCAAGGTCAAAGACCGCGAACCATGAAAACTTACGAGTGTTTTTATTTCACGTCTGCAAGGCCACGCGCGTGCAACCTTTGCATATCAATGTTATTATACCAAATTATGATAAGCATCCCATTGTTCGTTCTCACGTCATTGTTCTGTTGAATGAAAAGAATAATAGGCTAAGATGATCATCCTGGGATCAAAGCCGTAGGGACCCACGACTCAACAGGGGGGCAGACCGACTTATTGTCCGAATTTTAATGATATTTTGCCCGATTTTTCGGATTTTTTGCCCGAAAACATAACATTTGGGGAGGGGAGGGGCAACCCTCCTGTCTCCTACGTCTATGGGATATCCTTCTAAAGCAGGGGTTTCAAATATTTTTACTTTTCCGATTGTATACCCCCCCCCCCCCCCCATATATCTTAGCTTTACCCGGCAATCTTTTTTTAAGTAAAAAAATATATACTGATTGGATAGAAAGTCCTTAAAAATGCTACATATAGAGGTGCCCCATAGCCCCAAAATTTCAAATTACCCTCAGGATGAAAACCCTCAATGTGCGCTATTTATTACGATTTTTTCATTTCATCTATATAAATTTAGTTGTAAAAAGTTTATTTGTCAGAATTACAAAAAACAAGAATATAACCGACAAACAATGTTTATATTGTATTGATAAAAGTCACAGACGATGAAAGGTGGTAACATCTTTATATAAACAAATTAATATTCAACAAATTTATCTATTTAACTCGTGAGTCCTATACAGGTATAAGAGCACAGTCAAAATTACAAAAATTCGAGTTATTTATATTGATAATAATATAGATAGGTTTCCGAGGATCATGTCCACCTTAACCTGATCATGGAGCCAGTAACATCTGGGTCGTCTGGAACAAGGCCCCATGGGCTTTGATGTGGAAGAAAGAAGAAAGAATTCTGGCTTACAAATTTCCTATGCCCAAGCCTGGTTGGGGATCCGTCCTATATGAATCCTCATTCCCTCTGTTTGAACGCCTCTCAGGTCTTAACGAATTGGCCCACCTTTATAAATTTACGTTTTTCGGAAATTTCGCAGAATTTTCTCATCGATGGAATGTAAAAACTTAACAAAAAAACTCCCAAAAGTACCGTCTTACACTGAAATTTTTTTTTATTTAATATTTTATGAAAATGTATCGAGATGTGCCGATTTCCAAGGACACAGGGGTTTATGAAAGGAATTGAATTTCCGCAATGCAATGATACAGCATGGCAGTCTGACGTTGACCACTCAACGGCAGGTTTTATCTGACTATGCCCAAGGCCATGTTCCTTTAGCTACGGCTATCATTTCATTTCATTACATTAGATAATGCCAATGTCTAACGTTGCTGAAGGAACATGGCCCAAGCCATACGATATTGTATACTTATGTGAGTATTTGAACTTCCGGTAATAAAGTGTCAATGTGCACATACATGCAAATATTAGTTTGAATTTTAAAGTTACATTCTGCATCTAGCACAACTCAGTGTATCAGATTGTACAGTAATAAGAAAAGGCAAGAATTATCTCAAATTTGAGTTAAAGAGATATAGAACGATAACATGTTATTTCATGTTTTATCATATTCTATCTATTTTCAAAAAATGACGGTTTCCACTTTTTCTTACACGAAATAAAAGGTTTTAGTGTTTCTATGATAATCTCAACTTCATTTTTCTCTTTTTCTTATCTTCAACATTTTGATAAGGACGTGCCGAGAAGCACGTGGACGCATAATTATTTGGAAACAGTAGCACCCTTGATGCTTTTCGCATTCCACATTTTAAACATTATTTGTGTTAACATGCGTTTTATTTTGAATCTAGATTTAAACAAACAACCCCACCCAAGCTGGATTGATGAAAAGATGGGCGGATTGTTATAGACTTGTATAATTATATCAAAATGTCTGTCAATTTCATTTTCTGTGAGAAATTCAACTCCCTTGAAAGTTTATCGAGATATCTTTACATTGATAAGCTCACAATTTCATATAAAGGGCGGAGAACTGGGCTATAAAAAGGGTAGAGATTAAAACTTTGATCAGTAATGTGGCGTGAGCGCGGACCTATGAGAGGCCCTCACATTTTAGAACACAACCAAATACATCATTTTAGTGTAGGAAAACCGATTAAAATTGATGGGATTAAGTAGCCGACAGGTACAAATATTATCTGTGATGAAAATATATGGACTGGCATTAACTTAGCATACAAATAGAAAATCCTAATCAAGTCCGAAAGGGTAATATATTGATATTTCAGAAAAGACTGTCAGTTTTCTCAGACCAGTTTTTAGTTTCAGAATTAATTGAAATAATTGGATAATAATTCTTAGTTTACTTATCAGAAAATTTAGAAATAAATCTAAAGTTAGATTATTTGACAAATTATTATATAAAACATTATAGGGCGGAAAACCGTTATATTATATAAAGATAGTTTAGATGGCTTATATAGATTATTGAAAGGGTATAAATCCCATGTGGAATTTGGAAAAAAAACAGGTACACCATGAAAGTGTGAATTCGACTTGAAACTCTGCTTATGGTCTTCCTTTAAAGACACGGGCCGTTCTATCAAAAAGAGATTAAAGCCACGAATAGGTAAGATATGGTGCCAGGTCCGGTTCGGGATTATCGATACAGCAGAAGTGCCCCAAGCCCCCTACTCTACTTTTTGGCCCATGAAAGATATTTTTGTCATCTTCATAGGATAATGTCCTGAATCTGAAAATCGAGTGGCCCAAATCCGAGGAGTTTTCTGAAGTAGGCTGTGGTGGTAGGGTGAGGTCTATTCGATTTTTCAAAACGACGGCCCGATGTTTTCTCTCGATGGAGGCTATAGGCCTACTCGTGAACAACAATTATCAAGACTTTTAAACAATCGATTGATTTTATCCCCTTATTTTTATTTTGAACCACTTCCACGTGAACTTCTTGAGTGTATTTTCGGTGAAGAAGCAACTGTTTGTTGGTATAATTTGTTTCGCGCTATATAATGGGTTGTTCTATCTAATGTGATGCTAACCAAGTAATTTATGTGTCATGAAATATCTTCATTTCGCGATAACGCCCTTTGATGGTGTTGATACATTCAGATAAGCTAGCCAACATTGTGGTTTGGTGCGTCTGTCTCTGCACGTGCAGGTGCGAGATATTTTTTCTCAGCGCATGTATGTTGGTGTGAACAGGTGTCGTGTATCAGTGACGTAGGTTTATTATTCTCACCAAAATCTAATGATTTACAACTATAAAAAGTAAAGTGTGAAACCCAAATTAATTATGCTATAAATGTCAGAAAATCTAAATATTGTGTACATTTGGATAAACTTGACATATTTTTGATAATCTTAACTGATTCATCATTTAAAAGATTAAACTGATATCAGGGTTGTTCCGTCCTATTCTGTTTTACTTAAATCCATACTAACTTTCAGTGTATTATCGTACCTCATGTGAAATAAAATGAAATGGAGTTTTTACGTCCTACTTACAAAATGATTCTATCAGTGTCCACGATACACATACAAAATTTAGAAAACCTCCTTACAATCCCTTTAAAGCAGTGTTTCCAAACCTTTTTCAAGCAGTGACCCAAATTCACGAAGCTCCCAGAGCCACAATCTAATTAAAATTAGATTACATTTCGTTTCGGTTATTTTTTGATTGTCAACTTCAAAAAATAACCGAAACGAAATGTAATATAATTTGCCAGAGCCATGGCCCCCTGTTCTATTCCAAACTATAGGGCAAAATAGGGGATATAGAGCAAGAGTTGTTGTATTGTGTCTCCTCATCATCAGGAGGTCAGATGCGTTTGACCACAAGCAACTACAGACCTTACACAGCAAAATATAGTTAAATAAACGTTTGGCTAGAGAAAAAATGATATACGCATCCTTATGCGTCATGGCCCCCTGACAAACACCCCATGGCCCCCAGGTTGAGAACCACTGCTTTAAAGGAATACTACATTTTAGAATGATCAAAAAAGCAAAATTCTCAAACTTGGTGAAAAAGAGTTTATATTAATTGGGCAACTTGTCTGGTGTTATACCTGTACCGTATAATCTGAAAAATCTAGAAAACTATACCTTATGTACAAGATATACAAAATATTAAGAGTTTTATTATAATAACCTGTACTTTTATGGAAAATTATTATGTTTAGGATTTATTTGATGATGTTCGTAATACTGTAGACACTTTTGATGAATATATACTCTAATTGGCCAAGTTTGAGAACTTAAATTTTTTGTTCATTTTAAGAGGTGGTATCGCTTTAAAAAAAAAATCTAACAAGACACGTGCCGTTTATAATTTTATATACTTTGCTACTATATATATTTAACCCATTGTTCATTTTTTTTCATAACATTGTATAATGAGAGAAGCTGTATATTGAAGATAAAGTTATTATTAATTGTCTATTAATTCTTATACTTGACATTCTAATTAATCATAATATAACTCTTAATATTATACCTTATAAGACAATCGGCACCACTTGGTGTATTTCTTACTCCTGTGTATATTGGAAATGTTATTTACAATCGGTACCGTACGGTATATTCTTAGTTAGTTATACAATTCGTACATTGTAAATAAACGAATACAACCTGTACTATGCACCTATTTCAAAATCAATAGTTTCAAATTTGGTCAATATTCATCAGAGAATGTATCTTGTGTCATCTTCTTAAACGCCAACATGAAAATGTTGAGTATATTGCCGTCACCCCTGTCCGTCCGTCCTACCGTCAGTCCGTCAACAATTTCTTCTGTACGCGATAGAGACCAGAGTTTTTATCCGATTTGAATGAAACTTGGTAATTTCTCGGATCAGTTATTGATGAGTTATTGCCCTTGACTTAGTAAAAAAAAAAGTTAAAATTAACTTGTGTATGTGATAGAAGCTAGAGTTTTCATTCGATTTGAATGTACTTGGTATGTGTATTCATCTTGATAATAACACATATGAGTTCGAGAATTTTCATTCGATTTGATTCATCTAAATATCAACTCGGAATATTAAAAATTTGCTGAAGTGGCCGTATGTTACCTTGCCTGGCAAGCTGTCTTTTAATATATGCATGTATACACTATGTAAGATAACTAACTATATGCATTGTCACGGTACTCTCATGGCGTCCTTGATAATTCGAAATTGACTTTTTGTTTACGATTTTTTTTTAAATGTTCATACGATCCACTTGACATGATATACTTGTCTTTAAGTAATATAAATTAATATAAGTAGTATTTTCTTATTTCTATAAGTATTTCTTGACCATTTTTATTAGTGAACCACAATGTTACAAACTGATAATATTTATTTTTAAATAAAACCGATTTTGAACAAGTTTCCAAAATAAATTACAGAAAATGACACATTTAAAGGGATATATTCCTCTATAACCAACTCTGTAAACTGCTCAATGGTAGTTATCTGTAGGTAGAATTATGTAGGATCAAAACGATCCTGGGCAATTCAAAGAGAACATATTTTGATTATTGTTTACGTTTTAAAGACAAGAGTTTAAGGTTGTATTTTGTACAATAAAGTTAGTTTTCACTCCTGTAGATATATTTTTATGTATATTAAGTTTAAGATGATTGTAAGATAATCGTTTAATCACAAAGTTCTATTTACATTATAACGTGTTGGCATTTTAATATCTGTTAAAATAATTATAATTTCAGAGTATCTGTATACATGTATATAGTTTAGTATGAACCTTTTTGCATGACATGTTTCATCACAAACGTACTGCAGACGTTTTCTGCATACACTTCCATCAATGCATTTCTATTTGTATATCAAACAGACGATCTCAACTGTTTGGACTGAGTGTACTCTTCAAAAGAAGCCGTGTTGACAAACCCAATGGCAGAGTGAAATAATGTTCCAGAAGAGTGAGTATTTATACCAGGGAATTTGTCACAGTGGACTGTGATTTCAATGTTCTGCAAAGAGTATTTTCAGGTTAAAATTTCAAAATCTAAACATTTTTATTGAGCTCATTATAACAAGAGCATGTAAATGTATAGTTTCCATAGTCCCCTAGAATTTATTTTTTGAAGAAAAGAAAAATAGATACGATAAATGACTCAGTGGTTGGTGCTGTTAAATTTTTCCGTACTTATTCTGTGTTTGGTATAAAAACAGTTAAATGGCGTCTTTCTTAGAAATGTTATGATAAATAAAAATAATCTCCCCGAAATCTTTCAAAATAAGTCATTACAAGCCAATTAAAATGTTATTTAAAATAGTTTAAAAATTCAGAAATCCTTCTTTACATCCGTAAAAATGTTTTTTTTTTTTTCATATTCAGCACAATTTGCTATTTGAAACGAATCATGTGAAATTGATATTCACTTATTATGCACAATCGAAAATTCATATCTATCGTATGACAAGATACAAAGTGATATTCGTATATAACAGAACGACACAATTTGATATTTATATCTTCCGAATGATAAGATACAAGTGATATACTCATTTATATAACATAAAGACACAATTTGATATTTATATGAATCAAAAGATAGATACAAAGTGATATAAATGTAATACAAAAGCACAATTTGATATCTATATTTTCGAATGACAAGATACAAAGTGACACTGAATATTTAGGTAATATAAAATCAAAATATTCAATTTATATCTATCAAATGATAAGATACAACGTGATATAAAATTTATGAAATATAAAGGCACAATTTTATATCTTTCCAAGAATATAAGATACAAAGCTATATAAATTTTTGAAATATAAAGGCACAATTTTATATTCATATCTTTCCAATAATATAAAATACAAAGCTATATAAACTTATATAATATAAAGGCACAATTTAATATAATATGATAAGATCCAAAGTGATTTAAATTATGTAACATAAAGGCACACTTCAATTTTTATATCTTTCCAATGATAAGATACAAAGTGATATACATTATGTAATATAAAGGCACAATTCAATATTCACATCTTCGAACGACAAGATACAAAGTGATATAAATATATAAAGGCACAATTTTATATTCATATCTACCGAATGATAAGATACAAAGTGATATTGTATGTAACAAAAAATAAAATTTCATTTTTGACACATTTAGCTTCCTAAATGACATTTGTGTCAAATGGTTTCCAGAGAAAAAAAATACAATATGTAAGGCGGGCAATGGGGTAATAGTGTGTCGAAGTGATTAAGTAAGAATTTCTTTTCAAAGTTCTTACATTTTAACTTATTCGTTAGAAACTGCAGCATGCTTCATATACACGCTTTTTTTGCAATGAAGTAATTCAACGGAAATATAAAATCTGGAAAATTTATATAAATAAATATGATAAACATACTTACGTTCAACAAAGATCCTCTCTTTTTCTTTTGATTCGTATCCAATTAATATCTTAACTTCATTTATGAATAAAAACATAAGAGATATTCCGCATATATTACGATGGAATTGGTGAGCTCCGCCCAGTCACGCGCATAAGGCGGGGTTGAAAGTCACGTGAACAAATTGGTATCGAATTGAAATATGAACGAATGGCGATGACAAGTGTGACAAAAAAAATATAAAATCAGTGAACATAGCCGGAACTCTTTTATCAGATTTACAGGAACATTCTCAACAAATTCTGATAATGAGAAATTCAACAAATTGTATGAAGAACGAAAAGTTCAAATTAGTTTATTCAAAATAAATAGTTTTTGACCAATTTCGGTGGGAATTATTTTGACTTCAGGATGTAAAAGTAAATGGGGGTTTCGTGTTTCAAAAAATTATGTTACACGTCAAAAGACTATAGAAAAATTTAAAAAGTGAATTGGAATAGAAAGCGAAAGAACTATTTTAAAGATAGATAGAATATAGAACATAAGTCTTATAACCTTCATATTTATGTATATTGTAATAATTCAAATTTCAAAATCTGATCGAAACACCTTAAACGACTTGAGTTTTTTTTTTCAAGATACACTGTACAAAGTTGAAAAGCCCTTATGTACAAGCTAAGATTAGGTTTTTTGATGTGCTTGATTAGACCTAATATGTAGGAAGCTAAATATATGTCTTAAGATTATCCTTCTATATTTATGCGGAAGTGATGAACGAGATTATCTGGTAGGTAAATAGATAAAGGACATTAAAAACGATCAATGTTTATATTAAAAGTGTTTATCTATTAACAACGTTTATAAATTAATGTACCATTCTCCACAAATAAACTCCTTGTGCGTTTTAACTGCTTTAATAGTATGCTGCGATAAAATTATATGTTCGGTAGTAAAAAGTCGATTTTTCGAACAAATAGTTTACTGCGGCGTAAAAATTAACCATAAAAATTTCAATGTGTTTTTTGCTTTTTTAACTGATTTAATGCAGTATAGAAATGATATAGGCTACACCATAATTCAACATTTCCAAGCAATTTTTTATCTCGGTAAGTTGGTATGTTGGGTAAAAAAAACCAAATATTTAGGCTGTCACTTGATACCCAAAACCAGTGCTCAACATTAACTTTTAAAGCCACTTGTCATGTCGGGCAAGTAACATCCAAAATCTACTTGCCCGAAAAAAAAGTTACTTGCCAAATGTTTTCATGTATTAAAAATATCTCCGACTTCCATGTTGTCTCTAATCTTACGTGCTATTTTATGTACATTTAGTAACTGCTCTTTTACTTTGTGTCCCTCATCTAAAAACAAAAGTCAAAGAAAATAAGTTTGTCATTTTCTATGCAGTGCCACAACGCTGGCCTTCGTAATTTGTCTTGCTCAAATTCTGCTATATAGCCCATTGGGTGCTGGTGCTCCTTAATACATTTCATTTCATTTCATTTGCTCAAATTCTGTGCGAATCATAATGTAGTCACTATTAATCACACAAGATCATGTTAATTACATTAGGTGACTTTGGAGACCTCTATTGTGGTGATTACATTTTATTTTGTTTGTCTTGTGTTTTATACATGTATATAATATATTATTAAATGTTTTATAAATACAAATACAAATTACAAGTCCAGAAACAGTGTTTTTAGAGCTGTTTAGCAACTTCCACGATATCCCGAACATTGCCGTAGGGGCCCACGACTCAATAGGGGGGGCAGATCGACATATTGCCCGAATTTTAATGATATTTTGCCCGATTTGGGGGATGTTTTGCCCGAAAACATAATATTTGGCGGCTGCACATGGATTTGAAGGCTCAAATTTCGATGGTGAGTTGTGATAAACAGTACTAAATTGCTGAGCTAAAAAAATCCCCGTTTCTGAGACTTATCCAAATCGACCCGCGAAAATGAAGCCTGTGCCTCTTTAACGACAAAGTAATCGTGGAAATTTTTACTTGCCACATCGGGCAAGTTCTGTGAACATTTTACTTGCCCGACAGTGACTTTTACTTGCCATTTCCAGTCGGGCAAGCGTTAGTGTTGAGCCCTGCCCAAAACCAAGATTATTAAAGTCGTATACCGTTGATAGGCATACAACCGTGGTAAACTATACAATCAAGAACGACAACCTAAAGGCCTAGATGGGTCTATGACCTATCTAAATTACTCGATAAAACATGTTAAACAGGAACGCGATATGTTTTCTAAATATTTCACCAAGACAAAAGAATCACTGTTATTCAAAGATTGACACGCGCATGTAATAAATTGCTCATTATAATGTTGAAGAAAAGCTGTCTGAATAGTTTTTATCATAGAAATCATTGAAGATGTAAGAGCGCGTGTCCGGAAGTGTTGATTCAATGGTAGCGTCGTGTTGCCATAGTAATATAATATGGAATATCATACAGGTGTGTACTGGAGTTGTCAGTGTTTGATTTCTATTTCACCGTTTCTGATCACACCTATATAATTAGATTTGTTAATACTGTAATCATTATGTTAAATGACATTTAAATCAAATATCGCCTGATATCAATCTCTGAACGCCTAATTCATGTCTTGAAAAGTTGTATTCAATCAATCCATCTATGACTCAGAAAAAAAACATTCTTTAAATTCAATCCACTCCCAGCTGTAGATAATTGACTTATGTATTTATTGTTAAATATGTTAAATATAAGATGCCATGAAGCAAACATAAACACGACCTCATTTTTATCGTCTGTAAGATAACGTAAATGCTGCGCGGAATGGCCTCAGAGGCAAGGACATTAATCCTAATTTTCAAAATTCGATGTGTCCCGGAATCCTCCCACAGAGCGTCATATCTCTTCAACGAGAGAGCTGTCAGGAAATGTATCCGATGTGAGGAGTTTTTTTCAATCCCTCCAAACCACTTGCAGTTGCAGATGCAAGGAAATCAGCTCTTATTTCCAAAATTGTCTTGGGTTACAATCCCCCAATAAATCCTACTCAATAGACAAGCGTTATCAACGAAATCAGGAAAGGCCGTAAGGCCTCAGATGCAAGGAATTTAATTCTGTTTTCAAAATGTTCATAGGGTGTAATCCGTCCAAATCGCCTGCTGCTCGGAATGGCCTGATTGCAAGGAAATCAAATCTTATTTAAAAATTGTCTTGTGACACAATGACCAAACCCTATTCACGAGGTGTGCGTTCTCAACGAGAGTTCTGTTTGGAAGCATCAGATAGGAGGTCGTTCTCTAAGAGAATTCTGTTCTGAAAGGCATCAGATGCAAGGAAATCAACCCTACGTGGATTGAGCTGAATTTTCACCTCGGTCTGTGCTTTCGTAATTCCAATTATATGTTGTTGTTACAACCTCTCTCACCTAATTTTCAAAATTTTCTTTTAGTGTAATGCTCCCAAACCCTCTTCAAAGAGGAGAGAGAGGGGAGGGGGGGGTGCTTCTCAGGTACCCCTCTTCTGTTAGCACAAACTAAATTTGATGAAAATTTAATGTACCAGGTAATAATATTGTATCAATATTTCTTCAAATTGTCACAACATGGCGATGCTTATAAAAGTCACTCCGGGTCTACTAATATATATATAAAAAAAACTAACGGATCGACGCTAGTTACGAAGTAAGCTAAACAATTGTAGTCTTAACTTTTTATCAATTACCTCCCTTTGATGCTCTTCATCTAGGAACACACGTTTAGCCTACGTTATAAACAATAATGGCGGATAAAAATGAAACAAATTCATCCAAAGGTATTAATTTCAAAATCATTGCTGTTCAAGTCGATTATCGTAGTTTAAATCTTACTGCGGTTATTCCCATCTAAATGAGATTCCATTCCAGTAATTGTCATGGTCATTTACTAACTCTACCATGAGACTGAAACAAGAAATGAAGCAGTCAGTGGCACTGTACTCTTATTTTCCACAGGCCACAGGGGCTCGTAGTTTAAGTTATATTTTTTTTTAAATATTCCTTAACGGTGGCAAGGGAAATGAGAAGGGAGGACACTAATTTTGGGGTCAAAATTGAAATACGAAATCGGCGCCTAAGTCTTTGGTCTAACCGATATATTTAGATAAATAAAACACATTTTGAATGATTGATAGACTGGTTTACGACGGAGTAATTACCGTTTTTGTGTTCCAAGCGGAGCGAACATGGTTTGGACAACTTCATTGTAGGCCATTTTCCGCTTGCTTTGAGACGAATTACCAGGTGAGATTTCATTGGTCATATATCTACGATCCCCTGTGTTATTTTCACTCACAGTCGCACTCACTGTAATGTAATTCACTTCACTTTTTTTTATACTGTACATACGTACTTCTACTTTGTATTTGCAGATGGGACAAAGAAAATGGCCAAAACTTTTGATTTTATGGCTATGTTTGAAGAAGCCAGACAAACAGCTATTGGTAGAACCTCTCAAAATTTAGGTATGGTAATTTAACCTATGTTATATTTATATTTTATGTAAAAGTTAAAAGAGCCTATTGTAATGTAATATAATGTGTATTTTTCATATTTATGATTTTACTGTAGAGGAAATTGAATATTAAATTTATTTGATATCTTTTTAGAACAAGAATCCACTGACAAAAAGTCAGAAACCAAAATTATAAAGAAGGAAAACAGTGACTCCAGTGAAAGTGACTCTGATAGTGACTCTGACAGTGATTCATCTAATGATGACAAACAGTCTAAAAAAAAAGATGATTCTATAGGCCCACCATTACCTCCTGGATTTAAAACTGTAGATCTGAAACCAGATCCTATTCAAGATGATGACATGATAGGACCTCCTTTACCAACTAAAATGAAAACAGATGATGATGATGATGATGATGAAGACGACAATGATGACACTAAGGATGATGATGATGATGAAGATGTAAGTAGGTTCTGTGATATTCTGTGATAATTTTTGGAAGTATAAAAATGGTAATGGTACCTAATCAAAATGTTAGCTTACTACAACTTTATATGTGTTCATTTTTTTATTTTCAATCTTTTTTTAATTTCAGAACCTTCTCAAAACAATTCCATCTAGTCATGAAATAGTTTTAAATCATGGAGCAAAAACAGTAAGTTTTCTTATCATTTTCAAGAAGTTTTATTCAAACTCAATTAATAATAATCAAAAATATACTTTGATACATATGCAGAGAATGAAAGGAATTTTTTTTTCAGGAGATTGAAATGCCATGCAGTGTGTTTTATGAATTTTTTTACCAAAACATCTGCATTAAGTTGCACACCTTTTAGAAACATTAATGGGTTTTTATACCAGAAGTTTGCAGACAATTTTCAATGTCAATCCCCAGAATAAAATTTCTGTTGATAGAAAATATGTAGGTGATTGTATTCTATTAAAGGTGTCTGCTCTAGCATTAGATCCAGCTGGAGCAAGATTAGTAACTGGTGGTTATGATTATAATGTAAGATTATATGATTTTTCTGGTATGGACTCGTCATTTCAAAGTTTCAGATCCTTACAACCTTGTGAAAGGTAAGTATTTAACAATGAACTATTTTTTATAGCTAAAAGGAAATGTATGTGAATATGAGCTTTACATCCTACTTTTCTGAACATGCTTTGTAGTTCATACTTCTAGAAGTTATACTCAAACATGTAGTTTCAAAATTCTCACAGGTACTCTTTGAAGAATGAGAAAGGCATTTAAATGAAAATTATACATGTACTGCCTCAAACAAAATTGCTTGTCAAATAATGCAATATCAAGGCAACCTACCTATAGCATAGATACTACCGGATATATAGATCTCAGAAATCAGTTGACAGCTTTCAAAATGGCTTCCGTTAACATATTTAATATTCAACGGCTATGAAACAGAAAAACTTGTAGCTTAACATTTACTTGAAAAAAGCTCAAATCCATATCCTTCTACTATAAAAGTATAAAAATCGAAATTTCAGTCATCAAATAAAAAGTCTACAATACAGTTCAACTGGTGATACTATATTAGTGATTGCTGGTAATTCACAAGCTAAAGTATTAGATAGAGATGGTTTTACTGTGTTAGAATGTGTCAAGGGAGATCAGTATATAGCAGATATGGCTAGAACATTGGTAGGTAGACTGGTTAATTTAGAAAGAAAATTTTACCAGGACAGCAGAATTAGCCTTCATTTTTTTCTATTCTCAACAGGCCAGAGATCTTTCAAAGCAAAGAGCCTGTATCACACATGACCTCAATTTATTGTCCAATCTAAACAAATAGTCTCGTTTTCAATGTCAGCCTCTCTGACTAGGGAGAAACAAGGTTGGAAAATCAAGTTCTAGGAAAATTAAGTTTAAAATACGCAAAAGCGGTACATTGAAATTGTTATGTGGCTGCCGTATTCCGTTTTGACACTTTCATCAATCAGCAATCAATTATTTGGGAATCACTGGTGAAAAATTAAATTTTTTTTAGTCACTGTGCTTGTTTGACAGGTACTTTTCAGGGTAAAAAGTGTGCACTATACACAGAAATATACAGTATTTACTATTGTTCTCAGAAAAGAAGAGAGCAGCAGATAAAATTTTCAATTTATAATGGTTGATCACTTGATGTATTTTCAGGGACATTGTGCAATGTTAAATAGTGGATGTTGGAATCCTAAAATAAGAACAGAATTTATAACATGTTCTAATGATTGGTGAGTTCAAAGGTCACTGAATTAAATTCGTCAAAATATCTATGGCCCAAGGTTGCCATCTTTTGCCAAGATTTATGATAGACGAAGGTATCTAAATTGAGGAACCTACGGTAATAATGTCATGTTTACAGAGCATTTTGTCATGGAAAACATAAATCTATGAATTTTTGCAGTGCATGTTTATATTAAATATTCTTGCAAACATATACCGTAATTGAAAACAACTTAGCCTACAAGAAATTTGAAGAGTCTAATTTGCCAATCATGCTCAAATTGGGCTTCAAAATGCCTGACTTTTTTGTAATATTATTCTACAGGGTCATTCAACATATACCAAAATCATTTGAATCCTTTTTACCAAGATCACTGTAATTATGATTATTTTCACTTTCATTTACCCCCAATGATAAACTTAATATTTTTTCCAGTACAATGAGACTATGGGATATAAATATTAAACATAAACATAAAAGTATAATGAAACCTAAAAATAAACAAGGTAGAAAGACGATACCTACAGCCTGTGTATTTAGTAATGATGGCAGATATATGGCTTGTGCCTGTGATGATGGTTCTATACAAATGTGGGATCATAATAAACCATTTTTAGTAAGTTATATTCGTATTATATCAGCATAAGATTTGATGTATATATATACAATTGTATGTTTGTAGTCAGATATACAATAACATGAACAAGATGAACGCAATATTTAAATATGTTATTGTACATAGTTCAGAGTAAAAAAAGAAACATCTATATTTTACAAGGATTACCACTGCAAAACCTCTGTTCATCGATCTTTTCTGAATTATTATTTACTGCTGGGTCGACTGCAAGTATAACTTATGATGACTTATTCAAGATCATCAGACTTTCAAACCCTAATCGAGGTCCACTGCATTAAGGTGACATGGTCAAACATATTCAGCCTATTCTGACTAACATAATGCAATATTCCCACACACAATTTTACTGTTATACTTTGAATTATTTTAGGTAAATGTAGCCATGGTGAATAGAGATGCTCATACATTAGGCTCAGAAACTAGCTGTTTAACCTTTTCATATGATGGTAATATATTAGCTTCTAGAGGAGGTAAGGTTTACTTATTCAAAATGTAATAAAAACAGACTAAAGAAAGATCTTTATTTTACAAAGATAACAACTTAGGATCCGTGAGGATTCTTTCTCTGAGCTGGTCCTTGGCCGAACCTCTTGTTATTGATCTTTCCCAGATTATCCATACCCATTTACAGCTGGGTTAACTAGAATTATGAATGAAGATGACTTATTTAAGGTTATTATTGTTTGAGAATCATAGCCCATGAGCGTTAGGACAGGTCTGTAGAAAATTATGCTATTGTATGTAATAAGCTTATACGTATGATATGACCACAATTACCACATAGGCCTGATTCTCTTGTATTGGTATACATAGAAGAATTACACATGTTTGTAATAATATAATGTACTGTTCTAGGTGATGATACATTAAAGTTATGGGATATTAGAAAATTTAAAAAACCTTTAAATGTGGTCAATGGTTTAACCAATTTCTTCCCAATGTAAGTTAAACTGGATCATTTAGTAGTCTTGGTGGACATTTGTAGCCTGAAATAATTGCCCTAAGAGAGTTATCACTTAGCTGGAGAAATAATATCAATTGCTTGTATTTATTTGGGAATTGAATCCCCAATTTGGAGATTTTAAGAACTCAACATATGCATTACACAATATGGAAAAAAGCTTTTAACTCAGATGTAACTATTCATAAAGATGGACATATTTTGACCATGTTATTCAAAGTAGTCCTTTTCCATCAAATGCATTTATTAATATATTGGTATTTATTTAACAGGACAGACTGTGTATTTAGTCCTGATAACAGAATGATAGCTACTGGTATTTCTGTTAAAAAAAATCAAGGCTCAGGCAAACTATTATTTTTTGAAAAAGAAACACTGAATTTAGTCACAGAAATGGAAATCTCTGATTCTGTAAGTAAATTTTTTTAAGGCAATGTTTATTGCCTTCTTGTGGCAAGAATAATTTGTAATGTCATAGCCAGTGCCTCTGATGAGTCATGCCTTTTTTCTTGTTTTTTCCTGTGGGCCCCTTATATCTGCAAATGAAATTTTTTTAACCTAAAATTGAGTTTTATCAGATATATATGAATTATCATGTTAATGTAACATTACAGAGTGTGGTAAAATGTTTATGGCATCCTAAATTAAATCAGATGGTAGTTGGTAGTGGGGATGGTATAGTTAAAATATATTATGATCCAGCCAAGTCACATAGGTATATATATTATTAATGTTTCCTTATTTTAAACATTTGATTTAATCTTAAACAAAGTATTAACCAGATATTTTTGTCCTAAAAAATCAAATGTTCACCAAAGTGATTTTAATATGTCAACGCAAAATATGAAGGAAAACTTTTACATGTAGTACGTGAAATTACTTGAAGAAAAAAAATTAAGTTAAAACAGTATAGAAAAATTTTCCAGCTGTATTTCAAACTTTAATGCTCTATTTTCATATGTAAATCAATGGTATTTAGGTCTATTTTTTATGTAAATCTGTGACTTTTTTTCTAGTGAATCTGACTTGCAAGGTTTTTTTTTTCAATGTAAATTTGTGACTGTTTTAGGGGTGCTATGTTATGTACAGTTAAAAAGAAGAAAAAACAGAAAGAGTTACAAGGAATGACATCAAAACAAATCATCACACGTAAGTCACAACTATATGTTCAGTATAAGATTTGAACAACATAAGCGAGGAGCATATATAACAAAACATTGGTTTAGTAGCTCCATAACTTATTTGTAAAGGGTCATTCCATTTTTTTGAAAAATTCATTATTCATTAACAAAAAACTGGAAAGTCAGACTGTACCTTTAATAGAAAAGTAAGAATCGCACTTTGTGTATGGATAACATTTTTTTTTATCTTTTTCTGAGATTGATTGTTGTCATTTATATTTTCTGTAATTGTTTATTTTAAAGCCTATGCATTACCAATGTTTCGAGAAGGACGACCTACTACAAGTAGAAAGGTGGAAGAAAGATTACGGAAAGATCCAGCTAAAAGTAAACGTCCAGATCTTCCTGTTAGTGGTCCAGGTATAATCATATTTTTTTTCATTTTCGAGGAGCAGAATTTATAAGCCATAAAAAAGAAAGACAACTTTTAGGTGCCAATGGAGATTAGAACCAACAACCATGATTTGTTCACTGTTCATATTTGTTAAACACTCTGTGCTATAGAACCCTTTGAGGGGAGTGCTGCAATTTTCAATTCTATCATAACTGTTGAAAGTTTGTTCCATGGCAACATTTCAAAAGTTAGGATATTAGGTTGGTAGACTTTCATCATGGTTCTTTCTTTGAATGCAAACATTTTTTTGAAGGTACTGGTGGAAGAGTAAGAGAAAGGGGAGCAACTCTTTCACAATATGTAGTACAGTCTATAGTGTTAAGGAAACCAGATCCACATGAAAATGATCCTAGAGGTGCTATATTACGTCATGCAGAAGAGGCAAAAACCAATCCTTATTGGATAACACCAGCTTATAAAAGGTACATAACTCTTTCTTAATGAATATATTACAAGCCTTTTGTTAATATAATATATCTCTTGTCAATTTTGTTGACCAAAATCACAACAATTTTTCATTGATTGGCAAATAGGTGTGCCTAAAGGTAACATACCCAAATTTTTGGGGGAATGTTTGCAAGGTCAATGACTTAGTGATTTCATGCAAGGTAAAAATTAAGACAAGTCTTGTTCAAATTTTGATCTAGCAACACTGGATCAATTTTGAGACATTCAGGTCTATATTCATGCCTATATTAACAAGATAGTATAAAAAAAAATAGCAGCTCAGGAAAAATGATCCAAACTTTAATTTGTATTTGAAGTTTTCCATTTCCACATGGACAACTTTTGAAATTGGTGCTTATCAAATACTAGTCCTGAACAATTGGATTGAAACGTTTGTTTCAAGTGTATTGAAATTTTATACAATGGAAGCTCAATGAATTGATCAGTTTTCCATTTTGAAATTTATTTTAGAAACCAGCCAAATCCAATTTTTCAAGAACCAGATGAAGAAAAGAAAGAAGATGATTCTGGACCATTGTGGAAGAAAACTAAAATAGGATGATAACTTGGACAACTTTTGAAAGAAAATCATGAAAAAATTGGTGCTTATCAAATACTAGTCCTGAACAATTGGATTGAAACGTTTATTTCAAGTGTATTGAAATTTTATACAATGGAAGCTCAATGAATTGATCAACAACTTGAAATTAAATTTTAGCTGAATTGGATTGAGAAAAAACATAGCTTAAAATAAGTGAAGAACCTTGCTTGTAATATGCAAAAAATCTATAGGAAACGACCTTCAATTAAAATAGAAATCAGATCATTCATTTTTTAAATAAATTACATTTTAAAGGCAACTATTGTGTATATGTATATAAAGAAAACTAAATTTACTGTTGTTTTGGACCAAATTGTTTATATTAACAGCAATGCTGTATAGGAAGAGGGATTTGAAAATAAATGTTATTTGTCAGATAATTGTTCATGGAAAACTTATATTTCGCATATTTAATGGGAAAGCAAAACCAAAACCATTCAATGAAAATGATTTTTTATTCTCAACAAAATTCTTCGCCCATAATAAAAGTTTGACAATTTATTAGTATTTGCAGCTGAAATTAATGAATAACATTTGAAACTATTCCATTGAGCGTTTCTGAAAATTGTTTGAAAGAAAATTTTGATAGCACTCTTTCCTTTCCAGACTTTCCAAATGTCTGTGATTTTTCTGGATTATTAACAAAAAATTCCATAGCTTTGGCAAATTTCTCAGGTATGGGTTCACATAAAAATCCTGTTTTTCCATCTTGAACTGTTTCCAAGGGACCACCACTGTTGACTGCTATTACAGGACATTGCATACCCATAGATTCTATGGGAACGATTCCAAAATGTTCTTTATCAGGTGTATACAGAAGACAAGTACTGTATTTGAGTAAAGTGCGTTTTTTGGCATCACTTAATGAACGATGAAAAGTTATATCATTTTCAAGATTTAAATCTTTGACTAATTGTTTTAGTTCTTGATAATGTTCCACATTTTCTGTCACTCTTTCATCATACCCACCAGCCATGATCAAATGGATATCTTTATTGTCAGCATGATTTTCTTTTACTTTAGCTATAAAGAAAAATAAGAATTTCTATTTCAACTGGGATGTTATGCTTTAGCTGGATAGTTTTGTGAAACTGTGACAGAACAGGAGTATTATTAAGAATTTGAAGACTGTGAAGTAAGGGTAGTGAGATATAGAATCTGGCTTTGAGAGAGCTACCCTACCCTTAGTTATATCCGTCTTACTAATGATGATGATGATGAATTCAAAACTTCATATAAATACATTTCTATTCAGGATTGTCATACAATGATTATGTCTTTAATATTAAATTTGACCAATGAAATTTTTTTACCAAGCTCACAAAGGGTTGAAACAATGAACTAATGATTTTGAAGAAAGGAAAATGAAAAGAAAGACAGAGTAACCATCACCCCATGTTCCTTTAGCAACGGCTATCATTTCATTTCATTACATTAATCTGTTGCTATCATGATAAGACATTCTCGTCATAAATTGAATGTGACGTAGTGTTTTTAAAACGAGGTTATTAGTTGTTAATGACGAGAAAACCCTGTCAATCCAGCAACAGTAGATAATGCCAATGTCTAACATTGCTGAAGGAACATGCCATCACCCCTGGTACTGCTCTCCACAACAGCTGTTATGTTAAATAAGATGTATATAAATCTGTAAAGCCAACTGAACAACAACTAACCAAAGAAGCTCTGTATACACAATCTTTAAAATGTCAGTGCAGAAATTTCAAATGAAGTCTTCTACATGAAAGTCAGAGGCACTTACTAGTACTTATGGGAAATGCTATAAAGAATATAACCTTATAACCCCTAAGAATGAAAATAAACCTGTTTATCTATTCAATGTTTGTCACTTTTTGAAAATAATGTACCGGTAAGCCCCTAGATACAGTGGTGTAATTGTTCTTATTAAAGTAATTCTACCCTAACGGTATTATCTTATGAATTTCAAGGCATAATAGGATTTACTAAATAGATGATTAATTTAGTTATGTTCAGATAAGAGTATTAGATTTGAATTTACAATTTTGAGAACAAATAAACAACTTACCAAATGCTTTAATAGCTAAGGGCAGATTTTTCTTGCGTTCATATCTGTTTATAGAAGTAAATATTAGAGATTTATCAGAGGGGATGAGATCATCAGTTGGTTTTTCGACTGGTTTATCAAATATTTCACAATCTGGTACTGGATATAAAACTTGTGGTGTTATGTTTGATAAAGACTTGAATGTGTCATGGAATATACCAGCTATAAAATAAAACAAAATAAATTTAGAATGTCATGTGTTTGTTTGTAGAATATCACTCCGACATAGACAATTATGTTTCAAACTTACAACTTATTTATTGACATTGGTAAAGTATATGCAAAGCAATAAAGTGCTAAAGTATTTCTGACGCCATTGCTTTAGAAAATTGATTTAATGACTTTCTCCTTAGGTGACAAATGACCCACCCACAATTGAAAAGATCACTTTTCTCCATACCAGAAATCAGGTATTAGGGTGACAAATGGGTCAGGAAAGGCATACATTCTACCTCCTCTTCAGAAATTCATTCAGATTTTACCTGTGAATTTACTGTTAACTAATATACTATCAGCCATTCCAGTTGTTTTCTCTTCAAACCAATCAATTGGACCTCGATATAATTTCTTCATGAAACTTTTCCGTTGGGTCAGCAACATGTCAGGGAAGTGACAATAAAATAAAATTTTTGCTTTAGAATGCATCTTGAGAAATGGAATACAGGCTGAAATTTGATCACAGAAAAACAAGTCCACAGCTTTGGATATGTCACTAAAAAATACTAGATAAATGGCAGCATAAATCATACGAATGTAAGCACATAGGGCAGCAAATTTTCCGAATATACTTCTGGGAAGCCAGTCACCAACAGAAGTAACTGTAAAAGAACCGTCTGTTGTTTCAGGGAAGCAGTGGTGTGGATCATGATGAGAAGTGACAAATTCTACCGAGTGTCCTTTCCCTTTCAAAGCCAAGGCAGCATCAATGACAGCCCTTTCTGCTCCTCCAATTCCTAGATCTGGGTGTAGAAATACTATTTTAGTCATTTTTAGTAAATTCTACACCGATTCCAACCGAAATTCATAAAAATATAAAAATGTGATGAAAGTTTGGTGTTTATTTTAGACGTGTCGGAAGTAGGTGTTTTTCTACCTTCTCCCACATAAGAGTTCGTTAAAGGGAGGCAAATAGATTAAAAATTTATAAATTTATGCCATCAAACTACAATTAAATCAACATTCCTTTAAAGTTAAGTAATTTTGCCAGCTAATCCACTTCCACCTCTGAATTAAAGGGAAACATTAATTTTTTCAAGGTAAATTTGGCACACTGAGTTAAACACTTGCTCGCTAACCCGAAAGGTTCAATCCCAACATGGGTCCAATTGTTTTGTTTATTAGGATACTTTCAGGTTTTTCAACCGGATTTCCCCGTCAGTGATGCAGGTCAGAGGGACTGATATGGAAAAAGCTTCTAGTCGTTCGGATGTGACAATAAACCAAGGCTCCCTGTGTTACAGACTGTTGCAGCTGTCTTAGCAAAATTTACCTTGGGTACAATTTGCAAATGGGTTCAATTAATCTGGGAAAGATCAATGCAGAGAGTAGCCTAATCTGAATTTAAGCAAAAAAAAATTTGTAGCTTGGAATTTGCAGAAACTGTATTCTCTTCAGCTAACACCAAATACAAAGAATCCACCTTTAGCAAACGGCAAGAATCTGACTGCAAAGTGTCCACAGGATAAATGACCACCAAATTCTTTAAAGTAAGTTTAATTGAAATATTTTTCGGGGCATAGACATCACATTTAATATAATAATAGCATACAACTTCCATTGAACACAATCACCCATGTCACACACTAATAATAAAAAAACAAAACAAACATAATCAACATAATTTAATAAAGGTAAGCTTGTCCACAATATTTATGCACTTTAAAGTCATAAAAAACTGAAGCTTAAAGACCAAGCTTAAATGCATTTACTAATACCCAAATAGATCAAAAATCATAAATAAGACTAAAAGCAGTTCAATTCAGAGCTTTATACCCTGATAATATGTTCAACAAAATTGTGTCCGTTTTATTCCAATAATAATATTTTTAAATTAAGCTTAATTAACTTTCTGCTATTCATAGTACCATTCAGAATTAACATCTGACATCCAGTTCTACAACAATTAAAAAATTACTAATTCTCGTCATTTACAAGCCTTATTAACTTCTTCAGAATGATTTGATTTAATTGTAGTGTATCTAGATGCCAGAATTGTATTCTGAAGATGCTAGAAACCAAACACTTGCATTAACTTTTAGATATATCAAATATGAAGAAAATGTTTATTTTAGAAGTTGGTGTATATCACTGTACAATGTGAGTACATGTATCATAGTAGAATCATAAGTTAATATTATGAGTATATTTTCTTAATTAATAGATACTGATTTAATATTGCACAAATAATAATATTAATATTAGTTCATACATAAAGTTATGTATTCAAACCTTAACCATATTTCTTTACTATACAGATTATGCTAGTTGACCATTTCAAACATATGGAATTCAGATATCAGTCACCACCATTTGTAAGTTTGTTTTAAATTCCCACATTTTAACACATAACATAAGAAAATAACAAAAGCATAAAAGGAAAACAATGACATAAAACCAATAAAATGCAAACGAAAGATTAAAGCACTATATTATGACTTAAACAACATTGAAACAGAAATATTTAAATAATGGGAGGAGTCATTTACATAATATACATTTAATATGTACATAAATTTACATCTCATAAATATATTACAAAATATCTTACAAATTTGACATTTTCAGTCAAAGTGAAATCTTACCACTTTTAGAAATACTTTGACAAGATTTGGATAAATACAAATTTGGAAGTACAATTTTGACATTAGAATATGTATTGACAGTACATTGTCAAATGAAAAAAGTATTGACAGGAATATTTGACAAGGATTACAATTTAGTCAAATTCTTACATTTTAAAATTGGTTCTTTGTCAAACCTACACCAAGTTCCTAATTCCAAAATGTTATCAATCATATATACACAACATTTGAAGCAGTTTCATATCACTGATTATTAAATAATGATATCCTAACGTTTTGAGTAACACGCAGGGGCGGATACAGGATTTAGTGAAAGGAGGGCTCTGATATATATCATGCTTCAAATTGAACGGCACCACAACTGCAAAGGCATAAGCGTCAAATTTTTAAAGGATTCTGATATCAGTTGGCCAAAAATAGGGGGGTGGGGGGGGGGGGGGAATCAAGTCTGCGGAACCCCCCTTGGATCCGCCCCTGAACTGAATACAGTATAAATAAACAGGTTCTGTCATTTATTTATATAAAACAACCAAATTGGATTTCTTACCTAAATACTCAGCAAATAATTTTTAAACGTCTTCAATAAATACATACTGGTTATACAAATTCAAATTGTGTTTCAAATGTTTATATATCACAATCAAATGAAATGTTATATTATGCTCATGTATATATGCTTGTAAGAGAAAAAAAATGAATTAAATAATTAGCTCATATTTAGCATAAGGATTTCCATATAAGGGAAAAAAGTATCCTTTTTATTCATGTTGATCCGAAAATATACTTATGCTTTCAAAAATATTCTTCACAGTTCGGACATACCAACAATAATTCTTATCAATGTCAAAGGGATAATAAAGATATTTTCTTAACTCTATTGTGTATTGGGTACACTTGAATTCTAAAAATTGTTTTTCAGTCAGATGTCTGTGGTTCTAGTAATTCACAAAAGCTGCTTAGTTTATGTGGTTTTGCAAGACCCACAGATGTCTGGAATGTTTGAATTCAATTTCCATCAGAGACCTTAATGCACATAGTACATACACTGAAAGGTAAAAGAAACAGGGATCTTTAACGTGCACAGCCAATAGCACACGGGACCTCGGTTTATTGTCCCATCCGAGCGACTAGACGCTTTTTCCATGTCAGCCCCTCCGACCTGCATCACTGACAGGGGGAAACTGGGTTGAAAAATCCAAAGGTATCTTCTCGACCCATGGATTGAACCCTGGACCTTCCGTTTAGCGAGCAAGCATCTAATTGACTAAGCCACCGGGGCTTTATACAACTCCATATGATGTTTCTTTTACCTTTCAGTACTCTTTATAACAAATACACTGACAAAGCTTCACCTTTAACCAGTAAAAACTAAAATAATTTCATGCTTCATTCACCAATATATGAACACACAAAATATCAGCAAATATATAAAATTCTTATCACATTAGTTTCACTATGAAAAGTACACAAAATATGATAAAAATAATTATGTAATTATAAGGGCAGGTGAAAGGAATTCGGGGTTATTTACACATATACAACCATTTGTGAATTTTATAGGTGCCTTACCTTAAGTCAAATTTGGGGATTTTGTTTTCATTGAAACTACAAAGGGAACTTGGAGCAACTGCAGTAGGCCATAACTGCTAGTATTATTTTAAGTTTTTTTTTAACAAAAACCCTTTTCTGTGTTTCACAAAATGACATGTTAATTTCATTAAATCCAACTTTCTATGATCAATTTTAATTTAAAATTTCAAAACCCTGAATAAAATAAATGTAAAAAGTTGTGACCTAGTTTATATATTAATTAATTCCATTCAAATTTAGAAAAACAAATCTTCCTCAAAGGTAACCAATAATTGAAAGTGGTGTTCACTTTAATAAAGAACAAGATGCAAGGTTTAAAAAGCTACATGTGGTTGAGAAATATTTATTATTTAAAAGATTATATGATCCCTTTAAATTGTTCGAAATAAGCTGCTATTTTATTCTATTTTTACTTTGAATTATATCTTTAAAGAGAGGTCTTGATTTAAAAAATAATTGTTTTTTTTTGTTTAATGGGAATTTTTTTTCTTCTGAAAACATTTTATGAATAGAGAATATATTTTATTTTTTTTCATCATTTTCATCAGTTGTTTTTTGTCATATTGATCTTAGATTATTCCAACAATGGCAGTTTTTTTAGCTTCTGGAATCGTGTGTACTTTGATTTTTTTTACACTTATCCTTCCTAAACCAGTCATGAATTTTTCATAATCATCTTCATATCTTCATAAAATTTCTTATCATGACAATATATTATTACATATTCAGATCATCGAAATCCTTACTCATTGGCCATTTATCATCATTCAATATATATTGCATTTTAAGAATTATTATATTCAGATCATTAAATTTATTATCATAGCTCAGTTTTCATCAACCAAATATGTCATCAATGGCTTATGTTCAGATCATCAAATCATTAATTCTTCATTTATATTTGACCAAACTTATCATTATATATTCAGATCATCAAATTTATTCATTTCACTAATCAACCAAATTTATCATCATTTTCTAAAATTATCCCATATTCACATAATCAAATAATTATCATTCACTCAGTTTTTATGGACCAAATTATCGATTTAAAATGTACACTTCTCTCTAAACAAATATTGAAGTAGACAGAAGTAAACATTTCATTCTTTTAATATTCCTACACTTCTGTTCCAAACCACATGTTTTTCTTACCAAAGAGGTTTGGCCTTTTTACCATTGTTTAAACAAAGGTCAAATGAATGTTTACAATGCATAGAATAGAAATTTCTTACATATTCTTGTCTGAATTTATTATGCTCTTGTGTAGTAGTCATTTTTATTTCCAACATATACCAATTGCTTTCAAGATATTACAGAAATACCGGTACTACCTCTTAGAATGAATGTTTTCAAACTTGGTCAATAAGAAATTATTTACTTCAGTGGACTTACCTGGTGTCATAGATTTACATCAGAATCCCCAAAATAAGAAATGTATTGCAATACATATAGTTTTATGGATAATAAAAATCTATCAAGCAAAAAATTCTGTAAATCAAAATCGCATCCAAAAACATGGCAAAATCGACAGCAGTGGACAACTCCAAAGAGAAGTACCATTAGGTGTTTCAAAAAGAGTAAGCATATTCACTTTGTGCGCGACAAGAGCTACTACTTATAATTACTTATTTTTTTTTTATTTCTTAGATTATATTTGGATTATTTTGACATCAGGAAAGCCTACTCATGTAAATGTACCCTTACTGACCAAGTTTAAAATTTGGAATTTTATATTTATTCTAAGAGGAAGTATTTCTTTTAGAAGGATTTACTTTTTCTTTCATAAGTACCTTTCCTAAGCTTGGTTGTAAATTCCATGAAATATAAGAGTTTGGAAAAAATGGTTATATGATTATGGTAATACAGTTATAACTGAGCCTATTACTTATAATTATCTTCTGCTAATGTCATTATTTTTATATTATAACTAATGAGACTTTCGTGTTATATTGTCACAATATGTTGACCTTTTTCATTAATAATCCCTTAGTTTTATTGTTAATCTCTTAGTTATGCAAATTATGTATTTCAATATAAATTTGTGTGGAAATAAACTATTGCATGTATTTCTTGTTATAGAGCTTAAGAATTCATATTGTAAAAACATTTACTTCAAAACCGTTACTTTTAGATATTAACATGATTTTTCCAAGTATTTAACAATAATATTTGAATAATTATGAATACCAGGTGTTCAAAAATGTAAAAGTACCAAAATAATAGTTTTTAGTATATTGGGAATGGTATAAAGTACATTTTTTGAATTCTGTTTTTTGAACATCAAAAGACCTGTTTTAATTACTTAATCCTATTCCAATAATTCTAGAATTGGATTTAAATGCCACCATTAACCAATTATGAACTTTGAGATCAAAATAATCATGAAGTTTTAACGAATATCTGGAATATTTTAATGTTGAAATTAATATGAGTATAGATATTATGACTAGAATAAAGCCAAAGGTCGTAAACCAAATGACTATCATAGGCATAGGATTGCAAATGTTTTGACAGAGTTAATGGAATTCATAGTGTATAATGAAAATATAACTGTCAAAGCAGATATCCTCTGCCCTCAAAATATTCGAGGTCCTATGCCTATGTTAAAGAGATACCACCTCTTAGAATGAACAAAGAAATTAAGTTCTCAAACTTGTATATATTCATCAATGGTGTCTTAAGTATACAAACAGAATCAAATACACCTCAAATAAAACTATGTAATTTTCAATATCATAACAGGTTATAATTGAAAAACGCTTAAAATTTGAGTAAGAGTTTTTCAATTATTGTATATAAACAGTTTCTGAATTTATCTGATTATTCAGGTTATCTGTTGTATAGTTATGCCACTAGGTAAGTCCCCTGTTGAATATATACTCCTATTGACCAAGTTTGAAAATTTAAATTTTTTGTTCATTTTTAGAGGTTGTATTCCTTTAAAGAAATGTGTATATACAAAAGTAAAATACTATATTTGACTATAAATAATGAGGAGTATCTTGTCCTGTTAATAAACGAAATATAGACGTTGGCATGGTTTTCATATGAATCTGAAAGTAGAATAAAAAATATATTCGATCTGTTTCAATATCATCAAATAAGAAAGGTATGAACTACTTTTGTTCAAGTTCAAGAAGCACAAGATATTTAATGGATATACTATTTCTGACATTTATTTACTCATCTTGATAACACTGCCTGTATGAGCATGTGAAACATTCAGTTAATAAATGTCAGAAATAGTACCGAATATCCATATATCTTGTGCTTCTTGATCTATGCCTATTTCTATATGTCTTATAAACAATACTTTTGAGTTATTCAATAAGATTTTAATATCAATTTTTTACTAGCAAAAAGCTAAAAAAATATATTCAGGTGACCCCTTTAATGATTTTCGAAACTTAATTGTTTAAGTACTTACCTCTCCTACAGAATTAGCTAATAATGAGACAATTTTTTCATGTGGTACAGCCACAACACTTTGGTTATTAATTTCTATAATACGATGTCCAACTCGTACACCACCCCGTTCAGCTATACCTCCACGTAATAAACTACATATCTGAAATATAATCAACATTTAATTAATCAACAATAACCCAATTATTAGTTGTCGACCATCAACAGTATGAAACCCTTTCGATTTGAAATATATTCAATCCAATACATTTCTGTTTGTTTTTTTTTATTCTCAATTAAAACACATTTAAAATGGTTATTCAATGTCTGTGTATAATTGTGTCCATAAATTTTGTCTTTGTATTTTGTCCATGTCTGTGTAAAATATCGTCTTTGTATTTCGTTCATGTCTGTGTAAAATATTGTCTTTGTATTTTGTCCATGTCTGTAAAATATTGTCCATGTCTTTTGTTCATGTCTGTGTAAAAAAAATTTCCTTATTTGTTCATGTCTGTGTATTTTGTCCATGTATGTGAATAGATTTTTCCTTATTTGTCCATGTTTGTGTATTTTGTCCATGTATGTGAATAGATTTTTCCTTATTTGTCCATGTTTGTGTAAAATATTGTCAATGTATTTTGTCCATGAATTTGTCCACGTCTGTGTAAAATATTGTCAATGTATTTTGTTCATGTCTGTGTAAAATATTGTCCATGTATTTTGTTCATGTCTGTGTAAAATAATGTCCATGAATTTTGTCTAAGAATTATTAATTCACTTTGTCAATTTCAGATACAAAATTTGTAGACTTCCTACCCCTTGTTATGTAGATTGATAAAATTATCAATTATTGATTATCAAAAATTAATAAAATTATTTTTGTTTTCTATTAAAAATATTGATTGAAACATCAATGTTATAAGTTATTCTGTTCTGTTTAAAATCAGACTTTGTTTCAATGATTTAATTGGAAAAGAAAGAGGATTATTGAGTTAACCATCAATATTTCGATAAAGTACAAAGATTTTAATAGTAATCAAAATATTAACCAATATATTTAAAGGGGAATGTTCAACATTTTCGAGGGTCGATTTGGGCTTTGCATTTATGTAAATAGCCTTCAGATTTACTGGACATGGTGAAAAATAGCACAATCCTTTCAATTACACCCGTACCTAAACAGTTATCTTTCATTTTCTGTAAGCTTATTATATGAGTTTTCTATAGTCATAGTCTTACTAAACGACGAGTAGTATTTTTGACTTTCAAACACAGATATTTATGGATACTCAGGGATTTGAAGACTAAAACTTTGAAGGAGAGTTTGAAACATTATTACGAATAAGATTATTAGCTAAAAAATTCTTCTGAGACTAAAAGTTTTTTGGTCGAACGGTTAGTGAACATATCCCTTTAATGTGTTTACACTTAATAATACAATGAAATAAAATCAAGGCTGATTATCACTGAAATTACATCACCATGTTAGAAAATTTGTCACAAGTTCTAAAACACAAGTCTTTTGATTGGTTGAAATTGAAATTTTCAATGCCAATAACATGAGGACAATCTCCTTATTGTGTGTGAACTGGTCTAGATCATATCCAACTCAATCATAGCCCATTATGAGATGGTCAAAAATACACGTGTCCTTTCTTTAAACATATTAATTTTCAAGTTGAAAATATTAATAAGAAATAAAACTTAAGATATAAATTTGATCTGCAGATAAAGACAAAGTGGGTGTGCTCTTTTAGACATTTATTTAGCCATTGATTTACAAGTTTTGTCACTACCCAAAGGATTTATAGGATTTCTTCATGATCAATATAGGGGATGGTTTTCTACGACAAAACTACTCGATAAATAAACAGAAGCTGTATAAATGTGAAATGCTTTGGAAATTACAAACAAAACAAACGCTGGACATTGTGTGAACAACAGTTTCTAACATTGAACCTTAATTAGTCTCAAGCTGAAAATAAAGAACCAACATTGAACAAGTTCTGGAGTCGTTTATTTCTATACTCACTAAGATTGATTGCTTTTATAAGAAAAGTTGATAAACTGGTTATAGTCGATAAAGAAATGGAACAAACTTTTCATTAGTCTAGAAAGTCTATCTATAAAGCTTATTATAGATCTAGCTGCAGTCGTTTTAATTACCTCCCAGTTTCATAACTAGCCGTTGAATTTCGGGTCAGTTTATGTCATGTCTTGAGGGATTTCAACACATTTAACATCCTATAGATTGAGACTAGCAATCAAGTTGAAATGAAAAGTAAAGTCTATGTATTTTTCTTGATTTGTATGAAACCAATCCATGTTTGTCCAAGATACTGTTTACAAAATGTATTAATATTATGTTCTTTTCTGGTGCCATAAAGTGTACAAAATAGGTGGAATCTGACATGACATTAAAAATTTGTCTTTAAAAGGTCTCTCTTTTGTCAAATTTAGGTATTTTTGTTCTGAGTTACAGTTTAAATGAATGATTGTAACATTTTGTAAAGAAGCATCTTAAATTTTATATGTGTATCTGGGAAACTGATAATCTTCTGATCTGTGGTTCCAGCAATTCCACTAAAACTAACACAAAGATCAGCGGTGCTATAAGTATTTGATGGTGTGACATCATCAAACACATGGTTTTAATGGAATAACTGCAATGATTAAAATTGCAATGATGCAAATTGATGCTATAAATGTCCCCGATGCATATAACAAATTTAGAAAACCTCTTTCCTCAATCTCCAGCAATTGACGTTCTTTCCAGGGCTCAAATTGTTATCTCTCGTTCTTGAGCTTGTTTCTGAGACTTACCAGTCTCCATAGTATCTAAGTGACATATTCATTATTGTTTCCATCTATAAACTCATTGAAATCTCCTCCTTATAGAAGGACATTATTAGGTCAGTAACTTATATAATTCTATTAAAGACTAGTGATCTGGACTATATCTTACACAGTTCGTCGTCGACGTAAACAAGTCTTTAATGAAATTAACCGATAGATAAATCACTAACGACATAACATAGTATTACATTACTATTACTGTAAAATAGTATTTCTAATCAAATTTCAGACTCGTTCTGTTCCTTTTCGTCCCAGTTAAAATTGAATTTACCAGTAATGAAGTTATGAAATGATTGAGTTACTAAGATTATATATATAATAACTATTAGGCTGTCTGTACCAACACAGTTATTAATTTAAAGTGATGAAGTCACTGAAATATTTCCTTTCCCAGTTGATAAGAGCTGATAGATCAGCTTAAGATTTGTATGTATAAACATCAAATTCACAAACGAAAAAAGATTGTTAGGTTGCCAAATGGATCACAATCTAAGTTAACAGATATGAACACAACCTACATTTATTGTTATGAATGCTTATTTTAAATGAATAAGATAACATTGGAAAATAAAATTACTTCATATAACATGACCTACAGCAGGCCTTCTCAATTAACTTTTTCTCTCCGTGTGCGGGCGCCTTTAGTAATGGCGTAATGCATTATACGAATGAAATATAAGGACCAAATAGAGCTTAGCTAACGAAGGGAGCCAAGTGTTTAAGTGAGTGGTGTCCAGGAGCTGGGACGGTCTAAGGTTTTAACATTTTGGCACTATTTTTGAATCAAATAAGCATTGAATTATAATTTATTTCTTACTATTACATTTTTTTTTCTAAATTTTTGTAGGAATGTCATTGGGCCAGTCTCAAGGGTGTTCCAGATCAGATTTGGCCTATAGGCCGCCATCTCAGAAAGCCTGACAAACAGTTCAGTAACAAAATGAACACTGCCTAAAGTTACCAATAAGAACACAGCCTAAGATTACAAGTATAAAATTGGATTATTTAATCAATATACTATCAACTATATAGTATTTTAAATCTAAAATGAGGAGACTAAATCAAGACTTAATGTACTTGTCATCAATGTCGGCTACTTATAGAATGACTACCATTATTTTACTTTTAGTCTAGGAAAACAAAGTTTCAGTCATCAGTCTTGATATAAGTTTAATAAATAAAATCCCACAAAATATTGAACAAAATTGGTATTCAAAAATTTTGATATTGAACATACAGTTCAAAATCAAAACGACATAGATGCTCGATTACCATTCAAAAATCATCATCTATCATTTAAAAGAAAGAAAGAAACATCTATATTTTACAAGGATAACAACTTAAGTTCTGTGAGGATCCTTTCTCCCAGCTGATCCTTGGCCAAACCTATTGGCATTGATCTTTCCTGGATTATCCGTACCCATTTACAGCTGGGTTGACTGGAATTATGAGTGAAGATATCTTATTCAAGGTCAAAAAACACAATGACCTCCATTTCCTCATAATCCATGCAATGACGTCTTGTAAAGAATGACGTGCTAACCACTGTGCTATAGAACCTCACAAATGTACTGAGTTCCAGATAACCATTGGATTGTTTTGAATTCTAGTAAGTTTATATTCATTTCTGAATATTTTTCCAATCTAGAATGGCTGAATGACCAAGAGAAAATAAATGAAACCAGATATCAAGCTGTATTTTAATCAAATTAAGCGTTCTTTGAAAATAATTTGATCAACCGTAATGCAGACAATGTTATCTTGAATTATGCAAATTTGATGACATGACATGACCTAACATGACATAACAAACTGAAAGAATTAAATGCTAATTCTTGAAAATATTGATTAATGGCTTTTCCTGTCTAGTTTTCAAAATCTATTATCATTATCAATAGTTAAGAAATCCTGCCAGAGCCTTATCATGATTTTTAAGAATATTCAGTTTATTCGTGACGATACTCCTAGCTAATCATAATGAATATTAGTTAAAAAAATTTCACATTATATTTACAATGCTTATCAGTTATAAATGTTAACAATTATCGTTTTTTAAGAATATTTCGCATTCAAAAAAATTTCACATTTAAAAATACTTCAATTTAATAATGAAAATTGATTAAAAATTTTCACATTTTTGTCTTGAAAATATTTAAAAACAATATTAATCAAATTAGTAAAACCACCAAAAGTAAAATCGTCTAAGACACAATCCTGTATGTTACAAAAGAAACTTTAAATTTGACTGTCAAAGAAGAAGACTGGAATAAAGAAATGTCAAGTTGATAGACAATACAAATCCATGACCTAGAAATTCTCAACCAGATCACCACTCGCCTAAACACACTCCTAATTTCATTTGATTACAATTAAGACTTGTGAGAGGAAATTGACATTGGTTTTAGTCTAACGGAAGTGTGGAATGAATGGAAAGAGACAGGAATATTAAAGGACTATAGGTCTGTAAACATCAATTATCTACAGAATGAATTGGCCCTTGGAACTTCGTCCATACCACAGACAATATGACTACTGCCAAATTGGCGGTAAATCTAATGTAAGCTAATTTTCATGTTTACACACGACAAGACAAATACTAGACAATTTCATTTATTTCCTTATTTCAAGAAGACCAAATCTCTATACTACGGAAATGAAAATCATTTTGATTGCTTTAGCCTGCAGAAACGTATTATTACTATGTTCTAGCGTATAATTTCATATTCAAATTAATATCCTCTTAGACACATAATAATTGACCATATTTAGATTAGCTGATAATAAAATTTCTGTTGAAACCAAGATGGCGGAAACAATGTCTAATGTCTTTCTTTTGTATGACCATAATAAGTTTTCTTGAAGAAAGTAAATAGAATTGTTTCACCAATAATTTTCTTCTTATTTAATATTAAGTTCAAAATCAAGATTTTAGTTCCGATAAACAAAAAAAAAATTCATACTAGACCAACTCACATTTTCAATATCTCCATGTAAAGTGTAAAGTACGAAAAAAACTCAAATTGTTAAATTTAACTGAAGCATATTGATGTTGTCCTCACAAAGAAGTTAATAATGTTTATGATGTAACATATAAATAATACTTACCACACCATTTTGAACACTGAAACCTAGTTGATATTTAACATCAGGTCTTTTAATAATAACTTCTACTACAGGCGGACATGGTACAACTGTTAATTTCACTACTGTTTGATTCTTGGCAGCCTGAAAAAAAAAAAAAAATATTTCAAAGTTAGTCAAAATCTAAATATCTAATTTCTTAAACATCATTAGAAGCCTCTCAAACCAATGTTACCATAGGTTACTTATGCATTTTAAAATATAATTCAAAAGATAATTGATAACATTTGTTTGTGTATTTTGAGAAAAGTCATTTCACAACCTCGAATGGATGTTTTTTTTGTTGTGGTTGGTGTTGAGAATTCTTATTTCAATCGGGAATATCGGGATGTAAAAATCTGATAACCTTAAATATGTCATATTCGATCTTAATTCCACATGAACAGATTGGAAATTGGTATAGATAATCCAGGAAAGATCAATGCTAAGAGGTTTGGCCAAAGATCAGCTAGGTAGAAAGGAACCTCTGAGGAACCACAGTAACTTATTGCAAAATATGGTAGCTTCTTTCTTTTAAATATCATTAGAAGCCTCTCAAACAAATATAACCATAGGCTATGTATGCATTTTAAAAGGATTCAAATTGTTAACACTTTGCTGTGTTAATGACACATACATAAAGCTTCTATGTGAATATCAAAATTTATTCCTAATAAAAACTTGAGATTGGATTGTAAAAAACATTTAAATCAAAATTCATGCATAAAAATAACCTCAATAGCCCATATTAAAGACAGATAATTTAAGATACAGTAAAGCTTATAATCCTTGTAAGACATTTAGAAGTATCACAGCACATTAAGAAACAACAGTTTTTATGGATACAGACTTCTATTTATTATTGAACACAACGTTTCATTACACATACAGGTAACGTTAACAAGTGATTATTAATGACTGGCAAAACCTCTAAAAAAATTAAAATTGCCGACTGTGGTTAATTGTAAATGAAAAATTTTGTAGATTTTAAATATTTTCAAAGATCAAGAATTGTTAACGTTACCTGTATGTGTAATGAAACGTTGTGTTCAATAATAAATAGAAGTCTATATCCATAAAAACTGTTGTTTCTTACAGTAAAGCTTGTTTGTCATATCTTTGTTGGTTATTTTTGGCCCCTAACAGCCCACTCGTATCTACTTTGGAACTACCGGTAGACTAGTGGCTAGATAACCTTGTATACTATACAGTAGTCGCCATATTGAATAAATAGCTCAACCAATCACAATCATTCTTCAGAGAGTGTCATCTTCTTTCACGTACAAAATAGCCAATCAAAATCAATCTGCAAACAAGAGTTGTCTTTTCCTGCCCATTTACCAGGCAAGATGGCCGCCTATTATAGCCAAGTCATTAAATAGTCTCAAACAAAACGACGAAGGTTGAGCCCTAACGGCCATGAGTAATTCATAAGTCTGGATAGCTCTTTATAAACGGTCCCAAAGGAAGAGTAAATTGCCCTATATAAGCTTAAGCATTATAAAAAATTGAAGACAAGACATGGGGTTTGCTCACAAACAATAATATAAACTTGTGTGCAGTTAATAAATAATGAAGCAAGAATTCAGTAATCTCGCTCCAATGAGCAAAACTCAAAACACCATATTTCCATGTCAATCAGTGAAATTGAGAATTTGCAGCCAATAAATTTGCATTATTTCAAATTCAGATGTCTGTGGCTCTTTCAATCCTACTAAAACAACGCTTTTTATGAAGTCAGTTAGTTATGGAACAATTGCAAGGGTTAAAATAGATGATTATCAGTGTTTTACAATCCATTTATAAAGTTGCCTCTGAGTTATCTCTTAAGACAACACAGTAGATGGAACAGTGTAGTAAGTGGGTATTCCACCTCAAGACTGGCAGGGAATAATGATCTTACTGGTGACAGGTCACAGAAACCATAGACATAATAATTCAATTAATCCACCAAAATAGTTTATCTATTGCCTTCTTCAGTCCTAGCTTAGAATTTCATAGAATCATCTGAGTCATTGAAATAATGAATGCGATATATGAATTCTCCTGAGAACAAAAGATACTGGTTGTCTTCATGATATATTCATGTGACATAAAGAATAGACTAGACATATATCATTGTGCTATCTGGAAACACAATACTGTCATAAGTGTAATTTTAATAACACCTTTAGAATGCCAGATGTGTTGAAACAATATGTCTCTCTGGATTTTGTGTCAATTTTAACAATGTGTCTTTCAAGATTATGTGTCGGTTTGCAGCTGCAAACCATTCTAAGAAGTAACATTCCATTAATGTATATATAGTGAAAAAATAATCATGGCACGAACCCCTTAAAATACAATTAAGAACAAGGGCATGTATTTGTTAAAAATTTTGTGTGGGACGAACCCATATGGTTTGTTCCTCACAAAGGGCCACATGCATGAGCCTAACCAGCAGGTTCTCCCTTTAGAGAAAAAAATGGAAAATTGCTCCAGATTTGGTGCAATCTGAACTACATTTAGGGGTTTATTTTGCCATTTAATTCTTCCCGAAAACTTCCTTACCACCCAAATTATGTGGGAGACCCTTTCGTGGGGCATGTGTACCCCATGTCGCCCCACCCCTCCTAAATCCATTCCCTTGATTAAGAAAGACTGCATACTTTGTTGCTTTTGCTTTAACAAGGTCCACAAATATCAAAATTAAAGCAATATTAGATCATTACAATAACAACGATTATTGTAAACTGATATAGAATTTGAAACCTTTTTTTTCTAATCAGCAATGCCTAAATTTTCTATGAAGTGGTAACATAATTGGTTTATATTTTCTCTCTCTTCCACTTCTTACTCCCCAAAATTTAATGAATAAGATTTAATTATTAAATATAGATCCCCATGTTCATGAAAATGTCTGGAAAAAATGCACACGGCTCTTTGATGTATATATATGTATATACAATTGCTGAAAGTGTTTTTATATATTCCCATTGATCTGTGTTTAATAAGACACAGTAATCAACATATACAAGAAGAAATTTCCTGGTGAATAAAGGTTTCATTAATAAATTCTATAGAGGTTTTTAGATTAAATAATATCTAATTTCCGATACACTATTTCTCCATTTTAAATTCAATAAGTGTTGTGTTCTTAGAGATCTAATCAACAATGTATTGGAAAAAACTCTCTAGAAATGAAGAATAGATTTACTACTTGAATGTGTTTGTAAATTTTTAGCTTGATGGAAGTCAAAAGAACTTTGAGTCACTTTTATTAGTATTGGAGACACTTGTGAAGTCACCCTCTAGAAAAAAAAGAAATGAAATATATTTTAAATGCTTCTTTGGACTTTAACCCTAAGCTAACACGCACATTTAGTTTCTTAAAGAACATTTAAACTTATACATCCTGTGCCTATGCTTTCGTAACTTTGTCAGTAGTATAAAGTTACAACCTATAATCCATAATCCATAACCCTAACTCTACCTTGCTTAGTTGCTATGGTGTTAGATTTCGAGTTTCGTTTTGCAGTTCGGATCGTCAGTACTTGGTTTCTTTATCTTTTACCAAAATTTGATATTCAGCCAAATAATGGGCCGCATTTCAGAGACTTCATATAGGTAACATGAGATCATAAGAGTTGGCTTTACAGTCAAATACAGCCAAACCTCAACTCCAGTATCAGCACTGTACAATGATAAGGCTCAGAAAGTAAAAAAAGTGTTTAATGTTATTTTCAAACAGAACTGTCTTTTACCAACTAACTGTTTTCTGCAGTTACACAACACTATCAATCTAATGCAAATAAATTCATTCCAAACACATATAGAGAAATGTAAAAAAATATCGTACATTAAAATCAATTACGGTTTTCTATTCGTACATCCCCTGATCATGTAAGTTAATTAAACATAGAACTTGACGACAAGTCAATAGAAAATATCAATTGACTAGTTTTATCATGAATTTCTTAGATTACATCTTAATTATAGTGTCTAATTCATAGTCATTTACCAGCTCTATTCCTTACAACTTTAAATGAACCTAATCCAATCTAGAGGGTACCGATGTCATTTTGGGGTCAGTTGCCTTCATTTCAGTTCACTGCGATGTTTGAAGTATACAATTTTGTAACTGGGCTTGTCAACATGAATAACACTCGAGATTCCAAACACTGAAACAGCTTATAATATTGTTTAAGTACATTCACTTCAGCTAATAATATGCACACCCGTAGCCAGATGGGGTTTGAGGTGTTCGAACGAATCCCCCTTGAAAACAAATAAGCACTGTTAAAGTCAACATTCTGTTTGAATTGTAACTGTTAAAGTTGAGTATGATTGCTCAATGTAACCCCCCCTTGTAAATTCCTGGCTATGGGCCTGATATGTCCAACATTTGGATCTTGGATATATATGTACATAAGTCTAGTCTTCAGCTGTACTAGAAACGCACAAAAATACATAATCAACATACATAATCAACTAGAAATTTCACCTATATGTGTACATTTCTATATGTACATATGTATTTTCTATATTTGGCTTATTCTTAATAATTATGGATCTTATATTTCGACTATGAGAGCTCAAATTTCAATGGAGTGAACACTATCACTGGTCAGCCTGTTCAGCTAAATAATTCCCATTCTGACACTGATGAATGATTGGTCAAAAGGATAACTGTGAATGTGCAACTATTAATTGGTCGAAAATGATAATAGATTTTTATTAACAACATTTCTGAGGATATGTCATTAATATCATCACATGAGTTACATTTCTGTTAAAATTTTGTTGTCATAAGTTGTTTAAAGAATGCAAATATTCAGAAAAATATTTTTAGGAAAATCCACAAGACCAAATGGCAGAAAAAAAACCCACAAAATTTGATGGCAGGCATCAGCTTAACAGACCATCAAACATATTCAGTTAAAATCTCAACAGCAATTTGCATTTATATTAAAACAAGGACAAATCAACCTGCTAGAAAATGTTAGAAATATGATATCAAAGCTAGAGAAGACTATAAATCTGTCTTAGTTTGAAGTTTTCCAATTTAAACTTGCAAATATTAAATTGAAAATGATATATCTAACAAACCTTTATGGGGAAGTCACATTTATCAAAACATATTCAAACACAGACAGACTAATTGCAGTTCTGTAAAATTCCACCAAAATTTGTAATTTATCAGAAAAGTTTTTGTACAAAGAAATCATTTGATTTTAGACAGTGTGGTACAAAGAAATCATTTCATTTCAGACACCAAAATTTGGAAATTATCAGAAAGTTTTTTGTACAAAGAAATTATTTGATTTTAGACAGCGTGGTACAAAGAAATCATTTAATTTCAGACACCAAAATTTGGAAATTATTAGAAAGGTTTTTGTTCCAAGAAATCATTTGGTTTTAGACAGCGTGGTACAAAAAAATCAGTTCATTTCATTTCAGACACCAAAATTTGGAATTTATCAGAAAGTTTTTTGTACAAAGAAATCATTTGATTTTTGACAGCGTGATACAAAGAAATCATTTCATTTCAGACACCAAAATTTGGAACTTGTCAGAAAGGTTATGGTACAAAGAAATCATTTGATTTTAGACAGTGTGGTACAAGGAAATCATTTCATTTCAGACACCAAAATTTGGAACTTATCAGAAATGTTATGGTACAAAGAAATCATTTGATTTTAGACAGTGTGGTACAAGGAAATCATTTCATTTCAGACACCAAAATTTGGAACTTATCAGAAAGGTTATGGTACAAAGAAATCATTTGATTTTAGACAGTGTGGTACAAGGAAATCATTTCATTTCAGACACCAAAATTTGGAAATTATCAGAAAGTTTTTTGTACAAAGAAATTATTTGATTTTTGACAACGTGGTACAAAGAAATGATTTCATTTCAGACACCAAAATTTGAATTATCAGAAAGTTTTTTGTACAAAGAAATTATCTGATTTTAGACAGCGTGATACAAAGAAATCATTTAATTTCAGACACCAAAATTTGGAATTTATCAGAAAGTTTTTTGTACAAAGAAATCATTTGATTTTAGACAGCGTGGTACAAAGAAATCATTTCATTTCAGACACCAAAATTTGGAAATTATCAGAAAGTTTTTTGTACAAAGAAATCATTTGATTTTTGACAGCGTGATACAAAGAAATCATTTCATTTCAGACACCAAAATTTGGAATTTATCATAAAGTTTTTTGTACAAAGAAATCATTTGGTTTTAGACAGCGTGATACAAAGAAATCATTTAATTTCAGACACAAAAATTTGGAATTCATCAGAAAGGTTTTTGTTCCAAGAAATCATTTGGTTTTAGACACCGTACAAAGAAATCATTTCATTTCAGAATTCAAAATTTGGAATTTATCAGGAAAGCTTTTGTACTATAAATCAGCTTGAAACTATTTACATTTTCTAGTTCTTTATAGCATCAAATTATTACTAAATAAAGATGAACCATAAAAACATAAAAAGCTACCAGCCATCAAGGACTTATTTTGTTTCTTTATATAGGATTATAGAAATACAATGCCCTAAATATTTTAAATCATGTAAGGAAACATCATTCTTCATTTGATTTCAACAAATTAAGCAATCATGCCAATCCACAATTTCACACTAAATTAGTAACTGAAATAGCATGCAATCTGGTATTTAGTACCCCAGTCATTAATCACAGTTCATCTATTGTCAATTAGACTACATCAATACTGTACATGATTAGTATAGACAATTTCTCAAACCAAATTAAAATACTCAACAATTCATTGGATTTTAACCCTTTGAACCCCGACTTTATTTTGGCTAAAACGTCATATACCCTGAATTCCAAGCAACATTTCTTGAAGTGCATTACGTTAACGTTGTATGAAGTTGTATGACGTCACTTGACAACAGCCGCTTTTGAAGCATTTCGGGTTGAAAGGGTTAAACTAACTATGTTGAAGGTCCATGATTTAATCCCCAGATTTTTTAACACAGTTTTCCTCCTGTCAGTGAGGGGGGCATGGGACTGGCATTGTCGACATGCACAGAAAGACGACATGTTGTAGAGAAGGGACAATGCCATAGTTGATTTAACCTAGCTCAAAGGACTAATTTCAACTTCATTAAGAAGAGTTCCACAGAAAAGCATTAACAAATAGTTATGTTTGATGGTAAATAAGATTGTTTGATTGTTGATTGCCATTAAATTTATTGGATGATTGAATGTGAATATTGATAAATCAAATTGAATTGATAGATCGCATGGTGTTTCTACCTGGATTGTTTGATTTGATTAATTCAATAGGATTACATGTTGAATTTTTTTGATAGATCGTATCAACTTCGGAACTAGACATGCTAGATAACCTTGTATACTATACTGAGGTTGCCATATTGAATAAATTATAGTTCAGTCAATCACAATCTTTCTTCAGAATGTATCTTCATCTTTCACAGAAAAAACAGCCAAACAAAATCAACCTTCAAACAAGAGTTGTCTTTTCCTGCCCAAATACCGGGCAAGATGGCTGCCTATCATGGCCGAGTACCTATATAGTCTCGAACATAGTCTCGAACAATGACGAAGGTTGCAAGAAGAAAATATTGAAAAAAATTCCTACCTTAATATAAGTCTGGCAAGCTGATAATGGTAAACCAACTAAACTGATACCATTGATAGATATAATTTGATCTCCTATGTTTAACTGTCCACATCTAGCTGCTGGACCAATAGGGGACATATTGGCTAGAACTACAGTAGGTACCATAGATCCCCAGCCAGATTCTACTACAACTACACCTAATAATTCATTCTTAGCTTTTGGAACTATCACCTGAAACAAACATATTTTTGAAAAATGTATATCCCCAACAAACACACCAAGAAATAAAATGCTTATTTTTAAAATGTTTGGCCAAAAGGAGTAAGGACCCATTACCATTTTTTTTTTAATGTAGAAAAACCTTTTACGTTTAAGAATTATCTTCAGAATTTATCTTCAAGAATTATGGTTTTCACATATAAGTTTTAACCAAGTTTTGGACAAACATAGTTTTCAGCACTCTTTGAAAATAAAATCTTATGATCAAATTTATCTTATGTACAGATATAAACATTAAGAAAACTTGTGAGGAATTTGATTAAGTTTTTTTTTAGGAAAAAGAGCTCTAATGCAAATGAGAATCCTGTGGATTTTGTCATAAATTAATATATAATTTTTTATTATGTGTTAACAAAATAGGTTTCACAAAGCTGGAGTAATAACTTATCTGCTATAAAATAAAAAATTTCAGTGGGCTAAGATGCTCTGTTAACACTGTAGATAATATGTGATGTGATTCCACTAAAACGCAACACTTAACCTAGATGATCCAATTAATGAATCATATGGTTGGTTGGTAGATGACAAGTTAACGTTCATATCCACTAGGGATGATTTTATATCTTGCAGGTCATTGTAGGTCTAGCATTATTCCAACTTTATCGTGTTACAGTACACAAAACTAACCTCTTTATGATGATCTTTATTGGCAAATAAATTCAGCTCTTCACCATAAATCTCTTGTTGATTTAATACATCTTGATAGTCCATTTCTTTTAATAGACCTGGATCTTCTATACCGTTGGCCTTCAGGAACTCCATATAGGCTACCTGAAAGGCCTGCCCAATAGATTGGGCAATGAGCTGGGCCTGAAAATAAAGAGAACAATTTTAAGGAATATATTTAAACAAATTATGAGGCATGATTTTGACCGACCCAAACAACAGACAAGCCTGGAGGGGGAGACTCCGCTCCAGACTGGACAGTCAGGATTAATCTAAGGCCTGGATAATCAAAATTAGATATGATGATGAAATTTCTATAATTCAAATACTGTTCAGTATCTCCTAAGATGCTACCTTGAAATTGAAATTGTATAATGTGGTGTTAAGGTGATAAGAGAATAATAAAGCCCAAGCACAAACATTCCATAAAAAGCCCGGGCCGTCATGTGGTATTATATTTGTGTTATAAATGTTTGTAGTTCTGTGTTAAAGGGGAACGTACAATGTTGGGTTGAATATACCATGTAAATAGCCTTCAGAAGAAATATAACTGCACAAAAATTGCTTAAAGCTTTAACTTATCATTTGTCACTTTCTAATATGTGTTTTCTTTATAAGGAATAGTTTAACTAAATAAAAGTCATACTTTTGATTTTCAAACACTGTTGATTATACATACACTTAAAATTCAAGCTAGTGCTTTGAACAATCTTACTGATAAGCTTAGCTAATAGTGTGTAATAGTGAGGAGCAATGGTGTGGCATCAAGCAGGGTATGCCGCTGTTCATTGTAAAATACCTCATATTAATAGCTTCAGGGTTTATACAGATCACCTCAGCAAATTTTCCCTGATATTTCCATGACTTTCCAGACAGTATTAAGTCATTTTCCATGACCAATTTTATAACAATCATGAACGGAAAGGGTAACTTGAGACTATTCTGGATCATTATTTTTTTATTTGATAACACAAAAAAAGGAGAATGGTATGAATTATCATTTTTCTAGGTTATTTTGACAATTTTCCAGAATAATCATGATTTACCCTGATATTCCATGTCTGGAAAAGCTTTTTTAAAATTCCTTGATTTTTCAGGTTTTCCATGACCTGTGCAAACCATGTAGTTTATTTGTTCATTATTAAAAATAATTTTCTAAATTGTTTTTTTTTAGATTTCAAATTTTGTTTTGCACTTTAGATCATTTGTGCTTTTTGATTTTCAAATACAGCTATTTCCAAACAGACATTTCCTTTTTAATTTCAGTGAAACAGTGTCAGATATTCTACTAATGAACATTTCTTAACAAGTCATTAGGGACTAAAAAAATCTTCTGGGTATTAGCAGAAAATGACATGCAATTCTAAATTAGGTGGAAAGCTCATGACATTTGGTTAACATGTACTTTGCAATACAGATTTAATGCTTGTGACATTTGGTTAACATGTACTTTATAATACAGATTTAATGCTTGTGACATTTGGTTAACATGTACTTTATATTATATATAATACAGATTTAATGCTTGTGACATTTGGTTAACATGTACTTTATATTATATATAATACAGATTTAATGCTTGTGACATTTGGTTAACATGTACTTTATATTATATATAATACAGATTTAATGCTTGTGACATTTGGTTAACATGTACTTTATAATACAGATTTAATGCTTGTGACATTTGGTTAACATGTACTTTATTAAATACAGATTTAATGCTTGTGACATTTGGTTTACATGTACTTTGCAATACAGATTTAATGCTTGTTGCATTTGGTTAACATGTACTTTATAATACAGATTTAATGCTTGTGACATTTGGTTAACATTTACTTTATATTATATATAATACAGATTTTATGTTTGTGACATTTGGTTTACATGTACTTTATAATACAGATTTTATGTTTGTGACATTTGGTTTACATGTACTTTATAATATATATAATACAGATTTAATGCTTGTGACATTTGGTTAACATGTACTTTGCAATATAGATTTAATGCTTGTGACATTTGGTTTACATGTACTTTGCAATACAGATTTAATGCTTGTGACATTTGGTTAACATTTACTTTATATTATATATAATACAGATTTAATGCTTGTGACATTTGGTTAACATGTACTTTGCAATATAGATTTAATGCTTGTGACATTTGGTTTACATGTACTTTGCAATACAGATTTAATGCTTGTGACATTTGGTTAACATGTACTTTATAATACAGATTTAATGCTTGTGACATTTGGTTAACATTTACTTTATATTATATATAATACAGATTTAATGCTTGTGACATTTGGTTAACATGTACTTTGCAATATAGATTTAATGCTTGTGACATTTGGTTTACATGTACTTTGCAATACAGATTTTATGTTTGTGACATTAGGTTAACATGAAATTTATTATACAGATTTCATATTTTTTGTGACATTTGGTTTACATGTACTTTATATTATATATAATACAGATTTAATGCTTGTGACATTTGGTTAACATGTACTTTATAATACAGATTTAATGCTTGTGACATTTGGTTAACATGTACTTTATTAAATACAGATTTAATGCTTGTGACATTTGGTTTACATGTACTTTGCAATACAGATTTAATGCTTGTTGCATTTGGTTAACATGTACTTTATAATACAGATTTAATGCTTGTGACATTTGGTTAACATTTACTTTATATTATATATAATACAGATTTTATGTTTGTGACATTTGGTTTACATGTACTTTATAATACAGATTTTATGTTTGTGACATTTGGTTTACATGTACTTTATAATATATATAATACAGATTTAATGCTTGTGACATTTGGTTAACATGTACTTTGCAATATAGATTTAATGCTTGTGACATTTGGTTTACATGTACTTTGCAATACAGATTTAATGCTTGTGACATTTGGTTAACATTTACTTTATATTATATATAATACAGATTTAATGCTTGTGACATTTGGTTAACATGTACTTTGCAATATAGATTTAATGCTTGTGACATTTGGTTTACATGTACTTTGCAATACAGATTTAATGCTTGTGACATTTGGTTAACATTTACTTTATATTATATATAATACAGATTTAATGCTTGTGACACTTGGTTAACATGTACTTTGCAATATAGATTTAATGTTTGTGACATTTGGTTAACATGTACTTTATAATACAGATTTTATGTTTGTGACATTAGGTTAACATGAAATTTATTATACAGATTTCATATTTTTTGTGACATTTGGTTTTGTGGTTTTGTTTTAATTCTTATGACACCATTGATGAAGTTTAACTCTTATTGGTCAGTTTGAGATTACTTGAGCATTCCAAGAGGTTTTATTCCTTTAATCTTCTTTTACTGTGCGGTACTTCTGAATAAAAATCCGTACAAGCAAAACAATTCCGTTAATCAAAAATCTGGTCAAAATTTAGGCAAAATCGAGAAATAGTTCTATAGTAGTAGACTACTCCAACGAGAAGTACCACCAGGTGTTTCGAAAAGAGTAAGCATTGTCAGCTTCCCACGCGACAACTGCCACTACTATATAGGTCAACATCATGGGATACAATCATTAACCAACAATGTTATGTTATGAAGAGTAGTTTGGATTGAAAATTCTTAATCAAATGCTTGGAAAATTAATAAGTTATGAAGTAGGAAAAGAGTTACATTTTCAAAAGATCAAACAATTTTAGATTTTTTTAAAGAAATGATAGAAGCCATTTGTAAGTCATAATGATAAATAATGTCTGACATTAAATATGATAAGTCATCCTTTAACCCTTCCTACACACCATATATCTTACATTTAATACATAACCTATTGACAGCTCAAAGAGAATTTTTCTTTCTTCATTGTCTTTCCAATATATCAAAATGATAAATACCCTTTATTCACACACTGACTTGACTAAAACAAAACACTATGACATTCACACACTAACTTGACTAAAACAAAACACTATGACATTCACAAACTGACTTGGACTGAAATAAAACACTATGACATTCACACACTCGGACTAAAACAAAATACTATCAAATTCATAATATGACAAAAACTAAATTAAGTTCAGACCAGAAATCAAAGTTTATGTGGTACATTTCTACAACTGTATGGCCCAATCATACAATGGGCAATGGGAAGAACCTCAACAGGACAAAGCATTTTTAACATGCACCACAGAGACTTTTAGATGTATTATCCCACCAATGACAGGATTGAATCCTGCACCCTCGGGATAGAGAGCAATAGTCAAACTCACTCAGCCATTGCAGCTACCACTGTCTGGCCAACATTTGTACATCTTACATCTATATGTATTTCGATCATACTTTAAAGGGATTGTAAAGAGGTTTTCTAAACTTTGTATGTGTAGCGTTTTATGACGTCACTAATAGCGATCTGCATAGATATCAATAGTAGCTTCCGGTAGATCACTATTAGTGACGTCATAAATCGCGTTACAGAAACTATCAATGGATGATGAAAAAAGAAACCACCTTTTGATATTAAATCATGAAATGATATGAATCAAGTTTACTTTCTACATATATCTGCTCCAATGTATCTGCTGATGTAGACAAAAATTACTATTCAATGGGAAATGAATCTTTGCATTTAATACTGATGGCTTCCTAATGATGGGTATACCAGTATGTAAACATGGTGATTACAACCTGATAATTTACAGCATTGTCACATCTGGTGGTACATTTCAATTTAATTGCATGTGAACCAGACATTTGAGTTTAAGTTTTTGCCAGCTAGAATCTTTCATTTAAAGATGGGTTTCCCTAATTTTTAGTGTCAAATTAATAAAACTCTTTGATTAATTGATGTTTTTAATAATTACCATGTATTTTTAATCATTTTATTAAAGGGTTTGTAAAGTGATTTTCTAAACTTTGTATGTGTATCGGGGACACTGGTAGCATCAATTTGCATCATTCCAATTTTCATTCCGACAACTGTGGTTCTTGCTATTCCACTAAAACAAACACACTTTATGATCTGCATAGATATCAATGAATCAATAGTTTCCGGTTGATCAGTGGGGGTGAAGTCATAAAATGCGTTAGTTTAAGTGGAATTGCCAGAACCACAGCTGTCGGAATGGTAATTGGAATGGTGCAAATTGATGCTATCAGTGTCCCCGATACACATACAAAGTTAAGAAAACTTAAAAAAGTCTGGATAGACAAAAAAAAAATACTTTCTCGAATGGTATTGGCATTCCATCCCACAAATCTTAAAAAAAAATGTTTTTCTTTTAATTTTACTAATTAAACTGCTCCTATTTTGATGTATGTATCATATGTATCTTTTATCTAATCTTATGTATTATTTTTATGGATTTTGATTCAGTTTTTACTATTTTGACTGGCCAATCAGTTTCGATTCAATTAGCAGTTAATATAAAAATAAAGAAAATTTAAGTTAAAAACGCCTTGAAGCTATATCTGAAATATATTTTAATATTGAATAAAGCTAAAAGCATGCTCTATATGAACTTGAAGTAATAAAACAAGAAAGTTATCTAAGAATATGCACGATCACATATCGATTTAATGAGAGTACAGTTACTAAGCCTGTACATCTTAACATGTATACTTTAAGACAATTAATCAATATAATCTCATAATCAGTGGTGGTCTGTTTCCTCAGCTAACTAACAACGTGAAATATTCAATCATCAAGGAACGCAACCAAATTTCATGTTCTAATTTTCTCGACTTCAATAGGCTAATGAAGACTGACGTAGCATTTAAACTCTTTTGAATATTCCTTCATTATCTTAAGATGTATCAACAGAAATCAATGCAATTAAGTTTTACATACATGGCATTTCTGCCACCGTTTGGGCTAATGAAGACATTGATATGTTTGCTAGGACAATTGGCACCTACTCAACGCCTGATCTATTTTTAATTTGACTTGCACACTAATGCACAAAAACCAGTAATTCTTCTTAACACCTACTCTCAGACCATAATAGAATTTTTTCTGTCATGTCACAAATACTCCAAACAGAATTTGTAATTTAATGTAATTTGTTTTAGAATGTCCTTAAGTCCGTAGAAATGTTAGGTTTGATAATTTTACATTTGGAACACACCTCCCTCCAAGAAAGTGAAAAATTCCTCTCATTATATTTACATTGTCATTTTTACTACCCAGGAACACTTTGCTTTGCTGTGTAGAATCGATACAAGATTTTCAGTACTGTTTTCAAGTTGATATATTTCAATTCATATATAAAACAAAATGTGATTCTGAAAACACTGAGGTAGGACATAAAAGTTGTTTTCCACCGGACGGTTTCTTACACGTGAAGCGTTTTCTTACGTCGCAAAAAAAAAGCGCTTGACAATTTTTACGATCACGAAAGATCTTGTGCCGTTCTCCGCCATCTTTGACATCAAGACAATATGACGTTGACGTTAGCCAGAGTTCTTGCATTAGATCAGATGAAATTAGCCAGAGATCTTGCATTTGATTGGAGAAATAATTACACGAACTATTATGTCGCGAAAAAGTAGAACCTATTCCTACTATTTTTGCTATCGTCTTGACAATTTTTTTGTTGTTGCAAATTTTAGTGCTTGTTATCAATACGCATGCGTGGGTGCTTGGAAATCAGCCTTTAGAGGTAATACTCAAAGACAGCTCACAATACAGATAAGAAGGAACTGTATAGATCTCCATGATACTGACTGTACAGTCTAAACTGATGCCAGAATCAAATTCCAGATCTCTAGATTAGTAGGCAGTCAACTAGCTAACTGAACAACCAAGGCTTTCAATATTTTCATTGCGATGCTAGGAAAAGTAGAAACTTTTATGATATAACTGCCTTACTTCAATATTTGTATGTGGACCTAATATTATTTTTCATAACTCTTGAGAATATAACTAAATTGAATTAAATAAGAAAATCAGTTTTAAATTGCTTTAGCTAGCAGCACTTGTAAAAGTTAACTAGCTAGTTGTCAATTTTATCACTTATTTCATCAAGTAAATGGCGGCTAAGTAGCAAACACCCAGTTTCCTTTTTCCACGACATTTCAGGAAGATTAATTTCCTGAACACATTCCACGCTTGCTTTCTATTAACTTGCTCTTTTATTTTGCGGCAAACAGTGGGACATATTAATACTATCACCTTATAATACATTGTAAATATAATGAAGTTTCTTTTCTATTCATATTATATATTTTACCTTGAAGTTCTCTTTTGACGTAAAACTCCATTCATTTCATTTGAAGTTCTCTTAGGTTATCATTTGATATAATATAGCTTAATTTGTATTATTACACTATCTATATGTAATTATGTAGTATAATGCAGCATTTCTTATATCAATATTAATATATCGGGTGTCCCAATAAAAACGTTTCCAAATTTGACGCAAAGTATCTCAGCTGCTGATGAGCCAATCTCTTTCAAAATTCTCACAGATTTACTTCAACATGTCCGTGTCAGACCCTGAAAATGTGAAAGTCTTCGAATAAAAATTGTACAAGAACTGCCTCGAACAAAATAGCATGTCAAAAAATTCAATATCAGAGCAAATTGCATATTTGAATTTGTGTTCATTGTGCCTTCACCAATATCAACCACCAATATCAAAACATTTTCCATCCTGATAAACTCTCAAGGATCTCATCTAAAGGTACCACTCGAGAAGCGACTATCCTGCATTTCAGTTCCTGTTTAATTAGTGTGTCCCTCTAACCCAAGTGCAGTACACCTGTTTCTTAAGAGAATCCAAAATCATTACCATCACCAGTGGAACCACCAGCAGCTTAGATATTTAGCGTTAAAGTTGGGGACGTTTTTTTTGAGACACCCAATATAATGTAGATTCTCTCTTTATTAATGTTTAATAATATAGCTTCTCTTATATCAATAGTAATATATAATGTAGCTTCTCTTATATCAATATTTAATATATAATGTAGATTCTCTCTTTATTAATATTTAATAATATAGCTTCTCTTATATCAATAGTAATATATAATGTAGCTTCTCTTATATCAATATTTAATATATAATGTGGCTTCTCTCTTTATTAATATTTAATAATATAGCTTCTCTTATATTAATATATAATGTAGCTTCTCTCTTTATTAATATTTAATAATATAGCTTCTCTTATATCAATATTTAATATATAATGTGGCTTCTCTCTTTATTAATATTTAATAATATTTAATAATATAGCTTCTCTTATATCAATATTTAATATATAATGTAGCTTCTCTCTTTATTAATATTTAATAATATAGCTTCTCTTATATCACTATTAATATATAATGTAGCTTCTCTCTTTATTAAAAAAACCCCATGAAACTATGTAAATTTCCATATAATAACATGTTATAATTGATAAACGCATTAAATTTGAATAAGGCTTTTTCAATTATTGTATGTACATTTATTGATTTCAGATATAATGTAGCTTTCTTATATAATATGATCTATATCATAGAACTACCTTCTATAAATAAAATAGCTTCTCGTCTTGTAGTAATATTTATAAAACATAGCTTCTCTTATGTTGATATTTACCATCAAAAGTGTTTTTGAGTGTCAACATTTTATAGATGACAGATGCTATTCCTTGAATTCTAATTTTCTTTTGCCAGTTTCCCCAAGTTAGCAGCTATATTGACACAAGCTTAATCTTTATCATGCTATAAATTAAGTTAACTTGTCAGTATTATTTGAAATTCAAGAAAACAATTGTCTCTTTTCAAGGTTTCAATCACATTAGAAGTATGTTTTTTGTTGTTTAATTTGAAATTGATTTGAAATCATAGTATATTTAGAACATAAAGTAGACAAAAATGAATTAGTTAAAATTCTAACAAGAGTTAAAGGGTATTTTCAAGAGTCCATTTTGCTTATACATGTGTTTTCTAATAAAGCATAGCATCACTAAATATTTTGACTGTCGAACGCCTCAAATTTAGATAGTGAGTTGTGAAATCTATCACAAATTGGCTAAGCTTAAACAATCCTGTTTCAGAGACAAGGTTTGGTAAGTCCCTGGGTTTTCAACTTGGAGGACAGGTCGCAAACTGGGGACATTTGAACATTTTCCTGGGGACGCAAACTGAGATATAAATCTGAAAAAAATCTCATACTAAAGTTGTTGAGAGTTAAGAAGCAGCAAAATGATGTGAATTTATGCTCCAAAATTGCATGTTTTCGATGAATTTCGCGTACAATTTCATTTTAGGGTACATCGTTATTTCCTTGTGTGTAATTGGGGACAATTATGAAAGCCAGTTGAAAAACCAGGTATTAGTGTAACAGATAGTTAATGTAAGTTCTGTAAGATAATAACTTGAAGAATAGATGACAACATGCCTTTAAATTGTTTGAAAAAGAATAATTGAGAGTTTCATTGAAAACATCAAACTATGTAATCACTGGGGGAAAAATGTTATCATCAATGTATCACATTGCTTGTACAGATTATTCAACATGTCTCGTATAACACTATTTCACACCTACTCAAGCAAAAATAGAAAATATAGAACAGAAGCAATCTTCACAACTGTTTGAGGAAAGTATAATTTAATTCTCAGCATGCTCAGTTTCCCTCCTTTCAATCAATGTTCAATTAGAAAACTTTCTACAGTAAAATTGGATTTTTTTCTACAGCGTAAGCTTATTTGCTGCCAACTAATATTGAAACTCTCAACCAAACAACTCACTAACAAAAACAATTAAATTGACTTCTTCATTTAAGCAATGAGTGATGGACCCACTGCAGTTTAAGATGAAATGAAGACATATGACAAGGTGCCTCGACCACAAAAATTTAGGCCAGTGTGTAGAATGACAGACTATGACAAAATTGGCTTGTCGACGGGTGATCCTGATCTTTGTTGTGACATGACATTAAGGTCAAGCAACAGAAATCTGAAAACATAGCACATGTAACAACTTGACAGCCTCTACAAACTTGCTGTCATCATTTTCCATTAAAAAAATCAAGCATATCAGAGTATCATTACAGTCATGCTGCCACTGGACACTGTATTGATGATCTAGTAGCTCTTTAGGATAAACAAGAAAAGAGAATAATATTACTCAATGACTTATAACATAAATGACATAGGAGTTTTACATCCTGTATCTCAGCATTTGATTGTGCTAATAAAGTATTGCAATGCCATGCAGTTTGTCAAGCCAGTGATGGGGGAAATTTTGCTGAGTATTTTGAAGCAACAAGTTAGTTAGTTGATGTCAGGTTTTCTTCTTGTGATCATTACAGTCAAAGTGTACATACACAATAAGGAAGAAGTTAAAAAAAACCTCATTATATGTAGAAGAATAGAGATTGTTATGTCTAACACTGATCGATCAATCTGAGATCCTCATTCTACACCAACCTTCAATACAACATCCTAATTACTTCATGAAATATAAACATTAACAATCTCTTATAGAAACCTTAATGAAAATACCAGGTGCATTCTATATATGGTCTTCTTACGTCAAACCAGCTTTTCTTTTTACATCATATCATTTTCATATCATTTTCCTATTTCATGTGATATTTAATCATGACATTATTATATCATATATTAATCTCACATATATCCTTTAATATCATGATATTCTAACACATCATATTTTATCATGATATACTCCCATGACATCATGATATTCTCACATGGTATCATATGATATTTTCACATGATATCATATGATATTCTCACATATCATATAATGATATTCTCACATGATATCATAGGATATTCTTACATGACATCATGATATTCTCATATGGTATGATATCATGATATTTTCACATGGTATCATGATATGATGTTCTCACATATCATATAATGATATTCTCATATGATATCATAGGATATACTTACATGATATCATATGATATATCATATCATGATATACTCACATGGTATCATATCATTATATTCTCACTTCATATCATATCTTCAGTGACTCCTCGAAATCTCTTCTATATTATATTTTGTAATTTTCACTTTTTGTTTGAGTTTGAGTGTGCACCTCAGGGGTGTGTAAAAAACGAAGACCCTAAAGACCTAAGACCTAAGACCTAAAAAAGGAAGACCCTACCAGGTAAAAAACGAAGACCTAAAAAAGGAAGACCCCACCAGGTAAAAAACGAAGACCTAAAAAAGGAAGACCCCACCAGGTAAAAAACGAAGACCTAAAAAAGGAAGACCCCACCAGGTAAAAAACGAAGACCCTGTGAAAAAATCCGACAAGACATAGAAATATTCCATTGAAATTTCACTCAAAGGTTAAGCCAGTCAATACGTCAATTTCCCCAGAAAATTAGCAAAATCCATCACCCCCTCCTTTTCCTACAGGGTGCAATATAAATGGCGGGCGTGCTGAATGCACGGGTGATTCCATCAATCTACAGGAAACTTTTGTATTCCCTTTTCGAAAGCAACCAAAATGCTCACACGACACCAAGGGCATCACCTCACTGCCTTGCACGAGGTATTTTTTCATTCCATAATATAGTTATCTCACTTTGATAAAAATTTCAGAGGTAAAAAAGGAAGACCCCACGAGGTAAAAAACGAAGACCCTGTGAAAAAATCCGACAAGATATAGGAATATTGCATTGAAATTTCACTCGAAGGTTAAGCCATTATTGTTTCACCCTGTAGGAAAGGGAGGGGGTGGTGGATTTTGCTCATTTTCTGGGGAAATTGGCGTATTGACTGGCTTAACCTTCGAGTGAAATTTCAATGGAATATTTCTATGTCTTGTCGGATTTTTTCACAGGGTCTTCGTTTTATACCTGGTGGGGTCTTCCTTTTTTACCTCTGAAATTTTTTCAAAGTGGGCTAACTATATTATGGAATGAACAAATTCCTCGAGCAAGGCAGTGAGGTGATGCCCTTGGTGTCGTGTGAGCATTTTGGTTGCGTTCGAAAAGGGAATAAAAAAGTTTCCTGTAGATTGATGGAATCATGCGTGAATTCAGCACGTCCGCCATTATTGTTTCACCCGGTAGGAAAGGGTGGGGGGGGGGGGGGGTTAGGGGTGGTGGATTTTGCTCATTTTCTGGGGAAATTGGCGTATTGACTGGCTTAACTTTCGAGTGAAATTTCAATGCAATATTCCTATATCTTGCCGGATGTTTTCACAGGATCTTCGTTTTTTACCTCGTGGGGTCTTCCTTTTTTACCTCTGAAATTTTTATCAAAGTGAGCTAACTATATTATGGAATGAAAAAATACCTCGTGCAAGGCACTGAGGTGATGCCCTTGGTGTTGTGTGAGCATTTTGGTTGCGTTCGAAAAGGGAATACAAAAGTTTCCTGTAGATTGATGGAATCACCCGTGCATTCAGCACGCCCGCCATTTATGTTCCACCCTGTAGGAAAAGGAGGGGGTGATGGATTTTGCTAATTTTCTGGGGAAATTGACGTATTGACTGGCTTAACCTTCGAGTGAAATTTCAATGTAATATTTCTATGACTTGTCGGATTTTTTCACAGGGTCTTCGTTTTTTACCTGGTGGGGTCTTCCTTTTTTAGGTCTTCGTTTTTTACCTGGTGGGGTCTTCCTTTTTTAGGTCTTCGTTTTTTACCTGGTAAGGTCTTCCTTTTTTAGGTCTTAGGTCTTAGGTCTTTAGGGTCTTCGTTTTTTACACACCCTGCACCTCAGAGATTATTTGAGAGATTTTGGTTATTATATTTTGATCTGCTGATATCCTTTAACAAATCCTATACTAATAACATCACGAAAAAACACATTCAGTAAAATATCACTAAAAACATATTCAGTAAGATATTTTAGGATTTCATAATATGCTTTTTTTCGTTCATTTTTAAAGTGCTACAATTCTGAAATAGAAACACAATGGCAAGCAAATTTCTACTAATGTCTTTAAAACTTTTTAACAACACACATTTTACAAATTTTCAAATATTTCATTCTAGGAAATAAATCTCATATTTGTTGGGTATCATTGAAACCAGCAAAGAATAGAAAACACTAGGGCTGGGTCAAATAATTGAAATAATCGATTATCGACGCTACAAATTATATATTTCGATTATTAACAAATATTCAGGTACAAAAAAGTACATCAAAACAAAGATCAGAAGATTTTTCTATTAAAATATTTCGATTATTAATCGGTAGCCTGCTGTCGATAATCGATCTCAATTTGGTAATTGATACCCAGCCCTAGAAAACACTGCCTAAAAATCTTAAACAAAATAAATTATGTCATGACAAAAATTAAAGAGTCAAGAAAAGATATAAACAGAAACTTAAAAATAAAATGGACACGTATGTTTGTAAATATTTTCTTTGACTATAACTTTGCTTGATTACGACACTATGAATTAAATTTAAACAAAGACACAGATAGGCATAAGGGGAAATTTATTATAAAAGACCTTTCAATTTTATGGAATAATGCAAGACTTTGCACAATGAATGAACTGGATATCCATTTGATTTTGTCAATTTCTGGATAAAAAGATCATTAAATAGAGAACTTTAAATGAAAAAAAAAAATTCCCTGGACATTTCAGAAATTTACTTTGAATTTTATCTGAATCTGAATAATAAAAAAATGTGTGAAAGAAATACCTACCTCTCTATGTGTTTCATATATTATATCCAAAGGTTCATATTTAGTGTTTCCATAGGAAGGTACTTTGACGTTCCCTCCAATAGCAAACATATTACCAATTATTGTATCCATTTTCTACTTGAATACTTCAATTCATTTTCATTTAACAAAACTAATTTACTTTCCATTTGTTTAGCACAGTCACTAAATTAACTCTTACAAAATATCCAAAATAATAGAATAACCACCGTAACTTTGTTATGAATTTTCTCCAAATTATCCTATCAGCTTGTAAAACTTTTCTATACTACGTCTCTTATTTCACTGTGTGTCGTGTTGAATAAGGCACAAAGAAATATCAAAGGCATTAACTTCACTAATATGTGTCAGTCACTTGTCTGAATTTACATTCCAAGCATTTCCATTTTCTCTCAGTCTGGTTAGAGCTGCCAAACATCCATGTTAACATGCTTAGACAACATCAATTAAACTAAATCACCATTTCTGATTCATGGTCCACAAAATGATTAGATAGATGACAAAACTCTAAACCATTTGCAATGAAACGAGAGAAAACTTTCTTTCAAAGCATCTGTTTAGTGAGAAAGAAAATCAATGAGTTTGTATAAAGTTAAATGATTGGCACAAACACAAGTTTATCAGAGTTGATTGGTTTACTGATTACTGTTTAGGAAACCAATAATATCACTGTAACCATTTAAACCAAGGTTTTAATATGAAACTAAAGAAGGTCCTGGTTTACTGATTACTGTTTAGGAAACCAATGATATCACTGTTGTAACCATTTAAACCTAGGTTCTTTATATGAAACTAAGAAGGTCCTGGTTTACTGATTACTGTTTAGGAAATCAATAATATCGCTGTAACCATTTAAACCTAGGTTCTATATATGAAACTAAGAAGGTCCTGGTTTACTGATTACTGTTTAGGAAACCAATAATATCAGTGTAACCATTTAAACCAAGGTTTTATATATGAAACTAAGAAGGTCCTGGTTTACTGATTACTGTTTAGGAAACCAATAATATCACTGTAACCATTTAAACCTTGGTTCTATGAATGAAACTAAGAAGGTCCTGGTTTACTGATTACTGTTTAGGAAACCAATAATATCACTGTAACCATTTAAACCAAGGTTCTATATATGAAACTAAGAAGGTCCTGGTTTACTGATTACTGTTTAGGAAACCAATGATATCAATGTTGTAACCATTTAAACAAAGGTTCTTATGAAACTAAGACGGTCCTGGTTTACTGATTACTGTTTAGGAAACCAATGATATCAATGTTGTAACCATTTAAACAAAGGTTCTTATGAAACTAAGACGGTCCTGGTTTACTGATTGCTGTTTAGGAAACCAATAATATCACTGTAACCATTTAAACCAAGGTTCTTTATATCAAAATAAAAAGATCCTGATTAACTGAGAAATATATATTTCTTAAGTAACATTCCACTATTGAGAAAACAATCTGTTATCAAGAAAAAATAATTTAAATCTTTAAGTTCAGTTTCAAATATTCAGGCGATACTGGGATATCCAACACAAAATTAACTGTGTAGTGGTCCAGTTGTCAAATGCAATAAAAGTGGAACTATGAGAAAGAAATCCAGTCATAGGAAAGAATGATTAGATAAACACTACAATTATAACAAAGTTTAAGAGTTCCAGTCACTAGTCACAGTAATAAAATAAATACTTGGTACTGTATACATTGTTAAAAAGGTATCACTAGTTGAAATAATAAGCCCTTTACTACCATCAGACATATGTAAAGAGAAATAGCCTAACATTATCTCATACAAAGAAAGTTAAGAGGATTCTGTAATATATGTGGCAGTAAGCTGATAACATTAGCGTCAACTCGTTAGACGAGAACAGTCTCACCTCATTTCTATAATGCAGGTCGACGTATTTTACTGGCCATTGATTTTTGTAGTCTTAAAGGTACTGTCCCTGATGGGAATAACGAAACTTATATGACCTGATGTAATTCAAGTTTAGAGGTCAAATTAGAGGGATAAAGCCATTTACTTTACCAATTGATAAAATAAATATCAGTACTCTTATAACTTTTAAGATGTAATATCTGCTGATATCTATCACATTTACAAAGATAGTTTTTATGTAATTGTAAGAGTATAAAATCTCAGATTTAAATTTTGAAAAGTGACACAGACAGTTAAAATTGTAGAGAAGTGTATAATTTTTTTTAGCTAAAAGTAATTGAAATCATGCATGTCACAGTTTATTTCATTTTTAAAATACGATCAAATACCATTTTATGAAAATATCTGCAAGTAAAGATACAATATAATCTTTAATCTGTTCTGAAACAGTGATCATCGATCAAAAATATTGCAATTTTGGATGGGGCACTCCTTCTTTAAATAAACTACAATTTTGATGACAGCCTGCATTGCAACTTATGATGGATCAATTACATGGTACTGCCCCTTTAGGCAACAACCAACAATTTTGATGACAACCTGCATTGCAATTTGTGATGGATCATTTACGTGGTACTTCCCCTTTAGTTAGATAACAACCAACAATTTTGATGACAGCCTGCATTGCAATTTTTGATGGATCATTTACATGGTACCTCCCCTTTAGATAACAACCAACAATTTTGATGACAGCCTGCATTGCAATTTTTGATGGATCGTTTACATGGTACTTCCCCTTTAAATAACAACCAACAATTTTGATGACAACCTAGTTAAGGGGAAAACAGTGGATTTATAAGTGAAGTCTATTGGACTTGCCAATTCTCTATAGATTTATAATATTCAATAGATTAAATTATATATCATTATTATTATCTATATCACATTGCTCTCTACTTTCTACTGCTATGACTTTATCTAGTTTTTAATCAATGTTCTATTCAATAATTTTCTACTTAATTACATTAAAGAGAATGATGAGAGGTTTCTTGTCAGAAACATAATGATCATATAAATCATATGTTATCAGGTTTTAACTGAAAATTTCAGGACTAGAAGAACAATGGATTTCATTTTCTTTTTCAGGTCTTCTATTTTTCCAACATCCACTAGATAATCTAACCAAACCAAACCAACAACTAACATTCAACTACCATTCAACTACCACCATCAAATACCCTTATAAGGAGTTTGGAATAACTCAAGCCACACTATTCAGGGTCAGGTTTCACTGCCATGTCATTTGACCTGACCAGATCTTATGAATTTTCAAATTACCAAACCAACAGCACAGAACCAATCCAACTACCAACGACTACTAGTATCTAGTTTGCGATATCAACACGTATGCTGGAAGCACCACCACACCATCCTGAGACACTTACCATCTGGGCACTGGGACAGCATCGATGTCTGATCTCTCAATACCTTAACTTATTCAGAAGGGAAGGGCAATGTCCTAGCACAAATGAGGCTGGCAAACCAATTATAACAATCATGTGCCTGGGACACTCTTTTGATATGAGAGTGCTGTTTGTTGGGTTTTAGTTTTTTATTACTGAAACAACATATTTAGTTATTCATCATTTTTTTTTTTAACTCAAGTTCTTGTTATTGTTTTTCAACATTAAGATGGAAGAAATTCGTTTTTTTACAAGTGACATCAATATCTGACAACACTTTCTTTACCTCATTAGACCTTCTTCAAACTTAATATAAATAACATTTCTATTTCAATTTCAACAGAGTAATATACCATTCCATGCCGAGCAGAATTAAAGAAACATTAAGGTTTTCTGCTATAAATCAACGTTTTGAGTTGCGTCAAATTCTATAAGAAGGAAAATCAATTGCTTTCAAGTCTAAAAACACATCTGTCACTCAGTGTGATAGCATGTAAATTAAAATACAATCAAAATCAGATTTACAAATGTCTTAGAAATGTTTTGAAGTTGTTTTAAAAGAAAGCTTCAACCAGCTGACACCCTTGCTTCAACATAATCAAATTTTCTATCTTCTATTTATTTTAATGGAACCTTGTCTAGTTTCTGTAAATAAACTCAATTTGAAACTTGTCATCAATTTCAACAAACAAGACAAACAAGTTGGATGCCAAGAGGTTACTTCAGTTAAAACTTTCCAGTGTACAAAAACCTTTTTATTATAATTGGCTAAATTGTATCAACACAATTTTAATGCAAGAAACATTTTTGTCATTAAAACTGTGACTGTAAAGATGTTTTTGTGATCAGTCAGTGGCATATTCAAGGGCTGGTGGGGTGGGCATATTGGGTCTAAAATTTGGTATATTTTCACTTAATTAGCAAAAATTTGTCATCATCAAACACTTAATTGAAGTGGAATTAGTGGAACCACAGTGACCATACCCTTGCTATTACAAATTGTTAAAAAGAGACTGGCTTTGCTTTCAATATTGTGGTTCCATGGATTGTCATTTTAATGATTTCTTAGATGGATAACAGTTTCTATGATTGGTCAGTTTTACTAGGATGTAGATAAAATCAAAACTGTACCAATCAGAATCCACCTTTGACCTTTTGAGGTAATCCTTCTAAGTTGACCCAGGGGAATACACAAAGGTATAAAACTTCACTTCACTTAGATTATATGATAGTCTGCAATATCAGTTAACTAGAAATGAAATGAAAGCGAGTTCTTCGTCCTTCTTTTCTGAACCTGGCTTGGTCAATGAAAACTTGTAAACACCATGCAGTGTGCAATGAGGAAAAGTTTGCCAAGATAAAAACCTTGTATTATTATCATTTAACATACACGAGGCCTCGGTTTATTATCCAATGAGTTTAGTTAACTTGAAGCAGACGTTAACATGTTGTCTACCTACCTAGATTCCGTGAAAATGATTCCAAATAGCAAAGGGCAATTGATTAGGTCAGAATGTTCCAATTAATTTAAGAGAAATAGTCAGGGAATTTCATCTTTAAATATTGACTGCAGCATTGCCATATTGACTACATATCAACAGAATATTGTGTGGGTAGTCAACTTTCAACTGAGTCAACAACCTGAATCAATTCACCAGATTATGTCACTTTCATTTAATATGAGTTTTCAGATAACTATCATAGCTTGAAACAGCCATACCATCATGGCAAATCCAGTCACTTAATTGGAAAATAGGTAAAAGATAGCTTGTCATGCAAGGTAATATACGCCCACTGGCAGCTTTGATTTTAAACTAAAATATTTGACAGTTACAGAAGAAAACCTTCAGTCATACACTTTTAACTTTTGGGGATTATACTGATCAATATTTCTCAGTTTTGTCTATATCTGTGAAGAATCGTGTCATCTAGAGTGTTAACAGGTTTTCAAGAACAAGTGCAATAACTCAATATTTTTCGATTTTACAGATTTTAAATAAAGTTGACTTTTGGGTGATTTTCTGCACCTAATTACTTAGAACAAGTTTTTAACTTTGGCAGCATAACTACAATACAAATCTCCATTTTTCTTTCTGAAAAATCTCATCACATGTTGGATTAAAGACTGAATTTCTTTAATAACTCTTCAGCTTTATTGAGATTTGTTAACTTTCTTTCCTTTGATGTTGGTGTCATTAATTTATGAATCAATATGAGAAAGACAATATAAGCTATTGATTGACTATGTAGTTAAAAACAGGAAGAAAACTAGAACACTTATTAACCAAGGGCATTGTTCTAAAAATATAACTAAAATGATAATGGAGATTTGAGGAAATATAGTTATCTGATTGGATATTAAAACAAGATGGATGGAATGTTAAAACCATCTTCAGGTTGACTGAGCAATAATGATATGCATAAAATGTCACGTGGTCTAAATTAATTTCCGTGATATTCAACGTTACAATTCAGCTAACATGATCCAATGAAGAAAGTCGAACATAGAAAGTCGAATGTGGAAAGTTGAATGAAGAAAATCGAAAGATCACCGGACACGATCCAGCGAAGAAGTTTCAAAGATTACGATTCGAAGAACACGATCCAGTAGTGAAGTACCAAAGGTTGAATTCGCGTTCTGCGTTCTACAAAATCTATGGTTAAAATTAGGTTCTAGCAGGATTCGAATTGAAAAAACTAAATAATACAGGAGATGTAACATGTAAAAATACTTCAATTTTATAAGATTTGTCATTTCTACATAAGAAATGACCACACGATTTCAAGAACTTATACAATCAGATCTGGATCCTATTTTGAACCAAATACAGCGCCATGATTGCACCTTATCGTTCAGTCTGTATAGTTCGACATTACCAAGCAATAAAACACATTCAACAGACTGTACAAAGCAATTAACCATGTTCAAAAGAACTTAAAGCATGTGATTTATATTATGCAGTCTGTACATTTTAACTGGACAAAGTTATAAACCACGTTCATCAGAACTTACTCCACTAATGGTTATACGAGCTAACTTGATAGCTCAATTACAATTTATTCAAACATATAGATTGACAGCTTCATTATGCCTTTTATTGCATAAAGTGTTTATTGAATTTTTCCATCATTATTTAGTTGGCACTTTATTGTCAATTATTACCAAACTAGTTCTACAGAAATAAATCCAATTTTCTCGTCTTCAATATATTGAGTAAGAAAGGCAGAAGAGAAATTGTGAGAAATGAGAAAGTTAAAATGGAATAATAATAAGGGGTTAAATGATTGGAACAGTCATTGATTGCATTTGTAGTGTCTGTGTTTCCCTCAGGCCAAGATTTGATCAGTTATAGTTGGTAATTTTACGCCAGATGACAGTCTAGGCCGATACGACTGACTTACACACGACAAAACAGCTTATCACGTCCCATCACACTGTCACATTTACAAGAAAAATCTATGAACTAGAATAATGGTAGAGTTGTTGAATAGAGAAGAAAGACAAGAGACTAATATAGATAAAAAAAAGAAATCTATAGTTTTGTCTTGTGATCTATTTCCAAGATGGAGTTATTATTATTCTTTAATCAATGACTTCTCTCCTTTTATGACTTATTGCAAATATTTCAATATTGATTTCACGAATAAAGTCACAGTTTTTATCATTTCTTTCAACAATACGCTCAAATTAGAATTTACAAATTATACCATAGCAGTGGGAAAGAAAAGATAACTTGCCAAGCAAGGCAATATCTGCTAACTTCAATATGGTGGCTCTAAGAGTTCAAAAAAATGGTTGCTTGGTTGCTTGAAATGCAACCAAACTACAGAGGATAATATAAACTAATTTTTAAGTCACTATTCAATAAATGCATTGAGCACTATTTCAAATTGTGAGAATATTTTTTGTTGTGCCAATTTGAATAAAAATCTTCATAATTGATATGAACCAGATCCTATGGGATCCTGATGTCGCCATGTTAATGCAAAGATCAATTTTGTGTATGATCTTAACAAATTATGAACAGAAAGTTTTGTAATTGATTAGAGTTCATTTCATGCTCTCTACTATGGTGGCTGATAACGTCCTTTTTCGATCTTTGCACTTTTGCGTTATGAAGACAAAAAAAATGAAAAGCGAAGATGCGAAGTTGTCTGGCTCAAAACGGCCACTTCGTATCTTCGCGTTGTCATTTTTTATTCGAGTCAAAAAGCGAAGATACGAAGATGCGAAGCAAATTGCCTTCGCATCTTCGCTTTTCATTTTACATTTCTACTTTATAATTTTCATAATTTCAAAATGCGAAGATGCGAAGTGGCCGCTTTGAGCCAGTCATCTTCGCATCTTCGCATCTTCGTGTTACATTTTTTATATATCAATTTCGAAAAATATGATAACGCGAAGATACGAAGATGCGAAGATGACTGGCTCAAAGCGGCCACTTCGCATCTTCGCGTTGTCATGTTTTACTCGAGTCAAAAAGCGAAGATACGAAGATGCGAAGCAAATAACCTTCGCATCTTCGCTTTTTGACTCGAGTAAAAAATGACAACGCGAAGATGCGAAGTGGCCGTTTTGAGCCAGACAACTTCGCATCTTCGCTTTTCATTTTTTTTGTCTTCATAACGCAAAAGTGCGAAGATCGAAAAAGGACGATATCAGCCACCATACTCTACCAATGTAGTAAATTGTAGACACATTTTTTGGGAAATTTTGGGCTTTGAATAGAACTATAGGCATAGAAAATAAGAGTCAGTGAACATTGAGAGTATCAGTAGAATAATGTTATTATAAAGACACACTACGCAATAAATATATCATTTACATAATTGTATTCTAATGTTAATTTAAATGTGAATGTATGTATTTCACCACAAGAAAATTGTTCTAGATGTGTAAGCAGCTTAAATGTATGTCATATAGCACAGGGGCTCGTAGTTATATTTTTTTTTAAATATTGTTACGGTAATAAGAAAAATGAGAAGGGAGGACACTAATTTTGGGGTCAAAATTGAAATAGAAATTCGGCGCCTTTCTTCGCCTCGAAAACGGCCAAGTCTTTGGTCTAACCGATATATTTAGGTAAATAAAGCAGAATTTGAATGATAGACTGGTCTACGGCGGAGTAATTACCGTTTGTGTGTTCAAAATGTTTATAATGTACAAAAATACAATAAACGGATGGTTTACATTTAATGTAAGAAAGTTAACCATTCATTTGAATTAAAGGGATTGTTAAAGCCAGATAGCTAGCTAGTAATAGCTGAGCTGCCTGACTAGAAAGGTTGGTAGAAGAGCAATATTTTCACTCAGATATTTCTTCCTATCTGCAGACTGTTTAAGGGTTAACACTTATAGCATCAATTCGTTCCATTCCAATCTGCAGTCACAAATTTGTGGTTCTTGCGATTTTACAAAATCAAGGTCTTATATGTGGTAACTATAACTAAGGCCCTTGGATATATGCAGGTTTCAGTTATAATGATGTCATTATTACTAGAAGTGCAAGAACCACAGACGTCGGAATGGAAATGGGATTGGTGCAAATTGATGCTATCAGTGTCCCCGATACACATACAAAGTGTAGAAAACCTCTTTACAATCCCTTTAACCAATATATAAATGAATTACCGGTACTTTAAATAATCTGGATTATATCTGAAGCCCTTTGGTGACAGACTATAGCTGAATAAAGAACTTCTGATTAAAAATTCAACTCACCTCCTCTGATTCGAAGACATGACAGAGAATCTTGGCTTGACGTCGTCTGTTAGGTCCTTCACTAGGACTAGTAATTAATCGTCTTCTAGCCATTAATACTAAAACATCACCAATATCAGCTATATAACTTATAGTTCTTAATGAATGATCCATCATTATCTCCTGTAATCATAAATAGTTATAGTTTATTTCAAAAACCAACATAATATTAAATCAAACAACTTAAAATGAAAAAATAATTTAAGTTTTCAAACTTGGCCAATAAGGGTATAAATATATTCATTAAAGGTGTCTAGAGTATACAAACAAAATCCAATAAACCATAAAACTTTCCATAAAATTACACGTTATTTTTTAAAAACGCTTTTAATATTTTCAATAATTATAATATAAGGTAGTTTTCTGCATTTATCAGATTATACAAGTAATCTGTTGAATGTTTATGACACCAGACAAGTTGCCTAATGAATATAAAATCTTATTCACCATTCACGCTTTTTTAATCATTCTAAGAGGTAGTATTCCTTTTAAGGGCAACAATTGTTATATGCGAGTGTCAATTTGGGCCATGACTATATATAAAGTCTTCAGACATACTAGGAACTTGTGAAAATTGCATCCCTTCAAAATAGGTGAAAATAGAAAATTAACTGTCTTTTTTTCTATTTTTACTACTATTCTATAGAGGAAGTCTGAGTTGTCAATGTTACTTAAGCACTCGGCTAATTATAGATACACATAGATGAGATGGCTTAAATAATTGACAGCAAGCTATGGAGGCTAGTTACTTCAACTAAACTTTAAAAATTCCTGCTTCTGAGACTTAAAAAAGAAAATAGTCCGAAAATTTTTTATTCGGGTTTGAGAATACGAAGTAAGCCGGTATCAATAATTAATGTGCCTACTACATCCAACCGAGAGATTTCATCAAAGGCGTAACAAAACACAAGACAATATTATGGAATATAACACACTTCTGATGACGACACATGTATCTTGTGCCTAACTGTATCAAAATATAACACATTTCTTTAATACATTTAGGCACATAACGTTTCAACACAAGATACACGTGTCGTCATCAGATGCAAGTATTGTATTATATTCCATAATATTGTCTTGTGTTTTGTTACATGTGCTCCTTGCTTCTACATGTCGTTTAAATCTTTCATCAAAGGCATTGACGATGTTATATCCTTTATCAAAGTTGGATTCTAATATGTTTTATTATTAAGACCTATGTACCTGTAAATCTGTATTTAATACCATTAACTTCTCCGTAGACACGAATAAATCTACGTCAGTACTAGGCTGATTTTCACCTTCTGGTGCCTGTAATATAACAAACATGAAAATAAACATACTTCATACAAAATATCATAAGTTCATCTCACATGTTATAACAACATCATCATTTAACTTCAGATCTGGACTGCATTCAATCGTAAAAATTGTCCTTAGACAATCTCTTAGAATGAACATAAAATTTCAATTCTCAAAATTGGACATGAAGAGTAAATATTCATAAGTGGGGTTGTAAGTTGTAAGTATGGAAACAAAATCCAATAGATCCATAAAAGTAAGTAATTATCTATAAAATTCCAAGTAATTATTGAAAAACATTTAAAGAATTGTGTTAGAGTTTTTAAATATATCGTAGTTTTCTTCATTTATCAGATTATACAGGTAATCTGTAGTATATTTTTGACACCAGGTAAGTCCACTGATGAATATATAATTTTTTGATCAAGTTTGAAAATTTAAATTTTTGATACTTCTAAGAGGTAGTATTCCTTTAAAGAATTACTCTTTTGAAGACTGATTTTGAACTGTATGAGATGATTTTTCTCCAAAAAAACACATGAAGCTAGAAATAAAATGACATGGCTATTCTACAAATCATGCTTTAAATCCAGTCGACTAAAAATCATGCAATAACAACTGTTATAATGATCATATCTTTGCAGGGACAAAAATTAGGCCAGTTTTGTACAATTTAGGCTTTAAACAACCATATTCTAAAGGGATTTCCAGCCTTTGAAAGTGTGTCAATGACTCTTAATGGTTCTTTTTGCACCAATCTGATTTCCCATTCAACATCTGTAGTTCTTAATGTGACCTGACTAAGACATTTCTATAGCAAATAAAATTCGACTTATTCATATTAATTATGTCTGAACAGAAAAAATTGGAATTACAATATCTTCCGATGTCTGATTAAAAATGAAATGTTTTAGTCTTGCGTTTTTGTACCTACATGGGCTTAGGAGAACAGGCAAATGCCATGTAGTGTGCAATAAGGGAAATTTTTCCAGCACATTGGCATTAGCCTACTCTTAATTTCCATTTTTACTGACACAGTCTGTAGCAAATAGGGCCTCTTGTTTAATTGTCTGATTGAAGATTTGAAATTGTGTAAATTGATGCTATCAGTGCCCCCAATACACTAAGAAAGTTAAGAAAATCATTTTTACAATCCCTTTAAAGATATTTAGTGTCCGAAGACGGCTTAAAGAACTGGGTGAATTGATATTCCATCAATTATCTAACATTTTTACTGTTCTAATTTTATCTGCTAGATTATAAGTTAACATGTTTAAGGCAACATCAATCATATTTCATCATTCTTGATGGTGCTTGTTTTATGATTGTACTCCATGTCTTATTATTCATTTTATGGTCTGCAGATTTTCTTTCACAAGTTAAAACTATTGATGTTAACTTGAAATATTCATATCAAATTCGGTTATTTGTTTCAGAGAGAAATGAGACAATCAGAAATTATGTATAATCTTATTGGAAATACTAAGATTATTTCATTGATTTGCAGCTATTTTTGCAAGTATTTGTACCAATTATAAATTACAATAGGAGATCCTCATTGACAAATTTCAGGTCACCGTGAAAACCTTATCATGAGGTTCAACAGCACTATACAGTATAACTTGTATTATGTAATTAACTGTTAGTTTAATTAATGGGATTAACAAGGAATTACGGAAAATGACCGCTGAATGCAGGGTGACACATGTTCACTGTCAAGAAAAGGGTGACCGCTAGCCACGTCAAGAGGGTGGTGTTGAATAGAGGTAAATTTGGTTGAAAATTACATGGGATGTAATTTGGGTGGCCTTCCATTAAAGGGTGGTGCTGAAAACAGGAACGTTGGACAAGTTTGACTGTAGTGTCATATTCATTCCGACAAATTTTAGTCATACCAAAGGACAATAACTCTGTACAAATAGTCATCATCATTGGATGGACAGGACCAAAAAGTCATGTTCAAAGAACAATAATTTACGGAGCTATCAGTTAAATATTTCACATTTTGGACAGAAATCAAATCATCCAAAACGTGATCATCAGTATCATCTAATCAGATAGACAGAAAGAGAGATATATAGAAACTTAAATATCAAAATAGTTAAAAGTACCTGGAATTTATCACCGAAATGTAAGGTGCCCAATGTCTGAAAGTGAGGGATTAATATTTATCATGGATCATGGTTCAACATATCATGCATTTTAACAGGATTGGTATTAAATACCAAGAAACAACCAGAAAAATTGTCACAAAAAATGGATATCAGTTATATCATGGACTATGAAATTTCATGCAACAAAAAAGTTAATTTATTCTCTAAAAAAAAATCTTTAGAGAATAATAAATTCATACAATTCAATTCATCAGTTCCATTGCATAATTGGTAATTCAGTAATGCCCACTTTTGTGACATATTCTACTTTTGTTTGCTTGTTGAGATTTAAAACCAAACCATTTTTACATATATTAAATACTAAAAAATTAACATTCTTTTTATTTTATACTACTCTCTGACCACATACAGCCTTGAATCATATAAAACTTAAAATTTGCAATTCTGGGGCCTTATTCTCAAAAACTTAACTAAGATAAAATCCATATTTAAAGAATAACAGTAATCTGATAGGATAATAATGCTTAATTTACAATTCATTTCATTAACTGACCAATCAACTAACTGGAACACTAAAATCATATTAAGTAAAATTTTTGAGAATAAGACCCTTGCTTTATCTAAAATAGTCTTATGTTTGACTACGATGCTTAAATATATAGGATATGATCTTTGAACTCATGTAAATGTTCTTAAAAAAGAAATTTGTTATGTACTATTCATAATAATTTTTGAATTCTCTGTTATGGCTGTGTATGCTTTTAACTGAACAATGTGGTCAGACAGTTGACTAATAACAGTCATACAACAAAATTCTAATTGTAGGTTTCAAGAACAATTTGGAGAAAAAAACTGTATTATATATAGGCTATGAACCAAATGTACTCAATGCAAATAGTCTGAATGCGTCACATGCAAAAATTGAGAACTTATTATGACAATACATGAGAACTTAATAAATGACTGTAAAAATCTACATCTGTTGATTGTTTTTAAGAAGCCTTCTCAGATTAATTTTGAAAGATACCAAAATTGGAACATTTTTGAAAAATAATTTCAAATTCCATTTGAGAAAGTAATTATCTTTTTTTTTAGTTCCATTTTAGAAAGTATATTTTTAAATTCCATCTTGAAAACTATACTTTTAAATTTCATCTAAGAAACAATATTTTCAAATTCCAACCAGGAAAGTATAAAATTCCAAAATTTGTAAAAGTATATTCTCGAATTCCATCTAAGAAAGTATATTTTCAAATTCCATCTAGGAAACAATACTTTTAAATTTCTTCTAAGAAACAATATTTTCAAATACCAACTGTGAAAATATATATATCATATTTCATTTGAAAAAGTATATTTTAAATTCAAACTGTGAATTTAAAATTTCATTTGAGAAAGTCTATTTTCAAATTCCATCTAAGATCTTTAAAACCAATCAGCAAAGTAAATGTTGGTTTAAATTCTCAAATATGTCATCATTCGTTGTAAATATACTTTCAGAACCACAGGAATAAATAATACCGATAATTATGATGTAGATATATCAAATAAAATATTCAGACAAAATAAAAAAAGCTTATTAAAAAAATGACATTGTATATGCATGCACAAGAACTACACATATAATTAAACAAAATAGACATGCTCTTTATATATATAGAACTGTTAAGGTTCCCGCACAAAAAGAGAATTTGGCGTACACCAATTTGGCTTTGTCATTACTTTACTGGGTAGCGCCATCTTTTATTATCATATAAAATTGTTAAGGCTCCCGCACACGAAGAAAATCTGGCGTACACCAATTTGGCTTTTGTCATTACTTTACTGGGTGGTGCCATCTTTTATTGTCATCAATGCATTGAGAACTTCGTCTGAGAAAGTAGTGCACATATCCTGCAAAAGGTGTGCCATTTGTCATACGTGGCCAGAAATATCAAACTAATAGTCCAGCGTAATTGGCACGTGCCTTTTGGCATACTGTCCCTTTACTTTTGGTGGTAAAACTAATTATTTCTTTGTGAATAAATTCAGTTTTCACCATGGTCTAAGATTTATTTTGATAACCAGAAATAATAAATTTTGTGTATTTAGAAAAAAAAACCACAAGACTCACGTCTATGCAAAGTTATTTATCTAAAACTGATATTCAAATTCACATGATGATAAAAATTTGATTGATCATAATCATGTCCAGATATCTTAGCATATGTACAGCCTCATTTTACATGTGAGTTTTTAATGGTTTTAAGTGTTTGACAATATTGTGATGTTTCAAAACCTTTAAGGGATGGTAAAGAGGTCTTTTAATTTTTTGAATGTGAATTTGGCAATTGATACAATCAGTGTCCGCGATACACATACAATATTTAGAAAACCTCCAAACAATTCCTTCAAAATTGATTTTTTTGGATACCAAAAACAAGACGACAGCTAATAAATCTGCAAGAATGAATTTTCATTTTACGTCAACAACATTCAGATGTTTTTTGGCTTACTACATGAATTATTACATTGACATTAGAAAATAATGAAAATAAAGTTGTGCAGAGAAGAAGAAGATATAATAGAAATATAAAGATATTTTGTGAAACTTTATTAGTCTACAACATGCTGTCTACATAACAATGAATATAAAACAAACAATTTTAGCATATTTTAAGATGAGTCTTTACTTGAAAATAACACACAAACTACTTTTTAGAATAATATTTAGACTTCATATCTTTAAAGGAATACAACCTTAGAATAAACAAAAAATATAAATTTTCAAACTTGGTCAATAGGAGTATATATCAGGGGCGGATACAGGATTTGACGTTAGGGGGGTCGTCGAATAAAATTTTGCCGAGCGGAGCGAGTCGAAAAATTATTTGAGGTTAAAATAATCAAAGTTATTGAAATATTCTTCTAGAGTGGGTGCAATATAGATAGATATCTTGCCAAGCGAAGTGTGGCGAGAAACATTTGTGGTAAAATGGTTCAGACAACCCATGCTTTGCAAATTTTAGCGCACGCCCGCCACACCCCTGCCTTAATCCGCCACTGTATATATTCATCAGAGGACTTATCTGGTGGCATAAGTATAGCAAAATAATCTGATAAATCCAAAAAACTATGTTTATATACAATAATTGAATAACGCTTAATCAAATTTTAAGCGTTTTTCAATAATAACCTGTAATTGTATGGAAAATTACATAGTTTAATGGGTTTATTTGATTCTGTTTGTATACTTTGGACACGATTGATGAATATATACTCTTGTATATTGACCAAGTTTGAAAATTTATATTTTTTGTTCATACTAAGAGGTGGTATTGCTTTAAGTCTTCCAGTCACATTTGAAATAGATTTAAATGTGATTTGATAGCTTAAATGAAATATATAGCACTTTTTTTAAAATTCAGCTCATAAAGTCTAAATTGATTCAAAATGTTTCGTGTGTGTTATTCCAATGTAAAAACTATACATAGTTTTGTATCCGATCTTCAGCAACAAAACACATGCATGTGAATACCAAAATAAATTGACTACAAACACAGACAAATAATAAATTTTGTACTTGACAACATACACCATTTATAAACTTACCGAAGCCTAATGGTTAGATTTAGAATTAAAAATTTGATTAATAATTATTCGATTAATTATTGATATTTTCCAAATATTTCTATATCAATTAAGGGCATGCTTTAATGATGTAATCTAAATTACCATTTTTGTCAAATTCATGCAGAATAATAAGAATAGCAGACTAGCTTAGTGTTTATTTTGATTAAAATAAAAGCATGGTAAACCTTAAAGTTTCACAAAAAGTTAGACTTAGCTACAATGATATCAAAGGAAACTTTGTTTCCTTAGTAATCCAAAACAAAAACAATTCAACTATTAATACCAATGGCATCAAATTTTTTTTTTATCGACTGGGCCAGTCATTTGGTTTCTATTCCATTACATTGACAAGAGCCATGAAGGCAAAAATAACACCACCATTCATGGCATGAATACTGCACAATATTAACTTATTCATATGGATAAGGTGCCATCTTGGGTATGCTTATTCTCCTAGACACCAGACACCATGTTGATTATTACTTACTAAATAAGCTTACTTACTTATTTAAGATTGAAATACTTTCTGATAATTAAGTTAAGTTCATTTGTTCATACCGACATTTTGTGGACTTTAAGATAGTTAGTGCTTGCTTTAATGGGGAAGATATCAAATGGCTCAACCTTTGTCATTGTTTGAGACTATATAATTATAGACGGCCATCTTGCCCTGTAAATGGGCAAGGGAAGATAACTCTTGTTTAGAGATTGATTTTATACTGTTTTTACCACAAAAGAAGAAGACGCTCCATGAAAAATGAATTTTATTGGTTATCTAGTACGCTAGTCTAGTGTCGAAGTTGATACAAGATATGTGCATTTATAGCGTAGTCTAGTGCCGAAGTTGATACAAGATATGTGCATTTATAGCGATGCCATAGAAGTTATTTATTTGAGACATAAGCGTATTATTTGTTGTAGATTATTGAAAGTTAAATTGTTCTCAATATAGCACCACTATGGTTTCACTGTCAATTTAACAAAAAGAAAGATCAGAATTTGTACAAAGAAACCATATGAAGTATAATATCAAAGGTGATCATAGAATTCATCGAATAAATCCAATCTAAGACAAAACCGTTAACAATTGATTAATAGGAACTCTAGCAAGAACTGTAACTGATATTTCACATTTTTGTCAAGTTTATAATAAGAAACGTTTCACTGTCAAGCTCAATTTATTTACAACAGCAATTATTATAACTTATGCATATTCAGCATTTCACAGCAGCCAAGAAATATTATATATATAATTACAATAAAAGTAGCTTGTTCGCTAAATATGAACCCATTGAAAATCTTAAGTATGATGTTGATTATTAACCAAGACAACATGTACTGCTTTGTGCCAACCGACATATTGATGCCCACTGCTGATGTATAAGCAGACCACAGTGTCATGAAAAGACTTTTTAAAAGTTTTAAAAGATTTGTGCAATTTTTAATATGGATGCCTTATGGAGAATGCAATATAGGCATTGCATTGTAATTCATTGAAAATCATGATATGACTTTTGCTGTGTCTTCAATATTTGAATTTCATATCCTGAACAACTTAGAGGTCTATTGCTCTGGGGCCTTATTCTTGAAAACTTAACTTAGCTAAAATCCAGATTTTAAGAAATACAGTTATCTGATTGGATAATAAAGCTATATTTAAAATCGATTTTAGTGATTGTCCAATCAGATTACTAGAATACTAAAATCATTGTAAGTTAGGTTTTCGAGAATAAGGCCCCTGAACTGTAATTCATTAAACTAAATACATTACAATTGTAATTATATCACATTACAATTGTAAATACATTGTCAATGTATAACATTACAATTGTTAATACATTACAAAAAAAATTGTAAATACATTACAATTACTGTATCACATTAAAAATCATTTTTATAGAATAACAATGTCTTCCAACACATAATTACATTACAATTACTGTACTTCAATTGCATTACAGCACAAATCTCTTTTTAGTGTTTCTTTAAAAAAATCTATTTCTGATTAAGGTGAAAATTGAAAACCAATATTCATTTAACTTATTTATAAATGATGATGCATACACATGTATCTTATTGATGATACATCGCTAATAATGATAAAGGTTCAACAATGATTGATAATTACCTTGATTCTACCCACAGCTTCCTGAGCTTGCATCATTCGTAATGCTTTAGATGGTTGACCTTCAGATATCAGCTGTGTTGACCCCAAATAACGTGCTCTGAATAACACTCCCTCAATTAAGACTTCAGGATTATCAGGATTTCGTATTTGTGCTAAAAACAATTAGAGAGAGATGAAAATCATGTTTTCTCAGGAAAAAAAAAACATTATTCAAGACGAATGAATAACCTTCAAAATTAACTTAAGTTAAGCTCGAACATTCATTGAAAACATGATAGGCTTATGGGATAAATACGTTAAATTCTAGTGAACATGTTCACAATCTCTCATCTTGTTTTAAGAAATAAATTCTTTTTTTGTGTCTGAAATAATTCAAAGACACATATGGAATTATTCAAAAGGAAACTACGAGATAGGACTATTGTCTCTAATGAATGCTCTTTATGAAAATCAAAGCTGTAAAGCATATCTAAATAATACTCAGATTGTATTTGAAACCTTTCTGATGGATATTATTTTTTGGGAGAGGGGGTCAGCAATAAATATATAAGTGTTATAGAATCAACATTGTATATGTCTCAGTTTGAAAATTTTCATTCATGACCTGACAAAATTCTTGTTAAGATAGCATTCAGATGAATAATTCCAAATTTTGAAATAATTTTTGCTAAACTAGACTAATATTAGAATCTCATATCTGTTACTAAACATTTGATTGATTTGATGTCTGCAAAATTTCTGCAGATTATAGATTGATAATCTAAAGTTAAGATTCCATATACGCGTCATGGTGCTTGGGGATCCTTCATGTGTCAAATATGATTCCATATGTGCGTTAAACGTATGTGTTATCTTTTTCTTGATGCATATATGGAATCATACCCTCTTTAACTATTTCGATTTTTAACGCACGGCGGATCCTCATGACGCGTATATGGAATCTTAGCTTAAAGTAACAGAGCATAAAATATTTTGAGATAAATATTTATCAGATTGCTAATTTCAGTTCTTAACTTTTAATTCTACCAAAAACACAACTATTTAAGAGGAGAAAGAAAATATCAACTACGGTACCATTTCAACTGAAAAGAAAATGTCAAAATGCTGAACTATGCACACAACAGTAAAAAATAAAAAATGAAACCACACAATTGACTTAAAATAAAGATATGACTGAAGATACAAAACAGATAGAATCCATGCCAATAACATAATATATGAACAAAAGAAACACAGATCACATAAAACAGAAATAACACACTACCAGACAATTATATTTAAACTTTATTTCTATTTTGAAAATGTCTGTTTAAGAGGGACAAGTATCAATTGTTCCATCAATCACACCCACCTAAGCCTGAGTAATAAAGTTCACAGCTCATCATCAAAATTAGGGCCTTCAAATCCATATGTAACCATAATTATTTGCGTTGTAAAGTTTGAGAGAATTGTTTGATTTTTGTACTACATGTTCCAAAACCCATGTATTTTTGAAGGCCATTCATTAAAGGGAGGTGTTAAACACAAGTTTGACTGTATTTTCTGGGATTTTTCTTAAATTCGTCTTTGTTTGAATGATAGTATAAGATAAGTTTAATCATAGAAATAGAATAGGACTGGAAGTCTTAGTCTTCTCATCGTCTATTGAACTTCTGTTTAAATTTATGGTTGACCTAGTTTCTCCTTTGGCGACAAGTTGACTTTGAGTAATACTGTGGCAGAGAAACGGGATGTTCCGGTCTACTTACATCGCGTTTAACATGGCTGTTAAATTAATATGACTTCTTGCAGAAACCAGAAGTTAAGTGAGATCCCAAAATTCAACGCATGCGTGCCAAGCATAAATCTTATGTTATTATTCCCTATCTACATTTCTATGGTTTAGTTATCATTTCTTTAAGTTAAGAAATCCCCTTCTACTGTTTATATCTAATATAAACTAATTTTTATCAAAAGAAATATGCTTGTAAAAACAAGCACAAGTTTAACCATCACCACCACTGACATAACAGAAATTCTTATAGAGCAAGATCAAGAAATGGGTTGAACAGAAAAACATTCTTTATGGGTAGAATAAAATTGAAAAATACTTGGAGTTGATCGCAAACTTACCATATCATAGGTTGATGTTAGTATTCAAAGACAAAGGAAGATTCCATGCAGGGCATGAGGGGAAAAATGAGACAAAAAAAAATTAGCATAAGTGTTCATTTAAAAACAAATACAATTTTACATACAAAAAATAATGACAATTCAACTGAATTCTCCAAAAAATGAAATTTATGACATATTTGAAAACGATAAAACCTATAAAACGAATCTGCCTAAAATAAGACAACTGACAAAACTAGCAGCCCATGGCCAACAATCTACGTCATAAAACAAAACACAAAATCATAAGGCATGTCAACTCAGTAAAATTCAACAATTCAAAGCTAAAACAATCTGAAAAATTCATATGTAAAACTTGACAACAACAAAATAACACAAACAATACCAATATGAATATCTATAGGACATGTGCAGAAATATTAGACATCAATGTATAAGAAAATAAATCAATTTAATCGTTTAAATTACAAAATCATTCACAAAGTAGCTTACATTAATTTACTTAAGACTGATAAAAAAATATCATAAATTTATCAAAATCAAAGGTTGAGAATGTCAAAAGGAGATTGTGCTCAAGATACAAAGGAAAATTTCTAGACAAACTGTACAATACAACATAAACAATAATCTAACTGGAGACAAATATACAACACATGACAAGGTAGGTAACTCTCATTTTCTAGGATAAATAGGAAAGAATATTTTGTACTTTGTCACTACAGTAATATGCATAATCTACTAAATTAACAGATGGTTTGAAAAAAATATTGTTTAAATGCAAGAGTATAAATTGTTGTTACCCTTGGTTTGTTGGAAATTTGGATCTTTATTAGAATTGACATTATATGGAATGGGAATGATTGTGAAGTAAGGTATGAGAAGAGTTTTAAAATAGCCATGGTCAGTCAGATGGTCAGTCAGGGTAAATATGGAAGTCAGATACCAGAGGTGGGTGGTCAATGGTGAACCCAGTTACTTTCATTGGTCAATATGTTGGTGTGACAGGATAGGAGTGGTGGTCAACAGGTTTCAAGGAGCTATGATCAATGTGATGGTCTGCACTAAGAGACTTTAACAGTTAACAGAGGTGTGGCAATTTGGATGTCAGTTACCAGAGGTGTGGCAATTTGGATGTCACTTATTAGTGTTATGACAATTTGGATGTCAGCTACCAGAGCTGTGACAATTTGGATGTCGCTTATTAGTGTTATGACAATTTGGATGTCAGTTACCAGTGCTGTGTCAATTTGGATGTCAGCTACCCGAGCTGGGACAATTTGGACGTTAGCTACCAGCGCTGTGACAATTTGGATGTCAGTTACTAGAGCTGTGACAATTTGGATATCACTTGTCAGTGTTATGACAATTTGGATGTCAGTTACCCGAGATGTGACAATTTGGATGTCAGCTACCAGAGTTGTGACAATTTGGATGTCAGCTACCAGTTTTGTGACAAAGTGGATGTCAATTACCAGTTGTGACAATTTGCAAGTCACTGGTCAGAGCTGTGACAATTTGGATGTCAGTTATCCGAGCTGTGACAGTTTGCAAGTCACTGGCCAGAGTTGTGACAATTTGGATGTCAGTTACCAGAGCTGTGACAATTTGGATGTCAGTTACCAGAGCTGTGACAATTTGGATGTCAGTAACCAGAGCTGTGACAATGTGGATGTCAGTTACCAGAGATGTGACAATTTGGATGTCAGTTACCAGAGTTGTGACAATTTGGATGTCAGTTACCAGAGCTGTTACAATTTGCAAGTCAGTTGCCAGAGTTGTGACAATTTGGAAGTCAGTAACCAGAGTTGTGACAATCTAGATGTCAATTACCAGAGTTGTGACAAAGTGGATGTCAATTACCAGTTGTGACAATTTGCAAGTCACTGGTCAGAGCTGTGACAATTTGGATGTCAGTTATCCGAGCTGTGACAGTTTGCAAGTCACTGGCCAGGGTTGTGACAATTTGGATGTCAGTTACCAGAGCTGTGACAATTTGGATGTCAGTTACCAGAGTTGTGACAATTTGGATGTCAGTTACCAGAGTTGTGACAATTTGGATGTCAGTTACCAGAGCTGTGACAATGTGGATGTCAGTTACCAGAGTTGTGACAATTTGCAAGTCACTGGCCAGAGCTGTGACAATTTGGATGTCAGTTATCCGAGCTGTGACAGTTTGCAAGTCACTGGCCAGAGTTGTGACAATTTGGATGACAGTTACCAGAGCTGTGACAATGTGGATGTCAGTTACCAGAGTTGTGACAATTTGCAAGTCACTGGCCAGAGCTGTGACAATTATGAAGTGACTGACAAGAAGATTTGAGGACAATTCGAAAAAAAAAGATCAGAAGATTCATGGACATTTTTTAAGAAGAGTGGTTTTAAATTTATAAGTCATTTGATATTTCAAAAAGACCTGGATGCAACTTAAAAGGGAGATATAAACTGATCAAGCAAAACAAGAGGAAATATACACAGTGATGTTGAAATGTGGATGGGATGGATTACTCACCAACTTGAGGCAAAATCTACTTACAACATTACTACTGTAACAACATGGAATATATTGTTAGTATAAAAATTGATAGCTTACATGATTCAGGCTCACCTTCTTTTGCTTTAGAACGACATAGCTCAGCCTGCAAATAGAAAAACTTTGATTAAATATGATTTATCAATTATTAAACCCACCCATTTAAAAAAATATCATTTAAATTTGAGAAATAAGCAGGTCTGACCCAGAAGACACAACAAAATTCACCATTCAAACTGATTTTGGTTTATGGAAACTGCTAAGGCTTACTGGATGTTCTGTAGCAGAAGTTCCCTAGTAATGAATATGCCATTTGGCTACTGGGTATATCAGCTGACTACATAGCTTGTAGCTGATAAATGATACTAATACTTACTTGAGCATTTCTATTTGGTGGTTCAGTAAGTTCTGGTATTTCAACATATTGGTCACGTCTTTGGTATTGTTTATGTAGTAATCTATCTGTTTCTTCATCTGTATCAGATTCACCTGTAGATCAGAGCAAACATCAAAATAGTTTCTATTTCAAACCCAATTCTTTACAAAGTATTACGTAATATAACAAAATTTTATTCTATTGCAATGTTTCAACAATTTACATTGTTGCATAACAAAGTACATGATGTAAACTTTGCGGTTAGTTGACAAAGCAATGTGATTTGATGTGATTACAAAGTCTTCTTTATCACAACAATTTAACTTTGTGATCTAACTGACTTATAAACTATAAGTCAAATTTTAGTCATTGCTGATTGAATGAATAAGTGGGTTGGGTTCTAAAAATAATTGTTCTAATGCTCTTAATGAATAAGTGAGCCTCTTTTTTTACATAATTAGCTGATTGGATGAAAAAGTGGGTCAGGTTCTAAATTTTTCATGATATCCACTTGAGTGAGTTTTTAAAGCCTTGAAGAAAGAATTCATTGTCTTAGTAAATGAAGTCATCATATAAAATTTATATTTGTACTTCCAGTGCAATTCTAAAGGATTCTTTACACAAAAAGATTCTATTTAATGAACATGTTATCCTGGTTTCAGTACTCATTATGTAAGGTAAAAACTGGTTTCTGTGATCTTAAAAGACATCATTAAAGAAACCTGTAAATATTCAATTTTCTTTCACTACAATTAATGATTGTTTTAATCAATGTTAGAAGAAAACAAGTGTTTCAGTGCACTCAGGTTTAAACTGCATCAGTACATTTTCGCAATTTTATAGTAAAAATGACCCTTTTGTTAAAAAGATTAACTAAAATTAATACTCTTCGGGACAATCTACAAATCTGATCAAATTGTACATTTTTTCGTGATGTTAAGTGATTTTTTAAACTTTGTATGTGTGTCTGGGACACTGATAGCATCAATTTGCGGCATTCCATTTTCCATTCCGACGTCTGTGATTCTTGCAATTCAACTAAAACTAACGCATTTTATGACATCACAGACAGTGATCTACCGGAAGCTACAGATCACTGTCAGTGACGTCATAAAACAGGTTAGAATTAGTGGAATTACAAGAACTACAGACGTCAGAATGGAAATTGGAATGGCGCAAATTGATACTTTCAGTGTCCCCGATACACATACAAAGTTTAGAAAATCACTTTAAATTACAATCTCTTTAAAAAAGTGAGATTGCACTATGTGTCACTGAATTATCAACCCTAACCAAAAGCAAGCTTTGTAGCATAAGTGAAGCAAATGTCTCTCATTTGAAACGGCAATCAATCAACTATGTATTGAACCACCCATTACCTCATACTAATTTGGATTACCCTACGACCATAAGTATGATTACAAACTATTTTATACTCATGTAACAAAACACAAAACTGTATTATGGAATATAACACCCTTCCATAATATAGTCTTGTGTTTTGTTACATAGTGCTCCTCGTTCTATATGTCGTTCAAATCTTATATTTCATACTCAGAAGATAATTGTGTGTCTAGTGTCCTTTTTTTAAATATGGGTTTAGTAATTTAAAATAGACATATTTCAATATTTTACATAGTTCGATATCAGTTCTATACCTCAATTATAGTTATTTTAAGTCATATTTAGGGCTGGGTATCGATTACCAAATTGAGATCGATTATCAACGACAGGTTACCGATCAATAATCGATTAATAATATAAATCTAATTAGGAAATCTTCTAATTTTCATATGTTCGTGTACGTTTTTGTATCTGAATGTTTATTTATCAATATCTGGTATTGAAGACAAATGAAACTGAAGTAATGTCCAGAATTTTGTATGATAATCATGATAAAGTGCGTCGTGACTTCTCTGATAAGCGTATAGCAGATAATATTAAAAGTAAATTTGACTATGAATTTTAATTGATTATGAAATTTGATGATCTCTATTGGAAATATATAATTCGTAGGGTCGATAATAGACTATTTAAATTTTTAGACCCAGCCCTAGTCATATTATACTTATAGATGATAGGGTAATATAAAAGAGGGTAATATAAAAGAATGAATAGATTTCAGAGCAGGCAGATGTTTTTATGTAAGTAGTATATAAGCAGATAAATTTAGTAATGTTCAATTTCAATCTATAAGAAATATGCAGAAAATTCTCTGTATTGATCATGCACATATAATTTTCAATTGATTAAAATCTATCTAACATAGAGTAATCACAACATATTGAAATCGCAAACGTTGAAAAAAAAAATCAGAACTGGAAAACTACAAAAAAGCAGCAGCACTACTTTAAATGCATAAAAAAGGGGATTGGACTAAAAAACGACAACATTTTATAGCTAAAACACTTGTGTACATTTTGCTTTAAGATGGACTGTGTGTCAAATTGCTTCTTTTCAAAGTAAAAAGAAAAGAGTTATACCTGTAGTATGAAGTCCCCTTACGTAAGTGGTTTGTGATAATGGTTCACCTTCACTGTAATAATCTTCAGATGAATCGTGAGATTCCAAACGATGTTGTCGATAGTTGTGACAAGAAGATGACGAGTTAGCTGTTAGCGACTGCGAGTGAGAGTTTTGTCTTTTAGAAGAATTTTGACTAGATTCCACACTATTCCCAAGAGCACCATTTTCTAAAGTGTCTTCCTTCTCAAGTGGGGCATATTTTTTGCCCTTATTGCGCCTAGTGTAGTGTTTTCCTTCAACCCCTTCCTGTTCATCATCTGATTCATAACCTAAAAACAAAAACCATGCATAAACAATCCACAACATGCAGGAAAAAATGTCAAAAATAACAATTTAATCTAATAATCAAAAAGAATGCTTACTAAGCAAAATGCATAAAATACTGATGAAATGAACTTGTATTTTAGAAAATATTAAATGCCTACATCATCAGTAGATCACAAAATCCTTTAAAGGATTTAGTTGCCAAATGCAAAAATTAAAGAAATAAAATGAGTTCATTTCATCACAAAAACTACAAATTTGAACAAGTTTTGCAAAGTACTGCTTAGCAAAAAATGGAGGTATTAAAAGGCAACTGGAAATCAACATGAAATGCAAGCAAAACTTATCCAATTGTTTTAATTATATCAAAATTCCAATTTCAACTACTAAAACAAATTAAAAATTTTTAATATTCTAACTATCGACTGATTGCTAATAAAAAGCAAATGAAATTATTTCAGTTTCCTTTTTTATTTCTTTAAGGAGTACAGGTTTTTTTTTCTGGTCAATAGATGCTTAGGAAATTGAGGTTTACCACCTTATTACTAAGATAAATAACTTGCTATTAAGATATTAGAATGAAATGGATTGCTATCTAGACAGTAGAATGGAACAGATTGATATCACAAATGGATTGCTATCAAGACAGTATAATGAAATACAATACTATGAAGAAAGTAGATTTGAATGAATTGCTATCATTGGACAGTAAAATGAAATTGATTGCTATCAAGACAGCAACAAGGAATGGATTGCTATCAAGACAGCAAAATTGAATGGATTGCTATCAAGACAGTAGAATGAAATGGATTGCTATAAAGACGGTAGAATGGAATGGATTGCTATCAAGACAGTAGAATGAAATGGATTGCTATCTAGACAGTAGAATGAAATGGATTGCTATGAAGACAGAAGAATGGAATGGATTGCTATAAAGACGGTAGAATGAAATGGATTGCTATAAAGACATTAATGAAATGGATTGCTATGAATACAGTAGAATGAAATGGATTGCTATGAATACAGTAGAATGAAATGGATTGCTATAAAGACATTAGAATGAAATGGATTGCTATCAAGACAGCAGAATGAAATGGATTGCTATCAAGACAGTAGAATGAAATGGATTGCTATCTAGACAGTAGAATGAAATGGATTGCTATGAAGACAGTAGAATGAAATGGATTGCTATGAAGACAGTAGAATGAAATGGATTGCTATGAATACAGTAGAATGAAATGGATTGCTATCAAGACAGCAGAATGAAATGGATTGCTATCTAGACAGTAGAATGGAACAGATTGATATCAAAAATGGATTGCTATCAAGACAGTAGAATGAAATGGATTGCTATCAAGACAGTAAAATTAAACAAATTGCTATCAAGCAGTAGAAAGAAAAGATTGCTATCAAGACAGCAGAATGAAATGAATTGCTATCAAGAGCGAGAAAACTGGCTAAAAACTGCCTTTTCTCAGAAATATGTGAAGAATCACTTCATCTGAAAGTATTTTTAAGAGTGTTATTAATTCTGATTTTAACAATGTAAAATTTGATAAGTTTCGAACTAGTGGGATTGCAGAAAAAAGTCCTAAAGATCTCAAGTTGGTAATTTTGTTTGTTTGCCTCAATATTGAACCAAGATGGCCTACGTGTGAATAAGGTCTATACAGTGGATTTACAGTGGTAAAATATATCGTTGAATGAACTTCTCTTTAGAGGATTATATAAAATGAAATGAATGGTTCTTAAGAAGGCAGAAGTAGATGAATTGATGTTGATAGGCCTTCAACAATATGAGTGATAAAGTGATAAAAGATATGATCAATTGCCATATTGTACACAAAACATGAGTGTGATGTAACACAGCTAATCATAGAAATAAAAAAAAAAATGAACACAAATAACTCAAATGAAGAATGAAACTTAAAGTAAAGGGGATGCAAAGTGATTTGTTTAACAAAGTGTATTTGGATGACATTGCATTCCATTCCAATTTTCAGTCAGATATCTGCTATTCTTGCAGTTCCACAAAAACTAGGTGATTTTAGATTTCACTATCACAATGGTCTTTAGATATCATTTTGTGATAGTGACTAAGTGAAATTGCAAGTGACCTAAATGAAAATGGAAACTTGAATACAATATACAGCAGCAACTTTTATGGAAAATAAAGAAATAGAAACCCAGCATGAAGTATGGAATTAAGAATTGAACAGATTTTAAACCGAAGAAAAATGATGAAATAAATTAAATGAACAAAAGTAAATAACAAGTATAGAGATAAAAAAAAAAGCAGAGAAGCAACATAAATTAAGTATGTTGCAGCAACGTGAATGATCGAAGAATGGAGCAGAAACTTCAATAAAGAATGAAGCTGAAACTTATAAGTATAAAGCAGCATCTTAAAGCAATACCAACTCTTAAAATGAACAAAAAATTTAAGTTCTCAAACTTGACCAATAAGACTATAAATTCATCAAAGGTGCGTACAATATTCGCATAAAATTACAAGTTTTTATTGAAAAACGCTTAATAAATCGCTTCATATTTTTAATATTTTGTATTAATTATAATATATAAGGTAGTTTTCTGGATTTATGAGATTTTTCAGTATAGTGCTGACACTAGACAAGTTGCTTATTTGATAAACACTCTTATTCACCAAGTTTGAAAATTTTGCTTTTTTGATCATTCTAAGCAGTATAGTATTCCTTTAAATGAGAAAAAAGAAAAAACTGAATGTGTCATAAAATTAATATTGCAGAAAAGGAAATCCACTCAATGCAAAGAAACGATGAAAGAAAATTGGGTTTTCCATAAAAAAATAACCTCAACGCAATGTGAAAATAATGTGATGAGGTTAGCGAGATGCAAATTATTATTTGATAACTCGCTTCATAAAACCATATCAGCCAAATATCCATGTCTAATGCGTAAGAAATGAGGAATATTCATATTGACATTGATTTTCATGCAATAAAATGAAATTAAATCTAAAACTGACTTGTTCAAATATGCATGAATGAACTAAAATATAGCTTATTTCGATTAATAATAAAATAACAAGTCCATCTCAAAATGCAATAAAACTTTCAGTTAATAGGCTAAATAAATTTGTAAAACAAAGTTTATGCAAACATATCAAAATTGATGACAACATGAAAATATTGGCAAGATAGGAACATTTACATGCAAATATAAAAGACCTTGAAATTCAGATGCATTCCATTTGAATGAATACAGATAAGGGTTTGGACTGATAAGTATTGTGATAGTTAGGCCATATAAAAAAAAAAAGTTGGTTAGCATCCTTTTGTTCTCCATTTTCAGGGGAGGGCGGGAGGTTTTTTTTTTTTTTTTTTTTAATTTTTATTTACGGAATTGCGCATGCGCAGATACTAAAGTTTCGTTTCGTATATACAGTCAGATTTTTAAAGGCTTTGATACAGTTTTATGGCTTCGTGGATGGATAGTAGATAGCACAATGAAAGAAAATATCGACTGCTTCCCGACTTATCCGTTTTTGTAATGCTTTCGGCGATTTTTTAAATGATTTTTTTGAAAATAAAAAATAAAAAATTTTTGAGGCGGGGGGATATTTCGATGGCGGGCGGGGATGCTAACCAGCTTTTTTTTTTTATATGGCCTTACTTACATTTATATAAATAATAAAAGATAAGTTTTAATGATTTTTAATGACATATTTTGTCATAAATTTTGTAGGTAATTTCAGTGTTATGACAAGCAATTTAATTGTAATATATCATGCTCACAATACAAGTCATATTGTTTACACAAACAGAGTAATCATCAACATAGTTGACAATATCAAGATGTATCTGTATTGAAATCAAATGAAATCACTGGGTGAAAAATCAAGGTCTATGAAGAATGTTTTATAATACAAAATGAAACTGAAGAGATTGAAGTGAATATAAGTGGTTTGTATAGTGATAATTATGTGTCAAACAAAAAAAATATCTGAGTGCGTTATATGAATGTTCAGGTCTGCATGGACTGCATGTACCTTTTTTTTGTGCTATATCTCAAATATAAGTTCCCTATACACAAGGCTTAAACTTAAGGTTCTAAGTGTGAGGTTGTTAAATCCTTATTGCAGGGTATCTAACTTTAGACTAACTTTGTATGATATAAGGGTATCATTACATTATTGCCTTAAAATGCACCAATTTGATTTATAGAGAATGTATTAAATTTTGGAATATCTGATCCTAGTATATTCACACATGGTTTATTAACCAAAATCACTGCCTTTTCTGTGGCTTCACAATAGAAACACACATTTGTGAGAGACTAAATACTGTGAGAGATTGAAGTGTTGATCATAATCTTAGGTGCTCATAATAACAGTAAAGAGGATCTAGTACACACCATCACAAATGATAGTGAAAGGACCAACACATACCAACAACACTGACTAAGGAGAACGAGAAATACTCTTGGTTTTTAATAGCCTGACAAATCTGACCCTGCCCAGTTCCTGCGATGTGATATTTGGATGGGATGTCAGAAATGCGTAGACTGTAGGACCAGAGGTATAAATGTCAATATTTTTGAGAGTTGCTTTGAGCAAGTGTGTATAACTTTTGGTATCACATCCCATACAAAAATCACATCAGAGGACAGGAACTAGTTAGGGCTAGATTTGTCAAGTTAGGCTTTCAAATCACATGAAAGGGTTCACTAAGGTCAAAGGTTCTCAGTGCTAACATGTAAAATTGAAGGTTTGACAGTCATTTGACATATTGTAGATGAATTCAGACACTATTGATATCAATATACATCAAAATCCTTCAAAAGATATTTATCTTGCCAAAAGGCTCTACAAATAACACTATATTTGTTTCTTATTGATAGGTAACAATTCATGTCTGATTCTTTCTATACATCAGAAAGCCTTCAATTTTACTGTAGGGAAGAGATTTTAGATTACAATACTCAGTAAGTGGTAAATAATGAAGTCAACTTTACCCATAGCACGTAAGACTAAGAAAAAAAGAATCAAGTTAAGCATTAATAACAGGCAATAATAGAAATTTTTCATGCAAAAATAATTTTGTTTTTCTAAATATTCTTGCTTATTTTACATAGTTACTTAATTTGATATCATGCTCATGAAGTTCTGAGTAACAACATGTTTCAGATCTTAATATCTCTAATTTCCATATAACAACAGTAGGCTATATATATTAGTTAAAACTTGGGAATTCATATTGAATCAATCGCTCTACTTCTTTTGATTTAATACTAAAACGTCCCCAAGTTTGATGGGGAGTATCGGTGAGAGCATTTCAGGATGAAAAATGAATGATATTGGTGTTCGATGTGATGAAAGCACAATAGACACAGGTTGAAAAGTGTAGTTTGCTCTGATATTGAATTTTTTTACATGCTTTTTTGTTCGAGACAGTACTTGTACAATTTTTATTCAATGACTTTCATATTTTCAGGGTCCGACAAGGACATGTTGAAGTAAATCTGTGAGAATTTTAAAAGAGATTGGTTCACCAACAGCTGAAACTTGGGAAAAAAATTTATTGGGACACCCGATATATTATCAAAATATTCATATTTCAACCACTAATCAGTTTTTTGAAGTTAAATTTAAGGAATATTCATCTTTAAGTAATTCAATATTAAAAGAGAAATTCTTCACTAACTGTACTAAAAGGCTTGCCATTTTGTTTAATCTATTTTTAATAAACGCTTAATGTTAGAATTGATTGTGGTTGAAAGAGTTTTATTTTTCTAATAACAAATACAATTTTACAGACAAACATGTCTCAAGGGAAGAAAATCTATAATTGCATATTATATTTCTAAATTAGCCTTTTAAATTACAGACATTTATAAAATCTGGCCATTAACTGTCAACTTGATCATCATGGAATCTATTGTATGTAGAATGTCCTATTTTATTACAAATCTAATATAGCACAATGTTATGTTCAGTTTTATATCTTATATCTTTTTATGGGTTTTAACAATTGTGAATTTAAATCTAATAACTAGACATAAATTTTACAATTTTGACAATCACTCAGAAGTTTAAAAATCTTTGTGCTCTTAGTAAATCTTCTTTGAATATTCATCAAATTCTAATGGTTATTGTAATTTAAAGATTATTGTAAATATAATTTGTTTTTATTTTCAAAGAATATATATAATTTTTAAGTTTATATTTAATGATTATATTTGCAAAGATCATAATGATTTGTGTTCATATTATAAAACAACATAATAATTATATTAAAATTTATGTTTATATTTTCAATACATATATAATGATTTTTTCTTTTAATTTATATTTTCAAACAATTTGATGATTTTTATGCTAATATTTGAACAATGTAAGGTTTTTTCTTTTTAAATTTACAAGGAACACATTGAATTTTATTTTGATTCCAAGGATCATTATGGTTTATATTCAGATTTCAAAGATTGTGTCAACAGTTTATATTTGAACATGATGAATATTTGAATTTCAAAGAACATAAAATAAGCTTTGACATTTGAACATGACATTATCTTTGAATTTCATAGAGCATGATTAATATTTGATATTAAAACATGATGTTTTGAATAAAAACAAACAAGAATACTTCAGAAAAACAAAAACATTTTGAGCATGACAGATTTGGACACAAGCAGTTAGTTAAACTCTATTACCTTTGGGTGATTGGTAATCTTTGCCATCATTTCTACTGAATTGATTTGTCATTAATTTCTCTTTCTCATCTTCCATCTCATATACTATTGTACAGTAATAAATTATACAAATAATAAACCTTTCGTCACAAAAACACTCCCGGGATCAAATTCTAATTTTAGGAAATTGGTTATTGGAACTCAGAAATTGATAAAGGAAAGTCTAAAATTTATCATCTTTATTACTTTTATCTTTTAGTCACTCTATGCATGATATTAAAGAGCAAATTTCTGCTATTCATAAAACTTTCCAGAATTAAAATTTTGCACCTGGTTCTTGTACAATTAATTGAATATATCTGCACATGGTCATATGTAATGGCCTCATAGTTTTTACTTCCACAGTATGTTTCACTTAAATTGTTGCAGACATAGAAATAGGACCTTAAGGAGCTTGATAATCTAACATTTATAAACGAATTGTAGCTCATGTTCAGCCCTTATAATTGCAAGTTTCACATACAGTTTAAAAGGCATTTCGCCAATTCAGACAGGTCAAAAGGTTGTGTTTATAGTATTTTTCATTGTCTGAATCAAATTTAATTCTGTGACTTTTTCCTGATAGAGATGGTTTATTTCTGTTAAAAAGACATTTGGGTGCCTTAACTCAAAATAATTCTAGGAAACCCAGACTTTGTAAAGCCACAAATAGACGAGACACAGCCTGGTTTGGTACAAAATTACCAAAACAGTAGAAAATAGTATATAACACAAATTGTGTGCGCTCTATGTTTTACTTTATCTAACAGCAGACCAAAAACAGTGCTCGTCTAATCGTGGCTTAAGTCCTATCAATAGCAATTCAATTAAGATACCTTTTTCCTGTTCTTTCTTTGCATACTCCTGTTCTTGTTGACGTTCAATTTCTTCACGAACTCGTCTCATTTCTTCTTGCCGATGAATTTTCTGTCCATTTTCTTGACTATCTACATTATTATCTCTGAAAGTAAATGAAATGTTTGTTTATTGGAAATTGAAGATTGTACTTGAAAAAAGCCAGTCTTGTAAAACTGTCAATCTACTTGACACCAAGTCACTGAAAACAGCAACTTTATTTCTACTCAATTAAAAAGATATTGCTTCAATGATACAGCTTGTAAGGTATTTAATTTTCCAACAGTCTGACTTTAAAACCAAGCTTCCTGAAATTGAAGATTATGTAGACTCTGTATATCAATTATCCGATTGTTTCAGTTTCACCAAGCTGGCTCTTACATAATTACATAATTGCATCAACTAACATCTATTAACTTTTTGTTAGTTTATAGAAACCTTTATGATCTATTTGATAGAAACTGTATGGTCTATTTGATGGTTGTTAGAAACTGTATGTTCTATTTAATGGTTGTAAGAAACTGTATGTTCTATTTGATGGTTGTTAGAAACTGTATGTTCTATTTAATGGTTGTAAGAAACTGTATGTTCTATTTGATGTTTGTTAGAAACTGTGTGTTTAATTTGTTGGTTGATAGAAACTGTATGGTCTATTTGATGGTTGTTAGAAACTGTATGTTCTATTTAATGGTTGTAAGAAACTGTATGTTCTATTTGATGTTTGTTAGAAACTGAGTGTTTAATTTGTTGGTTGTTAGAAACTGTATGTTCTATTTGATGGTTGTTAGAAACTGTATGTTCTATTTAATGGTTGTAAGAAACTGTATGTTCTATTTGATGTTTGTTAGAAACTGTGTGTTTAATTTGTTGGTTGATAGAAACTGTATGTTCTATTTGATGGTTAATAGAAACTGTATGTTCTATTTGATGGTTGTTAGAAACTGTATGTTCTATTTGATGTTTGTTAGAAACTGTGTGTTTAATTTGTTGGTTGATAGAAAATGCAAATGTTCGGACTAAAATTTGTATCATTGAAACATGCATTATCGAATTGTTATAAACTGCCTGATCTGATAGCAAACAACCATTATAAATCCACTGTCCTTTAATTTGTAGGTGAAAATTATTTTTTATGCTTGCATACATAGAAAGGCTAGAATTTTAATCAAAGAGGATCAGCTTAAATTTTAACGAAAAATCAATGAACTGAATGAAATTTCAAGAGGAAAGAAAATCTGATAAGGCCTGAGGTTATAAGTAGAAGAAAAGAAATTGGAATGAAATATGTGAAGATAATCTACAGCTGTCCATCAGACTAGGGTCGTTCTATTTAATTCCGTATTGATATTATATTGTATAGAATTGAGGAGTTTACAGATGTCAGATCACCCTATTCAATATCTATCAACTCCATGATCTTATTAACCATACGTGTCCAGTCATATATCATCATTTAATACCAGATCATACATCTTGATATCTGCTACCAGATTCACCACTACGGGTAAAATAAACCCTAGAACCAAACGAAGTAAGATGACACCTTTTAAGAGTGACTAAAGTAATTTATTTTACGAGCTTTCGCAGGTATAACTTAACGGTATATGTAAGGTAGATGTCACATCAAAGTTGCTTTTAGGGAGCTTGGGTGGTTAAGTGACATAAATGCATGCTTGCTTCCCTTTTTTGCCATCTGAATGAAGAGAAAAGAGCTGATGGTACTTTTAATTGGTCAGGCAATGGATTTTGACAAAGGGAATACATATTTGATAACACACTATTTACACATTTATTTTATCAGGTACACTGGTTGTACAGCCTCCTGAACTTTCATATCCAGCTGTGTATCAGGCAAATTGGAATGTTCATACAACACGACAAAAAAATTGTATTTTTTTCATCACAATCCTCTCGCAAATAAACAACAAGTCTTAAGACAAACACTTATGTACCACTGGTTGAACAAATGGTGATCACCCCCCTCCCATAACATAACAACAAGTCCTATTGACAAGAAAGTACATGCCATCCACATAAGACTTATAGATATATGAATTTGGAGACTTCGAAACTCTACCCAGGATTGTTAGTAGGAAACTACTTTTGGTTCTAAGATTAAAGATTCATACACTTTGATCTTAAAATTGAAAGCAACCACAATCTTAGTGTCAGACTGTATGACCAACATGACATCTTTGATATTACTATTTTTAAATTTCAATTCATATGCATTAACATGACACAATCACCAGCTTACGGTTTGAACATTTCACAACTCATCTTCTATGCTAGGGTTCATCTAACAATGTTCGCAGGATCTAAAATAGTACCAATATCATGAATTTGCTGTACTTGGAATCACGGGCATTTTCCAATTTATTTAATGTACAACATTGTTTCAACAGATCATTTGAAAGGAACCTGCTTTATGATTTCAAGAGTTACTTAGCAATACCTAATTCACAGGCATTAGTGTCATATTAAAAGAATTGGAGATTTGCTCAACTTTTTGTGTTCATCACAGATAGAATAAATTGCAGTACCGTTACCTCAATTTTCCGTCAGGCGATAATTAAATCTGTGTCACTAATATAATGTATAAATTATAAAAAATAAATTTTAAAATCCCTCTAATAAGGCATATTTGCAAAATGGAAGTTTTGATGACAACCCCTAAACTTTAAATTGAATAACAAGAATTTATCTAAGGCCTGACAACAAATTCTTACCTTGTATTATAATAAGAGCCTACTGGTAAACTAGGTTCATCCCTTTGTTCTTGATAATAACGAATTTGTACATACATAGAAAATAAATCTATTAAATTATGGATCACTTCCCCATGGGTATGATGTTCGCGGTATGGAAACATGGTTTAAATCCTCTTTCTATCCACACAAAATACTCTATAGTGATACAAAAAAAGTATTTATGTCGGATATCATTCAAGATTTCCAACTGACTTGATAATCAATTCTCCACTAATTGCCATCTTAAACTCTCTATTGATCATTCCGAGAGTCTTCAATTTTCAGGAATTTCACTTTCACAAACATGTAAAGAACAATGTCTATCTCCTTAACTTGATTAAAATTGTTTTTTAAAATTATCTCTTTATACATGTAAGTGGCTTCAAATGATTCTTTACAGCGCGAACAAGTCCATTAATGGTAGCTTTCACTGACATAGACATCCATCTTCTAACGCCATTTTTCTTAATTGGTGTCACCCTCTAGTAAAATGGATAAACTGCTGTCAACTAACAAACAACCAATTTTCTCATCAATATCTATTTTGGGATGCTTCAAGGTATTCATACAAAGACATATACCGACCGGTATATATGAAAATCAAGGCATCAAAGCTAGAATGGTTCTGATACTTCTGTCATGTTAGGATTATCACTATAGGCAGCATCACTAATCCCTTTTAATCTTCTTTTCTTGACATAAACCTTACTTGGATAAACCAACAATAGACTTTTCGACTCCAGTGCCCACTCAAACTAGATTTTAAAACTGTACAGTAAATATCCTTGATGTTGCTGGAAATTTAAATGAATGTGAAGTAGTATGTCTATCTATGGTATACTGAAAGTGACCATTTGCATCAGCTGCTTTTATTAATAATACCGGTACTGGTTAGTCTAAGAGCCTCCGTAATAGTATATCATAAAACCCTTAATCTAAGTGGAATTGCAGCAACCACGAGTGTGTGACTGAAAATTGGAATCATAAAAATGAAAACTATAAGTGCCACTAATACATATTAAAAACCATTTTACAATCCCTTTAAATCCTCACAAAGACACTATGCCTGGTTTTCATCTTGTGTAGCCCTACCAATTCCATGTAAAATCTTATTATAAACTAACTAGCGACGTCATGCAAGAGAGTCTATAAATTTCTAACTGCGTGTCATTCTCCAATGAGTATCATTTCATAGTGAAATGCACAATTTTGATTCAATTGAAATCTGTATTGATCAAAAGCCTTATCTACCGGTATATTCCGTTTAACATGTACTTTTATTGAACAAAAATGTTCAATTTCGAATGTATGCTACAACAAATGCTTGTCAATATCAAACAGATTTAAATTGTCAAATTTAATTGACTTGTAAAATTAACACTTATCATGTACAGTCCACTGTCAAATGTTAAATAACTATGACAAACTTCCATGATAATTCTAGATTTTTCTGATACTATTAAGTACTTAATTTTATAAAGAGTTTTAAATCCAGTAATCACTTGACAAGAAAAATACACAGGAAAAAACTGAGACCTAGAGAAAATATTATTATAGTATTAATAAGTCTGACTAGAAAGAAGATTTGTTGATATTGATTATTACAGATATCTGATTCATACTACAACAACTTCATTAACAATTGTTTTCTTACAGCTGCTGGCAAATTCTAACAACAGACTTATAATTTCATACCGGTACATAAAAGAATTTTCTTGTCCATATATTTCAAAATCTAGTTATAACAAAAGATATTGTTAAAATAATGTTTTTCAAACTGTTTTAATTATAAAGTTAATCTGATTTAAATGTTCTGTTTCTTGTCTGTCCTGTACGGCACGCAACTCTACTAATCATCCATGATCTGATACTTTGGTTTGAGATTTCAAGTAATATTTGAAGAATATATAATGTTGAATCAACATGCAAAGCATTTGACACATTTTTTGTCTTTCTGTGCTCAGGGGCAGATCCAAGGGGTGATACCCCGGCTCAACTACCCCCTATTTTTGGCCGACAGTGCATATCCTGGTATCCAATTTGACTCAACCTATAAAAATTTGTCGCGTTTGTGCCATTGAATTTGAAGAATGTTATATTTCAGAGCACCTCCACTTTCTCTAAATCCTGGATCCGCCCCTGGTGCTCAATATCTCCATGATCAAAAACTACACAATTACTTATTTAATTTCTTACAGAGTCAAGCAGCCACTGCACCAAGTATTGTTTTTGTTTCAATATTAGCTGATACTGGATTTGGTCACATTTATGTGAAATTCAAAACGAACTAGAAAGCTTTGCCAAGCACACACCTAAAGCTTTGTAAAACTGATACCAAACCCTCTTAGTAATTTGATTGTAATCAATCCTAAGTGAAATGTGAAAAGTCAATTAAAAGGAAAGTGCAATCAAAGATTTTTGATGAATAACATTCTAAAAAACATTTATGGTTCATCCTTAATGACAAAATTTGTAATCATTTGTAAAATTTTCTTGCATTGAGTTTGGTAGTTTGGAAAACTGTCCCACCGTAAATGACAATATCGGTTATATTTCCAGTCTTGACAAAATGATGTGGAAGAGTAAAAGTCTTGGATGATTAGTTAAAACTTATCAATCTTAATGTCTGACTTAGAATACAAAGTTCCAATGAATACTAATGAAGATCAACTCTTGTCTAAAAGACTTGGTATTAGACAGTCACAATTCCCAGAAACAAGCCATCTTATTAACGCTTGTTATAGCAAGTCTGTATTTCCATTTTGTTTTTTAATTCAAATTCAATGGAAGAACACTAAAGTCAAAGATAACAATTTGTTTTTTATTGATATGTCTGCGGTTTTTTTTTCTTACCAAGAAAAACAAAAACAGGATGCTTGTCTCATTTAGTAGTAAATAAATATGAAGTATATTGTTTATAAGACATATATACTAAGTAAAATGTTAGTTGATAACGTTACCTATATATGTGTTTTGAAACGTATAGTATGTAATAAATGCAGAAATAGTATATATATATCTAAGTGTTTTAAAATACGAAGTCATTTCTAAAATTTTGCAACGTTTCAATTTTTCACCACTTTTCCTGCATTAAATCTCTTCAATCAATTTTTGTTCATCTCTCTCCATATATATTCTAATTCTTTTTTCAAGTAAGTTTGACTTAACCACCCGATTACCTCTTACTTAAAATACCAGAACAAGCAAATACGTACCTAAAATCAAATCTTATGATGGGATAAGTTGAAAAATAGCGATATTACCTGACCTGGGTCAGAAAATAACAAATTTGGTTTGTTTAGTGAAATGAAATTTTACATCTTTCTTATTGAATAATAAGTATAGGCGAAAGCCTTTCATGGTGCAATGATGGAAACTTTTTCAAGACAGCAGCTTTAAATTAGCCAAACATTATTTTTACACCCAACTGTATTGGTGTCTGGGTTTGATATTATCCAATCCAAATGACTAGACCCTTTTCCATGACAGCCCCTCTGATCTGCATCGCTGACAGAAGACAACCAGTTTGAAAAATCCAAAGGTATCATCTCGACCCATGCCGGGATTGAACCCTGGACTTTCAGATAAATAAGCAAGCAAATGTTTTGACGTACTGAGCGACCCTAGTTCTTCTTTGTTTATTTGGTGGAACAAAATTTGTTCACTCCATTATCAATTGGAAACATTTTTCATCATCATTTTCATTAAGTATCATTATGTCATTTTTTTTTTTCAACAGAATGCATTTATACTTTCATATTTATTATCTGTGTAAACGCCTATTCCACACCACACAATATTGATAACAGTAGGGTATATATAATATGTCTATTAAATACACAAACTATAAAAGCTTCTCTCCTTCAAATGAAATTACTGTAACCAGAAATTCAATTATCTATTCCATTATGACCAAGTTCTAAAATTACATTGTCAAAGCAACACAGGCATCATGCTGTTCATTTTACCTGTCAATTTTACTATAAGAGTTAATTTGTTTGAACTAATCTCTGCTTAATTTAACATACAAAAGATGTAATTTTGTGTTAACAATAATAGTTAATAAATCTATAACAGCAAAAATGTCACCAGTTTAATGTTAGAGTATTAGGTCATGATGACAACCATAAAATTTCTTGGAACAGATTTTAGTCTGGGTACTGTTTTGCACTCCATGCTTGGATATAGCCAGAAATCAACATAGAGAGAACAAGCACTAGTTCAACAAACCAACTGAGAGCACATACTCAACATGCTAGCAGATATGGAATGGTTTCTATCTATGATTATATAATTCAAAATATGTCATTACAACTGGGACAAAGTGTACTTGAAGTTTCCAGACCATCACTGCTGCTATCAGGATATCTGTAATATTTGCATACGGAAGAATGACAATTGATGATGATGATGTCCTTTTGCAATGGTAATCTAACTGTTGCTCCCACAACACGATATCAGCTAATATTAACAGGCCTTTCCGTGTAAAATCAAGTTTCAATGTTTTCAGGTAGGATATTAGATGTCAAAATGTACGGGTGACATTTTCCAGAAATAATTTGTCTGAAGGAATATGATTGGTTGAGAAGTAAACTCTCAATCTTTGAATAGATAATGAGGAGAATATAATTTTTGGGAGGGGAGCAACGGAAACATTTGCCATATATTGTTGCTAAAGCGGCATGGACAATACAGGCTATAAACAAAGTCTATACCAAACGGTCTCCATGAGAGTTATGCTAGAGTTCTGCAACATATCACAGTAATGAACAGCGGCCCCCATTCATTTTCAAACAAGGAATTCAATGGCCAAATCACAGATTTTTTACAGAATCAATTCTACAAAGATGTACTAGAAACGATTTTTGAATTCAGTTTACAGGGTTTAATGGACCCCAAACGTTGCAATGCCCCCAGGTTGATATAACCACTGAATAAGAGAATATATTCAATTTTGACAAAACTTTTCATGGTCAATCAACCTCTTATAAGGATCATAAACATTTCAAATTCAAACTTTTTAAGTGTTTTGCAATCGCATGGTGGAAAGATTTTTAAATAGATCCTTCAGAAATATGACAACTAAAAATCTTGGTATCACAAAGCAAAGGAATTGACATAATAGGCAGTACAGTGAAAGATATTTTAGTTTGGTCATTGACAAGTTGAAACTGATAGTTAATTCCAGCTTATCATGTGTGAATATAAAAGAGATTCTATGAACCATTGATTTTTAAATATCAGAGAATTCAACATGATAGATAGCCTACAATTATCTTAAATTACAAGTATTTTCTCTCAAATCATTTCATTTCTATCTAGCACCATTTTTGTTTGTCTGATATAACAAACTCTTTCAAACTGCAAAGAAACACTACTTTTAGAATGATCACAAAATCAAAATTCCCAAACTTGGTCAATAAGAGCATGTATTTATCAATGAACTTACATGGTGTCATAACTATCATGTTCCTTTAGCCATGGCTATCTATTCATGTCTAACGCTGCTGAAGGAACATGCATAACTATTTACTATACTACAGATTACTCAAGGTAACATTAACCCTTACAACCCTAAATGCCGCTATAGCGGCTTAATGATAACGTGATATATACCCGAAATGCCGCGAAAGCGGCCGTTGTCAAGTGACGTCATTCAACATTAGCGTAATACAAATCAAGAAATGGTGCTTGGAATTCAGGGTAAATGATGTTTTATCAAAATAAAGTCAGGGTTCAAAGGGTTAAGAATAATTCTTTTATTTAGAAATATAGAAATATAGAAAAAAATCTGGCAACACTCATTGAAAATTCAGCAGACTTTTTCAAAGCTCAAAAATGCATGATTTTCCTATAAACTAAGCTTAGTTAGGATCTTAAGAATTATTCATTTATAAACACATTATACAATATAGTACAGAAACCAAATATTACTATTATTATGAATAATTTTTAAAATCTATATTTGTGTACCAAATCTGGCCGGATTTTTTTTTTATCAATTCTTGTCATTTTCAACCAATCAGATATCTGGTACACAATATAATTTCAAGTTCATGTATGTCAATATATCTATTCATTTTCATGTGAAAATTCCAAAATAGATAGAAAACTAAGATGCATTAAAAAAATTAAAAAAAAATACTTTTTGAAATGTGTTGCTTAATTGTGTTACTTCCTGAGTATGGAAGACCAAACAGCTCAAAATCCTCTGTTAATCACAATAACAGAAAATTTCTACTGACAATCTTGTAGTAACAAATGTTATCAAGATGTTTGTTGAGAAAGATTTGTTTGATAACAGCCTTCAAATGAAGAAAACACAATTTTTAAATTGTAGTTAGGCATTAACAATTATAAAACAGTAATCAAGAATTAAGAACAAAGAATTTTAAGCTGTTTGGTCTTCCATACCAGAGGAGGTGTGTGTGTATACACATAAGAACTTACTGACATTACTGGTTAAAAATATCATGATCATACAAAGAATAATGACATTTATGTTAGGCTATATCCTTATGATCCACAGAAATACTGTTCAGTTATAAAGCCTGAAGGGCTGACTTGTTATGACAAACAGAACTGTGTGGTATTACCTTTGAAAGAACAAAAATAAATCCAATTAACACTTGCAATATGAATGTACAGTTTTAACACTGGCAGCGAATATTGAAAATAATAACGTAGGTATACCAGATGTTGTCAACTGATGTGACACAATATAGACTATAATATAGGCTGACAACCCTACTTAGAATTATTAAATCAATAAGTCTAATTAATACAAGCCACAGTGCGACGGCCTGGTTAGTCTAATAATTCTACCTATCTTTATGGATTTTTAGCCAGAGATGATTATGATGAAGCTATCAGAAAATATTGGTTCAATACCTGGAAAAACGTGCTACAAATAGTCTACAACTACAGTATACAGATAGGAATCATTAGTGGCACAGGGAGGGGCATTTTCCTTTTAAAGAAAATTCAAAATCTACCTTACTTCTAAGGGGATCTATAGCATAAGTGGCTAGAACGTTGTTCTTGGCAAGCATGATGATGTCATTTGCTTGCTTATAATATTGGTTGTTGTGTTTTAAAGTCCTATGACCTGGAAAATATTCTTATGGGAAATTGGGAACCTAAGTTGTTATCCTTGTAAAATATGGATCTTTCTTTCTTTAAAAAAATATTAATAAAATGCAGTTCAGATCTTTAATTATGTTTCAGTCTTTTTTTTTTTGTCATTAAATACATTTGCTATTCATGATCTAACAAAGATTTTCTTTAAACTATGGTCTGTCTTGTAATCAATCTTCTGTTGAAAGTGGTTAGACAATACAGCTCAATAGGAAAGTATGAACACTGAGTTATTCTAACTCCAGTCAAGTCAACTTGAATGTAAATAGCCATAGTCCATGAGAGATAAATGCCAAGGATTGGCCAAGGACCAGCGGATAGACAGGATCTTTCTAAATTTAAATTGATTCTCACCAAATATTTTTTATTTATCTTTTTCCTCTCCATGAATTGCTCACATACGCTTATACTTATACTTTGATCACCCAAAAACCAGAGATGCATAATATTTTGTACGGACCATTGATTGATAACAATAATCACTCCGGACAGTGAGGCAAGTTATAGAGGGGCAACACAGTGATGATGTTATTCAAATGTTTGGCTGTTAGCATTATCAATATTAGTTGCCATATAAACAACAGCATGAAAATAAAAATCCAATACATGGGAAGTAACTCTAGCTACAGAGCCAAATGTTATTTTCTTAAAGGATGCTTAATTATATATGCATTTTTTTTTTTATCTTACCCTGTTAAAATTACTTTGTTTTCACAGAGTATTATGAACAAATGTTCGAGACTTGTTGTTACTATTAATACAATTTCATGATGTTAATCCATTGTGGAAATTCACAGTTAAAAATCCAGGTGTATTCTTGATTGGTGAGTTATTCCCCTTTAGGATTCACGGAATCCAACAGAAGTTTAAAGATTAAGTTTAGAAAAAGTTGTATGTGTTCCGAAAAAAGGATGTAGACAGAATCAAAATAGTAGAGCAGGAAATAGAAGAGTAAATTCAGTTTAGTATTAGTGGATTATAACCAGAATTGGAACAAATGAAAACCTATTCAGAATTCCCCATGTGAGCACTTCCAAAGACTTTATTATTCATGAGAAGTAACCCTTCACCACAAATTGTTAACAATTATTAAACATTTTTATTCTAATATAAGTAACATACACTAATAAATCTTTAAGATGGGCAGTAGGAAAAATTCAGTTAGAGTCAGAATTTAACATTAATTGTGTGATAGTTATGTAACGCCAAACAAATTGTGATTGTGGGACATGGGTTCTAATCCCAGTTGAGAAGTGAATGTCTGGTCCAATTCATCTTGCCTCATTATTCTAGTCTAGCCAGTACAGATAATCAGGGAAAAATCAATGTCAAGTGGTTTGGATCTCTCTTTAAAATCCTGTCTATTTACATCCTAACACCTGTTCTTAGCTTTAGGAATTAATGAGAATACTACAGAGGAGGATTAAACTCTAGGCAAGTAGGCAGCTGCCTTCGGCCCATCGAAAATTTTATCCATTGAAATTGGACCCATGAAAATCTTGTCATAGTAAAAATATCAATCAGTAACCAAAAATTATTCAAGAGAAAGAAGTCCAAAAAGGTCTGTGATGCAAAGAAATCAACTTTCTTAGGATACAAGAGCCCTCAATCCGCCATTGGAATGTCTGTTGTGTTATATTCAGAAATTTTCTATACAGGGGAGATAATCATTATAATCATTTAATGGTAAGAAACGCCCAAAAGCATTTGTTGTATTTTGCCCAACAAGATTTTGGATAATGCAGGCCTTCTCAAATGGTGACACCTTTGAGAATGGCCTATTAATAGTGACCCCTTCTGCTAAAATGATCTGCTCGCTATGCTAGCTAAGCTCTATTTGGCCCTTATATTTTTTTCATGTAATGCATTTGGCTCTTTACAGAAATTAATTGAGAAGGCCTGGGATAAGGTGTTATATTTTATATTAATTGTGTTAATATAGCCTTAAATTGTAAATGTATTTCTTTAAACTGTACAAATTTCGATAGTTCTATAAATATCATATGCGTGTTACAGCTAATTTATTACAGCTAATGTGTTCAAATGTCTTTTGATACGAACTTGTTTAAAATTTTGTTTTGTGTATAATTGAAAAGCTAAATCTGATCACATTCATTATCTTATGTCTATGGTTGCATGGGGAATTCAATGTAAACAAGTGAATTTGAAAGTTTTTATGGAAGTGATTTTCATAACATGATTGTTTGTATAAAAAAAGCCTGAAAAATTTGTTTGTGAAAACTTACCTCATAACCCAGATAGGTTCCTCTGGTTGAGTTTCGGTTGTATATTTTGATGAAGACTGTAATGCCACACCTTTACTTTGTTGAATAGCAGATTTAATATCAGCAATAGCGCTATCTAAAGCTTCCCTTTTAGCTTTTAAATCAGTCATAATAGCTTGAGCATCAATTTCTTTGGCTTTTTCACCCTGTAAAATAATATGACACTAATCAATTTTAGGTTATATGTATATTTACAATTACTTGATCAATCAATCTAGAAAAAATAGATGGTAAGGAAGTTGTCTAAACTTCACTCTTTTGGTATCAATCAGCACCATTCCAATTTTCAGTACCGGTATTAAGTATGCAAAAAATGAAATAAATGGAGTTTTACGTCCTGCTTTTCTGCACCTAAACAGGCTAATTGAGGAAGGGCAACCTCAATTTATTGTCCCATCCGAACGACTAGACGATTTTTCCAAGTATTATATATGCAAAGGAAAACATTTTATTACTTAGACCTATAGCTATTATCAGCTTTTGTATAGTGATGTCACATACAATTATCACTTTATCCGGTACACTTATAGCATCAATTTTCTCCATTACAATTTTCAATCTGACGACTGTGTTTCCAGCAAATCCACATAAACTAAGTGTTTGATGACATCACACCTTTAGTTTAAGGGTCTTCTGTGATACAAGCACATTTTGGGGGTGTAACATCATCAAATGCTTAAATCATGTGGAATTGGTGGACAACTGGCATGTGAATGAAAATTGGAATGGCGCAAATCTATTTAAAATCGATTATAAAGAATAATTTCTGATAAATATTACCTGGTGAGGATTTTCTGACTTATTTTTCATTGCTGACCTTTCACCATTGTCTTCATAATCACTAGCTTGACTACTCGATAATCCATCTTCGACTGTAGGCATACCTCTCTCTCCATCAGACATGACACTTTCCACCTCTACACTATCACATTCAGTATTTTCAGGGGACAAAGTAAAACTTTTCTTGTCCTCACTCATATTACTGTCTAGACCATTTAATGGTATTTCTATTAAAGAGTCTTCATTCACTTGACCCTGAAACGCCTTATTATCCAGGTCTTGTAAGATTTTCTTTTGAAGAATTTTCTCGGGGGATGTTTCGCGAGAACTTTCTAATGAAGCAGTTTCTTGACTGTTCATACTATTACGTTTAATATTAAGTGAATCATTAGAACTAGAATAAGCTAGTCTCATTCCTACATAAGAATTACCTTGTTGAACTCGGGCGTACTTCACATAATCATATTCATTTTCGATGTCCATTGGTCTACGCTGTTGACTTAATAATTGAGATATTCCATTTTCAACACGCCTGCATTCAATTTGCATGCCCGGAGCTTCCTGATGTTCTCCTAGATCTTGTGAATCCTTAATCTGACTCTGCTCCATTTCCCTCTCAGAACTTGATCCTTCTCTCTCAGAGTTTTCGCACACTCTTCTAGCCAGTCCTGGTGACTGTTTTCGAATTTTAGGTTTGGCACCTTGAGAACTATAGGTCAGATCTTCTAAATCTTTATCATAACTTTTCACTTCACCTACTGTAGGAATATTATTCCGAATTTCTAAACTGTTCCTTTTTTTAATCATTTCCCTAGGATCACTTGGATCTTTGACAGATGCATGTTCTGAAGAAATCTTTTTACGTAAGATGACTCCTTCATCTGGCGTTGGTATATCAGATGGAACACTAGATAATTCAAAGCTTGGAATGGAAGATTGGTGTTTGCTAACTGATGAAAGTTCTTTGGTATCATCATTTGGATCTGATTTGCTTTTAAGAGCAGCTTCAGATACGTTTTCAATATTGATTTGTACATCTGGATTAACAGTTCCTAAAGACCTTGGTTCTGGAGGCTTCTTGTAACGCTCTGAAATTGGTAAATCAGACGCTTCAAATCTTTCAACATCTTCTGCTGGGAAATAATTATCACCATCATCAGGAGGATAAGAGTCAATACTATCATCACTATCACGTCTAGACACAACTTGACTAGCATTTTCACCATCCTCTAACAAATTTTGATAAGATATGGAACTTATTTCACTTGGATGCCGTGAGGAATCTTCACCAAGATGTACTTCCATACTAATATTATCAGTACCATCATCTACCATAGATTCTGTTAATTGATCTATTTGAGGTTTAGCGATTCCACCTCCACAAGCTCCTTCAAACTCTTTCTTTTTGTTGTTTCCATTCTCCCCAGATGTTGTATTGATACTTTGATGATCAGGTTCTTGGACTGACATTTTATCTTTTATCATTTACAATTTTTACCTCTTCATATAATTCTTACTCTGAAAACAAACAAATATCATTTAAATTTTTATGGTTTCCATTGCAGTAAATCAATTCATAAAATAAACTTATCATTCTAAGATTTGTTTGTTATCAGAATGCATATAAGCTTACACTGTCTGGAACATGAAAATGCGAGAAAAACACAACGGAATAACATAATCCCGCAATTCTCCACTTCCCCCAACCAACATTTCAATTTCCACATCAGTGATTTTATTCCACCCTTAATTCTTCTAGTGACTTCCACTAAACCAATTAATCAATTAGCTATTGATTAGATCAATTTGGAGATGTGTGATGTTTTCATGACTCAAGACTGAATTAAGAAGTCTTTGTAATATAGTAATTGATAGTTTTTACATTGTTAATCTCAAACCCCAGTATCGCCACTTAATTTGTAATTTGTAAAGACTAAGTAAGATTAGTAAGAATCTCAAAACTAATTAGCCTAGTATTTGGAGTTTGAGTTTGAGTCTGAGTTTGAGTCTGAGGTTGATATTTCTTTTCATAAAAAAAAATGATCTTCAAAATGAGATTCAAAACTCAACGTTGCCAGAGAGTACATAAAATAGGAAAAGAAAAGCCCTCCAGCTTTCATGCAGTGACTTCTCAACAAGACAATATCATGTAGGTTTATCAGTGCATGATTCAGAATAGAAATAGGCCTACTAAATAGAATCAAGAATGAGCAAAAAAAGATTTTCAAGAGTTATCGATCGATTCTGTCTCTAATTCAATGCCACAAAAATTTTAAATTATCTCACCCGAATATTTCTATCGCTTTGTCAAATATCAAATTTCATGAATGTATCATTCTTTCAAAACAAGGAGCATTACTTCTAATAAAGAGCATATGTTCTGCAACTATTTTCTTTCTCCGTCCTCGATCATGACAGACATGTTAATATTCAATAGACAGAGCTAGCTTCACTTCCACTGTTTCCGTTTAGTTTGGAATCTTTGACAAGACTTAAAAAAATAAAAATAAATGAAAAAAAAGAATAAAAATAAAATAAAACTGATTTTTTCGTATCTAGTAGACTTTATGAGAACTAAATTCTTAAATCTTATTTAGATACGTAAACAACTAAGTGTTGAATATTTTCGTCCACGTGATAGGTTCGATATTCTACCTTTTTAACAGGGTCCTTTGACACGGCAACATAGAAGAAATTTAGGAGTTGCCTATCAACCGTACATCCAAAATGGTGAGTGGCATCAGTTTAATTTAAGAATACAGTTTTGTCAAGAAACCAATTGTCTAGCTGATATTGTTATTTTTTAATTGTGTACATTTGAATGTAGTTCACAATACATTTTAGAGTAAAATATATGCCACGATTAATATTCCCAACAACATGGCCGTGTCGTATGCTGACGTCATTATAAATATAAGAACGCAATATGGTGCAATTTCGATTATATTTTTGCCTAATCTTTACTTTATGACTTAATGTCCTTTGATATCATGATCTTATTTTGAAAAGTGGTGCAGTATATCTAGAATAGATCTATTTCATTTAACTTCCAACAAAATATTTTAAACTTTTCTCTAAATTTTAGATGTAGCTTTTTATGGATCTTAGACTTTAAAACGGGATAGGCTTACCAAGTCTTAAAATGAACAAAAAATTAAGATCTCCATTTTGGCCAATCAATAAGAGTATATTATATTCATCAAAAGTGCCTACAGTCTACAAACAGAATCCAATAAACCATAATCTAAGACTAGGCCAAAGTAATTTTCCATAAATAACAGATTATTAGGCCTGCTATTTCGTACAGGCCCTACTGCCATACTTTTATTTTGTTTTGTAGTAAATATAAATCACATAATTATAATATAAGGTATTTTGTTTTATGCTATGTAAACAAATCTGGACGGGGAAAGCAAAATGGGGGTGAAGGGGAAAGAATTGAGCAAAGAAATCGCTTGGAAATTATTACAAAAATGGAAAACCATAACCTACTCATCAGAAACGTTAGAAGTGTCCAGCTCAATAGCAAGTGTAAAGAAGCGTGTAGATTGAAGGGGTTACATAGAAAACACCCGAGATGAGGCAGGAAACCTATTTTTTTGTACGAATATTTATTGCACCCAACTGTAGATCTAGAGATATTAGTCATCAAATCAAGTATTCCCTAATCCCTACAATCTTAGCCTATCTTACTGGCATTTGATTCATTTCGGATAATAAGAACAACTAGAACTGTTCAGATAACAGTACTGATGCAGGGCTTGTTACGACACAAAGGAACGACCGGTGCGGCAATATTTCTTTTGCATGCCCTGTACTCAAACTCTTATAGCACATGCGACACAAACAGATTTTGAAGGAATTCGGGTAAGAAATAAGAAAGTTGGCGATGCGCATGCGCACAACTCAAATTAAATATATTCATGATATATCGGATCTAATTATACACATACATGTCAATTTTGAAGAAATTCGGATAAGAAATAAGAAAGTTGGCGATGCGCATGCGCACTACACAAATTCAATATATTCATGATATATCGGATCTAATTATACACATGCTTGTCAATTTTGAAGAAATTCGGATAAGAAATAAGAAAGTTGGCGATGCGCATGCGTACTACACGATTTCAATATATCCATAATATTTCGAATCTAATTATACACATCCATGTCAATTTTGAAGAAATTCGGATAAGAAATAAGAAAGTTGGCGATGCGCATGCGCACTACATAATTTCAATATATCCATGATATTTCAAATCTGATTATGCATATACATGTCAATTTTGAAGAAATTTGGATGAGAATTGAGAAAGTTGATAATGCGCATGCGCAGAACCTAAATCTAACATTTCCCCTGAATTCGCAATCCGATCATGCATATACGTACCAAGTTTCATACAATTCGGAAGAGAAATAAAAAAGTTGGTAAATTAAGTGGAAATGTACCTTTAAATGTGGTTCTGCATAAATTACAGCATGATGCTGTTCAATCCAACCTAGAGTGTTCTTATATGTTATAACTGGACATATGAAATAGTTTATTAAAAAACAGTGTGAACATAGCTTTAAATTAACACCCTAAACTTTGATTTATATCTGTGTTGACAGGGTCACTGACACCAATTAACCGAAATACTAAAAATAGAATCCAATCCAGTGCATACTATTTAATAGCATATTGAATATGCTTGAAAGGTATGGATACTATACATCATTGGATGCGTCTTGATGCGTAGATTACGAATCTGCAAAAATTATGATATTTGCACAAAAAGGGTAGCTGCTAGAGCCATTTAAAACAAATTTTAAACTTTTTTCAATCGCTTATAACACCGAAAGTTACGGTCAAAAACAAAAAATGAAAATACCAGTGGATAGATATTGTCGAGAACTTGGTGTTATGAGAAATTCAAGGTCATGGGAGGTCAAGGTCACGAGAAAAATGACTTCTAATATTGAGCAATTCTAAAATAATTTTAATTAAAAATGACAAGAAAGCAAAATAAAATTTCAAAATTCGGATCCCTAGACTATGGTCTTAAACGACTAACGTTTCGATGAGTACCAAAATCATGAAAATCGGATAAAAATTGAGAGACAAGTAGCAATTTAAAGAAATGTTACTATTATCCAAGATGGCGGAAGATTTGACGTTTCCGGTCTAATTTTTTTTGCTAAATCTGTGTCTAATGATATGTCTAGTTACATGCATGTATTTATTTCCGTGTATCTAAGATAGTTAAAAAGTTGAATATCGAACTTTAAGTGCAATTTTAGCAAAAACCAGAAAAGTTGCACAATTTCTGAAAACGGATTTAGGTTTATCATTATGATAGTATTATATACTGTGAATTTCAGATCGATTGCATTATAAGTAAACATTTTAAAACAGTGCTAAAATAGTTTTGCTACAAAAAGTTGCAAATATTTTTGCAAATTGACATTTTTTATAAATCAATACTATGTTGTTAAATATGTACAATACAATGCAAGAAACTCTATGCAAATCGAAATGTAAATACGACTCCCAGTACTGTCCGAAATATTTCATGGATGCATAATTTATGCATAACCATATTTGCATAACTGTTCCGTAATACATTTAAAATCTAATGAGCGCGTTTTACAAATATGACATGGTAGGAACATTACCGTACTATGTGCCGTTTCGTCCCTGTGCTCTGTCAAGAATTCGAAAAAAAAAAAAAAAAAAGAATAATCATTTGCAAAACAAAGCAGGGCGTACTTGTAAAGTACGCCCTGCAAATAGGTCTTGTCAAGGGAATTAATTTTGGTGAAATGGTACTGTATATATAAATACCTTTCTTTGACTTCTGTAACATTAATATTATATCTTGTGCACTGGTTGAATGTCCATTTGTCATGGCTAACAAAATTCTACATAGGTTAACAATTTCATTGAATATTACAGACAAATGACAGATGAGTAGTTTAACACACAATTTTAGTTGGAAAAGTAATCAAGAATTTTTGGACTTTTCCCCTTCCCCATGTCAAAGAGTTTATTATTATTATTATTCCTGAAATTTTACAAATCATGATTTGAATTCAATTTCAGGTGAACTTTACGGTGGACCAGATCCGCATGATCATGGAAAAAAAGATGAACATCAGAAACATGTCTGTGATTGCTCACGTGGATCATGGTAAATCAACTTTGACTGATTCATTAGTAAGTAAAGCTGGGATTATAGCAGGATCCAAGGCTGGAGAAACAAGATTTACTGATACAAGGAAAGATGAACAGGAACGTTGTATTACCATTAAATCAACGTAAGTATGTTACGTAAAGACATGAGTTATTTATTGACTTTTTTACTTGTCACCGGCAACGGGCAACTTTTTATCCTAACTGTAAAGTGGTATATCTACAGGCGACATTTAGAGTCCTGCATAAAACTGCGCCTTGTAGACAAACCCAATGAAATTAGAATCTTTTGCTTCTATTCCAAAGGTTTTTTCCATAAATTTTTCTTTTTTGTAGTGCCATTTCCCTTTTTTATGAATTAAATGAAGATGATAAACAATATATTAAAACAGATTTTCATAAAGATGAGGGTTTCTTGATTAATTTGATTGACTCCCCTGGCCATGTTGACTTCTCGTCAGAAGTTACTGCTGCACTTCGTGTTACTGATGGAGCCTTGGTGGTTGTCGACTGTGTGTCAGGTATGTTTGTTTGAATAACTTTGATTTATTCTATCAAGTTCGCCCTATTTACTTAATTTCACCCAACCCAAGATGTAAAATTTTAATACCTTCCTTATAAATGTAAATATGTTACATATGGTTACTATTAAAAATAAATCCTCGGATTACCTTCAATAAGAATTTTTTTCTTTATTTTAGGTGTCTGCGTACAGACTGAAACTGTTTTAAGACAAGCAATTTCTGAAAGAATAAAGCCAGTTGTTCTTATGAACAAAATGGACTTGGCTCTTCTTACCTTACAATTGGACAAAGAAACTTTGTATCAAACTTTCCAAAAAATTATAGAAGATGTCAATGTTATTGTCAATACTTATGGTGATAATGAGGGTCCAATGGGCATTATTGAGGTAAAAAAAAATTAATTTTTGTTGTAATTATTCACCTGTATTTTCTATTTGATCTGGAAACAATCCATATTCTAGTGGATCTGACTTATGTTTGAAATGTATATAATGCTCCATTTCAGTATGAACAAAGAAATTACTTTTTATAAGCCAGCGTGGGCGTATATTGTCCGTGGGCTGCTGGTAGGCTTATACGCTTGGAGACTTGCCGCAAGCCTATGTTTTCAGAACGTTCAGGTTTTTGTGTGATTACTTTTCACAACTTTACTGTAATCTATGGTTCAAATAGGTAATTGTATGGTGTACTTTATTTCAGGTTGGCCCTGTCAATGGAACTGTTGGCTTTGGGTCTGGTCTCCATGGTTGGGCTTTCACTTTAAAAGATTTCGCAAAGATATATGCTGATAAGATGAAAATTGATCCTGCTAAATTGATGAAAAGAATGTGGGGAAATCAATTTTACAATGCTAAAACAAAGAAGTGGGAGAAAGAAGAAGGACCAGACAATACAAGAGGCTTCACTTCGTTTGTTTTGAACCCAATTTACCAGGTAATTTTTTTTTTTTTTAGGAAAGATTAATCATGAAACTAATTCTGTACAATATAAAGATTGTTCATGAAGCTAATGTTGGCATATGAACACTTTGTGTGCTATGACTTATTATTCTTTGTTATATTTGTAGGTCTTTGATGCTTGTATGAAGGAAGCTACTAATGCAAAGGCTTTAGCTTTGGTTGAAAAACTGGGTATTAAATTAACAGGAGAGGATAAACAACTAGTGGAAAAACCTTTGTTAAAGGTAAGATGCATTCTGTAAGCTTACCACTTACCCTATTCCACATGTTTGATAGTCATGAAAAATGGTTTAAGTCTGAACCTTGACACCTTCAACCCTGATTTTTATATGCCCTCATCTCTCTATGAAGACGTATATTGTCGGCACCCCTGTCCGTCCGTCGGTCCGTCCGTCAACATTTGCTCGTAAACGCTCTAAAAACTAGAGTTATTGCCCTTGCCTCAAAGTCTTAAATATGGAATTACTATCTTAGTTTTCAACCAATTTTGTTGAAACTTAAAATAGATGTTATTGGACCTAAATCGCAAGGTTTGAGAAAGTTTAGTTTTATCCTGATTAAATTTAAGGCTTTTTCGTTAGGTGTATATGGCCGTGGTCCACTATCTTCAAATTTTATATTTATAGACCATCATGAGAAAGTGGTTACCAGCTGGAGATGCTATGTTACAAATGATAGTAATTCATCTTCCATCACCAGTTACAGCTCAAAAATACAGATGTGAGATGTTATATGAAGGTCCTCATGATGATGATGCAGCTATGTGTAAGTTTTTTATGTACCAATATAACAAGCACACTTGTCCTATTCTGAATGCTGAACATTATGACAACTTTTTATGAGGATATATCTGTTTCCATGATGCAGTGTTTTCACAGAAAATTTGATCACCAGAAATACTGTGTCCAAAATAAACATGAACTACATGTTTGAGGTCGTTTTCCTGCTTATTTTCTTTTCTGTTAATGTTTGCTTTGGTTGGTTCATGTTTTAGTATACGTTCTGTGCTTGAGGATTATCTTGCGTATTTTTCATTAATTTTAATGCTGTTTATTTAGGCACAACATTTACTGTTGTAATTAGACTAATGTATTGGATTATTTATTTCAGCAATGAAAAATTGTGACCCCGATGGAGAATTGCTTATGTACATTTCTAAAATGGTACCCACAAATGATAAAGGAAGATTCTATGCTTTTGGAAGAGTATTTGGAGGTACTGTTAGTACTGGACAGAAAGTAAAGATCATGGGCCCCAACTATGACCCTAAAAAGAGTTCAAAGACTGATTGTTATGAAAAGAGCATCCAAAGGTAAGTATTGTCACTGTATTTTTAACCTCCTAGATGTTTATTCTTGTGATCTCATACAATGAAAACTTAAAGATTTCAACAATGATTGGGTATTTTGGTAAGCTTATGACCAAGAAAAGGAATAAAATCTAATTTAATTTTTCTTTCTAGAACTGTTTTGATGATGGGTAGATATGTAGAAGCTATTGAAGATGTACCTTGTGGTAACATCTGTGGTTTAGTTGGTGTTGATTCCTATATTGTCAAGACTGGAACCATTTCCACCTTTAGCAAAGCCCACAATATGAAAGTAAGTTGTTTTCCAACTTTTTACTTGCCTAATTTGTAAGCAACAAATTCCTGTACTCATTTCAATGCTAAAATCTACAGTAATAGTATTGTTTAATGAAATGAATAACCTTAGTATTGCTTACTGAAATGAACTACCCGTACAAATCTGTCTTGAGCCTGTTTGTTTTACTAACTATGTATTTACATTTAACTGAGAACAAATTTTCTTTTAGGTCATGAAATTTTCTGTCAGCCCTGTTGTACGTGTTGCTGTTGACTGTAAAAATCCAGCTGACTTGCCTAAATTGGTTGAAGGATTAAAGCGCTTGGCTAAATCAGATCCTATGGTTCAGGTAATTATATATATATTATAATTAACATGACATGGCAGAGTGTAGAACTAGTAATTTGAACCTTCAGGCAAATCTTATTAGCTTATCAGTAATATTATGGATGTCTCTTCCTCAATTATATCCCTTCCTAGACATATCTTTCATTTTCTGTATTGGTCTTTTCTATATAAAGCATAGTCTTGCTAAACGGCGAGTCGTATTTTTGACTTTCAAACACTCATAATTATGGCTACACAGGGATTTGAAGGTTTAAATTTTGAGGGAAACTTGTGAAAATTATTATGGATTAAAATAGCTAAAAAATTCCAGGTTCTGAGACAAAAATTTGGTTAGTCGAATAGTTAGTTAACATATCCCTTTAAAAATTGCATGTTCAGATATGAAGATGATTAATTGTTATTTTAGTGTCTTACAGAAGAATCTGGTGAACATATAATAGCTGGAGCTGGGGAATTACATTTAGAAATCTGTCTGAAAGATTTGGAAGAAGATCATGCATGTATCCCATTGAAGAAATCTGATCCAGTTGTATCGTACAGAGAAACAGTATCAGAAGAATCAAATCAGACCTGCTTATCAAAATCTGCCAATAAACACAATCGATTATTTGTTAGAGCTGCTCCTTTACCTGAAGAGTTAGCTCAAGCTATTGATGATGTAAGTGAATTTTTATCTCTTTATTTGACTTTGCTCAATTTAATATAGAAAATATCTTCGTTGATTAAGTTTTTGTGCTGTTTTCACATTCTCGCTCAAAATGTGATTTCTGAATTGACGAATTCAGTTGGTAGACATGCCTTCAGTGTGATGTCGGGAGCCTAGTGAGTTAGATGTTTGCTCGCTAACCTGAAAATCCAGGGTTCAATCCCGACAAGGGTCAGTGATGCAGGTCAGAGGGGCAGGCATGGAAAAAGCGTCTATTCGTTCGGATTGGACAATAAATAGGTCCCGTGTGCTATTGTCTGTACACGTTAAAGATCCCTCGTCAGTTGGAAATCGGAAAAAAGAGCAGGAAAAATTTCCCTCATTGCACACTGCATGACAAACCGAGGCCCCGTGTGCTATTGGCTGTGCATGTCAAAGATCCCTCGACAGTTGGAAATCCAAAATAAGAGCAGGCTAATGCCGCTGTACTGGCAAAATTTCCCTTATTGCACACTGCATGGCGTTTGCCCGTCCTCAATTAGCCCATATAGGTGCAGAAAAGCAGGACATTAAACTCCATTTCAGTGTGATGTCCTTACATGTACTATGAAACTTTAGTTTATGAATAGGATTAATTACATAAACAGGACTATGAGACAAGGTTATTTGTTTTAAGTTGTTTCTCTCTTTTTAGGGTGATATTACTCCAAGACAAGAATTCAAAGCAAGAGCTAAAATATTGGCTGAAGAATATAAAATGGATGTTGGAGAGGCTAGGAAAATATGGGCATTTGGACCTGAAGGAACTGGACCCAATTTTCTTATGGATTGCACTAAAGCTGTACAATATTTGAATGAAATTAAAGATAGTTGTGTAGCTGGATTCAACTGGGCCACAAAAGAGGTGTGTAAATAGTTGATTCAATATATAGTGAAGGTCAAAAGTTGGGACATTACTTTTGGCCCACCCGATACAAGCAAATTTTGACAGTCTTGTGCACAGAAGCAAATTTTGACAGTCTGTTCACGGAATGGTGCACTTGTGGTTCCTCTGCTTAATTCGATCATTTCATCTAGCACTGTAACATGGCTTTGGGTAAAAGTATGAAAAAGGTCGCATAACATCCCAATATTATCCTTAAAAAAATCCAGATGATTTTTAAGAGATTTACATAAAAACAATTTATAGTTTGACAGTCCGGCAATGTTGTTTTACTTCTGAGGTTTTCTGCTGAAGAAAAAAATGATCGGCTCCATTAACTTGCGCAATATTGATGCTGTTTTATCATTGGCTCAATTAACTTGACCAGCACTTGGTTGTAATAAACTAGTAAAATTACAATAAAAAAAAATTGAAATCTACATTTGATAGCAATTCAGTTTGAGATACCAGTACAAATGTTGGTCAGTGTTACAATGATTGTCTTTAAAATAGTTAATTTTAATATTTTAGGGAGTTATGTGTGAAGAAAATATGAGATCAGTTCGATTTAATATTCTAGATGTCACATTACATACAGATGCTATACATCGTGGTGGTGGACAAATTATTCCAACAGCTAGAAGAGTATATTATGCCTCATTCTTAACGGCTCAACCAAGAATCTTGGAGCCTGTATATTTAGTTGAAATTCAGGTATGCAACCTTATTTTAATGTGATTTGAAAAATAATTGGCATTAGCTATTATTTTATTTTTTTAATATATTATGTTGGTATAAAAATGAGAAGGGAAGGACACTTATTTAGGGCTCAAAATTACAAGTTGAGTTTTCATTGGTCCAAATTTGGGTTCATAAAATGTCGCCAAGATAAACATTTTTCTATTTCATTTTATTGGACCAATGAAAATTCATGTGTAATTCGTCCCAAAGAAAGCATACAGACGTTGGCCTACAAAGAAGTTCAAACCATGTCCGCTCTGCTTGGAACATAAAAAAATAAGAATTACTCCATCGGTAAAGACTTGACTGTTTTTCAAGGCAAAGAAAGGCATCAAATTTCTATTTCAATTTTGACCTGAAAATAAGTGTCTTTCCCTTCTCATTTTTTCTTACCACCATATAACAATATTTGAACAAACAACTACGGGCCCCTGTGACTGGTATTGAATGGAGTTTTATGTCCTACTTTCTGGGGGGGCAAACCGAAGAAAAATCCGAAGGTATCATCTCGACCCATGCTGGGATTGAACCCTGGACCTCCAGGTTAGCGAGCAAGCGTCTAACTCACTGAGCCACTGCGACTCCGGAAAATATACTTAAAGAATTTCTGAAGTAAATGTTAAATTGTTTTCTGTATAAATGTGAACAAAATATTTAATTTTAAAATTAGGTACCTGAATCTGCCATGGGTGGAGTATTCTCTACATTGAATAGACGGAGAGGTGTGGTAAATGAAAACAACCCAGTCGGAACCACACCACAAGTAAATGTTAAAGCTTTCTTACCTGTAAATGAATCCTTTGGTAAGTGAAATTTTTTTAGATGTTCATGCTAGTTGTTGGAAATATGTTTAATTAATTGAAAGACAAAAAGGGTTTGCAATGAAATTAAACGTCCTCCTTAATCAGTTATTGTATTTTTTTCTATATCAGACAAGTATTGATTTAAATTAAATAAAAAAAAAATAAACGGAAACAAAATGTAATCTTAATAAGAAGGTTGCTGCAATGATTATTTTTTCCTTCAAAATTCAAAATCAAAGCTGCCAGTGGGTATAGTATATATAACCTTGCCTGGTAAGCTACCTGTAAGGTAAATGTTAAAAAATTATTAAAATCTGAACTTTGTTCCATTTTAGGTTTCACTGGAGATCTTAGATCTCAGACTCAAGGAAAGGCTTTTCCACAATGTGTATTTGATCATTGGCAGATTTTACCTGGTGACCCCATGGATCCTACTTCCAAACCATACGCAGTTGTTGCTCATGCTAGAAAACGTAAGGGTCTCAAAGAAGGTATTCCACCACTGGAGAATTTCTTGGATAAAATGTAAAGGATAATGGACTGAAACTTGATTTCACATTAAAGACTTAAGTGCTTAACTATTTAGTGCTAGAAAAGATACAAAGTTCAATTCATCTGTTTAAACTAAGCATGGTATTTGGGAAATGGCAATTGACAAATTAAAATTACGCAAGGGTAAACCTTGAAAAGAAATTCTCAGTTCTTTAAAAGCAAATGATATCTATTGTTATGTATAAAGTTAATTTAAGAATAAACAGTCCTCAAGTAAAATATGAATTTTCAATCCCCACATTGTTGATGTACAGATATGCTGATATGAGTGCCTAATGTAGTGATGCAGACCATTAAGGGGTGGTCCAGTATGATTACCGGAAAGGATGGTTCTGTCGTCGTCAAATTTATTTTTCTAGTATTTCTGGGGAATGTTCAGAATTTTCGAGGTTCAATTTGAACCTTGAATATATCGGGTGTCGCAATAAAAACGTCCCCAAGGTTGACGGTAAGTATCTCAGTTGTTGTTGGACCGATCTCTATCAAAATTCTCATAGAATTACTTCAACATGTCCTTGTCAGACCCTGAAAATATGAAAGTCATCAAATAAAAATTGTACTTGAAATGCCAGTATCAAAATAGCATGTCAAAAAAATTCAGTATCGGAGCAAACTTAACATTTAAACCTGTGTCTATTTTGCTTTCATCTCATTGAACACCAATAGCATTCATTTTCCATCCTGAAATGCTCTTGCCGATCTCATAAGATATTTTTTCTCCCAAAAATCAACCTTCCTGCCTTTCAATTCCTGTTCATCCAGTTTATTCCACTGATGATGGTAATACTCCGAGCAGTTTGGGATTCTCTTAAGAAACGGGTGTACTGCACTTGGGTTAGAGGGACACACTGATTAAACAGGAACTGAAATGCAGGATGGTCGGTTCTCGAGTGGTACCTTTAGGTGAAATCCGTGAGAGTTGATCAGGATGGAAAATGTTTGATGCGGTGAAGGCACAATGATCACAAATTCAAATATGTAATTTTCTCTGATATTGAATTTTTGAAATTTCATAATCCCTTCAATTATATCCCTATCTACATATTTCTTTAATTTGTATACGCCCACGTGAAGCGTATATTGCCGTCGCCCATGTTTGTCCTTCCATAACTGCGCTACACTCTACAACAGGCCTTCTCAACTTGTGGCACTAATGTTTGTGTGAAAAATAAAAAATATCGGTGCAAAAAATAATAAACCTAACATTGGACAATTTCGCCTCCCTTTCTGATACTGACTTTCAGAATTCTGAAAGTTTTACCTGAAAAAATCCAGCCGTTAATTTTGCTAAAAACATGCTAAAATTGGACTCTGATAGGAAACTACTGAACAGATTTGAGTAAATTAACGCCGAATTGTAGAGAAAGGTCCCTCTTGAATATTGTAAAGGTTTCAGCTAGAAATATTGAGCCATTTAAAGGGCAAACACCAAAACTAGGTCAAATTGCTTAATTAACAATAAGTACTCCCTGTTTGTAATTAACCCTTTAAAACCAAATTCAGTTTGATCAAGAAGGTATAGAGATACAATAAACATACTTTAAAAATACTCTCAGGTAGCATTTACATTTTTCAAAAAAGCAGAATGGCCCTTTAATGAACACATTTCCTAACAAATGCATTTTCCACATTCTCTTTCACCAGGATGTAAGTTGTTACAGTAATTAACCGGAATGATCTATCATTAGGGTTTGATCACACTACAAGCAGAGCAGGGCGGACCGGCGCAGCGCAGAACAGCGGAGAGCGGAGCAGCGCGGTAAAGCGCTCACATATAAGCAAAGCAGGGCTGCCTGTAATCAGTCATTAGCTTATATGGAAGATTTTGTGCCTGCATTCTGGGTGACTTTTTTGCCACATAGCAGGTCGTTCAGGCTAAAACCCGATGAACTCCTCTACATTTATCTGAACAAAGACAAAAAATATTATTTTCAAACGAATATGAAATTTATTTTTGTTATAACCAAATTACCTTTTCTCGACTATAGACTGTTATATTTTGTTAATTGTACCTGAACTATAGATAGTCTGTTTTTGTAGTTGGTGTTAAGGCAACAAAAAAAAATCACTTTTGTCTAAAAAGTAGACAAAAGCTAGCCGCGAGCGGAAATAAATACATCCGAATTTCCCGAGCGTATCGCTCCGCTCTGCTCTGCTCCGCGCTGCGCGCTTGCGGTGTAAACAGGTGAGTGTCTGTCCAATGAAATCCAACTATACAATAATGCCGCTACTAATCGCTCTGCTCCGCGCCGAGCTGCTCTGCTTGTAGTGTGATCAAACCCTTACAAAAGGGAAGATTTGTACATTAGCTTGTTTGAATAACTAACCTCGCCCCCACCCCCTAAAAAAATGTATTGCCCCCACAAAAAAACTTGCCAGAACAAAATTTCGCTCCATTACTCAGAATTTTACTGCACATATAACTAAACATCGAGCTCTTTGCCCAAGCCCCTGCCCCAAATCTTGCCTCCCCTAAAAAACAATATCAATTGTTGTTATTTAAATACATTTATTCATTCTACATTTTTATATTAGACAAATAATGATTAACCTTAAATTCCATGTGAAATGTCAGGAAATCGGAATCAGACCTCCAAATTTTCTAAGCGACATACCAAAAACCGACCCTGTACAAATAATTTTGAACCTGAAATTTGTCAGGAAATTGTGTTTCCAGGTGTCCTATTCTAAAAAATTTCTTGTGTTGGTTCCGCAGTACCTAGACAAATTACCCTTATATTTGTCGGGAAATGACAGTAAATGTAGTTTCAAGGTGTTGAATTCTCTAATTAATGTTCTTGAGGAGGTTCCCAAATTTCAGAAAATTTTGTGTTTGTGGGCTTCCATTGGGCGTCGGCGTCCTATATATAGAGCAGCACTGTATTGGATAACAATTCGCAAAGATTCAAGGAAATGGAGGTGGGGGGTGTACCTAAGGTACCAACAATCGATTTGTGGCGCTTCTTGCTCACTATTTTGACCAAAGTGACGCTTTAGGAAATTTTCTTGAGAAGGCCTGCTCTACAAGTTACTAAACTGGCTGAAATAGTCGCCCAAGGATGAACCCTAATGAAAATCAAAAGAATCAAAAAACATTTATTCGATTTTTAGCTCATTAGGCCTAACACTTAACGGAGTTTGAGGAAACTTGCTGACATTGCTTATTGTCACCCATGGATGATAATTAATAAAATTGAATAATACTTTATACACTCTAAACCCGGTGAACGCCTTTCGACGCCAAATTTGAACGCGTCTTTTGTAACAGTTTGGGAACGCGTCCTACGCGTTCAGTTGTATTGTGCGTTCAGTTCTGAACACTAGAATTATTTGGGGAATTTGGACACCTTGTGTTCAGACCTGAACATCTACTTATGATTTACGCGTCTTTAATGAACGCGTCTTTTGTAACAGTTTGAGAACGCGTCATTATGTTGACGCGTTCTATTTTGCAATCTGATTAAAATACAGATCTTGAAATTTGTATATCATTTTCTTTCTGCAGATTAATCCTTTCTTACAATAGAGATTGGATTAATCCACAGAAAGAAAAAGATACAAACTTCAAAACCAGAATTTTAATCAAATTGCAAAACAGAACGCGTCAACATAATGAAAGTTTCACAGTCTTGAGTCTTGTACATTTTCTTTGATGATTGGGAGAAGCTATTACTTTACATATAAGAGCTTTCACTTTTGCCACATGTTTGGAACAATCTCAGGCTGAGGGACCAATTAACACAGACATAGATAAACGACAAAATCTTTGAATCCTTTACTCTATTTATTCCATTTTTTATACAAATTTTAATTTATAGATAGGCTATGGTAGAATGTCCTTCGATTTCGAATATCTGATTCTGATTCCAATCACACCATAACTTCAAACACTAAGAGGGATGACAGGGTCAGCATGTCCTTTTAACTTGTTGAAAATCGACTGTTGGATCTTTATGTAACTTATGCTGTACTGGAATGATTTTGAATTCCGTTCCTGAAAAGATACAAGATATGAGAAGTGCATTTAGATTAAGGAAAGCATATTTTTACATAGGCTATAGGCTAAGTGCGATGCCAATGGGCTACAGAAATAGTCCAGACCATCTAGTAGGCCTAGCCTAAGCTCAGGAACAATTTCATAGCAATTTGCACAAAATTCTGCTTTTGAGTTTTGATCTTTTATAGACCATGATTCATGATTGAAATTTGTATTGATTTTAGTAGGCTTGCTTGGCTTGATCTGCTTCACCTGCTTGATCTTGATCCTTGCCTTGTTCCTTGTTGATGAGTTGATTGATGGTCTACAAAAATATGTGTCAGGTCTTCAGGACTTCAGGGTTTTGACTGATTTGATAAGAAATATAATACAAAATGTGCATACTTACAAACTCGCCATTAAGGAAAACTGTGGCATTTTTAAACACGAGCTGTTGTATAGTGTATCTAATTAACAGGATGTCTTTGAAAAGCGTTTCAAACAGTCTCCGTTTTTAAAATGGCGTTAACAGGTAGGCTGTGTGACGTCATACGTAATATGACGTGGCCTACGTCACAACGCCTGAACACCATGATGTTCAGTTGTGAACATAATAGTGTTCAGTTTTTCATGTTTTGTGTTCATATTTTATGTTATTGTAGACGCAAATAATTATAAGAATGAAATTGACATCAATGATTATAAGGCTAGCCCACAAAATGACTCATACCCCCCCCCCCCCCCCCCAATCAAATCATGGGTCACATTGATCGCAAACTGATCTTGTGAGGTCGTGGGCCTACGGTAGGCTACAATAATTACCTAAAGCGCAATTTTCAACACTTTTTATTATTATTTCGTTTAGACGAAATAACATTTTGGCTTAATTATTTCGTTTAAACGAAATATGTGATATTATTTCGTTTTAAATAATTATTTCGTTTAAACGATATAATAATAAAAGTGTTGGAAATTGCGCCTAAGGGGCTCCGTAAATAATACAGTAGTAGTGTTTCCTCGTTTATAAAGATAGCCTACTAGGCCCTACTACAATTTTAACAGTTGAGAATGCTATGCACAAGTCCATCGAGCGTAGGCCCACAGGCCATTGACTCATGCAACCTATAACATCATTTTATTGGAACTTGACTAGCATACCATATGTGTTCTAAATAAAACACTATGTTTTAGAACATGATGGTAATATAGTAGTCTAAATAGAACGTATTTTGACACCTAATGTTCAAAAAACAGAAAATGTGTCCCTTTGGACGTCTTTGGCGTTCAGAAATGAACAGTTTAGGAAATGAACGCGTCCACTTTCATGACTTTGAACACCTAACGTCAAAATATGAACACCTAACGTCAGATTTGAACACATGGTGATACAGAATGAACACTTAATAGGTTGATTTAGAACACGAACCATTCAAAAATTTACGCGTCAGGCGTCAAAAGGCGTTCACTGGGTTTAGAGTGTATGAATTTCTTACTGCCCTTGTCCTTCAAAACAGATAAATTTGAGGTTGTAAATACTCTAGAAGACACAATTCTCGATTAGATTTTAATTAGATTCAAAAATTTGATACTAGTTATTGCATTTCTTCTTTGAAATATGTAAGATTTTTGGTGGTCAATGGTAGGCCATTGACATCTCTAGACTGCAATACTCAATCGTATATACGTCGGCCATTTTCTATCAATAATAACCTCGTATGCAGATAGAAGAAAACCTTCCAATGCCAATGGCCGGAAGGAGATTACGCAATAAAAAATAGTTCTGTTTATGGGTTGTTAGTTACCTCCCTTGCACATTATCCTTATAGATAGGAAAAGTCTGGATGTCAGAGACTTTTCAGATGACGTCATCAATAGAGACAAAAGTAGTGCGATTTATCCGCCTGATGCCTACGAGGTTATTATTGATAGAAAATGGCCGACGTATATACGATTGTGCAATACTATATAAATCTGATTATATTGTTTAGCCATTAGCCTTGATGCTGGCATTGATGCTTGGGTAGAGATGTCTCCGTGGTACTTGCCTCTTTAGACATCTATATTTGTCAATTAGTTACCCTTGGGCTGTATATGGTGTAATTATTTTACAGCCAACCTTTGTCCCAATATATTTAAGCCTCAGAATCTAGAATTTTTTAGTTTTTATACGCCCACATTGAAATGTCCGTCGGTCCACAATTGGCTTGTGAACGCAATAGAGACCACAGTTTTGCTTGAATTTGAATACAATTTTATGTGTAGGATTATATTCAAAAGATCTTGGACAAGTTCGAATTTGGGTTCGATTCGACAAAAAATCACGGAGTTTTACACCCAAAATATGTTAAAAATGGCTTGTGAACGCGATAGAGACCACAGTTTTGGTTGGATTTGAATAAAATTTTGTATGTAGGATTATATTCATAAGATCTCGGACAAGTTCGAATTTGGGTTCAATTCGACAAAAATTCACAGAGTTTTACACCCAAAATGTGTTAAAAATGGCTTGTGAACGCATTAGAGACCACAGTTTTGGTTTGATTTGAATAAAATTTTGTGTGTAGGATTATATCCATAAGATCTTGGACAAGTTCGAATTCCGGATCGCTTCAACAAATATTTACGGAGTTTTACACCTAAAATATGTTAAAAATGACTTGTGAAGGTGATAGAGACCACAGTTGTGGTAGGAATTTAATAAACTTTTGTGTGTAGGATAATATCCATAAAATCTTGGACAAGTTTGAATTCCGGATCGATTCGACAAATATTTACAGAGTTTTACACCTAAAATATGTTATAAATGACTTGTGAACGCGAAAGAGACCACAGTTTTGGTAACATTCCTTGATATATTGACAATTTATGTAGAAGTGGGCGTATATTGCTAGGCAACCACTTGTTTTAATCTGTAATAATGTTCACATCTCTCCCTTGAAATTGAAATCAGTGTTTGAAAGTCAAAAATACAACTCTTATTTCATTTAGGCTCAAATCAACCTTTGAAAAATGCTGAACATTCCGCTTTAAGTTAAGTGCAAGATAGCTGTGGAGTCTATTACCAAAGAATAGACATTAGTTTAATGGGGTAAACTGAAACGTTATATTTGCAAATTTTAATTTACACTTATTTATATTCATCTAAATTACACAATAGAGAGCAATTGTCCTGCCAATAACAGAAGACATTGATGCAATACAAAAAATAATTTTTAATTTAGCACAAACTGATGGGATTGGCTATCCCACAATTTATATTGACACACACAAGATATATCAGACACACCTGGTAATCAACTAAGAAATATCCTGCCTCACTAAGCTGCTATATACGGCTGAGATCATTGATTTGGTCATTATTAACTTTCAAAACTTACAACACATTAGATAAAGGTACATCTTCCTCTAACTGACTAGAAGTTTTGTATTTTGATTCATTAATTTGATCTGGTAGTGGCTGACCCACAGTCTCTATCATAAATAACATTAACAAACCACAAATAAAGGCAAGAACTCCAAATACTGCAAATGGTATAGGCTTCCATACTTCACCCTGCAAAATAATCATAGGATGTAGTCATATTTACTTTGTAAACATCTTGGTGGTTTAGATCTCCTTAAAGGGATTGTAAGCAGGTTTTCTAACTTTAGTATGTGTATTGTGGGCACTGAGAGCATCAGTTTGCCCCATTTAATTTTCATTCAGACACCTGCGGCTTCAGCAATTCTGAAACTTAGTATTTGATAATTTCATTTTACGCATATTTTGAGGGGGTGACGTCATTCAACCCATAGTTTAGTGAAATTTACTGGAACCACAGATATCTGATTGAAAATTGGAATGGTGTCAATGTTATAAGTGACATTATAAAGGCTAAGTGGTTAATTTTAAAAACTTACTAAGAAAACTAATTGAGGAGCCACTATTCCACCTATTCTAGCAAATGTTGAACAAGCTCCCACACCTAAATTTCTGGAATAATAAAGAAAAAATGCTGATAAAAGAAATTGAATTTTGCTCCTGATTCTAAAGTAATCTTGAAGAACATGTATTGTGACAGTCATTGACAGAGCCAAAATTTAACATCATACAATTTACAGACCAAATATTCTACTGGCTCTATCTATTAACATCAGCTTGAATACGGGTTTTGACATGGTCTTGTTATGGGAATGGAAATGAGGTTTACGCTATTTATGTCTGACCAATCACATCGCAAACAGAGCGTGTATCACAAGTGATTTGATTTGCTGAAATTTTGCTACCAATACTGCAGAACCAATTTTGATTGGACAATATTTAGCTATGAATACAAAATTTTTCTCACTTGGTTAACCATAGCCCTGAGAAAGTATGATGAATGGGGGTGTGGTTTGGACACGATAATTGTCTATCATGATTGAGTACTAATGTTAGTCTCGAACATTGACAAATGTCATGCCAAATAATTAAAGGCCTAAAGCATCATGCTCTTTGAGTGACAATTCCAATTCAGTAAAAGCAATCTACTCTACAAGTAAAGATTGTTTATTCTACTCCACAACAAAACAGACCTGAATTATATTTTGTGAAAAATATCTAAACCTTCTTACCTAACAACAGTAGGGAATGTTTCAGCAGAGAAAACCTGAACAGCAGCCCAGCCTCCAGCAATACCTGATTTACCAATCATAGCTAACACTAATATCAATATTGGCATTGTTTCTGATTTTTCTACAAAAATATAGAGCTACAGATCAGGGTTGGTTTTAACCTTTGAATACTGTTGCAATACTAACATCAGTCAAAAACTAAGAAAGTAATTGCATATTCAAGATTTTGGGCAATAACTCTGCTTCTAACAGTCAAAAATAGCTCAAATTCAAACTTGATCTTCGTTTTATGAATATGTATACATGTACACATACCAAATTTCATTTGATTCCATCACAAAATCTAGTTTTTAGAGCGTTTACCAGCAAATGTTGACGGACGGACAGGGGTGCCGACAATATATGAATAATAATGCAGGCTAGCTACAAGGAGTATTATTATACTAAAGTGAATAATAATGCAGGCTAGCTACAAAGAGTATTTTTATATAACTCTTTCATCCTTAACATAAATCAACAGCTAATGTTGATTATCGCTCTAGGTAGAAGATCTTTATTTTTTACTCCAGATTCTTAATATTTCCTGAAAATCTGTTTAAACAGCAAATTTCTAACTTTATGACATAACTTACCTAATAAATCAACTACCAATATAGATAAACAAAATAAACCAGCAATTAACATCATCATAGCTACAGTTTTACGTCGCCCAATTTTATTATTGACAGCTACTACCAATATTAAAGCAGGAATTTCAACCAATCCAGATATAAACACATTCAAATAGCGATTACCAGATAAATTTCTTGTATTAAAGTTTAAACCATAGTATACTGAGCTAGAAACAAACCTAAAATAATATCATTATTTATCAATTTTGATTCACACACTAAAAAATCTTTTCAGACTTGAATTATTGTAGACACAATAAAAGTTTGACCTGAAAACGAAAAGTAAGAAACATCTTTTTATATTTTACAAGGATATCAAAATAAGGTTCTCAGATTTGATCAATAAGAATATATATTCAAAAATACAAACAGAATCAAATAAACCCATAAAACTATGTAACTTTCCATATAATTACAGGTTTTTATTGAAAAACGCTTAAAATTTGATCAAGCGTTTTTCAATTATTATACGCCCTCATCTCTCTATGAGGACGTATATTGTCGTCACCCCTGTCCGTCCGTCCGTCGGTCCGTCCGTCCGTCAACATTTGCTCGTAAACGCTCTCAAAACTAGAGTTTTTGACGGAATCAAATGAAATTTGATATGTGTATACATATTCATGAAACGAAGATCAAGTTCGAATTTGAGCTATTTTCAATTGTTAGAAGCAGAGTTATTGCCCTTGCCCCAAATCTGTCGGTCTGTCAATCAACATTTGCTTGTAAACGCTCTAAAAACTAGAGTTTTTGACGGAATCAAATGAAATTTGATATGTGTATACATATTCATAAAACGAAGATCAAGTTCGAATTTAAGCTATTTTCGATCGTTAGAAGCAGAGTTATTGCCCTTGCCCCAAATCTTAAATATGCTATTACTCTCTTAGTTTTCAACCAATTTTGATAAAACTTTAAATGGATGTTATTGGACCTAAATCGCAAGGTTTGAGAAAGTTTAGTTTACTCCTAATTAAATTTAAGACTTTTTCGTTAGGCGTATTTGGCCGTGGTCCACTATCTTTGTATATAAACATAGTTTTCTCGATTTATCAGATTATTTAGGTAATCTGTTTTATAGTTATGCCACCAGGTAAGTCCCCTGATGAATATAAACTCCTCTTGACCAAGTCTTTCTTTAATGAAGGTTTTTGAGCTATTTCACGAGAGAAAATATTTTGTTATCATCGTAAAATATTAGTTAGATGATCTGCCACTTGATAAATAAATTTGACACATAGTACTTTCAGTACCGTACTTACCAACTATACATTAATATTAATGTGCCTTTAGCTAACTTCCATGAACTAAAAAGATGCCAGTAACTATATTTCTTTGATTCTTGCTGTCTAATTTTTTCATTCTGGAATTAAACGTTAAAAACGTTTTGACATTTTTCTTCATGGTTCATGGTCACCCCAGAATTTAGACTGGCCCGGTCTTGGCACTTTGAAATTTTGTATAATGTTACAGGGTGTGGATTAAGGTATAGACGGGGGAATGAAAGGGTCCCTATTGCCAACTCAAATCCCAAATATCTTTCAAAATGCACCAAATTGATGCCATTTTCCATTTTTTTCTTTAGTGCAAGGACCTTCTGTTTGGGCTTGCATTTGCGGCACTTAGCGACGTACTTGGACTCTACAAACCATCCTAATTCGTCCCCCAAAAAACTTTGGACAAATCTACACCCTTGCTGTTAACTATTATCAAGTTTTTGCATTTGCAGCTGATGGACTCATCCTCATTAGCTCAAACATGTTCAGAAAAGTAGGATGTAAACCTCCATTTCATTTTTCATTTTTTCAGTTGATGTAGTTAAATTTTAGGTAACTGTAGTAACCTACTTATTACAATGAAGCTTAAATCTAAGCTTATAACAATGGTTCCCAACCTTTTCCAAAACGTGGCCCAAATTGATAAAACTCCTGGAGCGCTGGCCCCCTGTTCATTACCAAACTAGCCAACATGGCCTAATCACAGATTTTTTACAGATACAATTCTGCAAAGATGTAAATATGATTTTTTTCATTTTACAGAGCCCCATGGCCCCCAGACAAATGCCCCACATGGCCCCTAGACAAATGCCCCACATGGCCCCTAGACAAATGCCCCACATGGCCCCTAGACAAATGCCCCACATGGCCCCTAGACAAATGCCCCACATGGCCCCCAGATTGGGAACCACTGATCTATAATTTATATCAGGCACAATGAATAATCAATTTCTAACCATCATGCATTCTTTTAATCTGTCAAAATCAGGAACTGGTCTTTTATTACAGATTGCCATAGATTTTAACACCAGATCAGCTTCTTCTAATCTTCCTCTATTTACCAACCAACGTGGGCTTTCAGGTATAAACCTTAATATAAATTTCAAACATATTAGTTTAGGCATTTCAAAATATAGATTATCAAGCAAGGTAATATACCGCTACACTCGAGAGGATTAATTCGGCACTAGTATTCTTTGAATGAAGCAAATTGATGCTATTGATACACTTAGAAAGTTAATTTCTTTAAATAATGTAGCCTTATGAGAACATTAGCAAACACCATTTGCATCTAAACCCCAAAAAATATTCTTTGAAGACTTTGAGGGAGCCGTGGTGGCTCAGTGAGACGCTTGCTCGCTAACCTGAAGGTCCAGGGTTCAATCCCGACATGGGTCGAGATAATACCTTTTGATTTTTCAACCCTGTTTCCCCCTGTAGGTCGGAGGGGCTGACATGGTAAAAGCGTCTAGTTGTTCGGATGGGACAATAAACCGAGGTCCTGTGTCCTATTGGCTGTGCACGTAAAAGATCCCTCGACAGTTGGAAATCGAAAATGAGAGCAGGCTAATGCCCCGGTCCTGGCAAAATTTCCCTCATTGCACATTGCATGGCGTTTGCCCATCCTCAATTAGCCCATATAGGTGCAGAAAAGCAGGACGTAAAACTCCATTCATTTCATTTCATTTGAAGACTTTGAAATATCTGTACTAGCAAACGTTTATATTATAATTCCAAAATATTTCAACCTACCACCAAGTAAATAAGAGGGGAATGCTAGATACAGCTGTAGCCATTGTAAGATATCTCCAGTCACGCAATAGGTACGCCCAGAGAGCTAAACTAGCTAAACCCACAGCCCAGAATCCAATACAACCACAAAATGTCCTCCATGCTGGTGTTACAAATTCTAATGGTAGAACAAAATTTACTACCAATGTACCTTAAATGAAATGAAAAGTTGAAAAGATATGATTCACAGATTTCTAGTAGGAGCCATAAAGAAATGAGCATGGCATCAAAAAATATTTCTTATCTTGTGATAACAATGCAATCAGCTTTTTTATTGTCCTCAAGTCCATTAAATCGTACAGAGGTTTTCTAAACTTTGTATGTGTATTGGGGACACTGATAGCATCAATTTGCACCATTCCAATTTCCATTCCAACGTCATAAAACATGTTAGTTTTATTGGAATTGCAAGAATCACAGATGTCGGAATGGAAATTGGAATAGTGTCCCGATACACATACAAAGTTTTAAAAACCTCTTTTACTCTTCTTCAGTTCACTTACCTCCTACTAGAGCTCCAATAATCAAACGAAGAGCAGCATAAAGTTGCCAAGAGGTGGAGAAGGCACTTCCAAACCAGAAAATAATAAGTAGAAAGAACTCTATAAATAATATTTTTCTCCGACCAAAATAATCAGCTAGCTGGCCGGTAATAATAGCACCAATCATAACTCCTGCCATTTGTATAGAGGTAATTAGACCTGGTATCATACTCTTCGCACACACTAGATTCCACTAAAATTGAAAAAAAAACATTTAAGTTTTTTAATACTGGTACTTGCCTGTTGACTTTGTTTAATTGACTTTGGCAGAAATTGTACAAGCAATCTTCAATCGGAATGACATTAATAAAAGTAAACTTAGAAATAAGCAACTTTGCCAAACTCTTACATACTGGTACCGGTAAGCATTTTGTATTCAGGGGGTTTCTATTACATGTATATATATATAAGCTTATATTGTTTGCACTTATAAATACACTGTAAATATAGAGACAGAGATGAATGTAAACAACTGCATAAGAGCTCTATTGATAAAAAAATTGGGCAGTGTAAAAGAAAATATGTGGGCATCAAATCTTGTTTCTTGAAATAAGGTCAACACTTGATGTGTTTGTCTTCTGTAAATAAAGTTATGATTTTTTTATAGTAAATATCATTACCTACCTCACTAACTATTGAAGTAAATTCTTCTGAAAATGAGATTCCACTGCAAATAGATCCATCATTCTCACACAACACACTACTTGAAGAATTCAAAGACACATTACAATTCCAAGCTGGTTTGGCAGCAGTAAATATTGGCAAAAGCATCGCCCATGCCAATGGAGTTTCAAATAAGGATACTAATACAAAAATAAGAATTTGATATGGACCAAATGGTCGGAGTTCAGTAAGAATCTTTTCAAAATCTGACATGGCTACTTTGGTTTAAGAAACTTCAGATCAATTTTCCATTTCTGGCCGAGATTCAATTCTATTCTGTCATGATAGTAATTAGACAAGCTTCTGAAAATAAAAATAAAATTGATAGTTGTCAAAAGCAATAATTATAGAACAAAATTTCAATTATTAACCATAGATATTTCAAAAGGTAAATAAACTTCAGCAACTGTTTCATTACTACCTTGATCTAAAGGGAGATTGTGTGCTAACTTAGGAAAAACAGTTAGTGAACTTGGTGTACGTGCCTTTAACATCAGACTATTTAAGAACTTCAACTAAAAATCCATGGAAATGCTGAGTATAAATGAAAGTAGCCTAAAACATCTGTAGTCTTATGATTGAGTAACACAGGTATTATCTTTTTATACCATTAATTTCAATCATAAATAATTTATTAGACTCAACAGCTTGCTAACTACTATTCAATTAAAAACTTAATATATATGTGTTTAATAAACCAGTCCAAATCCAACTTAAATTGAGTCTGAAAACTAAGAAGATTTCCAACATTCAATAAGGATACCAATGCAAATACAAAGTATAATACTTAGAATGCACACTTGTTACAAACTAGGTGGTATTGAACCTCTGAATCTGAATATGTATGATGCAGAGCCTGTTACAGCATATAGGCCACCGAGAGAGAGTGCTCTGGGTCAATAGAAATACACAGTTTAATGATTTTGCATTTGGATAGGTCAAAGAATTGTTTATGTTATTTAGGATGTAGCCCTTGTGATAAATCGAATCACTATTCTGATTACATGCGTTTTGAGTAAAAACAAAGTCAAAAATTTCATTTTTGATTTTTTGATGTGAACTTTGAGAAGTTATTCATTACTAATGTTACATAACTTTATGTAACAATTACAATCCAAGCAAGGTAGTCTATGTTATCACCACTCAACAATGGCAGGTTTTATCTAACTGTTATCACTATCAGTATCAGTCAGCAAGATATCTGTATTCACCTTCAATCCGTTAGGTCGAGATTATTTCACTCTCCTCTCATATCTTGTCAACTGACAGACTGGCATACCGTTGGTATTTATATAGATAGCGATGACAGAAATATTACTAATTGTTGTGAAATCAATGACAAATATCACACCATTTTCACGTGTTTACGTTGATGTTGCAAAATGTAAACATCCGGTTTGAAACTACAGTACTGCCAGATTTACGGCCGATCAAAATTCTAACTGTTTTAACATTAGGCCTAGTGGTCAGTTGTCAGTATCAACAATCTGTTAACCATTGCTGTTGTTGTCAGTGTCAAGTGGGCAACAATCCACCACCCGGCTATTTTTATATTGTGAAGATTATTCAGCATTCATAAATTTTCCACTTCTTGCGAACACTAAGATATTATGCTTCTCTCAACATTTCGGACTACTAGGGTCATAAATCTGGCATGCTACTATTTTATTATAAATGCAGTGAGTCAGTAGGTATTACCAGTGAGTTTCTGAAAGTTAAAACCAGAATATCGTATTACTCCTCGGAGTAAAAAGATGCATTTTACCTGTCAACAGAGTGAAATATCGTTGACCTTCTCCTCCTTTCTGTAAAGACTGTCTCCATAACAGAATAGACCTTAGTCCGAAAAACTCTGCAACGGCAGGTTTTATCTGACTAGCTAATAACCCGAGGACAACGGCAGAGGGTATAAACACGGTAACTATTCAGGTGTATTCCGATGAAGTAGGCCTACTTTGAATTCCATATGCGATTTTCGCGCAGTCCTTCTACTCAAGTTGATCCTCGAAAATGCTGAATGTCCACCTTTAATTCTTTACTTACAGAGTCTTTTGAGTTAGTGATACCTTGATGTATGTGTGAATGAAATGTAAGACGACAAACATTAAATCAAAATTATAGAAATCAACATTTTCAAATATGTTATGATACAAAACAAAGTGAACGCTTTTCTAGTTCGAATTTTTCGTATAAAACATTTTTTCGGTGGTAGACCTATATGTGTCATTGACAACAATTACAACAGGAAAATGTCCGTGTCAAAAACCAGTGGGATCAAGCCTCCTAATATATTGATTTATTCCGGCCATGACGACTCTTCTTTCTCTAGATTTTCTCAAGTGAGTAATCTCATCAGACATTGCATAAACCAAGAGGCATACACAGTTTATCATTTAAAACACGAGAACCTATTTAAAACACCATGGCAAGACAACGCTGCCTTGTTGATCCTGTCATGTGTAGAAGCAGCACAGGAAGTCGACGATGTGTTCTACAACTTTTTAAAAGAAAAAGCCAATGTGTTAAGTTTTCAATCTTCATTTGAGCGCAAATTCGTAGATGTGACAGAGTGCAAGTTGCCAACGCCGATCACACAGTTATCTTATAAAGAATGGAGAGATGTCAATCTCTTATCCTCTGGTAAAACATATCGTACAAACGAAACAATATCCTTGCACAACATTGACTTTATTGGATTCGTAACCTCCAAAGATGATGCATTAATTGCCAAAGCTTCTCTCGGTGGAAATAAAGCCACCTTATGTCAAGCATCTTTAACCAATGATTTGTCATATGAAAATTTAAGCCAATCAGAATTCTCCAAGCTGAAAGAATCGAATTCTTCAAAATTAGCCGTACTTACAGACCTGTTACGAGTTCTTGGAGTAGATTGCAGTGCAGGTGATCCCCCGAAACTAACCACAGCTTACTTATTAGCTTCAGATGATAGACAGAGAAAGGAATTCGTAGGTAGCTTCGCCAGAAAGTTAAAAGACAACTGCTTAAAAAGCAAGGGAATTGAATTGTGTTTTGATGTTCAGGAAGAGCCAACTGAGACACTGCTACCAGTTATAACCCATGCTGAAAGTGTAAATTTCGAATATTTTGATCCAGTAATTTATTGGAAAAATTTGCATAGTAAGTCTCTTGGTAGAGTTCTTTTATACACAGATGTGATACCAACAACTATGACAGTTCTTGATGGCTTCATGTTTTCAGCACCAGGAAATATCGGTGTTATTGCCATAGCTGGACGTCAAACTTCTGGACGAGGAAGAGGTGGAAATTCTTGGTTGAGTCCATTAGGATGTGCTATGTTTAGTTTACACGTTAGGATCGACCTAGACAGTCCTTTGGGACGAAAGGTATCATTCTTGCAACACATTGTGTCACTTGCTGTAGTTCAAAGTGTTCGAACTTTATCACAATGTGAAGATATACCATTGAAACTTAAATGGCCGAACGACATTTATTTCGATCGTCATATGAAATTAGGTGGAGTAATTGTTAATTCTTCAATGATGGGATCTGTTATTCATGCCATAATTGGGTGTGGGTTCAACGTGTCTAACAGTAATCCAACCATCTGTATTAACGATATCATCAACAATTGGAACAATAACCACGACACCTCTATACCCCTGTGTACCACAGAACAACTTATAGCTCGTACTGTTACCCATATTGAACAGCTGATTCAACTGTTCCAAACTGAGGGAGTAGAAGCTTTTTGTCAACTTTATTATAAATACTGGATCCATAGTGGAGATAAAGTAAAAGTAGAAAGTTTGGACTTTGCAGAGGTGACCGTTCATGGATTGGACGATTTTGGATTTCTGCAGGTGAAATTACAGGATGATAGTCTAGTGAGTTTACAGCCGGATGGAAATAGTTTTGACATCATGCACAATTTGATAGCAATGAAGAGATCATAACTGGTGGAAAAGCAAACTATCAGACAATAATTCCTGTTGGTCAAAAGAGCTGAACTTTGACCAAAAACTCAGTGGCATATTAACTTAACACATCTTTGAAATTAATTCTTGCCTACTGCGTACGGGAAATCATCTCCTCGGACATGATTATTTCGTTTGAGGATGAAGTTATCTCCTGAGACAATTTAGGTTTTTGTAATGGGTTGTATATAATAAAATACTAAAATAATAGTATTGTAATCAACGGAGACGACACAAGAGTGGTTCCTTGATATCTTTATTCGAATATGGCTGACATGGTAACAAAACCAAAGAATACAAAAACCTGCAATGTACAAAGATAGCACAATTTGTAAAACCAATATTAAAATAATCAACAAAACAATTACATCAGAATAAATGTATTAGAAAAGTATCCTATTCGTACACTATCACTTGTAATTATACCTGAATATAAATAATAATGATATGTTTGTTACAATGAAAAGAATGCATCTTTAACTCAGAGAACACTGTGCTGATTATAACATTACAGTAAGTAAATATAAGATGTTATAATTATCAAGGAACTAATTAAGATAGGCTATTTTGTAAAAACATGAAAATCAATTTAAAGATGAATAATACAGTTTGAAATATAATAGTAATATGTAATTGCAGTGAAACCTACCCCCTCAACTACACCGTGGAGTTAACAGTATATACTTATAACAGTTCACTATCTTGAAATAACATATTATCTAAACCTGCAGAACAATAATTAATATTACAAAATGTGTTCATACAAACACAATTAGGCTATATTAAAGGTATAAAACAAAAATAATAATACACAGTGTAGGAATTCATAATAGAAGGGAGACTACTCTAGCATGACTATTGTGAAAAGGAAGGCTGCTCTTGCCTAGATTGTCCCATAATTAAATGACACATGAAAATGCATATAATGACTTTAGAAATAATACAAATATGCTAAAACATTATAGAAGTATAGTATTGACTAATAATCTTAAAACTGTTAGGGGAAAGTAGTGCAAAACGTCTGCTTACAAATTGACCTTGAAAAGGGAATCCTCTGTCCTAATTTCAATAACGAATTTCTGGCCTTTAAACTATTAGCTTTAGATTTATACATGCTTAAATAAGTTCCCTGATTCCTAAGGAGGATATTTGTACACTTTTATGGCTTGGAAAATACTTGAAAATACTTACAGTGGGGAAAATGTATCAAGGCTACTGATCTGACAGATGACTCAAAATGGCAGACGACCTGGCACAACATAGGCCTAGTCTCAAAGCAAAATCACAAGACATAAAATGTCACGATAAAAAATGTGATTAAAGTTAATTAACATTACTTAAATTGAAAAAGAACTACAGAAAAATACCTTACAATGCCTAATAAAAATAATTAGATTTAAATTTAGCAAAGGGGCACAACTCTTGTCTTGCTAATAATAAGTAAGAACACAATGGTGTGTCCATCTCTTACACTCCCCTGCTTAAGGGTGGCGTCACGACACCTTAATCTAAACTTATTACAAAAGCAAAAATACTAATGATAAACCCTAAACTTAAATATAACAATATAAACCTAAACAACTTTAAAGTTATAACAACCTCAACAATATTGAAATACACTCAAACTGATAAACATATCTACACACGATTGTTACTGAGGAGACGCATCATCAGAACATGTGATTCTGCTAGGTTAGAAAAGGTTATAGCGTCAACATTCGCAGAAAGTTCATGGTTTACGACACTGCGTGGAAGTCTGTTTGGATTAGAGTGTACACCTGCATTGGTACGAGTTGTCCTCCGAGGATAGACATCTTCATCTTCTTTGCAGGGCTCCCCTGCTTTATGCAAACTTGTACTTTCAACATCTGATGGACTTTCCTCTGAGTCTAAACATGGCAATTCTTGATCATCTTCTTCATCATTATCTTCTGGGAGATTTACCCTTTGTACAGACTGCTCCTTGTCGATGTCCTCGACCCCATCAGTAGGTTGTACCTGTCCTACATCTTCAACCGCTGCCTGTACTTCTTGTACCGGTAATTGTCTCTCCATAATGATGTCTTCTTCATCGCTACTTGAACTTGATTTTTCTTCGTCGTAACTTGATGTCGATTCTCTTCTGTCCCTCACATGAATATCGCTTTCTTCTCCCACATGAATGTCGTTTACTAAAGACTTTGAGTCTAACATCTCTTTCCTGTGGACGGTTTTAGGTGGTCCTCCTTCAAGTGGTTCTACAACATACTCGTTGAAGTCTTTCTTCTCAATGACTTTATATGGTGTAGGATTCCATATATCTTGAATTTTATGTCTGCCCTGGATGTGATTTCTTAAGAAAACTCTGGATAACACTTGGATTGGTTTATTTCTTGAATTGCTGTTGATTCTATCTTGTCGCTTCAGTGCTTCTCTCTCTGTTCTCTCACTGACTAGTCTGTACACTTCTTTAAGTTTCCTTTGATGTTCTTCTGACCATTCTGTCTCCAGTTCGTCTGTATTCACTATCATGAGATCAAGAGGTATCTTTGGTTCGCGTCCAAAGAAAAGGTAATGAGGGGCATAACCAGTGGTTGCATGTGGTGTTGTGTTGTATGCGTAGATTAGTTCTGGAAGATGATCTGGCCAGTTTCTCTTCTTTTCCTGTGGTAGAGTTCGTAGTAAATTGTGAAGTGTCCTGTTGAATCTTTCAGGGTGTGCATTACCCTCTGGGTGATATGCTGTTGTCCTTGTTTTCTGCACTCCATAAATTTTACAAAGTTCTTGAATGAGCTTGCTTTCAAAGTTCCGGCCTTGGTCGCTGTGTAATCGTAATGGGACACCGAAACGAACGAACCAGTCTTTCACCAGTGTTTTTGCAACTGTTTTTGCACTTTGATCTTTCAATGGGATAGCTTGAGTGAAATGAGTGTACACATCTGTCATGACCAACACATTCTCCATCCGGTTTGGTCCACCAGGCTCTAAAAGAGTAAAATCAATGGCTAGCATTTCCAAAGGTTTCTTGGCAATAATTGATCCATATGCTGGTTTGACACATTCTCCATGTTTACCAAGTCGACATCTTTGGCATTTATCACAATACTCCTTAACTTCCTTCGCCATGAATGGCCATATACATCTAGACTGCAGTATTGCAAAAGTTCTTTCACTACATTGATGTCCGTTATCATCATGAGCAGACTTTAACACCGCTTCTTTGAGAGCTCTTGGGAGTATAATCTGTTTCACCATTTTTCCATCCAAGTTAACTTGTCTATAGAGTACTTCATCCTCTTCAATGACTTGCTTCCGAAAGCGTAGTAGTTTCCTGACTTCCCCGTCTTCGCGTTGAAGTTGACGACGTGTTGGTTTAGTCCCATTCTTCCAATATTTATAGAAGTTACTGATGTGATGATCTTCAGTCTGGAGTTTCCTTAACTTAGGAGGTGACATGTTGGTGAGGTTACTTGCTATAAGCGATGGTTGTACCCTTTCAGCTGTATGTTCTTGTGCTAGGATCTCTTGGTGTATTTTCGTGATGGATTGTCTCAAGTCTCCTGGTATTAGCGTGGACTGTGTTGTTGCATGCTCAACTGACACTTCCTCTAAACGTGTCATCTCATCTTGATGCGTTGACTTTCTACTGAGAGCATCAGCATTCTTGTTCTTCGTTCCGGATCTGTGTCGGATCTTGAGGTTGAATTGGGCAAGTTCTCCCACCCATCTCATCTCTGTAGCTCCAAGTTTTGCTGAAGTCTGTAGGTAACTTAGGGGACTGTTGTCAGTGTATACGATGCATTCTGATCCTAATAGCAAGTCTCTGTACTTGTCTGTTACTGCCCACTTTAGGGCAAGTAGCTCTAGCTTCATACTACTGTAGTGGTCCATGTTCTTTTCGTTGGGGCGTAGTGATCGACTCGAGTAGCTCAACACCACCTTCTTGCCATCCTGTTCTTGTGATAGTATAGCACCTAATCCCAGATGACTTGCATCAACTTCTAAGATGTAGGGCTTGGTGAAGTCGGGATATCCAAGGATTGGAGAAGTAGTAAGTTTCTCCTTAAGCATTTCAAAAGCGTTGTCACACTCACCATTCCATGCTTTCTTACCCAGCCCGGTATTCTTCTTGCATCTTTTGCCTGTGCCTTGCAAGAGTCCATGTAATGGTGCTGCTATTCTAGCAAAGTCTTTAATAAAACGCCTGTAGTAGCCGGCCAATCCGAGGAATCCTCTCAAATCTGTCTCTGTTTTGGGTGTCTTCCATTCTGTTACAGCACTGATCTTCTCTGGGTCTGGTAGGAGTCCGTGTTTCGAGATCATGTGTCCAAGATATCTAAGTTTCTCCTTAAACATGTGACACTTTTCAGGATTCACCTTAAGGTTGAAATTTGATAATCTGGAGAGTACCATGTCTAGACGTTTTAATGTCTCTTCCTCAGTTGATCCAAATACAAGGATGTCATCCATGAAAACTATGAGTGTCTGGAAATTCTGATCTCCAAAGATTTTATCCATGAGACGCATAAATGTTGCAGGAGCTCCTGTGAGACCAAAAGGCATCCTGGTATATTCATACAGTCCTCCTGTACCAACACGAAAGGCTGTCTTCTCAATGTCTTCCTCTGCAACAGGTAATTGGTTGAATCCATGGGCAAGGTCCAAACTGCAAAAGTACTGTGACCCTTTTAAAACATCCAAGGCTTCTTCTATCCTGGGTAAAGGATAAGCATCCTTTCTGGTTTTGGCGTTCAGCAATCTGTAATCACAGCAAACACGAAGTTTTCCAGAACGTTTGCTTACAAGTACAACTGGTGAGGCATAGGGACTTGAAGATTCACGGATGTATCCAGCATCTAAATTCTTTGCGAGGTACTCTCTAACTTCTTCCCAATGTTGAGGTGGTATGCGGCGATGTGGTACTTTGACTGGAATATTGTCTGTGGTGAGGATTCTGTGCTTCACAAGATCACAATATCCTATATCTTCTTCGGATTTGCTGAAAGTAGATTGATGTTTGTTGATGATCACACCCAATTTCGTTCTTCCCTCTACGGAAATTCCATTACCAATTTCCATTTTCTTCAGGAGATCTTCAGTAATATTGGTACATCTACTATTATCTTGGATGTTGGTGACTTTAACTTCTTCTGAACTGACGTTGACGACATCAAACATAGGTTCAAGTGTCCCTGTAGAGATAACTGCTATGGGGGTTCTTGGAGGAATGTAGATGTCATTCTCTGAAAAGTTTCCTAGTAGAACAGGAATTACACCATCTGAGTTTACTGTTACCACTGCTGGTCCTACTTGGAGTCCTTTCTCCAATGGATTTATCACCAACTGTTCTGTTATTGCTGTGAATGGTGTCTTGGACTTCATTACACTTCCTGGAATAACTTGAAGAGAACGAGCAGGTATTAATACAGGTATTTTACCAGCTACTCGAACAAGTCCTGAAATAGAATTACATTTAGATTTGGAAACTCTAGTTTCCTCATACAAAGCTAATACATTTTTCCAAACATTTGAAAAATTAATACATGAATGATTGTTATTTACAAAGTTACAAACGTCTCTAAAAACATTTGAACCGATAACACCTGGAATAAGTCTTTTTCTTTCACACATTGTCTCTGTCGTCGGATCTTTCACTATGAGAAACGCTGCTTTGAATGTTCGATTGGAAACTGAAATGTCAAATTCTACATAGCCGATGTAAGGAATGTCCATTCCATTGGATGCGGAAATCTTAATGAACGCCGACATATCTGTAAGATCTTTTTGCGAAAAGTGTTCGTTAAAAAAAAATTCAGTTAATGTTGACACTTGTGCACCTGTATCCAAGAGACACGTAACTTCCACTCCATCCAATATAACGGTTGTCACTGGACATTCACCCACAGCTCTAGAAAAGAGTGAGCCAGTAGAATGATCTCCTACCGTGTGACTCTCCACAGTAGGATTTAGAAGTTTCCCGCCTTTCTATTAGTTCCCACGTATTGAGGACAGTCTTTCTTCAGGTGTGCTGTTGAATTGCATATCCAGCAACTTCGGTTTCCAGTAGTTAGTCTTGTCGGTTTTGCGCCGGAACTCGTCACTTGATTTAACGCCTTGATGAGTTTGTCTATCTGTTCACCTTGCTGCTTAATCAACTCGGTCTGTCTATCCAATTCACTCACTGTGACTTCTTGCACCGTTGCGGATTTTGGCTTCTGGTTAGTCCCAAGCCAATTTGCTGCTCGGTCTCTGAGGTCAAAGAAACTCAGTGACGTGTGCTCTATGTTCAGTCTTCTTAATTCACGACGCAGGCCTTCATCCTTTACTGCTTCTGCCAAGCGACTCTTCAGGGTCTCTTCTCTCCTGGGTGACAACGATGAGTCAAGATCAACCATTCTGTCATACATTCCAACTAGTTTCAACGAGAATGTCACCAGATCTTCATCTGTTTGTTTAGCCGAATAGAATTTCTGTTGAAACAGAGGCAGCTGGTCTCCATCTCCGAATACTTTCTCTAATATACGAAGGATTTCTTCAGGATGTTCTTTAATGTCACTGCCACGTCCAAGAATTTCTTGTCTTGCTGCTCCGCCCAGATTTTCAACTATGAGTGAAGCAAAATCCTTGTTCGAAAGGTTTCTGGAAGATGCATGTGCTCTGACATCACTAATCCATTCCCTAAGAATGGGGTCTGAAGGCTTTTCCGATTTACCCCGGAATCTGTCGATGCGACGACTAGTTGATACAAAGACTGGTTGATGTGGTCGTTGTTGCCTGATCAGCTGATCTTGTTCATGAATCTGGTTCTTGAGCTTCTCCAGTTCTTGAGCCATATCCTGGAAAGTCTTATCATCCAAAACGTTATGTTCTGTCATTCTGGCTTTAGTGTTCTAGTAGAGGGGGCTATTCTTCAGGAATTCACTTGTCATTCTTGCCATATCCCACTTCTGACACCATGTAATCAACGGAGACGACACAAGAGTGGTTCCTTGATATCTTTATTCGAATATGGCTGACATGGTAACAAAACCAAAGAATACAAAAACCTGCAATGTACAAAGATAGCACAATTTGTAAAACCAATATTAAAATAATCAACAAAACAATTACATCAGAATAAATGTATTAGAAAAGTATCCTATTCGTACACTATCACTTGTAATTATACCTGAATATAAATAATAATGATAAGTTTGTTACAATGAAAAGAATGCATCTTTAACTCAGAGAACACTGTGCTGATTATAACATTACAGTAAGTAAATATAAGATGTTATAATTATCAAGGAACTAATTAAGATAGGCTATTTTGTAAAAACATGAAAATCAATTTAAAGATGAATAATACAGTTTGAAATATAATAGTAATAATATGTAATTGCAGTGAAACCTACCCCCTCAACTACACCGTGGAGTTAACAGTATACTTATAACAGTTCACTATCTTGAAATAACATATTATCTAAACCTGCAGAACAATAATTAATATTACAAAATGTGTTCATACAAACACAATTAGGGTATTGTTATTTGACGATCCGTTGCAAAGGTGACAATCTCTTATTTCATGCTTACATTGGGTATAGTGGCTAATGCCCGTCATTGAGATAATTTTGCTATTGATAATTACACATTTGGCAGTGGACCAGATAAGCTCAGTCCAAACGTATTGTGCCTATCCTATATTACTCGGGGACTGTATATACAGTTGATCATACAACTATACAACTTTCAAGTATCCACTGGTTAAAAATTTGCAACATTCCAACATTCCTTATGATTCAGTCTAATTAAAATCAGACCCTAATTTCGTTTCGTTCGGTTTTTTTAAAAAACCGGATTTAAAAAAAACCGAACGAAACGAAATTAGGGTCTGATTTTAATTAGACTGCTTATGATTAACAATTTTACAGCTTTACAAAATACAAAGAAAACATGTTATACAGTTAAATGAATTGCTCTTACCAATACAATATATTCCAAGTGGCTAAATAAATTGCTCTTACCAATACAATATATTCCAAGTGGCTTATCCTTCTCGGTGATGATATGTGTTTGTCTTATTCTTGACTACTGTGTGTTATAAAGGGGTGAAAGAGTCAACCATTTGCTATTGGCACCCAACAGGCATCAGTGGCGTAGCCAGGTTTTCGAAACGAATAGTAAAGATGTACCAACAGAATATATTGACATGGCGAGTGCGTAGAGAATAATGGGTGGGTCCAGGGGCCCGCCTGAGCCTGGTGGAGGTCCAGGGGGCGAAATCCCAATAAGCTTTGGTTTTTAAACACATTGCAGGAAGGCTAATTGAAGCTATATTTTGGGGGTTTTTTTTGTATGCCTGCTGCCGGTCGGCTCAACTTTACCGACGGCACTTTTTCAACCGACGGATATCAATAATGGGGGAGCAATGGCTCCCCAGCTCTAGCTACGCCACTGACAGGCATTGATAACTGGACAATAACTCGGCTTGTTATCGGGCACTCAAGGAGAGGAGATAATAATCATCGAAACTTGGCATGATATACAGTGAAGTACATCTTAAATACTTAAAATCGAAACCGTGTGTATTCTTTTTAATGCATTCAAGTTACATAATATATAATTCCAATGGACAATTATTGTCTTGCACAGTGGCGTTTTTAAGGGGGGAGGGGGAAAGCTGTGCACCTTAAGATACCAAGACAGTTTGAAATCGAACATAAGTGCACCTTAAGATACCAAGACAGTTTGAAATCGAACATAATAGTATGCTTATACCGCTGTCTGTCCTGGTAAAATTTTACTCTTGAAAGGTATAAACATTGGTTAGATATCTGTTTTGTACAGATCCATTGAATTATCCGTATTTCTATTCTGATTGAAGATTCAGTTTATATGCAAATGAAACAGGTTTTCCCATGCGTTATTAACATGTTTCTATCATGCAGCGAAGGACAATTGTCTTGCACAGCTGACGTATTTAAGGGAGTGTGGGGGGGGGGGGGGGGTAAGGAAATGGCCGAGTACGTTTGAAATCGAAAATAAGAGTATGCGTATACCGCTCGCTGTCCTGGTAAAATTTTACTAATTGTACTCTGCATGGCGTATACCCGTCTTGATTAGCTCAAACATGGATCATTCTTTTAGATATTGAGCAAATAATTTTCTGTAATGACATAATCGAGTTATGGACAAAATATTTAATTTGGTAATGGCTCGTTATACCCGCCATTATTAAGTTGTCTGCGGATTATCGAAGGATTAATATAATTCTAATCGAATCAAGGTATATACAGGATTAACCATTGGTAACCATGTTAGATTAGCAATGAGACGCGAGCTTTTATATCAGAACTGATTTAGATGTTTCATTATTTCGTTTGCTCTCTGTGAAATACTTTGGATTTGTTAACTTTACATCTGGAAAAATGACAGAAAAAGAGAAAAGCGTTACAACTGTCAGTAAAAAGATTTTGGTACGTATAATAAATGACCTAACAATTGAATGAAAATAAATTCTATTTTACTGGTGGAAGCACTTACAGTAATAAATCCACGAGTGGAATCAAAAGATGGAATTGAAGAGAGACGGTTGAATTTAATTTCCAAATTGTGGCACTATGAAATTTGAAAGTTAATCACACGATTGGTGAAACCGGACATTTGGTTTTGGTTTTATACTGAATAATAGGCCTATGATTGAGCTAGGTTACCTTTTACAACTTAATTATACGTTTTCTTTTTACAGCCAAAAGTCTACCTACAGACAGTGTTTCTGAAAATTGAGAATATTGACACACTTAAAGAACAATTCACAGCAGAAGTATTCATCAGAGCAAGATGGCGAGAAACCAAACTTGATAACAGCACACCACAGGTATGTTGAATAAAGTCTTTCTAGGCAAAGAGCCGCCCAATTTCATATAACTATGCTCAGAAATGTATAAGTGGTATCAGTTGTTCGGAAAGGATGCAAGGAAGACCTCGTTTGTGATAGCCTACTCAGCATTTATGGCAAAATATCTGTACCAATAGCTTCAGTCTATCTGGATCTCGCATTTGCATCATTATGAATCCCCATTGGATATGACTGGCTCCGTCGACCTCCTTTTGTCATCAGTTACGATATTGTGATGCGATTTCGGATATTTTTACTATTTCAGTTTATAATTGGTATAGACTGGGATAAATATTGGGATCCACGACTACAACTAGGGAACTATAAGGGTGAATTAAAGGAAACAGTGTGGAGAGATGTACAGATTGGACCTGATGGAGAAGCCTATGTATTAGAAATGAGGAGAGCAACAGGAACGTTCTATGAAAATTTAGAGCTTGAGGAATTTCCTTTTGATACCCAGGTGAGTACCTCTTCGATAGATACCCTCTTAATACATCAAGGGCTTGAACAGACTTCTTACTCTGATTTTCATCTGATCGATTTTGATTCTTCAAAAAAAATTTCTTACTAATCAAATTATGGGGGGGGGAAGCTCTTTCGTTCCCTTCTTCTGAGTTCAAGAATGGGATCCAAATGTTTTGAAATTATTTAAGCTATAATTATTTTTTCAGCATCTCTCGGTGTTAATCACCAGTGAACACCCTGTTACATCAGTGGAACTTATTGAAGAACACGAAGAAGCCAGTAGTGTATACACTCTCAACTTTGGTGATATACAAGAATGGGAAATGAGGGATTTTGTTGAATGTCGATCTAAAATTACACCAATTGAATACAGTGAGAACAGATACAAGAGACCTGGCATGTTTTTTACTTGCTTTGCCTTCAGAAAGCCTGGTTATTTCATCTGGAATATTTTAGTTGTCATGGTAATGCATTTTCATTCATTATATCAATTCCATATAAATAGAAACTTGCATAAATATTACAATTCACGATGAACACTATATGTCAATACAATGAATTGACTGAAAATGGTACCCCGTTAAAAGATGTAAGCTATAAACAAAAGGTCTTCGGATTACATACCACCTCGTCTACCCCCTGGCTTAACAATGTAGCAATCTTGATTCAAATTTAGTCTTTAATTAGGAAAGATCCCTCAAAAACATATTTTTTCATTACTTTATTTGTGACCTTGATCATGAATGGTATTCAACTTTTTATTTCAGTTCTTGATCAGCTTTATGTCTCTGGGAACATTTTCTGTGGACAGAACCAGCCATGAAACACGTCTGAGTCTTGGTTTTACACTAATATTAACAACAGTAACGTTTAAACTGGTAGCTGCTAGATCATTACCTATGATTTCATATCTCACTCATTTGGTAAGTGGAATTTCTTTCAATACCACATTTTGTTACACCCGTTTATTCAAATGGCTTCAGTCTTGCATTGACTCATGACATTGATTATCCCTTTAAAAAAAACAATTCATATCATTGTTCAGGTACATTACATACCGCGTTTATCCGTCCACCGGTACCCCGAATACCCGCTCGCTTTTTACCGGGAACGGAATAATTACCATGTAAAATTAACCATTAACCCGATTATCCGGTTTTCGCTTCCTCACACCTGTGATTGACTACCAATTATCAAATTCTATAGTAATTTATACTCTGTATTGGACCCAAGCGCAATAATGTTTATGTAAATAATTTTGTCATTTTTGGTTTTCAGGATATCTATATTTTGATGAGCACGTTGTTTCTATTTGTGGTTTGTGCTTGGCATGCCCTGATCCCTGCTTTTGGTATGTGGCCACAAACTGCTGAGGTGCTAGACTATATCATGTTAATTGGTCTCTCGGTTATTTTCATACTGATGCAGATTAGTTTTGCTGTCGCCATGATTGTCAGGGTAAGTGTAGGACTATATTAATTACAGTTGTTTCTGACCACTGAAGCTTCCAGGGCACCAGGTTATACCATGCCTAATCTGTTTAATAGATGTATTTGTCGATCGCTGTTGTTCCAATGAAACCATCTCCACAATATCAATCAAGATGCAACCTTAATGTTAACGGTGTTTTTTCTATTTCTGTCGAGGGCTCTCTGATTAGCTGTGTTCATTTGCATACAATCCAAAAAGCAAATGCAAACTTCCATGATACAGAAAAAGTGCCCAATTATGTCAATGTGTGGTTTATCACCCACCGGAAATATTTTAAGAAGGTTTCAGACTATAATATAATATGTATAATGTATAATTTCAGTCGTACAGAAACAGGCAGATGATCAAAACTAAAGAATATGATTATCAGGTGAGTGCACTAAATATACTCAAATAGTTGACTGTTAACCCTCTAGAATCAACAATTACATAGATTACGATATCAGCATCCCCTAGAAATGAACTGGAACTTGCCATCTACCAACCAACCAACCAATAGTGAGGCGGATATGTGAAAGTGGCGTGCACTTCTGGAAAGAAGCATGAACTTTCTACCATAAGGGATTTTGGGTATGCTGATTTCAAAAATTGCGGAACCACGTTGTCATGGCAACGGTTCCCGCCAAAAATTGCAAAAATTCAAAATGGCCACCACAAAATGTGTTTTCGTCTATAAAATGGCTTTAAGTGACCCGATTATGGTGTCTACACCTATATTTGTGAGGTCAAGGAATCCAAAATTAATTTACATTTAAAATAGATTACCCTGTCTCGCCAGGCTTATCTGTAACACTTGGGCCTTTTTGTTATCTGACAGATCAGCGTACGTCACAAAAATGCGAAAAGTGAACCCAGCTGAGGGTTCGAATGGATCAAAATCATCTTTATATATAAAATCATAAAAATGCAGCAATTCTATAGAGTAATCAATACTAAATCAATGATTTTTTCTTACAGCAAAAAGTGAAATGGACATTGGGTGATAGACCAAGAACAAGCAGACGTCACTTTGGACCCAGATCATCCAAACAGAAAATTGGAATAACCAAGTAATATTCTATCTATCTATATGTAAACAATTTTGTGTATATATTTCTATTTATATTTGATATATCATCCATTAAATTAAACTTATTATATTAAAAATTTCAGTGTACAGTAGCTCAACCAGATGTGGACTTACTTGGGTTGGGGCCATTTTAGTAATATTACTTTTGTGGGAAAAAAAAGCAGTTGGGTTCTATGTATTACCAGTTTATATTTGGTAGTTATCGATATATTTGACCAAAAACAAGTCATTTCAACATGTTTTAATACATATTATTTCATATTAATAACATAAGGTTCGACATCAGTTGTTTCCAAATAGTATTTACCATATTTGGGCGCTGATGTGGCCCAATAACCCATGACTGCTGTTTCCGGTTCACAACTTCCGGAATTATAATCATCATAACTATTACATTTACGACCAATAAATGTATTCTGTATAGAACTGATATATAGATGAATGGCTCTCATGTGACTACATGCAACTTGCTCTGTTAATTCTGAAATGTAATCATATTTGCAGCAAACGTAAAATTTTACTGGGATTATTTGATATAGGACAACTGTAACCGATCAAGTAAAAACAATGAGGAATCATGACTTTAATGGTATAAATAGAATACCACATAAATGTCCAGATTGAAATCAGAAACCTTATAGGCCTATACACGAGGAATGAATATATGCTGTTCTGTAAAACATATATGGACAAAAATAGTAAACTTATTATACTTACCTCCAAAATCAAATAACAAATTGGAAATATATTCCAAAAATCTTTTGTTGCAACCAGGCTGGTTTTCGCCACCATTAGGATAAAAGTCAAGGTCACCCATCGGCACCCCGGTACCCCACCCTGAATAAAGCAGTTTTATTGAAAGAAGTCATGAACACACCATTGATATCGGGCAATTTAATGACGGTTTTTCAAAATGGCGGGAAAAGTTCTATATCCGGTTTGGATTCCTGAACACTTTCATAATTTTTTTCTACATTGTCATTTGACGAGCTCTGTATAATATGGGCATAACTTACCGATTTCAAGGATAGTATCATCATCAGAGTGTATCACATCAATAAACAAAGCATCAAATAGATCCAGACGAACCAAAGTGTCATATTTGGCAAAATTGGGACCAGCGGGATCCAATCCTAAAATCATGGATAAATCAAAAATGGATAGGCTAAAACTAATGCAAAAAATTATATTCAAACCGTTTAATCGTTAATTCGTTAATTTCTTTTGAGATAATGAAAGTGGAATAGCTTGCTGATACGCTACAATTTTTGTTTTGCCAAGAAGGCAACGCCAATTTTGTCACATTTTAACTGGGTTAAAAAAAAGTCAAAAAATAAGAATAACTGATCCTACCTGAGATTCTACCAAGGAAACCAGGAATGAATCTACCAACATATCCAGCAATATGGGATCCTAAGCTATGACCAATAACATGCATATCATAATAAGATGTTCCCATTGTATCGTGGATTGTGGTCAACATAACTGCTATCATTTTACCAACCAATCTGGTATTAGCTGTAGCTTGATTGTAATTATGAGTTTTAGCTCCTTCGTGCCAGTTGACACAAATAATATTCACATCGTCCTGTTGATAAAAAATGAAATGAATGAAGTTTAACGTTCTGCTTTTCTGCACCTATGGACTAATTATTGAGGACTGGCAAACGCCATGCAGTGTGCAATAAGGGGAATTTTGCCAGGACAGCGGCATTAGCCTGCTCTTATTTTCGATTTCCAACTGTCGAGGGATCTTTAACGTGCACAGCCAATAGCACACGGGACCTCGGTTTATTGTCCCATCCGAACGACTAGACACAAGAATACAGTAGTTTAAATATTGTTTTTATATCAGACGATTATAGATTTTGATTTCAGCTACATCTAATATATTTTGATACAGAAATTAAAGTTTCTAGACCATCATTATGATATGTATTTTCTCTCAGCAAAAAAAAAACCAAGTCTTCATGACTATCAAATTCCCTTTGTAATTAAAGGTGAACCAAAGTCGAGTTTTTATTCAGACAGGCGATGCTGTTTATAGCAAGACCTATTTTTGAAAAACCTCCAATCAATAAATGATAAGTTTGCCTGTAAAAACCTGTGCGCGGTTTCTTTCAAGATGCATGTTATCTTATACTCAAATGAAAGTGTCTATACTTACTGCAGCTAAAATTGCTTTAGCCAGAGACCCAACCCAAGGATCCATGAAACTTCCATGAAATCCATGAACGATGACCACAACCCTTTTGGATGCATCGAATCTGCTGTTGTTGACAGACGAGGCATCTGTGGGAATCAAGAAATCTGGATGCTCAAGGTCTGGGTTTATTCGGTTGTTTAAAGCCAACTGAAGTCCTATTTTTCTTGGTTCCACTGGAATGTCATTACTGTTATCGTATGGTGATTTGTTATCAAAACATCCATAAGGAGGGTAACATTCTTCTTTGGTGAATAAAAAGCCTTAAAGACAAAGTTAAAATGGGTTTATCACCAATGGTTTATTTTTAATAAACCGAACAAAATATCAATAATTTTCTTACAATGATCTGAGAAAAAAAGCAATATTTTCGTAGAATGAACTGAAAAAGCAAAAATTTTCTTAGAATGAACTAAAAAAGGCAATAGTTTTTTTAAAATGGACTGAAAAAGCAATAGTTTCTTTAAAATGGACTGAAAAAGCAATAGTTTTTAAAATGAACTGAAAGAGCAATAGTTTTTAAAATGAACTGAAAAAGCAATAATTTCTTCAAAATGAACTGAAAAAGCAATAGTCACCTAGGTGAAAAAAAAAGTTAGTGCTCTAACAATGAACTGAAAAAACATTTGAAAACGCTTCAATCTGCTTCAATTCCAATATAATTATATATGGAATATCACAGAATAAAATCTGTAATATCTTTGAGAGACTTACCATTGGTACTGGCCAGGAACAAAAGTGCTACAGCAGCCTTCATAATGATAGGATGTATTGCGTTCAAAATGCAAAATTCTAAGGTACTTTTAGCCTTTTTATTTAGATAATTTGGGTCATCTCCGCATAAATAAAAAATGTTCTATATTTATTGACAATGGACAGATACCATTTTGACGTAAATTTCTATTTTAGTGAAACTGTTACAAATCTCAGATCACTTCTGTCAATAAATCAGAACATAACAACAAGTAACACTTGTAGATGACGCTTTGCCTTAAATTGCAACTGTCAAATAAAATGGGGTTAACTGAATTTTTTAAGCATGATTTCGAAATCTGTGTTGATTTAATAAACTATTGGAATTGGTTGATTTTTAAGAGTTCTTCTGACAAGAGATGCGTAAATTTAATCTTGTGTCCACCATCTGTCTACAGTTGCCAGTAAGTCTACCAATACAGGCCCGTAGGAACAACGAGGGAGGGGGTGGGGTGGTGAGGGCTGACAATAATTTTGTCTTTTATGACTGAAACAAAATAAGTTTTTTCCATGCTCGTCAGCCGTAACTGATCCAAGATTGCCATTCTACCAAAACTCACCTTTCCGATGTTAAGGGTGCATAATATACATCATTATGTAAGGAAAGTCATAAAGTCGTCAAATCGACGTCTTTGGGTGTCTATAAAAATGGGCATTAAAGTTCTTCGGAGAGAGCCAATTTTTTGAAACCCCTCCGGAATGAAACCGCGTTTCGATCGACTTTAAAAAATCTATAAGTTTATATATATAGTAGTGCGAAATCATTTCATCCATCTCTTTTAGAAACGAGGAATTTGAAATCTAGCCATATGTTATGAAATGTTAATGTAATGTCAATATATTGACAGTTATAATTGTGTTATTGTGGTGAACTTCTTGTTCATAACTCAGAATGTACATAGACTACATTGTACATGGACAGCTGGAGTGGCGTTAAAATGATATGAAGGCCTTGTGTATAGTTGTCAGAGAAGGTGATGTAACATCTCTGCGACGATCTTTCTTGAATATTTCATCTTGAACAAAGATTAAAGATGTTTTAACTCGACTTAAGTGTGATGTAAATCCATGCCATCCACTTTGCAGCTTGGTGGTTCGCAACAGTTCTTCTCGTGGTAGGTGAAGATCAACTTAGAACAGAGAAATTAGATGGCGTCTATAAGATGCTTTTAATTTCCGGAATTAAAGATTGCGATTTAATAGGTACAAATTCAGAGCGGACCCTCATATCTCTTTCAGGGTTCTGTAATGGCATAATATCACAATAAAAAACTGCACGTGAAAAGGTCAATATAACGCCTTGAAATGTGGGGTGCATTTAATTGAATTGTAGGAGAACCGGACGTGGGGTATAAATCTAGAAAGATATGTAAGGCAGTTGAAATTGATCCCTATCCCTTTAATGAAGATGAAGAAGTACATAGTGAGAAAAGTGCACTTAAAGCAGAACACTACAGCTGTTACATATATCATTTTCGTGCAGATGTTCTTTTTGAAAATTGAAGTACAGTCAAACTTAGTCTAATGTTCACGTGTATTCAGTTCAGCACCACCCTTTATAACGGCCATCAAAAATACATAAATAAATGAATACGTGTACATGCTCTTGAAAAATAAATAACACAAATTACGAATATAATGTTTATTTCTAAAAGATATATGCCTCTGACAAACGAATAATCAGGATTTTGGAGAGATCAGTCATGTGGAGGTGAAGATTTTTCTGCTTTTTCTACATTAAGTATATATTTTTCGATCATTGGCTTCATCACTAATGTTTTTATTATCACAATATGAGTCACTATATCAGAGGTGGATCCAGGATTTAGAGAAAGGGGGGGGTTTGAAATATAACTTCCTTAAAATTCAACGGCACTGCCAGCAGCAATTTTTAGATTGTTCCGGCATCAGTCATCCAAAAATAGGGGGGAGCCCCCCTTTGGATCCGCCTCTGTATACAATTATGTGACCAAAAATCAGATTTGAACACTTGTTTTCTATAGTGGATATATCATTATAATATATAATAGACTAGTTCAGTTTGACATATTATTTCATCAATCCTTTTTGGCTTCTTTTAAAACTTCTGCTAAACGTTGAAAAGCCTGAAAAATAAAATATAAATAGTATGATCATAAACAAGGGTGTGGATTTAGGGTGGACAGGGGAACAAAAGGGTCTCGGTCCGCCCAATAATTTGATTAGTAAGAAAGATTTTTTAAAGAATCAAAATCGATTAGATGAAAATCAGAGTAGGAAGTCCCAATTGCCAACTCAATATCTTTTCTTCACCTGTTTTTGCTAATGAGGACACTTTGCAGTGTGCAATTAGGAAAAAAAAATTCCATGGACAGCATCAGCCTAACATTTTTTGATCTCTTCATCTTATTGACCCATCTGAATGACCAGAAAGTTTTCCCATGTCAGACCTGAATGGGGGAAAATCTGGTTGAAAATCAAAATTTTGATCTCAACCCATGCATTGATTAAACCCATGATCTTCAGAGTAGCAAGCATCCGTTTAACTCACTGAGCCACCACAGCTCCCCACTGATAATTGGCATAAATGGAATATTTCATTTTACCTTGTCCATATCCTCTGGTGAACTTTCAGAGAATGAAGCTCTTACGTAAGGACAGGGTTTTTCCGAATCTAACATAAATGCATTGCCTGGTACGAACAAGACCTCCTTTTCTCTAGCTTTCTCGGTTATCAATTTAAAACTATCAGATACACCTATTAATTTCAACCATAGAAACATTCCACTGTTTGGAACATTCCACTCTACTAAACCTGAAATAGTTTCATTTATTTGTTGTCAAAAATACAGAGTAGAGGGTGTTTGGAAAGAGTAAGCATGACTTGCTCAGTTGCTCTCATTACAAATTCATTTCTTTACCACCATTAAAAAATCAGCTGGAATAACAAGTTTTTAGGTCTTGGAGTTGAGGACATTTCTTGTGTATTCAAATCATTTAAAGGGATTGTAAAGAGGTTTTCTATACTTTGCATGTGTATCGGGGACAATGATAGTATCAATTTGCGCCATTCCAATTTCCATTCCGACGTCTGTTTTATGATGTCACCCCCACTGATCTACCGGAAGCTACTATTGATATCTATGCAGTGGTGGTGGCCCGGTGACATCATAAAACGCTTGAGTTTTAGTGGAATTGCAAGAACCACAGACATCGGAATGGAAATTGGAATGATGCAAATTGATGCTATCAGTGTTCCTGATACACATACGAAGTTTAGAAAACCTCTTTACAATCCCTTTAATGGATTTGAAAAAATGATCATCTTTAACTTGCAATGCCAAAGCAGAAATCTAATGTTTTATTAAGAAGACAAAATAGAAAATGCTACCTGTTAAATGTTTATTTGCAGCCTTTATACATGCATCTCTTTGACTTTTATAAAAATTAGCAACATTTATTACATGATGTTTAAATCCTTGCAGTCCCATATTTTCTAATACTTTAAACATTAATACCTTTAACATAGAAAACATAATACTGTAGACACAATCTGCTCGGCAAAACATTTTTATATATTAAGTGTAAAAATAGGGATTATAAAGAGGTTTTGTGTTTATCAGGGACTATGATAGTATCCAATTGCATGTAGTCATTTTTATTCAAATGTCTGAAATTATTAAATCATTAAAGTTAACATCATGAAAAATGATATTGATTTTGATATTCCAAAGAAAATTCATGCGGAACAATTATGCTGCGTACCACTTATATATCTTGGGTATGTTGTTGCCCCTCAAGGAAAATATCCTCCCAGCTGCCCCCCAGACAATAACTCTTTGTCATGCAGTGGAAGGAAACATATTTTTTGTCAAGTCCAGGGGCAATTTTACAGGGGGTAACGTCCTGCGGAGCAATTTTACATTGGGGCAATTCTCCAGAGGAAAATTGTTTTGGGGGGATAATCATCTGAGAGGTAGTTGTCCAGGAGGTTATTGTCTATCCCGTGATTGTCCAGGGGGTAATTGTCTTGGGGAGCAATTTCCCAGGGGGATATGGCAGGGGGCAATTGTTTGAGGAATGGGGGAATTATTCCAGACTTCTTTTGAATAAATCTACAGAAATGAAGTATTTTTTACATGACTGAACTTTGTATGATCCATAGTTTCTACCAACCTGAGATATACCACTGGTATGCATAACAGAAGCTTGCATATGTAGAGCTATTCTATTAACAATTGCTTTAGGACCAGTAACTACACCAACTCTCATCCTGAAATAATATATCACATGCCTGATTTCATAAACTGAAACATCTGTCTCTATTCCAGCCTCTGATATTTTGACAGAGGTCGGATTAGGTAGAAAAAAGCATCTATATTTTACAAGGATAACAACTTTTGATGAGGATCCTTTCTCACAGATTGTACTTGGCACCCAGACCTCCTGGCATTGATCTTTCCCAGATTATCCGTACCCATTTACAGCTGGTTTGACTGAAATCATGAGTGAAATTGATTTATTGAAGATCATTTGCAGATTGTGATTAGAAACAACCAACACCAGTTGTTTGACCAAGCAAGTGATGTCATACTTTTAAAAAAAACCAAAAAAACCCAAAGCTTTAAAGGGATTGTAAAGTGTATTTCTAAATGTTGTATGCGTATCAGGGACTCCAATTTCCATTCAGACGTCTTGCAATTCCACTAAAACTAACGTGTTTTATGACGTCACTGACAGTGATCTGCATACATCGCCTTGGAACCTTAGCACCTGAAAGGATGAACAAACAGTTCTCCTATTTAAATTAATCTACCTTGACATTCATTTCCTTGACCTATATTTTTTTTTTTTTTTTTTTTATACCGATTATCTCCCTTGAAATATTTTTTTTATTACCTAACCAGTTAAGTTTCCCATTTTGTCAGATTAGTGTTGTTTCTCTTAGGGAAAGGACCTATCTCGCCTTTGAATATTTTTTTTTATTTTTTTTTTGCTTGATAAAGGGATTAGTCCCGAAACGTAGCTACATTTACTCTCATTATATCTCATTTTTACCTACTATTTGCACGTTCTCGTGTATTTATTTTTTCCTATATTACAAGTCGATTTGTCGTTTTATTTTTTAATAGTTATATCAATAGTAGCTTCCGGTATATCACTGTCAATGACGTCATAAAACTTGTTAGTTTTAGTGGAGTTGCAAGAATCACAGACGTCGGAATGAAAATTGGAATGATGCACATCAGTGTCCCCGATACACATACAAAGTTTAGAAATACTCTTTACAATCACTTTAACCAATTGTGCAAACCCCAATAAATAGTAGCTGGAATTATGTTCTTTAAGCTCTTATGAACTCACTTACCCTGATGACAATAATTTTGAAAAAGAATCAAATCTTAAAACTCTCCCATCTACATCCATAGACAGGAAACTGGGAACATATGGCTGAAAATAGATCATAGTTTTTTTTATGAAAATTAATCTACAAATTATTGGTATCAGCTGTAATTGTAATTTTTTACATGACCATATCCCCTTAAATTGAAGGAGAACATTCAGCATTTTCAAGGGTCTAATTGGGTCTTGAATATATGTAATAGCCTTCAAGAGCACAAGAACAAAACCAAAACACATGATCCCTTTAAACATACCCTTTTCTGCCAATTTCTATATTAGAATTCTAATACAGTCTCACTAAAATTAAGTAATATTTTTGACTTTCAAATGCTATGTATGTACATGGATCTGAAGACTTAAATTAATAATGTGAGAACTATTATTGGCTAAAAATTCCCATTTCTGAGATAAAAGGTACAGTGAACATTTCTCTTTAAAGCAGATCATAATATTCTAGGGTGGATGGATACTTCTTTTTTGAACTATGAAAATTTAGAAACATTAAATTATTATTCTCTTAATTGTTGCAAGAAACTATGGATTCTCACAGGTTTCCAGATGAGAAATACGTCATATATGTCAGATAATTCTTCCTCACTAGCAAATGAACCTTTCAACTTTCCATTAAAAGGAGTGTTACTATTAGTATGGTAAACTAACATTACCTGATCATATTGTAAATAATAATAGGGATCATCTTCAATAAGAATTAAATCATAATCATGGCAAATTCTGTAGATTTCTTCTTTTCTCTGTAATGTTAAACTATGACCAGTAGGATTGCCACCATTTGGTATACAATATAATATCTTTGGTATATCACTAGTAGGGTTTTTGGCCTCTTCAGGACTCCATTTTGATAAAGCTTCTTTTAACTTCCCTGGTATCAGTCCATGTTGGTCTGAGTCAACACCAATAAAATTTGAGCCAATAGGTTTCACCTGAAATAGATGTACATTTTCTATGCTATAGAGCAGGCCTTCTCAATTAATTTTTGTAAAGAGCCAAATGCATTTTATGAAAAAAATATAAGGGTCAAATAAAGCTTAGCTAGCATAGCGAGCAGTGTTTTAGTGGAAGGGGTCACTCTTGAGGGGCCATTCTCAGGGGCACCAGATTTGGCCCACAGGCCACTATTTGAGAAGGTGTATATTCATATATAGAGTACCAGACAAATTAAAGAATTGGTAAAGATGAGGTTTTCTTCATTTTGTATGCATGAGAAAACAAAAATTGTGTAAGATTTGTAATGATATTGACTTCACAGTTACCGGTAATAAAAACACAGGTCTTGACTGCTAAACAATGTTTCAAATAGTTTTAGCAATTCTGAAAAGGTATACTCACTAATTTTAGAGAGTGTCACTGATGCAAATTTCAGCAATCTTTTGCTAAGATAATAGTTGAATAAGATACTAATTCTCAAAGCTTATTATTCCTTTAATATATTACTTTATAGCTAGGGGTCTGAGTTTTCTTGCAAGTGTCCTTTCAATTGCAGTTGGTAACCTTAATGAATAGATGTTCCTACCCCCTTAGTCTTTTAGTCAAAATAAATTATACTTACTATAGCTAAAGTACCTGAATAACTGGGAGCTTCAATTAAAACATTATCTTTTTGACTTATCATTGCTTCAAATGCCTGTAATAATTTTCAACTGTTTTCATTTCATTATTTCATTCATTGTCATGCAAAAGGAGAACAGAACCCTACTGGCAGTGGCAATCTGAATTTTTTAGGATCACCCTAAGCCTAAAATATTCTTTTACAACATCTTTCAGTTTATTATTGTCAGTATGACATTTGCCATGAAAGGCTGTCAAGGATTTAATGGTTGAATATCTTGGAGCAGGAGCAATTCCTTCTATGATCCTAAACTTTATGACAGCTCCGGAAAGAAACACAATAATCTACACTAAGATAAGTTGGCATAAAAAATTTTAAACCACCCTCCCAGTTTTATTTTTATAATTAATGCATCATTTGACAATGCCCAATTTCTTTTTACCTTACAAAGGCCATCTTGGCTACCTGGTATAACTAACATGTCTAACTTCTGGTTTTCATCTGTACTATTTAATGTTGGTGGATTGTGTACATCTTTCTGTAACATCTTTACCCATTCTAACATTTCACTTAAACTAAATAATTCATGTAAAAATACTAGGTAATGTTATCTGTAGTGGTCTTTATGATCATGACCAACACATTTGAATCTTAGTTTGAGATTGTTCCTATCTGCTTTTATGGGGAAAGTATATGACTTGAATGTATAGCTATCCAAATTTATGTACCGTACATTATCAAAAATATGTTTATTATTTAGTGACTGAAATGATTTGCGCTGAAAATAAATGAGAGGCAATGCGAAAATTGGCATACATGTGCATAAATATACCACAGTTGCCAGTTATCTTTGATAAAGATTGTACATGTCTAACTAGATTTTTTGGGATACAGGTACAGTATTTAAATGCTGGGAGTAAATCTGAAATAATCTGCTCAACAATTTATGCTACAAGCCTATGGTTGACCTTTAGCAACCTGAAATTGTGAAATGAAGATAAAAATACAGAAGTAAATACCCTGGAGTAGCTGAATACTGTAAAGCTTTCTGTACCAGACTGGGTTCGATGTCTAACTTGGTACCATTACTAAAATATTTAAATGAATAATTAAAGTCACTGAAACAAAAAAGGTGATTCAACCAGTGGCGTTTCTAGGAATCTTTAGGTAAGGGGCCGAGATGTAACATTATACAAAATTTCAAAGTGGGGGGGCCAAGACCGGACCAGCCTAAATTCTGGGGGACCATGGCTCCCACCCCTGTAGAAATGCCACTGGATTCAACATACATTCTATTGATAAGATACAAACTTTTACTGAGCATATTAAGTAAATATGAACAAACACAGGGCAACCATAATATACATCAATAATAAAATAACACATTTGTTTTAATAATTTCCAGCTCATTTTCAACTATATGTATCAGAATTAAAACTGCTCATCTATCTTTAATAATGGGAGATCCACAAGTCAGATTAAGATCAATCAAACCTTTCAATTTAGGTCCAATAACATCCATTTAAAGATTCATCAAAATTGGTTGAAAACTAACTTAAAGATAGAAATAGCATATTCAAGACTTTGGGGCAAGGGCAATAACTCTGCTTCTAACGGTCAAATGTTGCTCAAATTTGAACTTGATCTTTGTTTTCTGAATATGTATATACATACCAAATTTCATTTGATTCCATCAAAAATTCTAGTATTTAGAGCGTATACAAGCAATTGATGTTGATAGAAGCACTTACTTACTTACCTTTCGATTTAGGTCCAATAACATCCATTTTAAGTTTCATCAAAATCGGTTGAAAACTAAGAGAGCATATTCAAGATTTGGGGCAAGAGCAATAACTCTGCTTCTAACAGTCGAAAATAGCTCAAATTCGAACTTGATCTTTGTTTTAAGAATATGTATACACATCAAATTTCATTTGGGGTGCCGACAATATACGTCCTCATCGATGGATGAGGGCATATAAAAACAGTTCACCCTACTGAAAAGAGTTTGAAATCTATTCATTATCAATTATCTATTAATTTAGATGAATCAAGTGATGAGTTGTGTTTAAAAACAGTTCACTCTACTGAGTAGTGTTTGAAATCTACTCACTATCAATTATCTACCAATTTACATGTTTTAAAGTGATGAGTTGTGTTTAAAAACAGTTCACCCTACTGAGTAGTGTTTGAAATCTATTCACTATCAATTATCTACTAATTTAGATGATTTGAGTGATGAGCTGTGTTTAAAAACAGTTCACTCTACTGAGTAGTGTTTGAAATCTATTCACTATCAATTATCTACTAATTTACATGATTTGAGTGATGAGCTGTGTTTAAAAACAGTTCACCCTACTGAGTAGTGTTTGAAATCTATTCACTATCAATAATCAGCCAATTTAGATATTTAAAGAGATGAGTTGTGTTTAAAAACAGTTCACTTCACTGAGTAGTGTTTGGAATCTACTCACTATCAATTATCTACCAATTTACATGTTTTAAAGTGATAAGTTGTGTTTAAAAACAGTTCACCCTACTGAGTAGTGTTTGAAATCTATTCACTATCAATTATCTACTAATTTAGATGATTTGAGTGATGAGTTGTGTTAAAAAATAGTTCACTCTACTGAGTAGTGTTTGAAATCTATTCACTATCAATTATCTACTAATTTACATGATTTGAGTGATGAGCTGTGTTTAAAAACAGTTCACCCTACTGAGTAGTGTTTGAAATCTATTCACTATCAATAATCAGCCAATTTAGATATTTAAAGAGATGAGTTGTGTTTAAAAACAGTTCACTTCACTGAGTAGTGTTTGGAATCTACTCACTATCAATTATCTACCAATTTACATGTTTTAAAGTGATAAGTTGTGTTTAAAAACAGTTCACCCTACTGAGTAGTGTTTGAAATCTATTCACTATCAATTATCTACTAATTTAGATGATTTGAGTGATGAGCTGTGTTTAAAAACAGTTCACTCTACTGAGTAGTGTTTGAAATCTATTCACTATCAATTATCTACTAATTTACATGATTTGAGTGATGAGCTGTGTTTAAAAACAGTTCACCCTACTGAGTAGTGTTTGAAATCTATTCACTATCAATAATCAGCCAATTTAGATATTTAAAGAGATGAGTTGTGTTTAAAAACAGTTCACTCTACTGAGTAGTGTTTGAAATCTATTCACTATCAATAATCTGCTAATTTACAAGATTTAAGTGATGATTTGTGTTTAAAAACAGTTCACCCTACTGAGTAGTGTTTGAAATCTATTCACTATCAATTATCTACTAATTGAAATGATTTAATTGATGAGTTGTGTTTAAAAACAGTTCACCATACTGAGTAGTGTTTTAAATCTATTCACTACCAATAATATATTAATTTAGATGATTTGAGTGATGAGCTGTGTTTAAAAACAGTTCACCCTACTGAGTAGTGTTTGAAATCTATTCTCTATCAATTAAGCTTATCTACTAATTTAAAGGATTTGAGTGATGAGCTGTGTTTAAAAACAGTTCACCCTACTGAGTAGTGTTTGAAATCTATTCACTATCAATTATCTACTAATTGAAATGATTTAATTGATGAGTTGTGTTTAAAAACAGTTCACCATACTGAGTAGTGTTTTAAATCTATTCACTACCAATAATATATTAATTTAGATGATTTGAGTGATGAGCTGTGTTTAAAAACAGTTCACCCTACTGAGTAGTGTTTGAAATCTATTCTCTATCAATTAAGCTTATCTACTAATTTAAAGGATTTGAGTGATGAGCTGTGTTTAAAAACAGTTCACCCTACTGAGTAGTGTTTGAAATCTATTCACTATCAATTATCTACCAATTTACATGTTTTAAATGATGAGATGTGTTTAAAAACAGTTCACCCTACTGAGTAGTGTTTGAAATCTATTCACTATCAATTATCTACCAATTTACATGTTTTAAATGATGAGTTGTATTTAAAAACAGTTCACCCTACTGAGTAGTGTTTGAAATCTATTCACTATCAATAATCAGCCAATTTAGATATTTAAAGTGATGAGTTGTGTTTAAAAACAGTTCACCCTACTGAGTAGTGTTTGAAATCTATTCACTATCAATAATCAGCCAATTTAGATATTTAAAGAGATGAGTTGTGTTTAAAAACAGTTCACTCTACTGAGTAGTGTTTGAAATCTATTCACTATCAATAATCATCCAATTTAGATATTTAAAGTGATGAGTTGTGTTTAAAAACAGTTCACCCTACTGAGTAGTGCTTGAAATCTATTCACTATCAATAATCAGCCAATTTAGATATTTAAAGAGATGAGTTGTGTTTAAAAACAGTTCACTCTACTGAGTAGTGTTTGAAATCTATTCACTATCAATAATCAGCCAATTTAGATATTTAAAGTGATGAGTTGTGTTTAAAAACAGTTCACCCTACTGAGTAGTGTTTGAAATCTATTCACTATCAATAATAAGCCAATTTAGATATTTAAAGAGATGAGTTGTGTTTAAAAACAGTTCACTCTACTGAGTAGTGTTTGAAATCTATTCACTATCAATAATCAGCCAATTTAGATATTTAAAGAGATGAGCTGTGTTTAAAAACAGTTCTCCATACTGAGTAGTGTTTTAAATCTATTCACTATCAATAATCTACTAAATTACATGTATTAAGTGATGAGCTGTGTTTAAAAACAGTTCACCCTACTGAGTAGTGTTTGAAATCTATTCACTATCAATAATCTACTAAATTACATGTATTAAGTGATGAGCTATGTTTAAAAACAGTTCACCCTACTGAGTAGTGTATGAAACCTATCATTTATCAGCCAATTCAAATATTTAAAGTGATGAGCTGTGTTCCAAAGGAAAATACCAAGTTTCATCAAAATCAGATGAAAACTGTAGTCTCTAGAGTGCTCACGAACAAAATTTGACGCATTTTTTCAAAGTCAAGGGCAATAACTCAAAAACTGTTCATCAAAAATACGTCAAATTCAAACTTGACCGAGATTTTATCAATCCAAAGGATCATAGCAAGTTTCATCAAATCAGATGAAAACTGTAGTCTCTTGAGTGCTCAAGAACAAAATTTTACGCATTTTTTCAAAGTCAAGGGCAATAACTCAAAGATTGTGGACCACGGCCATATACGCCTAAAGAAAAAGCCTAAAATTCAATCAGGAAAAAACTAAACTTTCTCAAACCTTTCAATTTAGGCCCATTTTAAGTTTCAACAAAATCGGTTGAAAACTAAGATAGTAATAGCATATTCAAGACTTTGGGGCAAGGGCAATAACTCTGCTACTAACGGTCGAAAACAGCTCAAATTTGAACTTGATCTTTGTTTTCTGAATATGTATATATACATACCAAATTTCATTTGATTCCATCAAAAATTCTAGTTTTTAGAGCGTTTACAAGCAATTGATGTTGATAGAAGCACTTACTGTATAAAGGGCGAAAACTCTTCTAAACTGATGAAACAGGCCTAAAACTTGAAAAAGCTTTAATTTTAATCAGGAGTAAACTAAACTTTCTCAAACCTTCCGATTTAGGTTCAATAACATCCATTTTAAGTTTCATCAAAATCGGGTGAAAACTAAGAGAGTAATAGCATATTCAAGATTTGGGGCAAGGGCAATAACTCTGTTTCTAACGATCGAAAATATCTCAAATTCGAACTTGATCTTCGTTTTATGAATATGTATACACATATCAAATTTCATTTGATTCCGTCAAAAACTCTAGTTTTTAGAGCGTTTACAAGCAAATGTTGACAGACGGACGGACGGGGGTGCCGAAAATATACGTCCTCATAGAGAAATGAGGGCGTATAATAAAACTGAAAGAAGATACTAATAGTTGAAATGTAGTGTTCTGATATAGCAAAGATTTAAAGGGATTGTAAAGAGGTTTTCTAAACTTTGTATGTGTAGCGCAGACACTGATAGCATCAATTTGCGCCATTCCAATTTCCATTCAGACGTCTATGGTTCTTGCAATTACACTAAAACTAACCCGTTTTATGACAATGATCTGAATAGATATCAATAGTAGCATCCGGTAGATCAGTGTAAGTGCCGTCATAAAACGTGTTAGTTTTATCAGAATTGCAAGAACCACAGCCATCAGAATGGAAATTGGAATGTCACAAATTGATCCTTTCAGTGTCCCTGATACACATGAAAGTCAGATAGGATAGGAGTTTAGCCCCTTACCTTAAAGATATAGAAACACCGTTAATAGGAAATAAGCTTGGATTTGGTCTGCCCCCTGCCATACTAATAGTAGTGGGTGGAGCTTGCTGTAAAATGGCAGCTGTAATCAAAAGACATTTTAGATTCAGAGATTATTCAGATGAGGGCACTGATAATACCCTAAAGCGATACCACCTCTTAGAATGAACAAAAAAAAATTAAATTCTTAAACTTGGTCAATAAGAGTATAATATTCATCAACAGTGTCCAAAGTATACAAACAGAATCAAATAAACCCATAAAACTATGTAAATTTCCATATAATTACAGATTACACTTGAAAAACGCTTATAATTTGATTAAGCATTTTTTTGAATTGCTGTATATAAACATTTTGTGGACAGATTATTTAGGTAATTTGTTATGCCACCAGGTAAGTCCCCTGATGAATAAATACTCTTATTCACCAAGTTTGAAAATTAACCTTTTTTGATCATTCTAAAAGGTTGTATTCCTTTAAAAACCACACCTTAAAGTAACACTGTTTTAAATCAGAAACCAAAGGATGATTGAATATACTTACTAAGCACTCTTATTGGTGAAGGCTTTCTTGATAAACTGGTCACGTTCAAAAATCTGTTGTAATTCATTTTCATTTAGAAATTTTTGACTTATTGTAGACAAGAAAATTAATATTCTAAGCTAATCAAATAAGGCCTTAAAACAGTCTTCATGAATTATATCAAACTACCATATGGATCTAATCTGAAAAATAATCAAAAGACAAATAAAGACATTCCTATTTTTTCAAGTTATCCACATACCTTGAAAAACCTAAAAAATAATCATGATTTTTAAGATAAATAAGGCAGAATCATTGTATTTTGAGCTATTAAAAATATGACTAATAAAGGATTTAGGCCTATAGGCTACTAATTACACCACCACATAAAATATTAAACTTTGAAATAAGAGTAGCCTACATAATTTACTAGTGGACAGACATGGTATCATAAATATATTTAAGAATGTCTATACAATCTTAAAATTCAAAACATAAATGACAAATTTTTTAATAAACTATGTAGGCCTAGTTTTATGAAAAAAAAAAATTTATGGAGAGATTCTGTTTGCATACAATCTACATATGACACAAAGAATGTATGCACCAAAATAACTCAGGGTTAAAAATAAACTCTCAGTTAAATTAATCATTGATTTATTCGGGTTTTCTATGGTTAAATGTGGGTTTAGCTCAGATACAGGCTCTGGTTTTCCAGGGTTAAATATGGTTTTAAATTATTATAGTTCAGTTTTATGCATAAGCCTATATAGGCTAAGCCCAGGTAAGTTCACTGATGAATATTATATCTAAGAGATATGATTCCTTTCAAAATGAAATTTAAACATAAGATCTAAAATCCAGAAGTATTTGTTGTCTGACAGTGTAGAAACATTTATTACCTCCCTTGGTAAATATTTTTTAGTTTGACAATTTTTCTTCTTTTATATTTATCGTATTGCAAGTCATATTCCGAAAATCAAAGTGTATGAATAATCGTTAATTTGTGTTAAGAATATTTCAAAAATTGAGGTTAATTACTGAAAGAAAGACACAGTAAACTTGACTAAAGTTCAAGATCATATTCCACAATATACACCTTTTCCTCCTCCATATTATGAAACGGCTGCAGACAACAAGTAATTTTTTTCAGGATAAAAAGAGTTTCTGTTAAAATAACTAATACTTGTATGAAATGGTGTTTTATCTGTCTTGACCTTTTTTTTTAGATTGTTCAAATAACCTAATAATGAACGAATCATTCATAGCTAAAGGGAACTGTGCTTGGTACAAAGTCAATTTTCCATGGTCAGATTGAGACAAGGGCTGAGAACGAGTATTTAGTCAATTCTCCCATCCCTACACTGTGTGATGATCTCCATAAATAACATCAGATTTATCAAGACAGGGTTCTCAAACAGTTAAATAAGCCTGTGGTAGCTACAAATGCCCCCGGACAGCCACACATTTCAATGCAAAGCCCTCCGTATATATTCCTTGCCCCTCTGAACAAACAATCTTGTTAACAAGTTCAAGTAAAGTAAAGCTTACAACAATTTCGCCTTTTATTTCCACTGAAAAATTCATTATTTGTTATTACATAATATAAATATTATATACTCATATATCAAACCCATAAAAATCCCCAAAATATTATTATGCGAAATTGCTAAATTTATGAAACCTTTTAAATCAATGTATAAAATCAGGAAGTTATAGTACATTACATTCATTAAAACCAGTATACATGTAATAATAGGCCTTCATAAAATATTGAGCATACAGGAACACATTAAAGGGGAACATTCACCATTTTAGGACACATTAAAGGGGAACTATCTGCATTTTGGGACACATTAAAGGGGAACATTCCTCATTTTGGGGGATTGATTTTGGACTTGAATGTATGAAAATTGTCTTAGAAAAGCCAGAACTGCACGAAAATCACAAAATCCATTCAAAATTACCTACAATTAGAAATTTCTACTTCTATTTCTATTAATGATTTTTCTATATTAGGCATAATCTCACTGAAATATGAGTATTTTGCATTTTTTCAAAACGTAAATATTTATGGATACACTTAGATTCGAAGGCTAACATTTTGACATAAAGATGTGAATATTATTTCTTTCCGTTTCTGAAACTAAGATGTGATTGGTGGAACCGATGGTGACGTATCCAATAGTACAACCTTATTATTCATTGTATAATTTGAATGTTCAGAAGGTAAGAGCATTACATTCATTCAGACAAATACAACAGCATATAAAACATATAGGAAAACATTTGTTCGATTTACAACAATATAAGCACTTTTTGCAATGTAAAAAAAACAAAATCTAAAATATCAACAACAAAAAGAGATTCTTATTATTAGAGATTAACAAGCCTACATGAAACTGACATTAAAGCACATTTGGCATACAATGGTCTCATGAAAATAGCAAAACTTGTATATAAATTGTTTATAGAGCATTTTAATATATTAATATGATAAGAGTATATGAGCATTACATTTATCAAGCATCTGGGAAGACTTTGTATATATCATCATATAAGGATATCAGTTAATGAGCATTAACGCTAGATAAGAATTAAAAATAAAAGAAACACATAGGCTTCAATTTACCAAAAACAGTATGAGCAAACTTAAACTACATGTAATATCCATTTCTTTGTTATCTAGGCAATTTAGGCATACATAATTAGGGATTAATACTGAGGGCAACCATTTTGAATTTCAAATTCATTATGGCTCATAAGTTTGGTTAGATACAAAGATAGGTTCTGTATTTTTATACATTGGACTCTATCTCTTTCATTAAGCGCAAGGCAACTTCTTCTTGAAATGGAAGAGCAACACATTGTACATTAACTGGTAACCCAATACTGTCTGTACATAACTGAAAAAAAAAAACCCCAAAACTCTCAAACAAAGTTATTCAAAAGATTATAACAGGAAAAGCAACAAGCCAACATTGATCTCAACCAGTTATATGCCACTCATAATGTTGTGTTCATACAAAAATCAAAATGCTCAAAATTTATGTGCTTATTCAAAATATACTATTCTCCATATATTCATAAAAGAAAAGTCAAAGTAAAAAAACATCATACGTTTGATCTGATACCTTTTGCTTGGCTATTTTTCAAAAAAAAGAAAAATGTGGCAAAATCAGATAAAAAAATTCATTTTCGGACAGCTTAAATATGTGATTTTATGCTTAATGTTACCTTTTTCAATGACCGTTCTATAAAACTGTGTGCAGGGTATACTTCAGAACTATTTAAATCTGTTTGATCTTGTTGATTAACAGTGGTAACTCTAACACTTCCAGCAGGAAAGTTTAACAGATTCCATATTGTGGTGTAAGATAACACAGCTGAAAATATGGAAAAAAAGTTTAAATTAGAATTGACACCTAATTGGACTAATGAAGACAGGCACCATGCAGTATACATGAGAGAAGTGTGATTCTAGCTATTCTTTTTCAATATTTTGAGGGATTATCCTGTTGTACATAATTATTCAGTTCATTTTATTTTCCTATCTGTCATCCGTTAAAAGTGGGTGTAGCGATTTTTGACGCATCCAGACACCTTTCCGCACAGAGATCTCCCAAATGTGACGTATTTTTGGGGGATTCTTGTCTTTTTACCTGCCAAAGCATCCATCTGTCTAGAAATCCGTGTGCCCAAAGAAAGATAACGCACATATGGAATCATATTTGAAGCATGACAGATCCGCATGACACGTATATGGAATCTTAGCTTAAGCTTACAATTTCAATTTTCCATATCATGCTGCAAGTACGTTATCAAATTATCTTCAAAGTGAGACAAGTGGGTACCGGTATTGGGTATCTTTTTTTTTAACACTACCAAATGTAATGTTCATTTTCTAAATTTATGAAAACTGAAAAAAAAATCTGACTTACTAGAAACTAAACCAGATTTGTAAGATGGCAATGCTGTACAACCTAATCCTGGCGACAATACTGCATCTAAATTTTTATCTTTCCATTGCTGTATAACCTTAATTTTATATTCCTACAATATTGATATAGCTTGTCAAGTAAGTGGTGAACATTTGGCAAATGAACCTAATATCATGAATTTCTTCTATTGATTATAATATACTTACACTTATTTTTGTGGCTAACTTCCACCAATCTTGGGTGTATCTGAAAATATTTTAATGAAATAAATTGACTTCTAAAAGCAGTTTCCAAAATTCTTCCCCAAAATTGATAATATCAAGTATCCCATCAATCTAATTAAAATTAGATTACATTTTGTTTCGGTTATTTTTTGATTGTCGACTCCATGTAATCTAAAGACTTGTATAAGGAGGTCATCTTCTGCGACAAAACAGAAAGTAAAGCGACACAGCAGTCCAAATTATGACGCAATACAAAATATTCAAATATAAACGGTGTTTTGATTGGCAGAGGGGTGGCACGTGCTATAAATAGCTTATTCGTAACCAGAAGATGACCTCCTTATACAAGTCTTTAGATTACATGGAGTCGACAATCGAAAAATAACCGAAACAATAAACGAAATGTAATCTAATTTTAATTAGATTGGTATCCCATGGCATTGATCAAGTATGTGTATAGTGTTATAAAGACATATTTTATGCTTATTACGAACTGTGATGTGATCCACAGAATGGTTGATACTTTCGGATTGTTAAACCTGGTTTCCTCCTAACAGTGATGCATTTCCAAGGGGCTGGTATTAAAAAGTGTCTAGTCAATAGAATGGGACAATAAACCAAGGCCCTGTTACAGACTGCAAGTTAATGATCCCTCGACAGTTGGAAATTAATATGTATAAGCTGTTCATGACACCCTACTGAAATATTGGAAATGGATTTTTTATCCTAAAAAAAAATCACTTACAAGACACCATCATTAAGTAAGATATTACCAGCTACTCTATCCTAGAAATGAACAATTACAGAAGAAAAAAAAGAATAATATTATAACTCAATCTGCCAGAAGGGGGGGGGTTTGAGAATTTAGATTTTTTGACCGTTCTGAGTAAGTCTTCCTTTAATCACTGACTTGCATTGCAAGCCCATTTAAGCAGTGTTACTGTTTGGAGGCACAATGCTCCTACTGAACTTGATTAAAAAAATTAATGACAGATCTTCAAGGTACAAAAAAGACACAAAAGAATTAATATGATAAAATGTTTGATCAAACCTTCATTCTAACTATATAAGCTATAAGTCTTTTAACAAAACTTGGAATTCTTTGATACAAAAAGTAATTGAGGAAAAATGACTTGTCCACTTCATCGTCTTTCCTACACAAAAAAATTGATAGAGTGTAAGATTTAGCAATGAGCAAAATCCAATAAAATACCAAATTGTGGTAGCAAAATGTGATAAGCAAAAGCTGGCTTTATAGGGTTTATATGACAATTTTGTTCATTTTGTCAAGTTCAGATTCTATTACCACAAAATGACTTCTATCAAATTACATGAACCATATTGATTGCCATTTTTGTTACTTATTGTCTGTGCAAGTTCAAAAGAATTTTTGACATAATATTTTGAGAATTGGAATAGAAACTTAAAAGTAGCATTGTTAGTCTTAGAATGTCGTCTTAAAAATTAGTTTAACAGAGTACAATATGTTCCACAAAATTTAGTGACATTTTGGGTTTAACTTTCTAGGAGAATGATTCCATTGAATGTAAACTTACAAAAATTAAGCTTATATTTTTATCCCCACAAGGATTAACAGTACTTTTGTCAAGCTTATATTCCAATTCTCATGAAAATAATAATAAAAAAAACTTGTTTAACCCTTTCAACCGAACAAGCCGGTATACCCGCCCATCCTTACGTTATTTATACCCGACAAGCCGGTAAACCAGCCGTTGTCAATTGACGTCATATAACGTTAACATAATACAGTTTATACGCCTGGGAATAGTTGTATAGACTTTTATAACAAGTACATTATCAAGATATGTATCCGTTTTAAAGTTATACATATTATGTTGTTGCTGAAATATGTCTTACTCAAAATACCTAAATATATCACAAATATACTGATACTTACAGATATTCACCCAATCCATCCAAATTATCCCCCAAAACACTAACAGAATACATATTGGGAAATGCTTCATCTACATCTGGTGGTGTAAATGGTACAAGCTGAAAAAAATAATACATAACCTTACATTTAAAATGAAATAAAAGGAAATAGTGTTTTACGTTCCACTTTTCTGCAACCGTTAGTGAAGATGAAGTAATGAAGACAAGTGAACGCCATGTAGTGTGCAATGAGGGAAATTTTGCTAGGACAGCAGCATTAGTTAACTCATATTTTCAATTTCCACAAATCATAGTCCAGAACAGCCAGAACTGTCAGAACTGGATTTGCGTGAACTGGATTTGCGTGAACTGGAACACTGTTCCGGGCAAAGATTTTCTGTCCCAACTAGCGAGGTGGTACAGCTGGAACAGTGATGAAATTAAGATGGCAGCAAATGTTGCAACCGTTTTTTAGTGCAGTGAAAACAGTCACTTCCTGTCCAGAACCTGTTTAGAACTACTCAGATTTTATTTCCGTACAGAACTTTCCACTTCCTGTCCAGAACAATTCCAGAATTACTCGAAAGTTTGTTCTGAACAGAATATCTGGAACAGGTGAAGAACATCTGATTCGTGCAGACCCCAAAACAGAGTGTTGAATACTTACAGTATGACCAAGTTTCTCTAAGGCAGTCTTAGCTTCTTTAACAGCTCGAACACATGCTGGTACTGGATGTAAAACATTATCATAGACATAGTATCCAATACGTAACGGTTTCTTACTTTCATAAACCTATAATACAACACAATATGTAGTTCAGATGTTCATCAAGTAAACTGAGTTCAGATATCCTGCTCGAGAAAATGTCCTGCTTAAAAAAACTGAGTTCAGATGTGCTGCTAAAGAAAATTGAGTTCAGATGTCCTGCTTGAGAAAACTGAGTTCAGATGTCTTGCTCGAGAAAATTGAGTTCAGATGTTCTGCTTGAGAAAACTGAGTTTAGATGTCCTGCTTGAGAAAATTTAGTTCAGATGTTCTGCTTGAGAAAACTGAGTTTAGATGTCCTGCTCGAGAAATTGAGTTCAGATATACTGCTCAAGAAAATTGAGTTCAGATGTTCTGCTAGACTAGTGTCCAGTCTTCTCCACAAGAAAAAAAACCCGTAATTTCTAGAGACTGGGGAAATAGAGCTTTAATCTCATCTAGGTCAATCTGCATTATGTATGTAGGTCGTGTGATGTGATCAAACGTAAGCGACTTTCCAGAACCACATGGCGCGCACAAAAAAACATCTTTCTTCTGTAGATACGCAGTTATTATTGACCTCTGATACTCCTTTGGTTCCTTATAACCAAGAGCCGGTAAAACATTTGCAATCGCCTCCTCAATTATTGCTAATTCGGACATGATTACAATGGCGTGTAGTGTGAAAACTGCCATACTTTATAAAGACACAGTTTTATGGAACAACAATCACTGCTTCAAGTTTTTATACTGTACCTTATCATTAAATGGTAATGGAGGTACATAATGATCCAAGTTGAACATTGATTCATTGAGAAATGCTTTCATAGCTAATACAACTCCATCTACACTCCTAGCCATTGGTCCTACAGTTCCTTGCACTGAAATAATTTTAGATAAGTAAGAGAATACTCTTAAACCAACGACTGGAATCGCGCCATTTCCGAACTCATTCGAGATATTATCAAGATGAATACACATACAAAGTTTCATTCAAATCGGATAAAAACTCTAGCTTCTATCGCCTACACAAGTTAATTTTAACGTTTTTTCACTAAGTCAAGGGCAATAACTCATAAACCGTTAGCTGGAATCGCACCATTTTCGAACTCATCCGGGATATTATCATGATGGATACACATGCCAAGTTCAAATCGGGTAAAAACTCAGGTCTCTATCGCATACACAAGAAATTGTTGACGGACGGACGGATGTTCGAACCGACGACGGACAGGGGTGACCGCAACATACGTCCAGATTTTCATGTGGGCGTATAAAAAAAATAGCGATGCCCCATCGTAATACGCCCACTTTTGTAATGGCAGCCAAGTCGTCTGGGAGGTCGACAAGAACTATCAGTAAATGAAACATCTGTCGAAAACCGTGCCATCAAGAATGTTTACAAAATTGAACGATTTTTGAGCGTTTACAACTACAAGTTAACAAGGGCAATAACCCATGAAATATTTTTCAATTCTTCTAATTTTCAATAGGGTTCATCCTTGGGTGATTATGAACACTCAAACCAAGTTTCATCAAAATCCATCAAGAAACCAGCTCTCTAAAAACAAGGGCAATAACCCATCAAATATTTTTTGATTTGTCCGATTTTCAATAGGCTTCATCCTTGGACGATTATAAACACACACAATTTTTTTTATCAAATTCCATCGAGAAACCAGCTCTCTATTGCGTTCACAACTTTGAGAGCGTTACGGGCTATAAAATTAACACATTTTAAAGAACAGGGGCAATAACTCATAAAATATTTACCGATGTTTCTGATTTTCAATAGGGTTAATCCCAAGGTCATGACAAACACTCACACCAAGTTTCATCAAAATCCATCAAGAAACCAGCTCTCTATCGTGTTCACAAAGTATTTTCAAAAACAAGGGCAATAACCCATCAAATATTTTTCGACAGACAGACAGACAGACAGACAGACAGACAGACAGACAGACAGACAGACAGACAGACAGACAGACAGACAGACAGACAGACAGACAGACAGACAGACAGACAGACAGACAGACAGACAGACAGACAGACAGACAGACAGACAGACAGACAGACAGACAGACAGACAGACAGACAGACAGACAGACAGACAGACAGACAGACAGACAGACAGACAGACAGACAGACAGACAGTGTTCACAATATACGTAATCTTATTATGTTGACAGCTGTATGAACATATATTGTTCTATCTGTGTAGTTTTATAGTGTTGACACATTTCCATCTTCTCAAGGACAGGACAATATTAAGACATCACGAATCATGAATGAAAACTAATTGTATGAGGGGACATAAAAAATAGTAATTACCATTTCGTTGACCTTCAGTACCATGGAAAGTATTGCCAGAACTAAAATATGGACAAAATGATGATCATTTACAAATTGTATTTGACTTGAATAGACCCTGAAAATCAGGACATAGAACAATCTATTTAACATGGATGCCAGACCAGATTGGTCTTTCTGCTTCAACTTGCATTCCATGTCACTGGTCCTGATAAATTACTCAAAAAGTTTACTCTATGACGTCACTGGCAAAATTACTATTTAAAGGAATACAACCTCTTAGAATGAACAAAAAATCTAAATTTTCAAATTTGGTCAATAAGAGTTTATATTCATCAACAGACTTGCCTGGTTGCATAACTATACAACAGATTACCTAAATAATCTGATAAATCCAGAAAACAATGTTTATATACAATCATTGAAAAACTCTCAATCAAATTTAAGGCGTTTATCAATAAAATTATAACCTGTATTTATATGGAAATTTACATCGTTGATGAATATACATGTATACCCTTATTGACCAAGTTTGAGAACTTAATTTTTTTGTTAAATCTAAGAGTTTGTATCGCTTTAAGATAAAAATGTCTTAACCTGGTAAAATTATTATCAAATTTCAGGAACAACAGAAGTCCATTTGACTTTCAAAATATCAAAAATTTCAATTTCACCTTAAACGTTCATATGTTGGTTTTAATCCAGCAATTCCACACATATGAGATGGTATACGAATGCTTCCGCCAATATCTGAGCCTATCCCCATAATAGAACCACCCCCACCAATTATTGCACCCTCTCCACCACTTGAACCACCTGGACACCTTAAGGCATCATAGGGGTTAGTTGTAACACCATAAATCGGGTTGGAACATTCAAATCTGTAGAGAAATGGAAAAAAGTAACAAATGACTGACAAATGGTGTGCAAAAGAGCTATAAAGAAATCTTTTCAAAAAAGGCACTAGCACAGGGTATATATATGTCCTTTGTCCTTCAACACATGATGTTGATTTCAAATCTAGCAGTCGCTCTACCAATGCCATAATTGTGAGATATAAGGGACCTTTACCATGTGTTATCACCTAATAATGATAAATATAGTTCAAAGTCTTAAGTGTACCGTATATGATGTTTTTTTTAATTTACACTCAGTGTTCAAAGAGTTATTCATACCACAAAATTTTCACATACAGTTTAAAATGAGAAGAATACATACGTGTACATAGTCTGAGGTATATTGGTTCGTACAAATGGTATACCACCAGCATCTTTAATAGCCTGTAAAGAATATCAGAAAATTATCATACAGACAACATTTGTCATGACAACTGTCTCTTTGTTAAAAAAGAATATATGAACACTATATAGCCAATAGCCAATCTTTGGAAAGGTGGATTGTCGTCTGCTAAGTACAAATTTCCCGAAATGCAAAAAAAAGAAAATCTTATTTGAGTTGCACTCATATCAACCTCAGAGCTAGACTGGCGTGCTAGGTAATCTCATATACTGCAGAGAAATTGCAATATTGAAAACAACATAATTAACCAATCAAAATCATTCCGTTATTTATCTATTTAGTGGGCAAGATGTCGGTTTATTAAGGTTGAGTCATAGGAAGGCTGTGTGAAATTCCCAAGTTGTTGGATCCCTCCAATTTTAATATTTGTCTATCAAGTAATTTGACAAACTTACCTGAACTAAAACAGCATCATTATCAACTGGTTTGTGTATAAAAGCACTTAATCCAGCAGTTACATCATAACCCTAAATAAAACAGAGTTTTACATCTTTAATTACATTTAACTTGATTTACCTGTGACAGTTTGGAGTAGGAGGTTAGGCAAGCTATATAGATGTTGGGATGAGATACAGGTCCTGCATAGCTTTCGGCATTGCAGTGTGTGTCTTTATAATCCCATTCAAGTACAAGAAACTCCATAATGCATATTTCTATTACATGTAGAGCAACAAACGCTTTATAAAACCCTTCACAAATAATAAAAAAAATGTCTAAAATCTGTATTTTATTGAGATTGCCAACTTAGCTTATAATAAAAGTTTTAAATATTTACCTTCAAGTTATAAGACTCTTTAATACTAAATGGTATTCCATGAAGAGGGCCTTTTGGTCCCTTCAACTTATCTAAATCTCTTGCCCAAGCCTATAAGGTACCAAAAATAAAAATATATAAGTAGGCCTATGTGCTATTTTTTTTTTACAATAAAAGCTGTGACCATCACCAAACACACCCCAGAACAATTCAAATATCGATTAATTCTTAATTCATAAAGTGAATATGATTCAAAGGCTCAGAAAATATTAAACCAAGCAACTCTTTTCATAAATTTCATATGACAAAAGCATAAAATCTTCTTTGTCTGAATACATCAGTCATGTCCAATAAAAGATTCAAAGTTAACCATACCTCAGCTTCCATTACAGGTTCAATCATACAATTTGTATTTTCAGTCACTTCTAATGCCTGTAAGATAAATAAATAAAGTAAGGGGAGGAAGTCAACATTAAATCTAAAGATAGTTGAAAAATGATTTTGATTAAAGTGACTTCTAATGCCATAACGATAAATCAACATTTAAAGGGGAATGTTTCCAATGGCCAATTTAGAACTTGAATATACCTAAATAGCCTCCAGAAGTACTAGAAATACACGAAAATCATGCAATTCCTTCAATTTTATCATTACCTTAACATGTATCCATCATTTTCTGTATATGTGTTTCTATATAACGCATAGTCTTACTAATTTTGACTTTCAAACGGTGATAATTATGGGTAAACATGTGTTTGAAGGCTTAAATTTCGTAGGAGAATTGTGAACAATATGACAAATTAGAATAGCTAAAAAATTTGGGTCGAAAAGTTAAAGTTAAACATATTCCTTTAATGTGGAGTCATTTGACAAATAACTATGAAAAACAAACCATAAATTGGTAAGCTTTTAATACATCGACAGCCTTCAATTCACCTTTCTGCAACTTAGTTTGTAGTTCAGTTATAGAAAGTTGAGTTATTTTTTCACTTTTCTCTTTAGTCATCTGAAACAAAACAAAGTTGTTGGTACAAAAACTGCATCAATAAGCCACAAAAGTTATAACTGATCATGTATTTCCCTGTGATGGTTCAGTATGTTAAATAAGGCACTTAATGAACCCAATTTGTAATTTCTAGCAAACATAACATAGATGATAGTGGACCACGGCCAAATACGCCTAACGAAAAAGTCTTAAATTTAATTAGGAGTAAACTAAACTTTCTCAAACCTTGCGATTTAGGTCCAATAACATCCATTTAAAGTTTTATCAAAATCGGTTGAAAACTAAGAGAGTAATATCATATTTAAGATTTGGGGCAAGGGCAATAACTCTGCTTCTAACGATCGAAAATAGCTCAAATTCGAACTTGATCTTCGTTTAATGAATATGTATACACATATCAAATTTAATTTGATTCCGTCAAAAACTCTAGTTTTTAGAGCGTTTACAAGCAAATGTTGATTGACAGACAGACAGATTTGGGGCAATGGCAATAACTCTGCTTCTAACAATCGAAAATAGCTCAAATTCGAACTTGATCTTCGTTTTATGAATATGTATACACATATCAAATTTCAATTGATTCCGTCAAAAACTCTAGTTTTTAGAGCGTTTACGAGCAAATGTTGACAGACGGACGGACCGACGGACGGACAGGGGTGCCGACAATATACGTCCTCATAGAGAGATGAGGGCTTATAAAAAAAACAATCTAAAGTATATTTTACAAGAATAACATGCTATGGGCAGAATCAATTAACATTTCTCTTTTCCAAATTAAGTCTAGATTTGAAATAGCTGATGAAGGCTACAGAAACGTTTTCACCAATATAGGACACAATGGGGGTTTTATAATTCTATTTATGGTGGTGTCATCAAAATTGTTGGCATTCCTGACTCTGCACTGTTAAAATAGCATGGAGGGACAGATCAGTTTCTTTAATTTTGGCACAACTATTTGGGGGCTGCTAATATGAGCAGAACGTTTATGTAATATAAAGCCCTGGAGGTAACTAAACAGAGATCAGCTCCTACATAAACTTATATGACACTTGTAATTGTTGCAGTCCCTCAATAAGACATTATAATAATAACTACTTGATCATTCTCAAGCTGCTGTTTAAGTCTGGCTTTAGCTTCTCTTAATTCATCTTGTTTTTGTTTTATTTTCAGTCGTCGATTTCGTCTTTTTACCAATTTAACAATTACTTTCACACTGATAACACTAACAGCTACCATTCCTAGACAAATATATCAAACATATTATATTGGATACATGTAGAAAGGCTAAGTCTTATCTTTATCTGAATAAAAAAAAAATATAATAGTGTCTAATATGAAATAATATTGAAATATTAATCGGAATTTATAAAATTAAAAATTTTACCTGCAATTTTCAAATATTTTGGAGGAACATCATGAAATCTTGACAGATGATGAGACATCTCCGAACGAGGCATTTTGAACTCCTAGAAGAAGGAAATAATTCTGTTGTGAAATAGCTTTGAAATATTAATCTGAAAATTTATGGTTTCGACGCATATAAGCTTTTGCGTTGTATCCCAGTCGATACTAGTATTTTTACTGTTTATAGAAAAAAGAACTGGCATGACTTTAACAGCCCACAATTCATAAAAAAAAAAAAAACAATTTCAATCATGTTACAGTCACATGATTTGGTGTAACAGATGTGCAGGTGACTTCCCATATACAACTTTCATGGATATTTTCAGTGATTACATTTTATCACAGAATCAAAACCCTTCTAAACTGGTCAAAACTGACATTTTGGATATGTTTCCGATTATAGTGGTGAGTAAGGCTGCTTGCAATATTAACACATAAGTTGATTGCATCAGTGATATATTTACTGTGCAGTAGCTGCCGAAAATTCATGCGTCATAATAGGTACCCGTCGCATCAGGTCGCAATACGATGAGTCAGCTCCTTTTTTAGAGCTCTCATTAAAGGGATTGTAAAGAGGTTTTTTAGCCTTTTTATGTGGACGAAGGACACTTCCAACATCTATTTCGTACATACAAAATATTCATTGGGTGCCTGTGGTTCCTGTTATTCCAGAAAGAAAAACAGGAAGTGACGTCACAATCTTGGAAAAAATCGGACTGGATGATCAGGTACAGGGCATTATAAATACATGTTGTCACAACGCTATGACTCATATGATATCGCTGTAACAACATTTATCTAATAACGTCATATCGTTGTAACAACATGTATTTATAATGCCCTGTACCTGATCATCCAGTCCGATTTTTTCCAAGATTGTGACGTCACTTCCTGTTTTTCTTTCTGGAATAACAGGAACCACGGGCACCCAATGAATATTTTGTATGTACGAAATAGATGTTGGAAGTGTCCTTCGTCCACATAAAAAGGCTAGAAAACCTCTTTACAATCCCTTTAAACCCTGTGAAATCTGCTGAAATTAAAATCATGATACTTGCACGGTTTTTCAATAGTATCAATAGCTTTCTCCTTTTTGAGAGATCTCTAACTTTACATTTGACCCTGACCTGGCTGCTATTAAAAACCTTAGTCTATCTATGCTATGGGGCTTAATTATAGCATAGCCTATATAAACCTATAGGCTCTGATTATAGACTACCACTCAACGGCAGGTTTTATCTGACTACGGTCGGACCATTGGCATTACTGAGTCAGACCAAATGTCACTACTGGGTCGGACCACTTTACACTACCGACTCGGCCAGATTTTTTTAAAAAGTAAATACACTGTATAATTATTAATTAATATTATTATTAGAGACTTCAAACTTTAGGGTACTGGTACACTGTACTGTGGGTTGTTAGTGGAATATCTAGGACGAATGTCTTGTAAGTGTAGATCTACAAATAAATGCAATTACTAGGTCTAGCCCTAGATCTAAACAGTTACTTGTGAGATATGAAATTAATATACATCCTTCTTAACTCCTTACTTCTACCAAGGACTCTAATCAAGGAGAGACTACTCTTCTTGAAAACTCTCTAGTTTCAGAAAACATATTTAATGGTGTTTTAGAGATTTACGGGGTCGAATTTTATCGTCAACTTTAGTCATACTTTGGCTTCGTACAAAATAAAAAATATTTTGAATCATTGCAGTATAAATTTTGACTGTAGATAACTTGTTCATTGGTAAAAGAAAAAAAGTCAATCCTGTTATGTTTTGAAAAAGATGATGCAATGATGTTGATTGCTAAATTTGGAATTAAACAATCTATTATTTCGCTTCTTTATAGTATATAGCCTTCAAATTTTTCAGTAGCCAGTAATGATGAAGGCTGCTATAGAGTGCAACTGTACAGTGATGTTAACCTGAGTGCTTAGTCGGTAAAATTCCCTAAAGAAAAAAAGAAACGGTAAAGTGAAGCTGATATTCAATAAATCAATAGACATGGGGGATCAGAGGTGCACTCTTTTCCAAAGAATTCCAGACTGTGATCACAAAATTAAGATCTTTTAGAATAACAGCGTAACAGATTGAGTAAAAGTTAGGGCTTAGCCTAGTTAGTAGACGGCATGTCGGCATGCGGTCGGTGATTTCCCCCTACTAACTAGCTAATAATAATAATAATATTAAAATCTTTAGGCTTAAGACAATAGTGAAAATTAGGATTTACCTCATCACACCCGTAGTAAGAAGGGTTTGAGGGGTTCACATTAATCCCCAATTGAATAGCTTTGTGAGTGCATGTAATCCCCTCTACGCCCCCCCCTGGATCCGCCACTGGCAATCTAATTAAAACTAGAACCATGAATGGTACCATGCAGTGCGCATCCGGTTTCGTCCATTGGTGAAAAGTGACATCTTTCAATCCATGATATCAGGTTTACAGAAGAAAGCTTGTTTTACATTAAAATGCAGAAGGTACAAAATTTTAAAACGCACAATTTTGAATTCGGTAGTGAAAGTAGAATAACCAGTTCACACACGGTAGTCAAAAGTGAAATAAACATTTCATGTTCGGTAGTGAAAAGTCATCTGGTTAAAAAAAAAGCGCAATCACAGTCTGATATACATCAGTGGAAAACGCATATCACAAAATTTCTAAGATTTGTAAATAAGTTCTAAAGTGCAAGAAAGGACACATGAAAGAGCCAAATCTCAATTTAGAAACGGACTGCACAGTATTCATACTTCATAGTTTGAAATACAGATCGAATTTTATCAATACATAATTCGTTCAAAGAAAACACATATTAATGTTTCTTTTAAAACAGTTAAAATGTAAAAAAAAGTACATTAATGATAACTTATCGCCCAAACGCAAGTTAATGGGAGAGGGCGATCGCCCAAACGCAGCTTTATGTCAAAATGTAGTACTCTCCCTTCAACTGAAATTTGAATTTAATATTTTACAAGCAGATGGAATAACTAATTTTCAAAATTCAAAAGGCGCTATTTTGATTTTAAAATATTGTGTTGTATATAATTGAAAAAGTAGATTTAGCATAATTAGATTGTGAAAGAATTTGTGACGTACATGAATTAGGTCACGTGTCAGAGCTCTTTAAAGCTAAAAACTGCAATTTTCAAATGGATATAAAACCGGAAGTAAACATCGGAAAACCTAAATGAAAGTATCTGTGCATAGGTATCGTCAATGGCAATGAATTTGTTTCAGGTCACTTGGTCACCAGAGGTCAAGGTCACAAGATATGAGCCTTTAAAGTTTTGACAATTACTGATTTATCTTAACCGGAAATTAAAATAAATCAGAATTGAAATTCAAAAATCAGCGTCTCATGTTTTGGTTGCAATCGACTGTAGATTCCAAAAACATCAGAATTATGCAAATTTCATTACACCCTGAGGCCCCATTTTGCGTTTTATAAAAATATACCATTTCAAGATGGCGACTGATCTGTTACATCCGGGTCAAATTTTATTATTTGTATACTTTTGTGTCTATATTACATACATACTGCAAAAAGAATTTTTCAAATATCTTCAAAATTCCGGAAGTTGAAATTTCGACTTTGGGAGCCAATAACTTCAAAACCGGAAGTGATACAAAAATTTTGAAAACATATTTTTGTTCGCCATCAAAATGTCTATCTACCTGAAAGTTTTCAGAACGATCGAAATAAAAATTGAAAAAAACACGCACAGTTTCAATGGAAATTGACACAAATTTTTCAAACTTTAAAAGGCGGAATTTTGATTCAAATATATTGTGTTGTATATCATTGGAAAGAGCAGACATAGCATAGTACGACGGTGAAAGAAAATAAGACATATGTAAATTAGGTCACGTGGTAGGGCTGTTTAAAGTTAAAAATTACAATTTTCAAACGGCTATAAAACCGGAAGTAACCATTGGGCATCTGAAAAAAATATGTCATTGGATACATCTAATCAAGGGCAATAACTTTTGTACAGGTCACAAAGTCACAAAAGGTCAAGGTCACAAAATATGGGCCTTGAAAGTTTTGACAATTACTGACTTATTTTTACCGGAAATCAGAAAAATTCAGAATTGAAATTCAAAAATCGGCTTCCCATGTTTTGGTCGCAGTCGACTGTTGATTACATAGACATAAAAATTATGCAAATTCCATAACACCCTGAGGCCCCATTTTGCGTTTTATGAAAATATACCATTTCAAGATGGCGCCTGATCTGTTACATCCGGGTCAAATTTTATGATTTGTATAATTTTGAGTCTACATAACAAACATATTGCAAAAAGAATTTTTCGAATATCTTCAAAATTCCGGAAGTTGAAATTTCAACTTTGAGAGCGAATGACGTCAAAACCGGAAGTAATATCAAAATTTTGAAAACATATTTTTATTTGCCATCAAAATGTCTATCTACTTGTAAGTTTTCAGAACGATCGAAATAAAATTTGAAAAAAACACGCACAGTTTCAATGGAAATTGGCACAAATTTTTCAAACTTTAAAAGGCGGAATTGTGATTCCAATGTATTGTGCTGTATATCATTGGAAAGAGCAGAGAGAGCATAGTACGACGGTGAAAGAAAATAAGACATATGTAAATTAGGTCACGTGATAGGGCTGTTTAAAGTTCAAAATTACAATTTTCAAACGTCTATAAAACCGGAAGTAACCATTGGGCATCTGAAAAAAATATGTCATTGGATACATCTAATCAAGGGCAATAACTTTTGTACAGGTCACTAAGTCACAAAAGGTCAAGGTCACAAAATATGGGCCTGGAAAGTTTTGACAATTACTGATTTATTTTAACCGGAAATTAGAAAAATTCAGAATTGAAATTCAAAAATCGGCTTCCCATGTTTTGGTCGCAGTCGACTGTTGATTACATAGACATAAAAAATTATGCAAATTCCATAACACCCTGAGGCCCCATTTTGCGTTTTATGAAAATATACCATTTCAAGATGGCGCCTGATCTGTTACATCCGGCTTAAATTTTATGATTTGTATAATTTTGAGTCTACATAACAAACATATTGCAAAAAGAATTTTTCGAATATCTTCAAAATTCCGGAAGTTGAAATTTCAACTTTGAGAGGGAATGACGTCAAAACCGGAAGTGATATCGAAATTTTGAAAATTGCTAATTGTTTGCAATTAAAATGTCTATATATATGTAAGTTTTCAGGTTGATCAACTTAAAATTGAAAAAGTTGAAAAAGTGGTCAAGAAAAGGTGCTCCAAATGTCAGCAAGCTTGTTCACAAAATGATATTGTTTAAATTTCATCTTGTGGACAATCAATTAAAGAAATTAGCAAAGTCAGTCCGATCAAAATCGGTTGAAAAATAAAGCAGATAATGGCCAAAACATTAAAACCCATATGTTCTCATACCTCATTTCCGGTTGGTAGGGCATGCGTCATTTTACATTTAAACAATACCGAGCAGTAGATTATCGTGGGAAATCTTGAGAGATTATGTGTGGCATGCGTAGTTTTTGCTGGGCGCTCTGACCAGAAGGCGAAAAAAAAAAAAAAAAAAAAAAAAAAAGACATTTGCAAAACAAAGCAGTGCGTTCGCTAGAACGCACTGCAATTAGATTACATTTCGTTTCGGTTATTTTTTGATTGTCAACTCAATGTAATCTAACAAGGTTTATAAGGCGATCGTCTTCTGGTGACGAAATAAGCTATTTATAGCACGTGCCACCCTTCCGCCAATCAGAACAACGTTTATTACAAAATCTTCCCACAATGCATATCAATGCAATCAAAGACTTGCGATCTTGAAGGTAGTTTTTGATTGGCTGAAATTTTTGTCACCAGAAGATGCACGCCTTATATAAGTGGTTAGATTACATCAAGTTGACAATGAAAAAATAACCGAAACGAAATGTAATCTAATTTTAATTAGATTGCTTACAACGGAACGGGTTAGTCAATTTGGCTCTAATCCAAAATGGTTCCAAATTTTGGTCAAAATGGTCCTAAAAAGGTCAAAATGAGTCTTTGAAAAAGTCAAAATGTTATCATCTTGAAAAGGTCAAGAGGGTCCCAAAAAGTTATTGCCAAATTGACAATAACCCCTTACAATTGTTCAATTGTTACAAGCTTTAGTTTGTGTCGTCAGAATTAAAGGTGTTACTTAGGCTATTTCACGTTATGAAAAAATGGAATAAGTATATGAATGAAATAATGATTTCTTGAGACTTGTTGTGCATTTGTTGATGATTTGGGGTCCTTCTCGATAGTTTAAGGTTGATTTCATGTCAATCATATTTTTTTTAATGAGTTGACAGCCCTTTCAAACATGTCATAAAAATTGGACATTTCAAACCTTTGATACAAGTTTTAAAAAATGTGAATGTATCAATCTACATCAAACTTGGCATAAATGTAGACAATTACATTGCCGAGAAACGTACAGAGCGATTTTCCAAAAAAAATTATTATTTTGTTGGTTACCATGGAAATACGAAAATTTACACGTAGGTACGGCAAACATTTTCCAGGGGCCAAACTAATTAGAATTTTTTAAAAAACTCTCTGTACGTTTCATCCTTATTGAATAAGCTTTCAATCAAGACCAAGATCGTAATTTTCCAATAAAAAATGGCCGGGAAATCTTGTACCAACCGGGACACAGTTTTATACTTTTTCCTAATTTTTTAGCAAAAACTAACGAAATACCTAATTTCTTGTCCGTTTCTTTCATTCTATATAGTTTACAAATAAAGTAATAATAATTATCTACAATCTGAGCCCAAAAATAATAAGTAATTCGCAAAAATTCCATCTCGTATGTTTTTTCTCGAACGCTAGCCCAATCAATACCCTTAAACTCATTTTGTTCCTTTTTCTCTTCAGATTAGGACCTACCTAGATTTGGCTGTTTAAATTCACCATGGCATCTGAAATACCATCACCATTAAAGAAATCAGTTCGTGCTGTTCTGTTATCCAAGTTGGGTGGGGTATTGGTTAGTCAGTTTGCTAAAGACTACAAAGCCTTAGTCCAGGAACAGTTACCTTTCAAGCATCTTGGCTTTGATAACATGGAAGATTTTTTTACTGCCATGCCTGATGTTGTGAGGTAATTTTTTTTTCATTATTTATTGCATTAGCTTTGGCTTAGTAAGTTACTTCATCCTTGATCTTACAAAATACTGTTGACAACTGTATTATAAATCATATTTAGTCAAATTTATTTCTATAACAAAACACAAGACTATTTTATGGAATATAACACACTTCTTTAATAATAGGCACTTAATGTTTCAACACATCAGATGTAATGGTAACATAACAAAATATATACTGTTTCAATATTGCCAGATTTGTCATGATTTATGATAGAACACCGATGATAGTGGCCAGAATATCCCATAATACCTCGCAATCTATAATTGAACAAAGCCTTTGAAATTATATATAAATCATTATTATTGTCCTGTTATTTATTTGATGTTTTCAGCTAACTAAATATCTAAAATAGATTGCATTGCGAACACATCTCACTATTTAAAGTTATTAAAAACCTTTTGAAGAAGGCGGGTAGCCGAAAAGTCAAATTACGAGACAATAATATAATTTAAATTCTTTTCATCTTTTTGGGGAATTTGTGATTTGATTTAATCATTATTGATATGATTAACATTAATAATGATGATGAGCGTAATAAAAAAATCTCCACATTTCTAAGTATGAATGATTTAACTTACCTCTTTAATATATTATTAAGATGATATATTACAAAGATTGTCGATTTCAGATTAGAATATTGTAAAAAAGACATGGCTTATCGTGTATTTGGAGTTGGAGATCCTGAAACTTACATGTCATCTTGGATTAAAAAATCTCAGAACCCTGAACAACTGAGTCCTAGGACCAGACGAAGAGGAAATAGATCAAAGTCTGATAGGAAACAATTTAATACATCTGGTAGGTTAGATATATGGGACTTGACCTTTGATAATTAACTCTTAAGAGATAATTATTGTTTGTGTGGGTTAAGAAACTTTCAAAGCTTTGAAGCTGATCTTATGAGTGGATTTTTTTTTTCAAGCTCCTATGAGCTTATTAAGATTTTTCATAAATCTAATGTTTGATAAATGGTAACAAAGCACTGTGAAATTGTTATAATATGGAAGGCATAATTTTCAAAGAAGTTCTGTGAGTCAGACCTCCCAAAATGGTTTATGAATGGTTTTGCTGGAATAGTCATCATTATTGGGAAAAAAACTCCTCTGGGAAGGCAATCTTAGCCAAGGATATTAGAAAAATAAGGACCGCTATCAAAAGAACAGTGCACCATATAAAAATAATTGTTCTTTCAGAGGGGTGTATTTTTGCTGGAGCAGCCCTGAATTGCCTTAAGATGACAGCTTGAGGCTCTGAGTAACAACGTGTTTCAGGTTTTGTTTTAATATTTTTATTACAGGTTCTGCACATATGTTTGGTAATAATAACAATGATGATGATGATGGCCCTCAAGCAGATGATAATAATAGATATTCCGTTATGTATCCCAGAAAGAAAACTCCAAATTTTACCATAGAGGTACGCTATCCAGCTTAAAATTTAAATTCTTAAACTTGACCAATAGGAGTATATATTCATCTGTGGACTTACTTGGTGTCACGACTTTATAAAAGAATCACTGTATAATCAGACAAATTAAGGAATTGTTGGATTCTTGTATATTTACTCTTATTGGCTAAGTTTGATGTTCATGTTTAAATTTTATATTCATTCTGTTTGGTGATATTCCTTTAGGTATAAAGTAAACGAAATTAATAACAGTTTGTAGGCTATTAAATGCTTGTATTTCGAGTCTTTTGACTAAGATATGGCTAGGTGGCTACTGTTATTGCTAAATGATTTTATTAGCATTATGAATAAAACTAAGAGTATCACAATAAAACTTTCCTTTTTTCAGGATGTAAAATTGAAATTTCAAGATACAGGTGACATTGCTACAGTACATATAATTGAAAGGTATGTTTGATTATAGGTACACCAAATAAATCTTTACTTTCTAACTTAGACCAGCACTTTTATGAGACTATGTCCTGATCACCTTTTAACACAAATCAGTTTTTTGGCACAAGCACATCTGAGAATGTTAGCAAACATATTAGGTTAATTCATTTATGATTCAGCTTTGGATAGATACCACAAATTATGCAAGAATTGGCATGTCTCATGTCGAAAATTCTCATTTTCAGATGGATATTTGTCCGATATATGAAAAGGGAAGAAGCCATTAGGGCCTATGATTTGTTTCACGAAGAACTTGGAGTTAAATATCCTAAAGATAAGAAGAACAGTATAAATCAGAATCAATCTAGTAATAATAGCAGTAGAACCCAGAATGGTGAAAATAGTTCATCTTTTGGTACATCTTTTGGCACATCATTTGGTGGATCATTCGCAGGAGGAGATGTGGAATCCATGTCTTTTGGTGGCGCTATTGTTGGTAGTAAAAGAACTGTACCAGAAAATAAGAAAAGAAATGATAGTTCAAGAAATGTAGCTGAAGGTAAGAAATTAAATTATTTCAAAATTTATTGTTTCTGCAACTTTTTTGGAATGAAAAAAAAATTGTCTTTATGTTTTTCTTCCACAATTTAAGTTATTTTTATTCAAATTTCATGAATGCAATGTTATACAACTGACATTGATGTTTTAAAAAACAATTTCTGTTTCATTGCTTAAAATTGAGTAATACAAGCATATATTTCAGCAATTTGGTCATTATATTGTCATTTCTGAATAATTTTATGTATTTGTAGTCTGATCCAAAAAATTAAACAGACTTACCTCCCATTAATCATGACGGACTTGTAAATAATATTTTTTAAATATTTTTTTTGTAAAGTAAAATAGGTTCATGGGGTAATTCTCATTTTTGTTTTTGAAAATAAGTGATTTGAAAAGTACTGATAAGAATAAGATGTGGAAATTTATTTTCTTTTTTTTTTGTTTATGTTTTGTTTGGTCACATGATCAAAAACACATGTCTTTTGGACAAACTTGAATAGGCCTACAGGTGAAAGTAAAAATTATCTTTGTTTGAAATACAGCAAATTTCAGCTTAGTTATATTTATGCAGTTGATATCTAAGCATCTATTAATATTTTACTTTGTCATCTAATTATAAGTTACATTTTTGAATAATTGGATCTGTAACTTTTGATATTTAGACTGGATTGAATATTTTTTTTTCTGTCATTTCAAAAATATTCAGAATGCGAGCTTTGGATCTGCAAACTTATACATTGTTGACATTTGTAGAATTGCATTCTTGATGAGTATTTTGCTGTTAGTAAGATTGTTGATAAAATTCAAGAACAAAGAGACCTTTCGCTTGAGGCGTTGAGGTTTGCTCTGGAGAATTTTGGGAAACTGAAAATGAGTTTGCTGGCTAGTAATTTAGAAATCTATATTTTCAAAAACAAATTCTTGAGGAATTTTAATTTTTATACGCCCTCATCTCTCTATGAGGACGTATGTTGTTGGCACCCCTGTCGGTCCGTCCGTCCGTCCGTCCGTCAACATTTGCTCGTAAACGCTCTTAAAACTAGAGTTTTTGACGGAATCAAATGAAATTTGATATGTGTATACTTATTCATAAAATGAAGATCAAGTTCGAATTTGAGCTATTTTCGATCGTTAGAAGCAGAGTTATTGCCCTTGTCCCAAATCTTGAATATGCTATTACTCTCTTAGTTTTCAACCGATTTTTATGAAACTTAAAATGGATGTTATTGGACCTAAATCGAAACGTTTGAGAAAGTTTAATTTAATCATGTTTAAAATTCAAGCTTTTTCAAGATTTAGGCCTCTTTCATCAGTTTTGAGAAGTTATCGCCCTTTAACCTCTATACAGTAAGTTCTTCTATCAACATCAATTGCTTGTAAATGCTCTAAAAACTAGAATTTTTGATGGAATCAAATGAAATTCAGTATGTATATACATATTCAGAAAACAAAGATCAAGTTCGAATTTGAGCTATTTTCGGCCGTTATTAGCAGAGTTATTGCCCTTCCCCCGAAGTCTTCAATATGCTATTACTATCTTAGTTTTCAATCGATTTTGTTGAAACTTAAAATGGATGTTATTGGACCTAAATCGAAAGGCTTTTTCGTTAGGCGTATATGGCCGTGGTCCACTATCTTATATTTAGAACACAGATGCAGAAAAGTAAGAATTAAAACTTTATTTCTTTTTGTTGCAGGTATGAACCAGTATCAAGTATACATTGGCAATTTAGCCAAAGAAATAAATGAGGTTAGTGGACATCTAGATTTTTATTGAAATATGGTTAAAAAAAAAGAATTTTCCATAATCACAAATGATAGACTAAGCAAGCAGATCATTTGGCTTTTTGATTTTGATTGCAAATTAATATAAAAGGGATTGTAAAGAGGTTTTCTAAAAATATTGTGTTTATTTTGGACACTTAATAGCATCAGTCCCTAATTCTCTAAAAGTATTAACAAAGCCTTCTGTCTTTTTGCAAGTTATATTTTTACTTTATGTATCTTTTGTAGAGTGATTTAGATGAAATAGTTGGTGGTAGAACAGTTACAAGAGTTTCCCTAAAAAGATTAAATAATGGAGTCAAAGTGTAAGCAAAATTTTTCAAATTTGTTTATGTTAATGTCTGCAAGCAATTAAAATTTGTTTCTTTCGGTTTAGGCACCTATACTCAAGGAGCCCCATAATTTTAAGAAATGAAAAAAAAATTCTCATTTCTAAAAAAATATTTTTGCTACATTTTTAGTGGCTATTGATCAATCAAAGTTAGCATTCCATCATTGTATGGTTATTGATCACTCAAGGTATGGTTACCGATCAATCATTTTATGGTTATTGATGCATCATAGTATAATAATCAAGTTATGGTTATCGATTAATTTTTTCAGGGTTGGATTTATCTCATTTACAAGTGCAAAGGATGCAGAAGATGTGATTGAACAATGGGATGGAAAGACATTTCATGGTCGAAATTTACTAGTAAGACCTGGGAAACAATCACAAGATAATTCTAGAGGTTTGTAGTTCTCTATTTATCTTGGAATTTTTTCAGCCATATTGTTTGCTAAAGAGCTTGAGCTACCAATGCAGTTAGGTACTTTGGATTAAGATTTGACTAGATTATCCAAGTTCATATTTGTGTTATGTGTATTGTCTTAATTTAATATCTTGCGCCATTTTTAGTTTGCTGTTGACATAACTCTAGCTAATTGGAACAGAAAATCTTTTGTATACCAAATTCCCATCAGGAGTAAATTAATTAAATAATTATATTAAATCTCATGAATAAGGCCCCTGTCCTTTAACTTTTGGCTAATTGTCAAAAACATTTAGGACAAGACAGTAAAGCTAAGATTCCATATATGCATCATGCGTCATTCGTCATATGTTAAAAATCGAAATGGTTGGTTTGAGAGGGTAAGATTCCATATGAGGAAGCCGTATCTGTCAAATGGTCTCTGTCATGCGTCAAAAAATGGAATCATAGTATGATTATCATACCCTCTAAAACCAACCATTTTGATTTTAAACGTATGAAAGATGACACATGACAAATCCAACAGACGCATATATTGAATCTTAGCTTAATGTAATTGTTATTTTTTTATCCTTTATTTTTAGGTACTGGTTTTATCATTATTATTATTTTTCTGTTGCAGCCGATTCCAGTAACAATTCCAGTATCAATTGGAAAAGTTCTGAATCCAATGTTAATGATAGTTTTAATCAACTAAAAATAGGTCCTATTAACCATACTGGTGATTTTAATGGTAATCCTAAATCAGTGTCTCCACGTCAAGTTCAGTATACTAATGGTACTAATATGACTATTACACAAAACAATAACATATCTGCTCTACCTACACAAGTTTTAATTCAGAATCCAGTTTTGAGTAAGACCGGTCTATCCCCAAATTTACTACACAAATCCTTTAACAATCAAATGCCAGCTTTACAACCAATGAACCATTGCAATGACATAATGCCACCACTACATCCCATGATGAATGCAAAGTCCAAAAATCCATCAAGACCACAAAACAGATCTCCAAGAGAAGCACACCAGTACAAGAAGCAGTCTCCAAATCAACAAACGATGCCATCTTTGGAACCCATGATGCCCTCTTTAGAACCTATGATGCCTTCTTTAGAACCTATGATGCCATCTTTGGAACCCATGATGCCTCAATTAGAACCTGCAATGCCTCCATTAGAGCCCATAATTCCGCCCTTAACGCCAGCTATACCAGTGTTGCAGCCTATGAGGCAGCCAGCATCTAATATGTTACCAGTAACATCAGTGGCGCCAGAACTTGAAGATGAAGAATATGAAGATGATGGTCCTACAGCAATTTTTGTTGGAAACTTTCCTGCAGGCACAACTGACGTAAGTGAACAAGATCTTTATAGCTAGGCCATGTTGATTTTTTCTAAAATTATCAATCACAAGGAGTAAACAAAGATTTACTGAGATCCCAATAACTAATTAATTGAAATTAATGTAATTTCTTCCATTCTATTTATTGAGTATCTTAAAATATTACAGATTACTTGATTAACATAACCTTGCATAATGTCAGATTCTTTTATTCTATTTTTCAGAAAGAATTATATGCTCTGTTTATAAGATATGGTGTGTTAGATGTTCAAATGGTCAATAATACTCCTAGAATGGAAAAAGGATGGTATGTTTTATTTTAGCTGTGTTTTGTTTCTTTCTTTCTTGCAAGAAGGTTAAACTCTGTATATAGCAAACTTTAAAAGAACTGTGCTATGTAATATGTATAAAATCAATAATCTTTGCTTTGGAAATTTCTCATTGTAAAAAGGATCGTAAAGAAGTTTTTGTATGTGCATCGGGACACTAAGACTTATAACATCAATTTGGATCATTTCAAATTTCAGGCATCTGTGGTTCCAGTACTTTCACTTAAACTATTCACTATTCACAAAGGTTTATTGTGACACTTAATTTAAGTGTATTTGCTATAACGCAATTTGATGGTATCAGTGTCCCTGATTTAGAAGACATCTTTTAAGGTGATATGTTATTTATATGATCTGCATATTTATTTGTGTTTGTTACATTTTTAGCACCAAAGCATTTGTAACAGTGGAATCATTAATCAATGCAGTGGAAGCCATATTGGATTTAGACCAGACAGATTATTTCTCTAGAAACATCAAAGTAGCTGCACCTCACGATAATAGAAAATTACATGAAATAGTAGAAAATAAGATACAAGAATATATGTCTGATTCAGACTCAAATTCATCTCCACCATCCAGAACTTCATCTAAAAATCTTTCAAGAAATCTGTCCAGAAGCACAAATAGTTCTAATACTTCTTATTATTCTCCACGTAAGTTTTGTTAAATTATTGGAAATTGAGCTTTGAGAATTTCATACTCTCAAAGGCATTCTTTAGCCATTGTCAAATTTTTTTTAAGACACATATAGCTTTCTTTACATCATTTCAATCCATTCGGCCCAACCTTTGTCATTTTAATTGAGACTATGTGATGACTCTGCCATGGAAATCAGCCATCTTGCCCGGAAAATGGCAAGCTTGCGAAAGAAGACAATAATCTCTGAGAAATGATTCTGATTGGTTGAACTATAATTTATTCAATAATTATGATGATCTCTGTATCGTATACAAGGTTATCTAGTACAATGTACATTAGTCTAGTGCCAAAGTTGATCTAATCTTTGTTGTTCCTGTAATTCATGAAGTCGTTAAGAATGTACAACTGTCCTGTAAGTAAAATGGCCTTGAATTCTGGTGTGTGATTGATTTGTAGGTGAACTGTGTGTTCAAATTCAATTATCAAAAGAGTGACTTCAAGAGATTATAAAAGTCTGTTTAGGTGTGTTTGGTATACTTTTTTTAGTCAGAGTTCTATGGTTCTTGTAATTCCATTTAAACTTAAGTCTTTTTTGGCGTCTTTGCAAAACCTCTTAACAATTCCTTAAAGTGGAACTCAATATTTACTCGACCATGGACCATTTAATTACGTAATATAGAATGTGTAATGATTACAGATAAAGATGTCACTGATTTAGACTCGCAGGATGCTGCAGCATTATTAGAAACATATGGTTATATCAAGAGTAAGGTATTAGCTAGTAAATTGTCACAACCTATGAGACAAGGTGAAAATTTAACCCTGAGTGTCACAGCATGGTTAATAGAACAGTATTATTTCGTACAAAATGGTTCTGATGTAAGTAAATTACAAAATTATCTTATCTATCAGACACAATTTTTCTCTGTTTTAAAGCAGAATTCTGCTTTTTGTCCCATCCGTTCCAATTTTAAAAAATATCTGGATGTAAACGGTTTGTTTTTTGTTTATATTCATTCTAAAATTTGAGTGTATCCATCAATTTTAGAAACAATGATACAAGAAGAATTTTGATTATATGATTAAATATTAAATGTGTCTGGAACAAGGAATCAAATTCATCCTTTCTCGAAGATTCTCACATGTTTTGAGCCTTGTTCTGAATTCAATATTCTTGAATAAGATCTATTTCTTCAATGTCTGAAAATATGCACATGGTGTCATTTATTATACATAAAAATATACATAAAATAAAATCGAACATGAAACATTATGTCATAAATGTATTACAGATTGAGGCAATACGAGATCTACAGGCTATAACTGATAAAATACAAGATAAAGAATATCATCTTGCTAGAACCAAGGGACTAGGACGTTGTGGTGCTCGTTATAAAAATGATTGGTACAGGTAAGATTCTTTAACCTATTATTTATAAACTCTGAAACACCAAACACTGTATTTAATCTTCACTTACAACATTTTTTGGAGTGTTAACAGAACAGAAATTGTTGGCATATTTACTTCTTCCCTTGTATTCTTTTTTTGAAGTTGACTATGAAATATTCTTTAATATTTACATTTGCTTGAATTTTTTCCCATTGAACTAATGTTAATGTGTTTGGCGTTTACTGCTTAATAAACGCCACTGCTAGCCACGTGACCTAACTTGACGTCATATTTGCTTTGTTAGATACTCCTAACAAAATGGCGGCGTAATCTGATAACCTTGAATTGAATCCAATAAAAATCCCATGTTTTCAAAACGTAGATATAAGCACTAAACTGTTACCCTAAACTGTTACCCTATGGCGTGTATGGTCGTATATTATGATCAGGACACAGGTTGACTGAAAAATTAATCATAAATGCGCTAGCTTCTGTTAGTACAGTATTGTCCAGTTGTAAAGAATACAGAGTTCCAGAAGAAAATTGGCTTCTTTACAGATCAATCCGGGCTTCATTATTAGCTTTGAGGGCATTAAAAGTTCCTAGAATAGTTTGAAATAGATAATGCCTATATTGTGGCAAATTTCTTTGAATGTTACAATTGAAACAAGAAAATTTCTTTTTGTTATGGTTTGAAATATACTTTTAGGGCATGGATTTTACGAGAAGATAGACAGGATCAAACAGTCAAAGTTTTTTATATTGATTTTGGTAATATCTGTATTATACCATCTAAAGATACCAGCATAGTACCAAGTTGGGTCTGGGACTTAGCCCCTCAAGCTAGACCAGTTAGAATTGAAGGTAAAAATTGATTGCGAGTCCTACCTTGCAAGCATCATTATTTATATCAGTATGTGAATATTTGTGGTCTGAACTTATTTGAACAAGGAGTTACTTCCCCTAAAAAAAAAAAAAGGTCTTTCTTCTGCCAAACATGTTTAATTTGTAATGTCAGTTACAAACAGAGTGTATTTAGGTTTATTTGACTGTATCCCCAAAGTCAAGTATTAGGCCTAGTCCTAGTATATGGGACAAGTTTTGATATGGGTTGAAAACTTTACTGATACTGGTAACTAACTAGAAAACTAAAATATTCTAAACTTTTTGAAGAACTTGCATATGAATGATTATGCTACTGTGCTGTTTATTCTAAATCCCATATAGTAGAAAATAGTGAATTTTGTATTTCTTACTCTAGAGCATGAAAGAAGCTATCCGAGGCAGGAATAGCCAGCAAGTTTCTGACGAGAGCTGATAACTTCAATTTATAAATAGAAAGTATTTTTTATTTCAGTTGGAAGTAATGGACCTCATGAAAAGGAGCTAGTAGAGAAGGTTATCACAGCCACAGTAACTTCTGTTAAAACAGTCGATAAGGTAGGATATTTATCTGCTTTGTTATGGTACTTTCAGCCATTAAGCTCAGTGAGTTATATGCTATCTTGAATGTCCTTGGTTTAATCCCATCATTAGTAAATTGATAACATGACTTGAAGATGAGTGGACATCATGATATTTACCATTTATGTATCACAATATGGTTAAATATCACAATATTTGTTAGTATATTCCAACACTAGTACCCTGATCATGATATATTGCCTAACAGTTTTCCTGTCAGTAATAGTGCTGGGTATTGCGATTTCAAAGGTCACGATACAATACGTATTGCAATATGGGATAAAGGGACAAAAATAAATTCTTCATCTTCAAGTTTCAATATCTATTTTTGTATAGCGTTATCAATGTGAAATATTAAAAATATTTCCCAACAATCTCAGTCAAGTAAGTTAAAAAAAAATTGTGATTTCATTCTCTTAATTGTAAAAAGAAATCATCACTTTTTATGAAATGAGAGGTATTGTCAAGTATCAATACACGACCTCGTGGCCTGTTGTATTGCGATCGATATATCGTGCCAGCACTAGTCAGTAATGCAGGTTTTGGGTAATTCTCGTTGGTTGGTCAATTCATTATTTTTACTTGTAGTGTCCTGTCTATGATGTTGTATTAAACAGAATACATTCTTAGTTGATGAGACCAACACGAGAGATGATGGAAAGATACTATGGTGCTGAAAGAGATGGATTTCTAAACTATGTTGTGAGTCAAGTATATGATATACCAATGAATTCGGGATAGATTTCGTTTTATTATTGTTTTTTTTCAAATTCTATTTGCGTTCCTATTCCTAAAAATTTTGTTGTAATAAGATTTAATTAGATCTCCGCTTGTTAATGATTTTGTTAAGTGAAAAGTCTCTTTCTTTGATTTTTTGTATATAATTCTCCTAAATTCTTTATTTGAATGTAAAAGGAAAAGTTGATAAAATTCTGATTGCTATGGCTATGAAGATCTAGATCTGAGTTGAACTGAATACTGTCTTCTTACTTTTTTGGATTTTTTTGGGATTAGTTTAACATGAATTTGAAAAGCAGCTTCAAAATAGGGATATACACATGAATCTCTGCTATAGATTAAATGAAAAATGTCTCAATCACTGTCAATTAATCTTTGTATAAACAATTTATAAAAAGACAGCTTGTTTTTGATAACATTTTCATTAATGAAGATATATATAAACTACCATTATTCATTCATATAAACAAGATTGATATAAATCCTATAAGAATAGTAAAAAAAGTTTTACATCTTTTTAAATATGTATAATCTTCTTCGCAATAGGAATTCTTCTTCATGATAAATATTATGTCTCATGGATATGTTCTATGTTGCCATTGAAAAATTATTAAGTTTCCATAATAACAGAAAAAAATGAAATCATAATATTATAATAAGTTTTTTTTTTTTCTCTAAGTAAGCATGTAAGCCTGTTGTCCTCTCTTAAAATACAGTTGATTTTTTAAGATATATAAATTCTCCTCTTTTCACAATACTTGAAAAAAAAAATATATTTTCCTTTAGATTATAGAAAATTACTATTTTCATTTCATATCTGTATTTTAAATGTATGTGTATTCCTCCTTTGGGACCGATTTTATTATGCAATCCAGAGCGTCTGAATTTTCCCTCCCAACAATCCGGATAAAAACGTAATAGATCACAAATGGAAAATCAAGATGGCAGGCATGTGTTTGCTTTTCCTGAGCCAAATCCAATGACATCATTGCCGTAATCTATTATCATTCTCCCAACTATCCGGATAAAGATGGAGAGACCTGACTCTCCAAACTCTACTAAAACAGTCACGTGATGAATTATGGAATAGAAATAAAGCATCTGGACGATCCGGATTGCATAATAGAATTGGCCCATAAAGTCCTTTTTTTTTACTGCTTCTATATCAAATTTTTTTTAGCCATCTCTTCAAATGTAAAGACAAAATATTATTCAAAGTAAAAATGGAACATTGAAATGTTCATTCACATTCTTATTAAAATTAAAAATTTAAACTAAAAGTTGTTAGAATATGAGATATTTTCTGTGAAATCTTTAAGTTGGCACCTCCTCTCTTTGTGATGTTCTTAATATATGTCAGACGAGAAATGTTAATTCTTATCATATTTTTCTTTCTGTCCTCTTTTTTGTAATCAAAAAACATATTTTTGAAACAAAAAGTTTTATGTTTTTTTTATGTGCATAAATCCTTCTTGCTCAATTTTTTTTTTTTGATTTTGTTTATCAGCAGTGTATTCACAATATTGATATTTAAACAGTAATATTTTTGTATATTATTGATAAATATAGAGAATGTTGTGTAAATTTCTCTGCAGACATTACAAGATTCCATTAATGTTGAACAAAATACCACAACATTGAATATTCTTTTTTTTTCTGTCTACAAATAGACTATTTCTTCATCTGATACATGTATATAAAATTTGTTCGTATTCTTATTAATTTGAGTGTTTTAAAAAATAGATATGTATATATTTATTACTTTTGCTAGATGTTTTGAAGAAGAAAAAAAAACGTATCTTTAGTTGACATTACATGTATAACATTTGATAGTTCTTCTCTATTTAACATTAAATGCAGCTTTATATTTTTTTGAAAGACCAACTGAAAGTCTCTAAAAGTGGCCTTATTAATAGCATCTGAATGCCCTTTTTTAACTGGCCTCTGTTCCGTTTTTAAAAGTTTTCTCGAATTAAAAATTAAATACAACTTTATTCCATTTGAAAAATTATCTGAAAGTCTCTAAAGTGGCTTTATGAATGGCATCCGTATGACCTTTTTAACTGGCCTCTGTTCCGTTTAAAGAAAAGAAAAAACATATTTCAATACAGATTTATTTCATTTGAAAAATTATCTGAAAGTCTCTAAAGTGGCTTTATGAATGGCATCCGTATGACCTTTTTAACTAGCCTCTGTTCCGTTTTAAGAAAAAAAAAACATATTTCAATACAGATTTATTTCATTTGAAAAATTATCTGAAAGTCTCTAAAGTGGCTTTATGAATGACATCCGAATGACCTTTTTAACTAGCCTCTGTTCCGTTTTAAGAAATAAAAAAACCATATTTCAATACAGATTTATTTCATTTGAAAAATTATCTGAAAGTCTCTAAAGTGGCTTTATGAATGGCATCCGAATGACCTTTTTAACTAGCCTCTGTTCCGTTTTAAGAAAAAAAAAAGCATATTTCAATACAGATTATTTCATTTGAAAAAATATCTGAAAGTCTGTAAAGTGGCTTTATGAATGGCATCCAAATGACCTTTTTTACTGGCCTCTGTTCCGTTTTAAGAAAGCAAAAAAAAACATATTTTAATACAGATTTATTTTATCTGAAAGTCTCTAAAGTGGCTTTATGAATGGCATCCAAATGACCTTTTTAACTGGCCTCTGTTCCGTTTTAAGAAAAAAAAAAACATATTTGAATACAGATTTATTTCATTTGAAAAATTATCTGAAAGTCTCTTAAGTGGCTTTATGAATGGCATCCGAATGATCTTTTTAACTGGCCTCTGTTCTGTTTTAAGAAAGCAAAAAAAAAAACATATTTGAATACAGATTTATTTCATTTGAAAAATTATCTGAAAGTCTCTTAAGTGGCTTTATGAATGGCATCTAAATGACCTTTTTAACTGGCCTCTGTTCCTTTTTAATAAGTCTTATGAAATTTCATTTAAATGTATATGCATGTGATGAAAAAATATATATTTATAGTTACATATATCATTTCTCTTAGTTATTTTGAATGATTTTTGAAATGCTAAAAATGTTTTTCCCACCCCTGTCTGTCTAGTTTGCGTTTGGCAATGATTGGAATAACGATTTTGAAGTTAAGGCCCTTGACTTGGTCAACATCAACCTTTACTTTTATCCACGATAAAAAAGCACATCAACTTTTACCTTTATCCACGATAAATTATTTTCTTATTGAAACTTGGTAATCATGTATGTACATTGTATATATTAATAAGATCTCATTCAAGTTTGATTTTGGCAATGAACAGTTTTTGAGAAGAAAAAAAACATGTCAATATTTTCAACATAATAGAAGTTACAATATTCAATCTATTTTGATCATGAAACTTGGTGTGATCATTAGAATTCGCTCAATGGTTTTTGAGTTATTGCCCTTGACTTATTAATGTTTTGATATAATGAAATTGTTATCATTTCCAACAGCTTCTAGTGGGTGTATGTAATCTTGCCTGGCAAGCCCTGGTTTTTTATATCTGCATGTTCATTAAGACTATCCTCTGTTCTGTTTTATGAAATTTCATGTATAGGTGTGTTCAAAAAAAATATGTATGTCGTATGTATAGTTTTACCTTTTCTGCTGGCTATTTTGAATGATTGAAAGCAAAATAAAACCACATATTTGATTGACTTTATTATATTCAATAGGTCTTTTCTAATTAAAATTGAATACATGTACAGGTTTTTTTTTCATTTACAAAAACCTTATGAAAGTCTAAGGTTTTATTAACCACATCTATATGTCCATTATTACTGTCCTCTGTTCTGCTTCAAATGAGTCAATTATTTTTTATGTAGTTAAGTATGTTTTATCAAAAATTGTGTTGTAGGATAATATTAACTGCTTTTCAAAATAAAGTGTTCTTTCAAAAGATTTAAATTGTGATTGACAGAGGATCTTAAATGAATGTTCATTTCATATGAAATGAGTAAGTGAATTTTATATTCCCCCCAAAGCTTCGGTTGTTTCTAAACTTCCATTTGTGTCTCAAACGGTAATTTCATTCATTTGTAGGTCAGACTTTTTGTAACTTATGCAAATTTCAAGATCCATACCAAAAATATTTTTTCAGTTCTGATCAGAGTTATTAAATGTAAAATTCAGGAAATGTGGTTGTTAGCTATTGACAAGATGGTCTATTCCCAATTCATCCCTTAGGAATGTGATCTCCAATCTACTCCCATATGTTTGTATTGCAATGATGGAAATTTTGTTTCCAGCTTACTCTTGATCTCCATTTCCATCTGCCTTAGGAAAAAATTCTTACAAATTTACTTCAACATGTCCTTGCCAAACCCTGAAAATATGAAATTCATCAAACAAAAATTGTACAAGTACTGCCTCGAACAAAATAGCAAGTACAATTTTTATTCGATGACTTTCATATTTTCAAGTGCTGACACAGACATGTTGAAGTAAATCTGTGAGAATTTTGAAAGATTGATTCACCACTAGCTGAGATACTTACCGTCAAACTTGGGGACATTTTTTTATTGGGACACCCGATATAGACAAGGAACCATAATGTATTGTCTCATTCCCAAGACTAGTCAAAATTCAATGGTGGCGAAATGAGAATTCAAATGCAAAATATGAAGGGGAAATAAAGGAAGACACATGATAAATTATGATCAAAAATATATATGGGCTTAATATATTTAATTACAAAGTATATCACAGACTAAAAATATAAAAATGTTTTTTTAGTATATCATGGTGACTTATATAATCTACTATGTTTAAGTTTGTAAAATGTACTAATAAAATGTATTTATCAAGAATCTAAACCACTATGTTTAAACCAGTATGCAAGAAGCATTGCAACCTTTCCTAATATCTTTAAAAAAACTAAAATATAAAACTATAAATGTATTTTATCACAACTTAAAATTAATATTGTTTCATATATGTGTGAAAAATAAATATAACATATGTACAAATAAATAGTGAACAAAATAGTATAGTATGAATAAAATGTTGATTTTTAAAATCATAAATTATACACAAATTTATATCATTTTTCAAATAAATTTATCATTTATTAGTATTTAATTGGCATATTCTCATTACAAATACTATAATATAAAAATATTAGTAACACTTATTTATTATTATTTTAATCACTAACCAATATCTGAACATTATTGTTATCTTAATCATAAACCAGAATCTAAATATTATTTGTTATCTTAATCATGAACCAGAATCTAATTTTTTTTGTTATTTTTATCATGAACCAGAATCTAAATATTATTTGTTATCTTAATCATGAACCAGAATCTAATATTTTTTGTTATTTTTATCATGAACCAGAATCTAAATATTATTTGTTATCTTAATCATGAACCAGAATCTAATATTTTTTGTTATTTTAATCATGAACCAGAATCTAATATTTTTTGTTATTTTTATCATGAACCAGAATCTAAATATTATTTGTTATCTTAATCATGAACCAGAATCTAAATATTTTTTGTTATTTTAATCATGAACCAGAATCTGAATATTATTTGTTATCTTAATCTCAAACCAGTATCTGATATCATAACATATTTTAATCAGGAACCAGAATCTGAATATAATATGTTATCTTTATCACCAACCAGAATCTAAATTAAAGAAACCAAGTGCAAACGATTTGAATCGCAAAAAGAAATCCTAAACATTTTGACGAAACATAGGTAACAGCTTATAAACTTTTCACATGAGGAATTATATCAATCATACATGAGTAAGTATTTCATAATGAAAAGTGAGTAAGCATACCCTGTTTGGCACCACACACGTCCTAGCTGTTAAACAAACAACAAAACAAGAACATGAAAGCCCAACTGAAAAAATAGTGACTTGACAACAAATTTTCAAAAGTTCAAAGGACATAATCATTTCATATTTTAATCACAAACCCGTATCTGAATATTATTTGTTATCTTATCCTGATCTAGATTTGGGAACTTAATCACAAACCAGAATCTGTACATTGCTAACTTGATCATGAACCAGAATCTGAATATTATTTGTATTCTTAATCACCAACCAGAATCTGAATATTATTTGTAATCTTATTCTTAATCACAAACCAGAATCTGAACATTATTTGTAATCTTATTCTTAATCACAAACCAGAATCTGAATATTATTTGTAATAATCACAAACCAAAATATGAACATTATTTGTGATCTTATTCTTAATCACAAACCAGAATCTGAATAATATTTGTAATCTTATTCTTAATCACAAACCAGAATCTGAATATTATTTGTAATCTTATTCTTAATCACAAACCAGAATCTGAATATTATTTGTAATCTTATTCTTAATCACAAACCAGAATCTGAACATTATTTGTTACGCTAATTATATTTAAAGTCACCAGTTTTCAAAGAGATATCCAGCATCTAGGTATTGTTGACAATCTTAAATGTTAGTGTAATCATGATATAAAATATGTGCATATAAATTACTTGAGTACATTTTAATTCATATTTTCTCTTTGTTCCTTGTCTCTCCAGGCAGCATCCATATATTTGGTGATGGAAGAATTTTTTCTATAGAAATTCAAACGCCTGTCGGTTCTGTCAGATTCAAGCTGAAAAAAGGAAAGATCAAACAGAAATTAATACCCTATTGAATTTCTATCAAATTTTCTGTGAAAAGAACATAATTAAAAAGCATTACATACAAGAATTGCCAATGTTGGAATGAGATTAAGTAAAAGCTATCCCACAACTTACAAAAGTAGGATTTGAAACACAGCTTCAAAATATGAAACAAAGTGTTGATTCATTAAATATTTCAAATGCCAAGCTAGATAATAGAAGTGTCAGATTTGACCCCTGCTGAAATTATGACAAGTATAATGCTCTAAGCCCTGTGTTTTCAACTTGGGGGACATGTCCCAGACTGGGGACATTTCGACATTCTCCATGGGACACAAACTGATCTAGGTCTGAAAAAATATGTTATATTTTGTATTATCTTGAAACACCAGTGTCCACTGCCTGCAACAACCACAATTCAAGTTTGTATTAAATCAAAAAATGCTGTGACGTGACAAAATGCTTCGAAATTGCATGTTTTCAATGACTTCTGTGGACAATTCAGGGGACATGTTCATTTCCTTATGCATTTTTGGGGACATTTGAGAAAACCAGTTGAAAACCCAGACTCTAAGCCTTCTCTTATTTTTGAAACTGCAGTGGCTCAGTGAACTTGAGTAAGACGCTTTCTCGCTAACCTGAGGGTCTATGGTTCAATCTCTGCAAGTTTGGAGTTGATACCTTCGGATTTTTCAACATATTGTCCTCTTTTCAGTGATGCAGATCGGAAGGGCTGACAGGAAAAAAAGCTACTAGTCGCTCGTATGGGACAATAAACTGAGGCCCTGTGTGCTACAGGCTGTGCACGTTGAAGATCCCTCGACAGTTGGAAATCGAAAAAAATAATAGTAAGTTAATGCTGCTGTCCTGGCAATCTTTTCCTCTTTGCACATTACATGGCATTTGCCCGATACAGGTGCAGAAAAGAAGGACGTAAAACACCATTTCATTTCTCTTATTTTAGATTTCCAACTATTGAGGGTTCTTTAAAGTTGCATACAGGCCTTGTTTTTTTTATCCCATCCGAATGATACTTTTTCCATGTCAGACCCTCTGACCTGCATCTTTAACTGTGTTGAACAATCTGAAGGTATCATTTGGACACTGAATAAAAGGAGACTTATTTACCAGAGGTTTGGTTATCCAACCTATTTCCTGAGATTCTGTTTGTGGATGTTCAAATTTTTTAACTGGTTCTTGGTTTGCTCTATGTATAACTTCTAAGAAATGACCTGAAAAGAAAGAAAGTAAGTATATAGTATATAAATAACAGCAGATGAAAATAATGGTGAACGTTTCGGCTTTTATGGCCATGTTTGCAGAAAAAGTCATGTTTTGCTTATCGGAATATAGTCTTTATCCTTCCCAACAATTTCCTATTAAAGACCTAAAGTGTAGGATCTAGCAACAAAAAATAATTGGAAATTTTTAACTTAAGGTAAATTTGACTGGATTTTCAGATACCAGTAGTTTTAGAACCATTTTTTTTTATCTTGTCAAGTATCATTAGAAAAAGAGAAGGAAACATTTATATTTTACAAAGGTAACAAATCCGGTTCCAGGGTGGATCCTTTCCACCAGCTAGTAGGCCTACTAGGCCAAACATATTTGCATTGACCTTTCTGTGATTATCTGTACTGTACCAACTTACAGCTGAGTTGACTGGAATTACGAATTAGATAGCTGATTCAGGGTCATTGGACTTTCTTACCCAGATCCAGAAGTGAACTCACATCATAGCCGATCAAATGACATACCAGGTACCGTACTTATAGTATCCCAAAAGAAGTAGTACTTCTGAAGAATGTGTCTAAGGCCTGAATTACTCTTTGAAAATGGTATTTGTTTGCCTTTAAAAATTAAAGTGCTTAAAATTGTTTACAAAATACAGTTACAGTATTACAATAAAACTTACTATCTTCTTCACCCTCTTCTGTGTCATGAATAGAATTAGGTTTACCAGTCAAAACGTGAACTGTAAAAAAGAAAAAGAAACATTGAAGTTGAAGCATTCATTCTAGTCCGAAACTTGCTGACTCTTTGCCCAGCCTCTGATAGCTATTTGGACATATTTGAATAGAATCAGAAAGTTGCGGACTACATTCATACACATGCACTGCAGGCAAATTAAATCCATTTTTAGAGTATTTCTAGTCCAGCCCTGGACTGTGATTTACTACGTATACAGTCCAGTTTCACTCAGTCTGGAAGTCAATAGGTGTAACAGTTCAAGTCAGCCAATCACAGTGCATACATTATAAATAAAAGCCAATCAAATTTCACAATACCATTATCGCGCTACTGAATCAAAAATGTCAAATCGACACTAACTGCAGAACGTTCTAAAATTTGTAATTAATTAACAGAACTACGTGCTGACTTTAATCATAATGGACTTAAGTGTGGATATGTTGGTCTATTCAAAAAGTGCAAAATTTGCCGATTTCAACCATTAACCTTGTCGTAGGAGTGCAGGCAGGATACCGACTATCATTGCATAGTGTTACTGTTAGTGGACGAAGTATACTAGACTATTTCAAATCTTGATGTAGGAAAAGAGATTATTAAGAAGGAGGGAGGCGAGGCAAGACCTGATGCCATGGAGGTTTCAGGAAACAAATCAAATCGGGCTTATTATTAGGCCCATGATGGCTATGAAAATGAAATGATTATCAAAATAATAATCAAAACAACAAAGCAAAATGCATCTTTCGCCCTTTTTCGGCCGACCAGAGGAAGAGTTGCTCTAAAAGTACTTACTCTTGGTATATGGATTGATGCTGTAGTTTGTATATAACTTTTGATGTCGTTGTTCTTTCAAAATTGTTTCACACAAGATAGCATTTTGGTGAACACCATTTGGAGGTTCTTTCACAACGTTCTTCGCGGCCGCCATGATGGTGAAGTATAAACGTTACCAAGGACTGTTGCTAAGGAAGTAACCTTCGGATTCTTCCATTTCACATTATTATAAAAGACAAAAAACGAATTTTCTTAATACTCTGAAAAGTAATATTTTTTAATATTCTATACAAATGAAAAATAATCAATAAAATACATTCAAAAGTTCTTAAGAAAAAAAAAATTGTAATATGAAAATCTTACTTTCGTTTCAAAAAATGTCCAGTGTTTTCATTACTTGTTTTGTTCGAAACCATCAACGCCATCTTTGTTTTGAGAGTTGAAAAGAAAGAAAAGAAACATAGGCTAGTAATTTGTAGTTTATAATGCTAAATATTTTATATTGGTGTTATTATTCTAAACGGCTAAAAGATCTGTATTTAATTTTCTCGATTTTAAAACTTTCGGTATTGACGTAGCACTCTACATACTCAGTTACTGACTCAGCACTGACTGTATTTTCAAATTTTGTAAGAATCAAAAGTCTAAGAGACTACGGCAGTACGGGTTATAGTCAATTGGACCCTATTTTTTTAATGGTCCCAAGCCAAAATGGCACTAAAAGTCAAAATGGTACTAAAAACCAAAGTCAAAATCAAAATTTGCTTTGTAAAAGTGCACAGGGCATAAACGGGTTAATTTTCAGTTAAAATTGGTGGGTTATATATAGGCCTAATAAGTTAATTTGATAAGTTAAGTGGTCTCAAATTTTGGTCAAAATGGTCTCAATAAAGGCTAATATTCGCATTCTCATAAAAATAATCCCAAAAATTAAAAAAAAATTTCAACTTGCACAGACTAGGGCTGGGCGATATTGGTTAAAGTGGATATCACGATATTCATCATTAATATATCACGATATGGGTATATATCGCGATATTTTTAAGAAGGGTTTTTATTGGTTTTTGAAACAAAATGTTCATGTTTTGTTCTATCAAAAAATCTTAAATGTAAGAAAAACAGTAAATGTCTGTCAAAAACAACCAAATCTTCAATAGCATGAAAAAACACATCTTTTTCAAATATCTAAAAGTATTAAGTTATGTGTTAAAACTGTCAAAATGACTTTATCTTGACCAAAATTTGACGATATATCGTGATAATTACATATATCACGATATGACGATATTTCGGTATTTTTATTTGAGGCGATATTACTAACGATATAAATTCCTATACCGGTATTTATCGCGATACCGGTATATCGCCCAGCCCTACCACAGACAGTAGAACTTCTACTAGAAGCATAAAGTATGAAGACCGTTTGTGTTTGGATTCTATTATTTTAAAGCCTATTTCATTTCTATTTATCTAATATATCAGACTAGATTCTTTAGGTGGATTATGGTAGGCCTAGCTTAAATGTTATAAAAGTTTAAAGGAGCATATTTGAGAATTTCATAGTTGGACAAGTGTTATATAAGCTTAAATAATCAAGCTTACAAATCTTTGATCATTAAATCAAATTTAGATTTTTATCAGACAATAGTTAGCAACCTTGTCCAATTTCATCCTATCTTTTTTTCAATCTTACAGGCTAAGCAGAACTAAATAAATGGAGATTCCCTCTAGATTTTAGACAATTTCTACAGTGTTATATTTGAGAATAGTTTTTTGGCTTCTCAGTAACAAAGCTTTCCTTTTTTAAAAAAAATGGATCCAGACTATGAAAAAAGACTTCAGAGACTACAACAAAATGGACAACTATCTCCTGTTCCCTCACCTTTTGGCTCGGTAAGTTTTGATAGAAAATTGCCATATGACTGATCTAGTGTTCAATTAGTTTGGCATTGAATTCTTTATGGTGAAAAACTTGCTTCAATTTGCAAAGTAGCACAGAAAAACTAAATTTGGTTGTATGTGTAGAAGCTTACCTTATTGGGAACAGAAATGTGCCTGAAGTTATAAATCTGTTGATTATTATTGCCTTAACATGAAAACATAGAGTTATCAAGTCTATTCAAATATAAAATCATAATAAGGAGTTGATCGCCCAGTGTCATTATAAATAGATGGATATTAAACTTAACACTTAAACATCTACACTTAAATTTAAGTATAGAGACACTTATACACCTTCACTTAAGTATAGAGGCATTTGTCTTTTCATGATACATAGCACCAGATTCTTTCCCATGCAAGCCCCCTGAACCATTAGACTTGCATTTGTGACCCCTTGGAAAAATCCAAAGATAACAAATCAGCATATATCTGAATCTCTGAAATTACATAGGTTTATATTAAGGACTTTTTTCATCTGTTCTATTACAGCCTGTTAGTACAAGTCCTATAGCTTCACCCAGTAAAGATAAATATGGGGACAGATTCATACCTAGCAGAGCAGGGGCATGTTGGAATATAAACTTTAATATGATACAAGATGGAAAAACACCCTCACCCAGTACACCTAGGAAAGCTAAAGAACACCAAAGTGACACAAATAAAGATGGATTAGCTTATAATTGTTTATTAAAGAATGAATTGTTGTTAGCTGGTATTGACGATTTAAAGGTTTGTAGACACTTTCAAATTACAATATCTTATGTCCACACACATAAATGGAGGGCAAGTGAAAAGGCTTTTGAAGCACATAGCTTAATTTTTAACAACAAATCTTTTATTAGCCTAAATAATGATTATTAATATTTTAATTTACTTGTAGGATCAACAAGATGAAAGAAAAGTTTTAGTGGCCAAAGATAGTAAAAACTTATTTCGAGTAAGTTAACTTGTTTCAATCATTTGCCACTGTTTTTGTTGTTCAGAACATGACGTTTCTTGCATTTTTTCTGTGCCCAAGATTTTCTGCTAAATTTTATAGTTACCTCCTATGATTGTACAACTTACAATTCGAAAGCGTTTTAAATGTAAGACAATGAAAGTAAACTTTTACATTTTATTTCTATTGACAATGGTTAAAGAACATTAGAATTAACATGCATAAGATAATTTTCCCTTTCTTTTGATTACAGTATCGTGTACCTAGACATAGTTCAGAAGGCGGAGATGCTTCACCTTACAGTTTATCACCAGTGGGCAGTAAAAGTCAGAAATTATTACGATCTCCTAGAAAGGTATGTTTTATTAACAATTACTGTCACTTATTGAGTCTTTGCCCCATCAATACTAATATTATGAAGTTGTACACTATGGAGGTATAACGTTGCCAATATTGTCGATTGTGTCGCAACGTTAAAATACCAATGTCGTAATTACAAAATGCATTTGTCAATGCTGCAAAGTACAATTGTCGATGTGTAAAAATGCAAAATGTATAAATATTCTCAACAATCCAATGAAATGCAGCTAACAATTTACTCTTTGCATTATGCATTTTGCATTAGGCACTTTTACATTATACATTCTGCATTAGTCACTTTGCATTACGCACTTTGTATTATCAAACCTTGCAGAATAGACTTTTACACAATAGAACATATACCTTATATGGAATGATGACGTATATTCATTTGCATACGTAAAAACGGCGGAAATGTACGGAAATTAATTAATATGCATGCGCATTGAAACATGTCCTTGTTGACACTTAAAGACAAGTTCTCCCTTAAAGATAAATATCACCGTATTATTTAAAATTTGGAGTCTTGGGAATTATTTCAAATTGATAGTTAATAATGTGTAATATTATGTTAAATATAGAAATCTAGGCCCAAGTTCTTCTAAAAAATGGAGGAGGGGGGGGGGGGGGGTGCAAACTTTGTGAATTTTTAAGTTTTGCAGTGGTTAAACTCTATTTAGTTATTGCTACCTGTATTGCTTCAAGGGTGGAGTCTTGGAACCCCCTCTAGAATATTTAAAAAGAAACTCCCTGAAACGTTTTTTCCTGACCAATTTAAGGTTTATTTGTATAGGGGATCACAAGAAGAAATTGTTAGGAATAAGACACCTGGAAATGCAAATTTCTGAAATATCTGAGAGACAGATTTAGACAATTTTAAGAACTAGACGCGATCGAAAACAATTTACGGACATTTTTTGACGAATTTAAGTTTTATTTGTATAGGGACAGCAATGTCACCAGAAGAAACATTTATAATTTGACGCATGGAAACGCTAAATTCTGACATTTTCCATCGAATTTAAGAATCAAAATTATTGGTATAGGGTCTGAGGAATTTAGCCTTGAAAATGTTGAGAAATAGACCCCACAAAATATGAAATTTCCTGACAAACTCGTGGGTTGTGGGATCACCGGAAGAAAATTTTGAGAATACGGCGCCTGGATACTCAAATTATTGACATCTCCCACCAAATTTAAGATTCAGAATTACTTGCATATAGGGGCTCAGGTATGTCGCTTAAAAAATTGAGAATAAGATGCCCATAAACATTCCTGACATTTCCCGATGAATTTAAGTATCAGAATGTGGATGGGAGAAAATGCGCTTACAGGCGTCCAGTACTCAAAATTGTCAAGGTTAGGTCCCTCAGAAATTTCAGAATTGTGTTTCCAGGAGTCTAATTCCTGACATTTTCTTCTTGTAGTCCTGCAATTTCAGTCCCATTAAAAATAAACCTTAAATTCGTTAGAAAAAAATAACGTTTCATTTGTTTTAATTTTCTAGAGGGGCTCCCTAGAAACCAGACTACCAATGAGCACCCTTGAACCAATACAGGTAGCAATAACTCAATTTGAAATAATACAGAGATATTTATCTTTAAAGGAGAACCCATCTTTAAATGTCAAAAATAACTTGTATCAACGCGCATGCATATTAATTAATGTCCGTACATTTCCGCCGATTTTTACGTATGCAAATGAATATACGTCATCATTCCATTTAAGGTATATGTTCTATTGTGTAGAAGTCTATTCTGCATGGTTTGATAATGCAGAGTGCGTAATGCAAAGTGACTAATGCAGAATGTATAATGCAAAAGGACCTAATTCAAAATGCATAATGCAAAGAGTAAATTGTTAGCTGCATTCGTGTGACATTTCATTGGATTGTTGAGTATACTTATACATTTTGCATTTTTACACGTCGACAATTGTACTTTGCAGCATTGACAAATGCATTTTGTAATAACGACATTGGTATTTTACGTTGTAACACAATCGACAATATTGGCAACGTTATACCTCCATAGTACACAGCTTTGAATAGAAATATCAAGCTCTTTCAAGAAGAAAAGCTAAGAGGACTGCACCACAATAAGCTCTAACCTCAAAATGATAGAAAATATCTCTGTGTTTTGGAGTGATATGGAAATATTAAAACAGAACCTGAAATATATTGTTACTGTATGCTAAATCGTTAAGGCTAGGTTAAAAACAATTTCAATACTTTTAGTTTTATTTTTTATGATCAAACTGTGCTCTAATGTGTCATTAAAGTGAATTTTTTTTCTCAAATATTACAATGAATGTTCCTTAATCTTAAATTCTTTCTATTTCAGGCTGTGCGAAAAATCTCCAAAATACCTTTTAAAGTTTTAGACGCTCCAGAATTACAAGATGACTTTTATCTTAATTTAGTAGACTGGTCATCTCAGAATGTTTTAAGTGTTGGGTTGGGTACATCAGTATATTTATGGTCAGCTTGTACAAGTCAGGTAAGTTTTTGACATTTTTGGGAGTATTTTAGTGCCATTATAAATTTTCTTTTTAATAAATTTCTTGATATATCGGGTGGGCCTAAAGTAAAGTCCCAACTTTTGACCTTCACTATTATCCAAAGCCTTTACTCAAATGGACTGAAAATTTGCATATGATTAGTTTATTATATTATCTACCTTTGGTACGAGTTTGAATGATATAGCACCATTAACCGTTAAATTGCATACAAAACAAAATCAGAGGCCGAAAAAAGCTATGCCGGAATATTGTCATGCCATTCATTTCTTATAAGAGGTGATCAATACGACCTCCATCTTCATTCTGTACAGCTTTTAGTTGCCTTTTCCACGAGCCAATACATTTTCGGACTTCAGCAGTTGAAATGTTATCCCAGCATGTTCGAATTTTTGCCTTGAGTTCTGTTTCTGTGAATAAAGTTGTGCGGCCTTTATAGACCTTTTCCGATAGTGAGTCCCAGATGTTGTTAGCTAGGGGTATAAAATCTAACTGGGCAGTTTATGTTTTAACATCATCTAGGCCCTCTGTCTAGACATTTTGGCACCTCAAACCCACGAACATCCCATATGACACAAGGTGACACCATGGCCATGCAGGGATAATTTCAGAAGAATCCGGCATTGCATTTTTCGGACTCTGATTTAGTCTTGTATGCCATTTAAAGGTTAATGATGCTATATCACTCAAACTCTCACCAGAGGTAGATAATATCATAAACTAATCATATGCAAAATTCAGTTCATTTGTGTAAATGCTTTGGATAATAGTGAAGGTCAAAAGTTGGGACATTACTTTAGGCCCACCCGATTTATATAATTGATCTAATTTTTACTTGTTGATGCTTGGGTTGTCAATGCTTGGCTTAAAACAGTGTGTCATAAAGTAAAAATAATCTTAGTTCTTTTAAGACCAGTGATTTGAAATTTCGATTTTTCGATAATTTTCTGTGAAAACATGTTAAGTTTAACAACTCTTTAATTTTCTTCTGTGCATACCTAATAATATTATGCTAATATATGTTAACCCTTTGAACCCATAGTCCCGGTTTACCGGTCTGAACCATCTTTCTTTTTCTCTTTAGACCGGTATTCCGGGATATTAATATGTGGCTTTGTTTACTATTTATAATAACAAAAGGACACATGCGCTCAGGGTTCAAAGGGTTAAAGGTGTAGCTTCTTATCTTAAACTTTTCTTATACCTTGGTTTGATTGATATTTTTACAGGTAACACGATTGTGTGATTTAATGACAGACGGGGACACAGTTACATCAGTTTCCTGGTCTGATAGGGTAGGTTTTAAACATCATCAAAAATCATGCCTGTCTGTACATTTTGAAGAATTTGGAGTAAGCTTACTGAATAGAACAGCTCATTTAGAAATTGGAATATTAGGACTTGATGCATATGAACAAAGTACGTAAACTTTAGTCTGAATGCTACTTTACACTGTAATTTCAGGGAAATCAAGTTGCTGTGGGGACAAATAAAGGTCATGTACAAATATGGGATGTTGCCATGACTAAGAAAATAAACACATTAGAAGGGCATAGTGCTAGAGTAGGTAAGTAGATTTTGTTTAAAATTTGTTATCTTGAGATATACGTTGATTGAGCCCTATCTATATATCAATATTCTATAACATCAAAATAAACAGCCATTTTTTTACAAGTAAAACCTCTTGCCACTGATCTTAGTTTGTGGCTTATTTGTGTTGTCTGTTACATGTCTGACTTTGGTTTTAATTACCAAGATGAAGTAGTAGTGAATACCACTTGATAAGAAGATAAGCAAACAAGCATCTTAATAATATGTATGTATACATAAATGTGTTTTGAAATTGTTATTGATACAGGTGCATTAGCATGGAATGGTGATATGTTATCGTCAGGAAGTCGTGATAGATTAATATTACAGCGTGATATACGTACACCAATGATAGCACCAGAACGTAGGTTAACAGGGCATAGACAGGAGGTAAGCGGCATGTATTTAGTTATTTTAAGCTTTCAACTTACTCTTGTTTGAAAAATTTTATGTTAGATATTGCTCATCCTGGAAATTTTAACAGCATATTTTTGTTGAAAACACCCCATACATTATATTCCTCAAATATGGCTGGCATTACCATGGCAAATATATATGTTATGGCCCCTATGTTATTTCTTTTGACTTGACCTTTTTTAGACTCAAAAGTTTTTTTTGGGAATATAATTGCTGACATTGCTAATCCTGAAATTACAAACAACACTATTAAGATATCCTTTTATTTCACTATCTAATGACAATTTGTGTTTTACAGGTTTGCGGGTTAAAATGGTCGCCAGATCATCAACATTTAGCATCAGGTGGTAATGATAATAAATTATACGTGTGGAACATGACAAATACTACTCCCGTGCAAACATACACAGAACATTTAGCTGCTGTTAAAGCTATAGCCTGGTCACCACATCAGCACGGGTTATTAGCCAGTGGTGGTGGCACGGCTGATAGATGTATTCGATTTTGGAACACGTTAACAGGTCAACCATTACAGTGTGTAGATACAGGATCTCAAGTGTGTAATTTAGCCTGGTCTAAACATTCGAATGAAGTGGTAAGTTTAATGGTTGATAAATATGGATGGAAAAAAGATGGTGACCTGCTATAACATTTTGTTTATATTTTTGGGGAAATTTTGGTGAAAGGCAAAAATTACATCATCATATGATCATTAGCCAACTTACATACCATTATATCATGATCATGTAAAATTTTTAGAAATAAACTTCAGTTTTATTCAACACCACAAATTGAAAAAAAATACACATATATATATTCACTATTCAGGTATAAAAACTTACTTTAACAGAGGAAGATCAGAAGATTCGGCAATTACAATATTCTTATTATTATTAGTTATTGAAGGGACGTCTGTAGTTCTTGCAATTCCACTTAAACTATTATAACACGTTTTATAACGTCTCTAACAGTGATCTGCATAGTTATCAATAGTAGTTTCTTTCTGGTAGATCACTGTCAGTGACGTCATAAAAATGTGTTAGTTTTAGTGGAATTGCAAGAACCACGGATGTCGGAATGGAAATTGGAATGGCGCAAATTGATGCTATCAGTGTCCCCGATACAAATACAAAGTTTAGAAAATCACTTTACAATCCCTTTAATTGTACATAATAATTGTTCATACTGACAATCATTTATTTTCAGGTGAGCACTCATGGTTATTCTCAAAATCAGATATTAGTATGGAAATATCCTTCTTTAGTTCAAATATCTACATTAACTGGTCATACTTATAGGGTTCTTTATTTAGTAAGTGGTAATTTTTTTAGAGATTTTTCTTACGTTTGTTTGTAGCATAGAATGAATTACCGACTATTTATTTTGTGATTTTATTTCTTGCAAAGAATAAATTGAGTAAATATGATACAGTGACATCATAAATTGTATTAGTTTTAGTGGAATTGCAAGAACCACAGACCTTGGAATGGTGCAAATTGATGCTATCAGTGTCCCCGATACAAACAAAGTATAGAAAATCATTTTACAATCCCTAAGTTACATTACTGTCATATTGTTGAAATATTTATTCATATGTATTATAATTTTTAGGCAATGTCACCTGATGGTGAAGCTATAGTAACTGGAGCAGGAGATGAAACTTTAAGATTCTGGAATGTATTCAGTAAAACTAAGTCTACCAAGGTAAATTATTCTTCTTGAGTGAATGAGTGTTTAAACTCCATTTATCATTGGAAAAATTAGCACTTGAGCTGATGTTATACTTAAAACTTTTAACTTAATATGGTAATTTGATAGATTAAGAAACACAAACATCTCTCCTTGGGTTGGCACAAATCATAACTGGCTTTGAGTAAACTGTTCCGGACAAAGATTTCCTGTCCCAACTAGGGAGGAGGTGCAGCGGGAATAGTGACAAAATCAAGATGGCGGCAATCATTTCCAATCCATAACCTGTCTAGAACTTGTCAGATATTTGTTCTGTACAGAATTTTCCACTTTTTCCAGAACAATTTCAGATTTACTCGAAAGCTTGTTTGGAACAGAAGACATGGAAACGATCAAGAACAGCTGATTTGTGCAGGCACCCTGAGTTCCTCTTGACTGTGTAAATGATTGTAGAAATAAGTTGAAAAATGCCTAGAATAGAAACTGAATTGAATACTGAACAACATTGACTGTCTTCCATAAAAAAACACAGGAAAGAATAATTGATTCTATTCTGCCAAAAAAAATGAATTTCTTGATTGTAATCAATATTATATTTTGTATATTTCAGGAATCGAAGTCTGTCCTTAATTTATTCACTCGTATTCGATAAAATCGACATCATAACCCATCATCTCTTCACTTTTATCATTTCTTTTATTTAAGTCTCTTAATAACCCATGGTAACTTCTACAATATGATCATTACTTCGCTGCATGGCTGATGGGTTAAACTGTTTCGCATGGCGATACCTGAATAGTCTTTGTTATATATATCTTTTAGTTTAATATTTATTTCTAAGTTTTGTTGGTCTAAATATTGTTATTTTCATTTTGTTTAGTTTAGCAGATTTTCCTTCTGAACATATTCAAAAACATGAGAATGTGCGCTTTTAAATCTGTTAACAGTTTCAAATTGAAAGAAAGAAAAGGCTGATGGATCTGTCTTTTTTTCATCAAAATTTCCCTTGTTGATAGTGAGGACACAGATAGGGCATTGTTCAGAAGGAAAATCTCTTTAAGTATTTTTTAACACAACTTAAAACATTTGGCCCCTGTTTCTTAATAAATCCATGATAATCTTTTGTTTTAAGTGTGCTAATTTTCATTGTAAAATTCCACACTTGCAATAAATTTTAATCTTAAGATTTGTCTTCTAACGGGGGCTTGGAATAGGGATTATTTTACACAGGGATAATTGCATATGACACTTGGTTAAACTTTGCACATTTTTTAAAAAAAAATACTCTTATAAATTCTATGTCTAGTAAAATCTAAAGGGCTATTTTATACACAAATTGTCTATGCCAATGCGAGAATTTTATCACCAAATTTTTGATACTAAGTCATTCAGAGCTGGTCTTGATTGAAAATGTTTTTACTGTTCAAGAAATTATTTCTTATTTTAAATACCGTTTTGATATTTGTACTGATCTGAATTTTAAAATCTTTAATGTGCATAAATTTGTTCAAAATATATACATGATACATTTGCCGGAGTATACATTTAATGGTAACTGAAACCTTGCATGTAATAAACCTTGGAAAAGTATGGGTTGTTTTCGTTGTGCATTTAAATTTTCCCTTCAATAAGTCACTGCCTTAGAGAGATTAGTATTAATGTCTTTAAAGGTAAATCTTAGTCTTACAGTTAATCCTATTAGAACATATATTTGAGATGAAAATCTTTTAATAAGTTGTTATAAAAATAATGTGTATGTATTTGTGTATGACAAAAGGTTTTTATGTGAATGTACTGTTAGAAACAGTTGTGACCTGATCAAAAAATAAAAATAAACAATTTAAAATAATCTAGTTATGTTTTCAATTTATTGCAGACCTCACATGTTTTTTCTAATTGCACACTGCTACTAGTTTTCTCTTTATCTGCGACACATACGGAGCTAGGCAAGATGCGAAGTTCGGTATGAAAAGTAGCATGTAACCATGTCATTCCGTTTCTAGCCCTAAGTAATTGATACCGGACAGGCCATAAAATCGTTGCATTCAATTAAAAAGACTAAACCAACATACTTTTACACAAAATCGAAAGCACGATCGAAAAAATAAGAAAACAATTGAATTATCTGTGTTCTTTTAATATTGGTCTAATTATAGTTATCTCCCTTGAAACAATCTCTTCTGTGTTAAAAATTTGGCGGGAAAAAGGTTGACGTTGATCAACGTGGTTGGTTAAGAACCACGGGTGTGATTTTACTCCCTGCTCCAAATTTAGCATTGTATCTTTTGAACAATGGATTCAGAAACAGTTACAGGAGATGAAAGTGACCTGATGTCAGTCATCAGTGAAACTACCGTTGGTTCTATCAACTCTCCGATTATTTTGAATTTGTTAAGCAGGTAATGTAGGCTACTGCAGACCCCTGGCCCTTGGGCCTTAAATATTAATAGATTTTTCTACGTGTCTGAATAGTAAGCCTGATTTGAAATGAGCAATATGGGGTCCACTAAAACAACATAAGCCAAATTCGGTAAATAAGCTAGTCAAGGCCTTATCAAATGTCGGCCCGTGGACCAAATCCGGCCCGCGACGCCCTCAAGAGTGACCCCTTCCGCCAAAACGCTCTGCTTTTTTATTCATACAATGCATTTAGCCCTTTACAAAAATGTATTGAGAAGGCTTGAACTAGGCTTTAAATTGATTGTGTCTTTATAGGCTTGAGATTAATTCTTACCTCATTTCTTCCAGATTCAAGGAACCAGACACTAGAGATTCCATTAACAGAAATTCAGGTAACATACTATTTTGCCATTTTGTGAATCTGGAAGAAACTTTTAAACACTTTCTACACTTATGCTGTAAAAGACGTGTTACCTAGGCTACTACATGTATAAATAAATCTAGGAAATTTCCCTTTCAGCTGTTTCGCCATCTATACCGGACCAAAATTTCAACTTGACAAACCTAGATACTAACTTTTACAAAGAGGTGAGTATATCAAAATCTTAGGGAACAACTTCATGTAACTATTTTATTAGACTTCCACACTGTTAAAAGAAATAGTAGAATTCCCAATGATTTTACAGTAAAATATTTACAATAGAAATGTATTTTAACAATAAACATGTATATTTTTTAAAAACTATAAAAATACTACTATTTGTAGTAAGTTGTCGTTATAATACATGTACGTTAGATATCTTTTATATTATAAATTGTTGATAATTGGCTTCAAATCTTTTTTAAATGGTGAGCCCCAAGATGTTTTAATAATTAAAACATGATATAAACTATCAAAATATTTACTTCTCTTCTAGGCTGTAGGTAATCTTACTAGCGAAGATGAGAACTCACAATCTCTATTGTCTGAGAGATATGGATCTGGTGAACTACGAAGTAGAAAAAAAGAAAATATAGCCTGTGAAAATTTAAGTGGTTTCCAATACAATCATTCATCACAGTTACGAAAAGAACACAGTCCAAAAGAATCAAACATTAATGAACAGACAACTTCTTTGGACGACAATGAAGTCGTCAATCCGAAAGTAGAAAATATTCATTATTTAGAAGTCAGTAATCAGATCATTGAAAATAAAGCAGTGGAAGATACACTTGCTGCCATATTAACATCATTAGAGTGTGATTCAGTTCCCCTTACTGATCAGCTAACGCCAGATCAAGAACCTGGTGCGTCCATATCCCGCGTAAAAACCAGACAGATACAACTGAGTCCTTTTACTGGTTTCGACTCTGAAATTTATCCCGAATCCGTGCAATATGAAGCACACTGCACAACGAATTCACTAATTAAAACAAAGGAGAAAATTAGTCCTGATGTATTGAATATTGGGAACATCCACAAAGCTGTCCAAGATGACAATACACAGTCTTCTTCATACGATGACAACGACCAACTTGAATCATTTGAAAGAGGCTCTTCAACCAACATTGTTTGTGAAAAATACGTAAACGCCAAAAGAAACAGTTTAATAGCTTCACCTGTACTTCAGGATATTGTATCGGATGATGAAACACAAGCACCAATAAGTGGTGACCAATCACTAGGATTGAATATATCGATGGACTTGAACAAGGGAATAAGCTTACATCCTACAAATTCATACGACGAGCCAAATGATGAACACTTCATTTCTGAAGAATTAAACCTGAACACTCCCAAGAAAAAAGATCTGCCTAGAGAACAAGATCACCAGACTTCGTCTCCACAATTGTCAGTATATTCTGATCAATCAACGGAAATATGCAGGTTAGATCTAAGAGGGGACACCATGGATATATCTTGCAGTCAATCAAATTGTATACCAATAGATGTTATATCCACGGTAGTGACCGATGGTGGGGATCCAGACACCACAAATCACTGTTCAAATAACTGCTCTATCGAGACGGTTAGATCAACCTCACTTGAACATCTTGACAAAGAAACAAAATTGCAAGATCCACTTGACAGAAGTACAAATCTAGATAATGTGTCGAATATACAGCTTGATAATTGCAAAGAATCTTTTACACACCAGTCCAATAATGATTTGTCCAATCATGAAAATATAATTGAAGATAAAGATGACCCTGCTGTTCGATCATTAGATACAATTTCACCCATTAATGAGTTTCCTTCATCACCGACGATGTCATGTATTAGTGAAAGTATATTGTGTAAGAAAAAAGACGCAGAAGTTCATAAGAGTGAAATAGTTCAAACGCAAGATTTGGGTATTCTATCAAAACCAATAGACAAACCCTTTATGTTAGCAGATGAAGACCAATCAGCTATGGATGAAGACGAAGACATGCCAGATATGGTTGAAGATGACATTAAACGAAAATCAATTAATGAAGAAAATATCTTTGTTAAATCTGAAAAGAATTCAATGGAAAGGAGACCGTCACAACTTGATTATAACCAAGCCAATGATGTGAAACAGACTTCAGTGGTAACGGGTAGTTGTGTTGAAGTGAGCTCATTAACCAAAGAACTATCTAACCAAGACGACAATCAACAGTCCAACAACAAATTTGAAAAGCTTGTCAGTAAAGAACGAGCCATGATCATTGGGGGTGATTCTGGTAAATTGTCCGGAGAAGCGAAAGAAGAAACTTGGGATCCAAAGAGTAAAAAGAAAAATATTGGAGAAATTTCAGATATCATCAATTCCAAAATACTAGCATCACCTGCTGAATTGAAAGCCCAAGATTGCACAAAAGCATTAAATATGCCAAACCAAAAACTCTTGCAATATGAAGACAAAATACAGAAAACATTGCTTACGAACACCAATGTGTCTTCTGAAGTATCTAGTCAAGTACCTGATAACCCAAAGACCGACTTCACTCAAGAAAATCTCAGCAAATATAGTCAAGATTCCAGAATTTCCCAAAATGTCAGTACCTGTACACCTAAGCAACCAATAGAACCAATCGGACAACTTAAGCCAATGGACAATATAACTGTTTTTGATCATGTGTTGAATAAATCTGAACAGCTAGAAATATTGAATGAAAATACACAAGACAAGCACTCCCTAAGTACATCCAGTCACAAGTCAATGATATATTCACAAAATGATTGCAAATCAAAATCAGAAGTACAGGAAACCCAGTGCTCACAGCAGAACACCCCAGACGCAGCTATTCGAAGATCTAGTCGGGAATCCAAACAACCTGTAAGATTTTCATCGCCAGAACAAAACATCAAGCCCAAAGTAGTCAAACCAGAGCCTCCACCAATTGCTAAACTTAATTGTACAAACGGAAATAAAAGGCAAAAGATACCTATCACATTCACCAATGCAAAGAAAGAAGGCAGAGAAAAAACCCAAGACATTGATTTCGGTGATGATTTTGAGGTAACTTATCCTATGGAGTTTTCCATTTGCAAAATGTCTTATTCTTTTCAATGCATCTTTGTGAAGAAAAAAAACCGATTTTCTCTTCAATTTAATGATGTTCTAAATAGAAAACTAATTTTTAACTTTTCAAATTTTTCTAAGTTTATCAGGATAATTACGAGTGTATATAAATCTTGCAGGTTCATCAAGAGAAGCTCAATACCTATATACAGATGGAAATAAAGTATGGGCAACTACAAGATGATATGAAGAGAAACCCGCTTGACAGAGAAAGCCTTAGTAAGTAGCGTAAAAATATTAGCATCCTTAGTGCACTCTTTACGTGGTCAGAATTTCCAAAACACTGGCCCTTGAGTGAACTTTCCATCTCTTTCAGCTAAATAATTATGCTAGTTGGCTTATTTTGTTTCTTTACATGGTCAAATGCTTTAACTGATCAATAACAATGACATTTTGTACAAACATTGGACAATATTGGTCAAGCATATCGGTTTTGTTAAGTGTATACGTCATTTATTAATCATAGCGTACCTTATTCTTATTGACAGCTTCCATATCTTCTATTGTTCTCGTCGGACAGTAGAGAGTAAAGCTTTGAAAAGTTATTCCAGAAAATTGTTTCCATCGATTTTCCATATCTGATTCAGTTTCCTATAATTTTTGTACTTTGATAAAACAAAAGGTTTTATATATTCCGCCCAGCTCTTAAAACAAAGTTCTATTTACTGACCATTGGAATTGGTATTGATTGTACTGAGCCTTTACATGTGTTTTGTATTTGTATAAGCAGTTTTGATTTACATCATATGATAAGGGAACACGCTTTCACCGCCTACAGTGACTTTAATGAGCGGGAATTATAAAAACCGCTCTTTTCAACATCAACGTTGTATCATTCTTTCTTACAGAAAGATATTCCTGTCAATTCAAGACCTTGCAACCTCAGCTTATGAAACTATTGTCGGATTCGAAACAAGAAAGTCAGAAAATTTCTTCGAAAGCACGTGAAGCAAGCGATAAATCCTTGATGAAAACAAGAATAAAACTGCTCTCTATAAGGCAAAAGAAACTGAAAGCTCTTTTTGATAAACATTGTCGTGCCCAGTCGACCTTAAAATTAATTAAGTCAAAAGTGGGCACAGAAAATACGACGGACTTTACACAGATGGATTTTAGTCAGTCAACAACTTCGAGCAAGAATTCCAGACGCCACACCCAAACTACCCAGCTAACGAACAAAATGCAATCCAAGGAGAGTGCCGAACTAGTCCTGAACACTGAAACTGGTCTTTTTGAATCTGTCGGACAGAAAATACCAATTACACAAAGAGGAAGACCAGAGACCATGGCACAAATCGTATCGAATGTTCAAATGCAGTCTAAATCCGTATCTGCTGCTATGAATAACTTGGTTAAAACGACCTCAATCCACGAATGTTTACGGCAAACTAATGCTATTAAAATAGTATCCGACCCAAGATCATCAGATTCAACCGGAAGCGGTAAGACAAATCCATCAAAACACCCTGGATACCAGTCTCAAAAGATTGTTTTTATTCCGGTTGGAAAGGCATCAGTAGGTCAAGCCCAAGATACCACAACCAACACATCGTCTTTCGTCGAAGAGCAAAATAAGGAAAGAGGTAATTCGAAGAAACTTATCACTCAGAAATTTGTTCCACCCACTAAAACAGTTTATGTGAGAGTTGGCAATACCAATGAAATGGCTTCCACCGCAATAAACAAAAAATCTTCGATGCCAATTGTACCAAATAGTGACATGAGGTCATCAGCTCCGCAAAGTACATGTCACCAAGTAACCAAGTCTTCGCACGATGATGATGAGATTCTAGATATTATTTTGAAGAGTTTGGACAAAGACGCTAATGAGTCAAAAGATCATGTCCCGGTTAACAGTTCTTATACCGATCTGCATTCATTAAGTCCTCAGCATCAAGATGACAGTGATTCTAATGGATTTGTGTTTGACAATGAAGTAGTGGACCTAACCAGGGAGGATGCACAAACAAATATTAATCGAGTTGATCAGAGAACAAATTTTACCAGAACTGAACCTAATCAAGAATTAAAAGTTCAACAACGTAGAGTAAAAGCTGTCTCAAATACAATCGTAAACCCATTGGCTTCAGAAAATAATGGTCCTGAAGATATGTGTCTCCCTACAATCAAATCATCTCTAACTAAGGCAGTACCAGCCAAGCAATCACCATTCCACTCCCCTTGTCGCTCAGTGATGTCTTTTAGAAGTAGTTTTTCAACATCATCTACAAGATACGTAATGAAAATGAAAGAAAAGGCACTGAAAATCACTCACGCAAAAACGGCTCGTGATTTTCAAACATCTGTAAGTATATGAAGCCAAAATAGATTTTGTATCGGATGATTATTTCGCATCATGTAAAAAGTTTAAACTTAATTTGAAACGCTGTTGTTTTTCTTAATAATCTGTTATATTGTCAAGTTATCGATGCAAGTCCTACGTGGCCAGAAATAAAACTAAAAGGATAAGTAACTATTTGAAATATTTCAGATTGGAAATGTACGAGACACTAAGAAATATAAGAAATTCCCGTCTTTAAAGAGGATGATTGATAGAGGTTTACTGAAACCGGGTAAAGATAAACTTAGTATAAATTGCAAGGTAAATGCAAGGCATATTATTTCCCCATTTTACAAATTTTATACCTCTAACGACAGTCAAAACAAAAGTAATTGTTAAAGCGATACCACCTCTTAGAATGAACAAAAAAGTTCTTAAATTTGGTCAATAAGAGTATTATATTCATCAATGGTGTCCAACGTATACAAACAGAATCAAATAAACCATGAAACTATGTAATTTCTCATACAATTACAGGATGTTATTGAAAAACGCGTAAATTTGAGTAAGCGTTTTTCAATTTTATTTAAGTAATCTGTTGTATATTATGCCACCATGTAAGTTCCCTGATGAATGTAAACTCCTATTGACCAAGTTATTTGTAAAATTTACATTTTTTATTCATTCTAAGAGGTTGTATTCTTTTAAATGTCTTTAAGCTATATGTTGTAGCTCAAGACATAGATTGTAGATCAAGTTGTAGTGGTCTTGGTGATTCAACCCACCAAGAAGAATAAATATAGATATTTGAATACATTTGTATTGGTTATAGGGTCAAAGGGTAACAGCATCATTGTTAGATTCTGGTATGATATTGGATGCTAATGGTCAAGGTTTCAGCACTGCTACCAAATGGTTTTCAGATGTAACTGGAACGCAACTGACAATGAAAGCCAAAGCTTATAGAATGGTAAGTATGTAAAGACTTAATCTTTGCTTTGCTTATCGTCTTGCCTCCAAGACCTTAGTGCAAACGTTACTGTCTGTGGATTCTAGAAGATCCAAAAGACTTCCGCGGCGGATCTGAGTGTTCTCATGACGATTTGACTGATTTGATGCATTTCACACATACTTTAGGTGAAAATATTTAAAAATTTAGAATTAGGGGTGCGAATGGGGATACCAACTTTTCATTAGGGGACAAAACGCTTTCCCCATCCTGCCATGGGTACAACTTCTCTTTTCAAGTAAATCTGGTGCCATAATACGGTACTAATTTGTGAAGTTGATACTGCTCATGATACACAATTTGGGGAAATGTCATTGTGGCTCCGTCTTTATCTGATTTAAATGAAATTCATTTTAGGTATGCTACGAGAACACACCCCTGATGGAGTTCAAGAAACAGTATGACAAATTAGGCAAGTATTTTCTCTTCTTCACGTATGTTTAGTAAAAAGAGTGGTTTGTGCTTGTGGCTTACAGTACCCCCAAATGATTGGGCTTTCGTCTTGCTGGAGTTCAATCCTACATGTTTTACCTTGTATCGTGTTGTAACCGGTGGTAGACCGGACGCGAATATCTTTCAGAATGCATGAACCCAATACAACTCTTAAAACTTAATATTAACTTAATTGACCAATTTCGTCCAGATTGTTTTCTCTTGACTTTTCTTTTCCCATCGTTTCTTTCCAGAATCCAAAAACTTCTCTTCTCAAATACCCTTGACAACAGATATCAGAAAACAGTCAAAAGAAGCAAACAGGTAACATAGAATTGAATAAGGAAAAATATTGAGATTAGCCCATAAAATCATTTTGAATAAAGCGAAAGAAAAGCAATCTTGTTTTTAGAGATGACTCAGATTTGTAATAACCGACATAATGGGTTTGATGTGTCTGCTTTGAATGTTAAGCTTTAAGTATTCAATGTTGTCATTTCAGTGTTAGTGTAGCCACATCGTCCATGCAGTCTGTAAGTTATACAGCGTCTGTATTTACAAGTATGGATCCAACAACCGCGGCAGGTACACGCTCTGTCACTGGGACGTCCACAATTACCACTGCGCCACAGATTAAAACAAGTTTCCAGACAAGAACAAACACAGCGACGATGCCAGTCGGATATCGAATGATCATTCCCCATCCAAATCCCCAGTATCGTCATCAGATTCTAAATCAAGTTCGTTATCCAATTCGAGCACGATTTACCACACCAGAATCAGTTTCAAGAAATATAATTCGTGTAACAAATCTTGAACCCCCTTTGAGTAGGTCATTGATTGGAAACCAACCCATATTTGACCAAAAGAATCGGTCGATTCAAGGAACTAATTTAAGCACTGATCATTCCAAGACAGCTGATTACGTCTCGATGATTCCACCAATTGACCCACGGTCGCTTTTAAACGACGAAATAAGATCCATGTTAATGAAGTCAGTTAATGTTCTGTTGGTCAGTGATTCGGAACTGATGCATCATCAAGACATCACTGAAGACTTCTGGGTGAAACCCTTTAAGGATGTAGATATCTCAAAAGAGCTATGGAAAGAGGTTGACGCATGGTGACTGCACTTTTGATTTAATTCAATCGTTGATTAGACAGGGTGGTAGCTGTTTTGCACTCCTTTGGATGGACTGTAAAAGGTTTTTCTAGATTGTGTATGTGTATTGGGGACACTGATAGCATCGATTTGCACCATTCCAAATTTCAATCAGAAGTCTGTGATTCCAGCAGTTGGATAATTTGAAAATATGTCATCTTTGCAATAAAAAACAACTTAGAATGGAGGTTATTTTTGTGAAATTATATAATTTTAGTTTAATCAATTATCAATTATTATTCCTTCTGATGTCATTTTTCTTTTTGGCAGTCATTGACTACCATAACATATATGTCTGCAGCTGCCATTGCCTTAAAATTTGTCAAAAGTCTTGATTGTCGGAAATCAGCACCACTTTGTACATGTATATCACGGCACAACTACAGTTCACGACTGAAATTGCTGACCAACTTCCTGCAGATTGCGGATTTGAACCGATCCAACTACATGTAATTCCTTTAGTTCCCTATAGCCTTGGCCTTGATTCCCAACCTTTTGGACTCTTCGAAACATTTTGCTCAAGCAATATCCTGGAACCCCTTCGCCCACTCTAAGTAACATTAAAGCAAACATGAAAGTAAAAGTATATTTGTCGGTTGATGGAGTTTGATAAAGTCAGTACGAATGTCATTTCACTGACTACTTGATTAATCTATATCTTCATACATATATTGTCATGTAAGGCATTAGACATGCTCTATCCTTGTCCACTTTAATTGGAATGGACAATGAATCAAAGACCACTCCATGAATTTATGACAATGTTATAATAGACCTGTAATTGAAAAATCGCGTTTTGTATTGTAGAGCATGTATTATCTGGAGTAATCACATAGAATCAATGGTGCGCTTCATTCGCCTCACATTAATTATTGATAAGCATTTTTCTGTAAAGCCCTACCAATTGTATACTTTTCAGGTTGTTTTTCATCAAATTGATCAGCTTTTATTTGTTTTGAGTATTTAACACGGACGAACATGAACATGTAATTGGTATTTTTAAAATATATATAAATGTGTCTAACGATTGGTATTGAATTTTACGTTATTAGTGTTAGGCGCTCAATTGGTGTTCGATCTTGTGCTTTTCTTCATCTTTGCGTTTCATTTTCGATCAAGAAGCATTTCCATCAACACTGCATCAGATTTTGCAAAGACTTAGGCCTACACGAAAAGTGCCTACGGAAACCTAAAGATGCGTCCAATTCAACTTTTTCGCTACTGAACCTGTATTTGTGAATGGAAAGTAGGCTTGATTGATGAATGATTCTGGATAAAAGACCATAGCAACTCGAAAATATGAAGAGCATTGTTTTTCTCATTATCAGCTTTTCTGTTCTGGATACATCATACACAAACAATTTCTGCACAGATCCTGACATTTTGAAAGCATCGTTACTGAGGTCGGATATCCGTCTCGAAGGAATGGTGTTTAAAACGTATCATTCTGTTGGTTTCTTCCATTGCCTTCGATACTGTTTAACATCGTCAGATTGTTTCTCTATTAATTTTCACTCTGTGGACGGATACTGTGAGCTTAATGTGGAGAAGGACGATATCTTTAACGGAACGTTGGTTACAGAATTCGGGTTTGGTTTGGTTATCAAAGAGGATATGCCAAAGGTAAAGTAAAAATTCTGTATTAAACATTTTGGCCCTATACTGAAAGTGCAAATCCGAATCCGCTCGTTCCTCCTTACTCTACCTTCGGAAAGATATTAAAACTTAGGTTGCAAGTTTCCTAGTGGAACCGACAAATGTTCTGCACGACGATTTCTTTCATTTTTTAGTCACATACGACTTAATAAACTTGTTGCAATTTCATATAATTTTAATAGGAGCTAGCTGGACCATGTAAAGATGTTGATTGTGGGTCACAAGCAATTTGTGAACGAGACATCAATGGAAACCCTCGGTGCCAACCGCGACGTAAGTGTTTTTATGCCGAATAAGAAACAATCGTGTTGTATCAATCATCGATTTGCATATACCTTTGATGATTGCTTCAATTTTCGGAATTAGAATGCCATTTCCGCTGAGAGTATTGCATACTATTAAAATTGAATGGTTCAAATTGAAGATGTGCATGTCCTTAACGTACTTTGACGTGGTCAGATGGTGCTACAGCAGGATGATACTGTTACAGAATGGTTCAGCATTAACAATGATTATGCTATGGATTTGAAATTAGTGTGCTGGATTAATGTTATAGTCTATTGTTTGTTTCAGCCATAGAAAATATTGCTTTGGGTCGCACTACATTGCAGAGTTCATATTTTGTATCTAACTACCATTGTTGTCAGCCCAGTCATGGTGTGGATGGTGTCACTGGTGGCTATCTTGATAATGCTTGTGCCGTGACTGATTATAATGATTTCAGTCCTTATTGGGAAGTTCGTTTTGATACCATCTATAATGTTACTGGTATAGAAATATACAGTGCGAACGACACGGACGAAGGTAAGCTCGATAGCCATTCAAATTTATTTGAATGCATTATTAAGATACTTACTGTCATGGTCTGGGACGTGGGTTATAATAGAATAAGCGTAGATAAGATTTTAATAAACTTTATCAGCCATGCGGGTATGGTACTAAAAGTAGACATGGACTCGCTTGATACATAAACATCCGGTCCATGGTATAGCATAATACATGTACATGGAATTGAGTACATTTGTGAATACGACAATCCTCCCCAACTTGAATAAAGAGTGTGAACAATCTTTAAATACATAGAACATAAACTGAACTTCACTACTTATGAATTTAACCTATTTTACTTTCTAGAAAAGTCATTTAGAGTCTTTGTGAGATACTTGCTGAAAATAAAATAAACGAGTTATAACAAACATCACTATAAAACATTTAGAGTTCATCAATGAAATATCTTGTTGGTAGTCTGTTTCTCATTGGATATCTTCTTTGAGCTATTTGTGGTGCAGGTAGATTAGCAGGATTAGGATTATCATCATTAAATTCTATATCATCTTCATCCTCTTCTTCTTCAAAAGAAATAGATACATTCTTCGGAATTACTTTGAAAAATGAACTATTACGAGTAATACAATGTTCATGTCTCTTAGCGGTGATCATACTACCCTTCATTGCAATAACTGTATAAGGTTTTGGGTTATAGGCAGTAGAGAATTTATTCTTCTTCGTTTGACGAATCAAAACTGTATCACCGATAGAGAGTTTGTGATGTTTTACAGAGCGTTTTTCATCAGCATAAGCTTTCATCTTGGATTTTTGACGAGTATCACAATCCTTGACAGTTTTGTTTTTATCATTAGATGACAAAATTTGAGGAAGTTTTGTTCGAATAGGTCTATCAAACAACAATTCGGCAGGAGTACGATTAGTTGTAGGATGTGGAGTAGCACGATAATTACGTAGAAATGTATATAGTTCTTGTTTCCAATTCTCATTTTCTACTAATGCTGAACGAATACATTTACACAAAGGTTGCATTAATCTTTCAACCTCACCATTGGCTTGAGGCCATAATGGAGTGATTTTACGATGTTTAAAACCTAAATATTTAGAAAATTGATCAAAGTCATGTCCTTGAAATGGAGGACCATTATCACTTTTAACAATTTCGGGAATTCCATATTCAGAAAATATACGATCAAGAACAGGAATAGTTGATTCTGCGGATGTGGATTTTACAGTCTCTATGATCGGAAATCTAGAATAGTCATCAATTATTACGAGTAAATAATAGTTATTAGGGAATGGACCACAGAAATCAATCGAAACACGTGTCCACGGTTCATCAGGTAATTCTGACATAACAAGTGGTTCTGTATACACTTTAGATGAGTTAGCTTGACAGGCAATACAAGAGTTAATTTGTTTTTGAACTAAACTGTCTATTCCAGGGAACCAAACCTTTTCACGTAGCAATTGTTTTGTACGAGTTAGTCCTTGATGTCCTTCATGTGCTAACATCACAGCTTTTGATTGCAACGTTTTAGGAATGACAATTCTTTCACCTCGCAACACAATGTTATTACTTGTTAGAGAGAGTTCTTGGTGTAGCTTTTTAAAAGATAAAATTGAGTCAATATCAACACCAATATCTGTTGCACGTTGATCAATATCATACCATTTACCATCATGAATAGTTTGAGATACTAAACGTAGTGTAGGATCTTTATCGGTTTCTTCTATAACCTCTTGGATATTCATTGCTGTAGGCATAGCAGATGAAATAACATAGTTAATATAATGTTCAGATTTCACAGTTTCTTGAGTAACTCTTGAATAATTAGGATGACGTGACATGAAATCTGCAGGATTATCGGCTCCTTTCATATACTGAACTTTAAAATTATAGTCTTGCAATCGCAACGCCCATCGTTGTATTCTAGCAGGTGGTTTGGATAACGGATTATTAAATATACACTCCAACGGTTTGTGATCCGTAATTAGATTAAATGTTGATCCGTATAAATACACATGAAAATGTTCACATGCCCAAACGAGACTTAAGGCTTCACGTTCTGTTTGAGAATATCTCTGTTCTACTTCCGTGAGAGCTCTGGAAGCGTAAGCAACAACCTTAGGTGCACTATCACCTGTTTCACGTTGAGTTAGTATTGCTCCTAAACCAAAAGGACTTGCATCAGCTATAACTTCTGTGATGTGTTCTGGATTAAAATAAGCAATAGTCTTAGCATCGAGTAGCATATATTTAAGTGACGTGAATGCCTTTTGACAGTTTTCTGTCCAGCTCCATTTGGTTTTCTTGTGAGTCAGTTCCCTCAAGGGTGCAGATACAGTTGAATAGTCTTTAATAAATCTAGAACAATAGCTAACCATTCCAAGAAAACTTCTTAATTCTGAGACAGTTTTAGGCTCTGGGAACTTTTCAATCTCAGCAACTTTCTTGGGATCTGGACCTATCCCTTTTTCAGAAAAGGTATAACCATAAAATTCAAGAGAAGATTTATTAAACACACACTTCTTTTGATTGAGAGTCAAATTCTTGGTTTTGAGTCTTTCAAATGTTTGGCGCAGTGCTTCATCGTGTTCAGCCTGATTACTTCCAAATATAATAATATCATCACTGATATTACGAGCACCTTTAATATCAGCTAGTGTTTGACGAATGACATTTTGGAAAACTTCGGCAGCAGACGTTGTACCAAAATTTAAACGTTTATAGCGAAACAAACCAATATGAGTTGAAAAAGTTGTTATATATCTGGAATCCTCATCCAATTCCAATTGGTGATAGCCCTTATTGAGATCTAGTTTTGAAAATATCTTAGAATTATGAAGATCATTAATCAAATCGTCAACGGTAAGTGTGATATGTCTCTCACGTTCGATAGCAGTGTTGGCTGCACGCATATCAATACACAATCTAAGTTCTGAAGGACTTTTAGGTTTGGGTGATGCTACAATTGGTGAAATCCAAGGAGTTGGACCTTCAGCTGGTTCAATTATATCTAAATCCAATAACTTCTTGATTTCATCTTCAACTTGTGTTCTAAGATGAAATGGAATCCGTCTATGTGGTTGTATGACAGGTTTGACTGTTTCATCAATGTGTAGATGAACTTCGTAATCTTTTAGTTTGCCTAGACCATGAAATATATCTTGATATTCTTCAACTAATTTCTGGCTAACAGGAGTATCTTTTGATGTATAGTTGACTGTAGGTATCTGTATCAGACCAAGTGCATCAGCTGTTTTGAAACTTAAGAGAGAGTCATTACTATCAGCTGCAACATAAAATGTAGTTATTGTGGTCTTATTATTTTGAGGATTAGTTAAATAAGACTCAAATTTTCCTAATAATTTCACTTTACATTTTGATGCATAAGCAAATAACTGTAAACTTGTTGGTGTTAGTGATACAGGTAAGTTTTCATAGGTACTTCTTCCCAGCATATCAATACTAGTGCCTGTGTCTAGAACCATTTCAGCTGGTATCTTCAATTTACCAATTTGAATTTTAATAGTTGGAAGTATAGATTTCCTATCTTTAGTGGAATATATGTAACCTTCATCATCACTTGAGGAATTAAAAGTTTCTTTTGTAGGCATAGAATTAACTTTGTGTGGTCTTACTTGTCTCCCTTGATACTTCCGTGTAGGCCTACTCTTCTGGTGATTTTGAAATTTAACCCCAGTTTTAGATCTACAGCATCTAGCAAAATGATTTTGAATACCACATTTGGAACAGTCTTTTCCTCTTGCAGGACATTTACTCATTCCACCATCATGAGGCCAGTTTCCACCACAGTGATTGCAGGAACTATTAGAATGTGTACCAATAGGTTTGGAGTTCTCGCGTTGGGAAAATCTCTGAATTCTATTGACATCCTCATGTGTTTCACGTTGTTGAGATTGGATCTTAGGTTGTGACTTATTCATCTCAGCAATTTGTTGATCAGCATGTTCAGCAGCTCTGCCTTGTGCTAGTATTTTTGACAAATCAAGTTCTGGATCTCTGAGTGCAGATTTTCTTAGTTTTGTTGATGAACATTTGGCAATTATCTGTGACTTGATTTCTCTATCAACATCATCAAATTGACAATTGAGTGATAATTCACGAAGGCGTGTGTGAAAACTATCTAGTGTCTCTTCAGAATTCTGCTTGGCTTCTCGAAATGTGAATATTTCAAATTCTACATTCTTTCTAGGATTAAAATAAGCTGTCAATTTATCCTTACATGTTTTGTAATCTTCCCCAGTGTCAGGTAAAGTCTCGAATATATCATAAACTTCTTCACCAGCGTAGTGTAAAAGTAAAGCTTTCTTCCTTTTATTCTCAGTGATAGCATAACCAACCAACATATTTTCAAATGTTGACAAATATTTGACCCAGCGTATACCTGCTGTGAGATGAGAATCAGGTTTACTGTTTACAGGAAAACTTGGAAATATAGGTAGAGTGTTCATCATACAGTCGTAAAATATAGAGATTTACGAATGCCTGTGGGTTGAGACGTCTGGAATGTGTATGTGCTCCGCGAAGCTTTCATCAAAAAATCGACAATTAGAGGTGTTTAGGATGTGACTTCTACCAATTCTATACTTTGAGTGGAAATATGGAATCGTAGCTAAAATTTTACCATTCTCGTCGCCATTGTCATGGTCTGGGACGTGGGTTATAATAGAATAAGCGTAGATAAGATTTTAATAAACTTTATCAGCCATGCGGGTATGGTACTAAAAGTAGACATGGACTCGCTTGATACATAAACATCCGGTCCATGGTATAGCATAATACATGTACATGGAATTGAGTACATTTGTGAATACGACACTTACTTGAACGGCACAGCAATTCATTTGCTAAATACATGCACTGCGAAAACAGAAGTCAAAAACTGCTTGCTTCACTGATGTTTTTTTGTTCTCATTATTGCAGTTGGAATGCTTCATGATTTTGGTATACTGGTATCAAGAGTAGCACCATTAGTCAATGAAAACGCATGCTGTAGATTTGTGAGAAGAACATTGCCTGCTGGAAGATTTAGAATAAATTGTATACGTCCAGTTAGTGGCGATCGTCTCAGGATATACATGCAGAAGACTCAGATTCTTTTACTATGTGAAGTCAGAGTGTTTACTGTTGAAGGTTGGTATATTGAATTTGATGCAACGAAAATATTAACTGCGGATACTAAAGAGTTACCCTGTTAGAATTTCGCAGTGGAGTGTTTTCTTGGGCATTTCGGATTTTGTCACTAAAATATAGGAATTGAAATTTTTAGTTAGTACCTCAGCAGGGGCGGCCGAGCTGGGGTGGCCACCCCACTCTTTGGTCCATTACTTTGTTTTGCCATCTTCATCAGATAATGTCCTGAATCCTAAATCCAGTGGTCGAATTTCGAGGAGTTTTGTTTGTATGGGTGGTGGTGTTGGTTGGGTCTCTTCGATTTTTCGAACCACGGGTCCTTACCTCCAGCGACATTCCGCGGCCCCTGATCAATAATATCATGTGCACAGAAAAGAAACAGAGTAGCCTACTTTGAAATTCTGATTGTATTTATTAAACATAACTGTTATTTTTTTTAAACAGGTTATGAAAAGTACAATTCAGCTACTTCTCCAGATTCTTGTTTAAAAAGATGTAAGTATCAATGTTTTTTTTAACAGTTTTCTGGTATAAATTGGATTGACAACAGGTAATTATGGTTTGACAGACCAGTCCAATACAACCACAGAAGCCAGGTACCTGTGTATACCCTGGTGATGAAGAAAGCTCTAACACAATGTGATCTCTCTGTAACAGTTGATATAGAAAAAAAGAAAGATAGCAGAATGCTCATTGCGTTTTTTTTTATTGAAGATGGGTTCAGCATGTCTCCAAATAAACCTGTAACTTCAAGTGGTATAATTTCTGGTGATGTGGCGTACTTGGTAGACGGAAATAGAAATATGTTAGATATCAATGGTGCACAGTGTGTTTCTGCTGATGTCTCTGGTAGTGGTTCTCGATGGTTTGAGATTGATCTAGGGGCCAAGTATCAAATAGAGAGCGTAGTTATATACAATAAAGCAACAACAAATACTATAGGTAAGAATATCAAACTTCGAAATTTGAATTTTAATTCAAGTTCCATAGATAAAAGCAAGCTCATTTAAGTCAGGGTTTAAACGTTGCGTGACCTTCGTTCAGATCTCAGTGATTCAAGAGCCGTACCGCCCCCTTGAGTTCACAGATCGGCATGACTATAATGGGTCATGTCCCCCACTATTGTCACTCACCATTTTTTCATCAGAGGACAGATACTACACCATCCCTAAAAAAAAATATGTCTTTAAAAAAAAAATGCAATTATTTTGTTTCAGATACAACTTTAACCAATTTAACAATAAGATCGTATGTTCTATTGCCAACGTATTCCATCACAACATGTGCTAAACATGATGACAATTTTGGTTCTACGAGTCGAATATTTGATTGTGAACCAATTGTTGAGGGAAGATACGTGCTTATTACCACTACTGGACCTAATCTCAATTTATGTGAAGTCGAAGTAACCATTATTTGAAATTTGGACCTTTTAGTTTCTCAAGAAATAATGCTAAATAAGTCTCCAATCAGATCAACAATTACATTTTCATGTTTCACCATGATTCCAAATGTTACTTAATTTTTTTTTTCTATAGCATACTTTTATTTCATTTTTGATTATAATAAAATATGTTATGGAGCTACCATTTATGATTTATTTTCAACAGCATGATGTGCCCGACAGTGCCCATCGGTCATAATTTCGGTGGTTCTTCTACCAAGTCAGTCTCAGGAACTTATAGAGGAACTTGGTATCAAAGCAATGTATGTCATGTAATGAATCACTTGCAACAGTACGATGTACAACTTGTTCGCGAAGAGAATTGCTACTGCAAAATCCTTTGTTAATCCAGAGAGACTCCCTCCTGAACCTGCCTCCGCCAAATTCAACTCCCCAGTGTAGACAATGACCTGTCAATAGTTGAATTGACCCTTTTTTGGAGGGTGGGATGGGGATCGGTGACACATAAGGGTGGCAGAGATACATTATAAGTTTATATCCTGTTTATAAAGTGCTCCCAATTGCAGTGGTTTTGTGGCCCTTTGGACGCTTATTGGATTTACTGGCTTTCCTGAATCACTGCTTAACGTTCTTATTTTTCTTTATAGATTCTATGACCCCGGCCATTATGGACGCCATTTTAGATTTTTGGGTGTCTTGGACCATCACACACCAGGGGCGCGGTAATTCGGTCACACGAAATTTGGTACAGTAAAAAGGTCATACGGTAATTTGGTCACAGTATTTAAGGTCATAAGGTAATTTGGTCACAGTAAAAAGGTAGTTTAACACGGTAATTTGGTCACAGTAAAAAGGTCACAGTATTACGGTCACACGATAATTAAGTAACTTTGTGACCGTATTACTGTGACCACATTATCATGTGACCTTTTTACTGTGACCAAATTATCGTGTGACCGTATTACTTAATCCGAAACTCCATTCCCAACCTTTGATAGATATTTAGACATCCGTCCAATTTGCTATCAGAGGCTGGGGAAAGAGGCAGCAAGTTTCGGACTACGTATTATTGTGACCAAATTACAGCGTGACCAAATTTCCGGTGACCGAATTTCCTGTGACCTAATTACCTACATTCATAATAATGACACTAATGGCTGAATGGCTTATACCATGTGGATCTCCGGTCGTATTCTATTTCCAATTTTCAACGGATACTTCAGTGGACAATCCGGACAGTCGTAATAGAGTTGGCCCTCTGTCGTGATAATCGGCCATCTTGCCCGATAAATGGGCAAGGGAAGATAACTCTTGTTCGAAGATTGTTTTTGATTGCTTGTTTTTACCGCGAAAGAAGACGATACTCTCTGAAAAATGATTGTGATTGCCTGAACATATTTATTCAATATGGCAATCACCGTATAGTATACAAGATTATCTAGTACGCTAGTCTAGTGCCGAAGTTGATACAAGTGGTTCCAAAGTTGATACGAGTGGGTAGCTTTTGAAGTAGTGTGGCTGGATAACAGTGTCTTTAGTTGATTTCCGGATTTTAAAATCATCTAGCGAAATACAAAATATCTAGAAGAATTTAATACAGGTTAGTTGTCATTTACTAATGATTATTTCGTTTAAAACAGTTTCTTTCGTATTAAAGTATTGCCTTTTGACTTTGGTCCATCGTCTTAATAACAAAGAATATTAATCATTTTAACAAGTTTTCAATGGGTTTGACTAATCACGAAAATACATCCGTATGTGTAAAGTACAACTGAAATAATGAGACCACATTAAATATAGATGCGACTCCTACAGGGGCGGATCCAGGATTTTGGAAAGGGGGGGCGTAGATGCTAACTTTAGCCGAGGTCAGCGAGGCAAACATTTTATGGACCTTTTTTTTTGGCTTAAATACATAAAATAAGTATAAATTGTACTAATTTCACGGTTTCTGACGTGGACCATGTATGTTTTATAGTAAACGTTAATGGGTTAGACATTTTTTAAGTGGTATTCTCCCCATTCTTAAATATAAAAAAAAGACATAGTAAAGGGGGGGCGTACATGTTCATGTTAAGCATTTAATGTGTTTTTTTTTTTATTATGTTTGTGATTAACAATAATTGATATGTGCCTTATCACGAACAATTTAATTTTTTTTTATCGTTATCTTTATAATTAATTTATTATCAATTACATCAGTAAACAGTATTTGACCCCGCCAAGAGAAAATGAGTGACAGTGGAGAAGAGGAAGATCCTAATCTTCCAAGTCAAGCCGAATGTTTAGAAAGATGTGTTCAGTTTGCCGAGTTAACTGGTAGTGACAGAGCTTTGGCTATGTTTTATTTGCAAGATAGAGGTTGGGATTTGCAGGTAAGTGTATTTTGTGATTCTTCTAACACTTTAACACATGCTGATAGGTGAAGGTGAAAGTAAGTGTAAGGGGGAAAGTGCAAGAAAATGATGAGATGTTCCAATGGTGTGACAAGATATGCCCACTTCATTGATAATTTTTAGTATATATCAAGAGTGCTCTTTTCTCTCATCAATACAAATGATGACACAAAATTCATTCAAATCAGATAAAAACTGTAATCATTCACAAGCCAATTATGGACAGATGGACAGAGGTGAGGATAATATATACAACCCCATTAGAACATTTCTAAACATTTTGAAATCACATTATAATGTGGGCGTATAAAAAAACCTTCTGTGTTTTCAGATTTCACATGACATAATATTTAAAAGAAGCGTATCACAATGCTAACTTAGTAGAAATATAGAAACGACTATTCTTCTTAAAAGTAGGTTAGGAATATAAAAGCTTTTCAAAAATATTGTAGAGATCGGTGAATGATTATTTTGAAGACAATGGTGCCAGTTCTCCACCGTCTAAGGAACAGACCACAGAACCTCAAGGATCTAGCTCAGTTACAGCACCAGACCCTGAAATCGAGTAAGCCTTTATATTGTTGTTAACTATCTCAAGATCTTGTAATTTAGTCAAAAAACCTTTGATTGAGTAAAACATTATATGCAGGGGGTTGAATTATAAATGTACTAAAAAAAAATATGGTTACACTTGTAAATATATGTACTTGTTATACTGCTAAGATACAATTTCTAAATTTTCTTAAAAATTCATTTGATCGGCTATATCATTTATATGCTATTTCTCATAAGGGAAATCAATCATATACATTTAAAGCTTGCCAACAGGTATTGCTTGTCAAAGTTTGTGTTAGCTTGAGTATAGTGAAGATTTTCATATCTTTTGATTGATGAAGTCTTCTTTGTTTTTGTGACTTTAGTTAAATCAGTTTTCACCAAGTTATACTTTTGATACGACGCTATATATTTACAGCATAATAACATGGTTTAAAAATATATTAAGAACGTCGGCAGTTATTTATATCATAGTTTAATCATGTGACATTTCATTTGTCACTTAAATTTGTTGTCGTCTGCTCTGTGAACAAATCTGAACGGGGAAAGCAAGATGCGGGCGTAAGGGGACAGAATTGAGCAAGGAGGTAAAAGAAATCGCCTGGAAATTATTACAAAGTGGGAAAACCATCACCTATGTATCAGAAACGTTAGACGTGTCCACTGACCAGGAGTACAATAGTAAGTTTTGCACCTCACTGTATGTGATGATCCCCTTCAAATATTTACCAAGCTCTATTTCTATATTTGTGTATTATAGAGATGATGAACCTCACAGAATAAGACTGTTATCATGGAATATAGATGGTTTGGATCATCAAAATTTAGAATCCAGAACAAAAGCTGTATGCCAGTTGATAGAAAAGTAAGTACATAAGCATGCGTCAAAAAAGTATTAAAGAGATATTAAAGAGATATTAGCCGCATTGCCTAACTTGCCTCATTGTGCCCAACTGCACAAAAAAGACTTGTAAAACTAAACTAAAGGTTTCTGAAACTACTTCTTTTAATAAAAAATACTTATTTTGTATTATGGTTCTGATTGTGTAAAATTGGTTATTTATTTTATTCTAGATTTTATCACAAAACTATAGTTAATTTTAGCCAAACAGGTCCAAATTATAAATAAAAAGAAAATCGATGCGGGACGTGCAGTTGGGCATGATGCGGCGAGTTGGGCAGTGTGGCAAAAAGAACCCACCGATATGTTCGCTATCCGTTCCACTAATAATATCTTAGTCTCATAACCTGGAATTTGTTAGCTATAAAATCTAATAATGTTCATAACTCTCCCTCAAAATTTCAAATCAATGTGTTATCAGTGTTTCAAAGTAAAAAATTTGACTCGCATTTTAGCAAGACTATGCTGTATATAGAAAGATTTATACGTACACGTATACAGAAAATGAAAGATAAATGTTTAGGTAGGGGTATAATTGTAAGGATTATGCCATTTTTGTGCAGTCTATTTACATTTTATATATATATTTCACATATATTCAGGGCCCAAATCGACTGTCGAAAATGCTGAACCCTTTAATTATACAAACTGATATGTTATGAATTCTAAAATACCATGGACTGCTCATGTTTAAATTTAAAATGTCCCTATATGCACAGATTGTACAACTTTAGACCTACAAATGGTCTTGTTTTTTTCAGAGAAAATCCCCATGTTGTGTTCCTGCAAGAAGTAGTGCCTGTAACAGAACAAATGGTCAGAACCAATTGTAAAAACTATAAGATATTATCTTCAAAATTACTCTGTGATTATTATTCTATGATTTTACTTCATGATAAGTTTAGTGGAAATATTAATCCTGCTCAAATCATTCCGTATCCAAACAGCATAATGGGAAGAAATTTACTACAAGTACAGGTAAATAATTAAGCAATTAAAGGGATTGTAAAGTAGTTTTGTGCCATTTCGAAGTAATTCAAGTGGTTCTTGTAATTTCACTGAAACTAACGCGATTTGCGCAAATTGATGCTATCAGTGTTCCCGATACCATACAAAGTTTAGAAAACCACTTTACAATCCCTTTAATTATAACTATATGGACAAAGGTTGGCTGTAAAATTGAATAAATGCTTCTATAAATGAATTTATCATGTTTACTCCAAATAGGCAGAAGTCAAAGGAGTGAAATTTAAATTTATGACAACTCATCTTGAAAGTTGTAAAGAACATAGTGAAAAAAGAATAGCTCAGTTAAAACTGGCTTTTGAGAAAATGAAAAATTCTGACAGTAACTTAACAGTGATATTTGGTGGTGATTTGAATCTAAGAGACCCTGAGGTAATGATTTTTTTGCTTTATGAGATGAGTGAATACCAATTTGATAAAAATGGAGTACTCTATCAAACCATTTTAGTTTGGTTATCATTATACTCATTTTGAACATTTCACAATTAGAAGGGAAACAGTCGAGTATCTTCAGGTCTTGAACAAAATGTAAAAAGAATTCGGAAATACTAGAGGGCACAATTTCGATGGTAGCCAGTTAGAACGGTAACAAGGGAAAACGGTAACAAATAAATAAAGTTGAAACGGTAACAAACCTGTTAAAACGGTAACACAAATAAGGTTATAACGGTAACATATCTGTAAAAACGGTAACAAAATATTTTTGGTAAAACGGTAACAGAATAAAGATTTATTCCTCTGAAATATTCGAAATGTCAAGGTCATGCGAGTAAAAAAATATATGGTATCAAATCGGCAAAATTTGATGTGGTCTTATTTTCGCCAGAAAAGCCGTTTTTTGGTTGTTTTTTGTTTATTAAGAAATGAAACTAAACCAATTAATGATTAAGAGGTTGTGTGAATATAAACAATGAGAGAACGTTAATTTGTCACACCTTAGATTAATTTCCTCAGGAGGGCTTGGATTCAATATAGAAAACAAAGGTGGCAATCAAGGTTGATTGTTACTATAAATAGAATCAAAGTGCTGACATAGAATATTAGCAGAGAAGCAGACGACATAATGCAGATTTAATATTTGAATTTATAATGCTATGATCAAAATGAGGTTCAAATAGATCTATTTTGATTGCATGACAATATCTCTGCTTTTGAAAAGCTCAAACTTTATCGGTCCACAAAATTTATCGACTAGATTTGCCTTTTTTCAGATTTTTCGAGATTCATACGCGTGCGACCTTGAGTCAAGGTCATCACGGGAAGATAAAATATAAATAACATCCATATAAAAAAAATTAAATTTTACTTATTTATAAAGACAATATAGAACTCTCAAAAACATTTTGAAGATAATATTACAATTCATTCAAATATACGGGCAAAATGTGATTCAGCAAACGATATCTTGACAATGCCTTGATGTCGTCCATGATGGGCCGTTTGATATCAATTGATATTTTACCGACAATTCAATTACGAAGCACATGTTGTGTGATAGGATATTTGTTTTATCATTTGATACACATAAATATATAATATAACAAGATAATGATAAAAACATTATACATAACATCTATTTTATTATGTGTTACCGTTTTTACAGAACTGTTACCGTTTTAACGGTAAAATCTTGTTACCGTTTTCACAGACCTGTTACCGTTTTAACTTTATTTTATTGTTACCGTTTTAACGTGTTACCGTTCTAACTGGCATTCATTTCGATATTTCACAATCTATTTCAATAACTACATGTTATCTATAGCCTACACCAGGGCTGTTGATGTATTAATTTGCCAGTCATTATACGACATTATACTCTGTGAGTGAATACAGACCACAAAATTGAACATGAAAATTGAAGACTTTCAAAAAGAGACAAATATTTCAGTTAACACATCTTGCATATTTACAAAGTTGTGTAGCCGCTACACAAGGATTTAAAGCTGGCCTTCTCAAATGGCGGCCCACTGGCCAAATCAGGCCTGCGATTCCCTTCAGAATGGCCCCTCAAGAGTGAACCCTTCCGCTAAAACGATTTGCTCACTATGCTAGCTAAGCTCTATTTGGCCCTTTTATTTTTTTTCATGAAATGCATATGGCCCCTTACTTAAATTAATTGAGAAGGCCTGATTTAAAGGCTCAATTTTTTTCAGTGATCTGTGAACTATATTAAACTAAGCTAAAAAAAATAAATCCCTTCTTTGAGACTATGGAATGATTGTTCGAACAGGTGTCGAATGTGCTCGTTTTAAGCCAAGGAACCATTTCAACTTTTGGAAAAATATTTTTTAGCTTATTCATTAAATATGTATGAACAGTTATATATTGGATCTTCAATTGTTTACAGCTTGGTAAAGCAAATGGTATTCCAGATAATGTGAAAGATATATGGGAGGTAACTGGTAAACGACCAGAAGCTAAGTTTACCTGGGACATGGCTAGAAATGATAACCTAGAATTTGGAGGAAAGTTTAAACCTAAATGTCGATTTGATAGGTTATATTATAGAGATTCTGTCCCACAGATTGTGAAACCAGTGTATTTTGAACTCGTTGGTTTAGAGAGACTGAAAAGCTGTCAAAGATTTGCTAGTGATCATTGGGGACTTCTAGCCCATTTTGACAAAAATAAGATACTTAAATTAAAAAGATAAATCATGTAATGAAAATTGATTATTTTTGGATTCTTTTTTTCCTTCCAAAACAACTGAGCAGTGATAATTGGTTTTGCAATGAAGGAGATATTGAATTTGAGATAACAGACAATGATGATAGTCCTGTTTTTTTTTTTAATTAGTCACTTTGACACTAAACCTAAATGGTCCAAAAGGAGGGTCAAAATGGTCCCAAAAGAAGGTTAAATGGCCCTTGGAAAAGTCAAAATGGTACCTTAAAAAGGTCAAAATGGTCCTAAAAAATAGTATATTATATATATCACAAATAACAAAATTAAGCACTTTTGAATCACATTCCAAAGATGTATACACTAGTACTCTTCACAGGACCATGCACATTTCCTATCTTTCAACAGTGTCATGGGAGGTAACCTCCCCAGCAATTGATTATTGAAATTCTGGATACCTCTTTCCTTATTTCAACTGAAATGGAAACACCTGGTATTATTTTGGTTATTACACATTTGTCATGTCGGGCAAGTGACATCCAAAATCTACTTGCCCGAAAAAAAAAGTTACTGTACCTGCCACATGTATTAAATATATCTATACATCTCCAACTTCCATGTTGTCTCTTATCTTATCTTACTTGTTATTTAATGTGCATGTACTGTGTCTTTTCTTACTCACTACTTGTGTATGTTTTGAATCTGATATAAAGGACCTTAATTTCAAAAGCTTTTTTTTTTATTATTCAGAGTTTTCAAGTTAAGCAGTAGGGGCAAGGATTGGGAGGGTCTGATCTCCATCTATCGCGAAAGTCACAATGTTCTGAATTTCTGCTTATTGAAAAAAATAGTTTTCATGATAAAAAAATATTTATTTTAACAATTCTTTGATCTAGCAATGGCACATTAAGACATAATATTCAACAATAAAATGAATGGAGAGGATTTCAGCTCATATACATAAAGCTATAATAAGCAATAAAGTAAGCTATAATATTATGAAAAATAAACAAGCTCTTAAAGAAATACTACCCTTTAGCATGATCACGAAATCAAAATTCTCAAACTTGGTTAATAAGTATATTCATCAGTGAATTACATGGTTTCATTACTATTCAACAGATTACCTATAAAATATTGTAAATGCCAATATAATTCTCAAAGGCCAAGTTTGAGATCTTAGTTTTTGTGCTCATTCTAAAGAGGTGGTATCACTTTAAACATTGTAATAGAATACAATACAAAAGACAATGGTTAGCATATGAAATGTTGAATTAGAAATGGTATACATCCACAAATCTTGTGCTTTAGGTTAACAAATCTTTTACTGTTGACAAGTGTTGCCCAGTGAGCATCAGAAAAAAATTGATTCTGCATCACAGTCTATACAAAGTAAGAATGCTGGTATACTTGTTCTAAAAGCTATCTCTACTAGCCAACAGATTACATATGTGTTCCGTAACATGCATGCTCCTGCATGTTCACTAACTGTTTGACCAAAAAACTTTTAGACTCAGGACCTAGAATTTTTTAGATACCGGTAATCCGTAATACTCCCCCAAAATTTAAGCCTTCAAATCCCTGTGTATCCATTGATATCAGCGTTTGAAAGTCAAATTATGACTCGTCGTTTAGTGAGACTATGACTTATATAGAAAACACATATACAGAAAATGAAATGTAGCCGTTAAGGTACGGGTATAATTTAAGGGATTGTGCAATTTTTACGTAGTTCCAGTAAATCTTGCGGCTATTTAAATAAATTTAATACCAAAATCGATCCTTGCAAATGCTGAACATTTTGATTTGCACCAAACAAGAAAGAATTTAGAATTGAACAACTTGTTCCATGGTTTATAGATTCTTTTTTCAGATAAATTCATGGCTCGTTTGTATCAATTTTGAAACAAGTGAATTAAATTTTAAAATATATATTAGTAAAACAAAACCCAACAACCATCAACATAACAATTTCTTAAAAACAGACTACACTTAAGTCAATTCACAAATAATATTTCATTAAAAAGGTTTCAAAATTTTATTTCTGAGTAGGTAGTTCTGAAAACTATGCATTGAACTACCTAACCATAAAGTGACTAATCTAATAAATATTTCACTAATATACATATTATGTAATGCACTAAAAGAATTCTGTTGGAGAAGAAGAAATAATTTAGCAACCATTTTATCCATAGTAGATTTGAACTTCTCTAAAAAGTAGTAAATAAAAGTGACTTATAGTGATACCTCTTAAAATGAACAAAACAATTAAGTTCTCAAACTTGGTCAATCAAAGTATATATTCATCAACAATGTCCAAAGTTACATACAGAATGCAAAAAACCCATGAAACTATGTAAATTTCCATAAAATAACAGGTTATAATTCAATTATTATAAATAAACATTGTTTTCTGGGTTTATCAGATTATTTAGGTAATCTGTTGTATAGTTATGCAACCAGGCATGTCCCTAGGTGAATATACTCGTATAGACAAAATTTGAAAATTTAGATTTTTTGTTCATTCTAAGAGGTAGTATCCCTTTAAAGATATTAGGATTTCTTGCTTTTCAGCTGAGCACGTTAATAAGTTAAACATCATCCAAGTTTCAGTATGCCAATAAAAGTTTCTCAGCTATTTCTAGAGGAACTCTTGACAAATCCACATCTTGGACGTGAGCTTTATTCAACAGATGTTCAAATTGATGGGGTGACATCTCAAAAAAGTTTTTTACTCTAACTTTCGGTTTGAAATCTACGCCATTGCCAAGTCTAGGACTTTTTAAATCGATGATAGATCCAGTGAGAGTCTTAGTAGGATGTGCAGACTTCAAATGTAGTTTGAGCACAGTGCTTTGATTCGCCTGGAAGGAACAATAAGCACACACAAACTGCTTCAAGGATTCATGAGTTTTGACATGATCGTATATTTTCGCTACTGAATTGGAAACATAAGTGCAACTGCGACATCTAACAACATTTGTATTTGAAGGTTTGAGCTTCTTAAATATGTTTCCATGGCAACTGATATGTTCTGAATATTCTGGCAGGCTTTTGGATATTTCTGGGCATACTGAACATCTATAGGATAGGTATTTTGGATCTGCAAAGAAAAAAGGAGACAAATTACGAGCCAAGTTCCAGCGAGGAAAGGTGCACAACATAGATTTAACTGAAAACCAGAAATTTGATGCATTTTAAATTTTGGCCTAAAATACAAATACGAATCTGATTTTGACCATTTTAAATGGCTTCTTTTTGTGTTTTGATATTCCAAATACAGAATTTTATGCATGAGATATTTAAGCAGATGCACAAAAACCCTTTCAAATATGCAAAAAAAAAGGGGATAAAATTTGTGTCCTTTGAGTAATATTTTGAGGGCAAGGAGATAAAGATGTAATTGTTGTCATTATGATTACAAACCTGATGATGTAGTAGCAGTTTCTTTTCTAGAATAACATAACTCCATTGTTCTAGTCATATATTTCTTTTGATGATCAACCCTCTGATGGTTATATAATGCGTCTCTGAAATTAGATGTACAATAATATACAGTAAATTGATACGAGGGGTTACGCATTTTTGAATAACAAAAGATGAAATGACTTCAAGCGGAACTTCAGGGTTGCCGTTGTAAATGTTTCACTGTTCTGCACATTTTGGCTAATGGGGACCAGCAAATGCTATTTGGCGTGCAATGAGGAATCAGTTTATTTGAATAATTGCTAATTGCATCAAATAATAATCCAAAAGAAATAACAATATATACAACTGGAATAAAACTAACCTTTCATTTGTTCTGAAATCACATGTTGGACACAAGAAGACATCAAACTTGCTCAGATCAACAATTGTTGGACTGTTTCTACACATAGTACCAAGTAAATTAAAAACACAACCAGTTATTTTGTCCTTCCAGAAAGTATTCATACCACAGCTTTGTCTATGAAAACTTTTGTAATGCATACCCAAAGTAGACAAATTTTGAAATTCTTGTGGACATTTCAAACACATGAAGTTCTTTTCGGACTCTGGCTCATCTTTCAAAGTTCCTTCTTCAAGACAATCGAGCAGGACGTCATCCAAAACTTTATGTACCCTTTCCAGCTTTTTTGTGTTGTCTTTTGACAAGTGAACATATTTAAAATGATATTTTCTTTGCACAATATCAGGTATAGGAACTGAACAAACTGAGCAAGCAATATGAGGTTTCAGCTTTTCTAAATGTTGTAGAAGATGATTTCGCATTACATTATCAACATCACTTTTCAAGTTACAGTATTTACATTTGAATTTAAACTGTTTGTTGATGCTGTTATGGGCCAACATTGAGGTGGGTGCTTCCCCTGGTTTAATTGTTTTATAGAAATTTACTACAGGTAACAAATTAGACTTTTCTGGTTGTGCTGGATGACATAATCTATGATGTTTCTTACTAGCTTTATCATCAAAAGATCTCACACCACACGTAGAACATTCCACAATCTTCTCGTAGTTATGACTTTTAAAATGAGAAAGCATTGCATCTAGATCAACATCAGTATAAAAATTGCACTGAGGACATTTGTATAGTTTCTCTACTATTTTCTTTGGTTTTTTAGAAATCTGAACATGTTCTTCAGAAGATTTACGTTTTATGGATTTTTCTGGGTTGGCATTTGGTGTCTTTGTTGAAGTAACAGATGGTTGGCTGTACATAACCTTGATCTTAGTCTCAAGGTCATTGTGTACTGTATCTGCATGTATTTTAGCCTGAATTTTATGTTCGAAAGTCTTGTGACAGTGCTCACACTTGTACTGTTTATTCATATTTGTAGAGCTTGAACTAGTGGAACTTGATGTTGATGTACCTGCTGAATGATCTTTTGCTTCTTTAACCACGGGAAGTTTGAGGCCTAGTTTGTTTTCCTTGATGTATTGTGTTACTGCTTTACTGACATCCACATCAATATCTTGCACCTTAATGCCCTTCTTTGGATGGTGTTTGGATATGTGCTGATGAATCTTAAACTTCTCAATCGCTCTCAAATCACAATAACCACATTGGTAAAGACTCAGTTTTAAGTGGGCTAGATTCAAATGATGGTGAATCCAATAGCGAGTGACTGCAGGAAACCATTGCTTACACACTTGACATTGATGTCGACTACCGTCAGTTTGGTACAGCACTGATAATGAAGAATCAAGATAGTCAGACCCCAAGAGACACATATTTTTGTCTGTTGCTGCAGTTGACCATTGGACAGAAGACATATCAGATTCTGCTTCAGTTGGTGGCAGCTGCTGTGTATCAGTTGGTCCTGCCATGGAGATGGCATCATCTTTACTTGTTGTGTTCTTGTCAGTCTTTGGTATTTTCGACTCTGTTTCTTTGTTCTGGCCAGATTCCTTTCTTTTCCTGCCTCTTTTCTTTCCAGGTAAATCATCTGAAGGACTGATGCTGCTTCTCTTCAATCTTTTGGTTTGCTGGGATTCCATTGGTTTGCTTTGCTTTGAACCTTTTTCTTTGCATTCCCTTCTGTTCTCTGATAAAGGCTCATTATCATTTTCACTATTTTTATTATTGTCATTATTTGTAGACTTCTGTTGGGTCTTTTTTGGTTTCTTATCAAGAAGTTCTTTAAGCACCGTTTCTATTTTATCTGAATAAATGATATTGAAATTTGGACAATTGTGAGAAGCTTTGCCATGTTTCTGCATCCTCCAAAGTATTGGGCTTGAAAACTGACACATGTAACAGCAATACTGTAATCCAAAATGCTTCTTCAGTAGATGTTTCATCATTTGGACTTGGTCTGATTTTACAATTTTGCAAATTCTACACTTGTAACTGTCTTTTTTAACAATACAGGCCCCCTTCACTCGAGTTTCTAGTAAATGAAAGTTTTCTTGATCATTTGGACCATCTGTAGGGATATATATGTGACTGCTTTTCTTCAGTGTATTGATGTCTGAAAATGGTGTATCTGGAGATTTATGTGGCGGTGGAGCAGAAAGCAAGTCTTTTGAATGAGTCTTTATATGCTCATGTATAACTTCTGAATCAGATGATGAGAAAGTGCACTTTTCTTCAGGACAGGTCATTGTATTTGTTTCAGTATGTGCCATATCATTAGATGAATCAGCCCTTGTGTTGCCTTTTGAATGGACTGTACCTACATTTCCATTATGTACTCTTTCTATATGACAAGTGAGATATCCACGACAAGCACTCTTAAAGGGACATCTTGGACAGCAAATGACTTGGGATTTGTAGTTTGAATGTCTGTAATCAAACATATCTTCTGGTTTACCAGCGAGAACATGTTGACCATCATGAATATGCTGGAATATCTTCTGATAAACATTAGTACAATAGTTGTCAGCTTTGCAAGTGAAGAAATACACAGACATTTGAGTTTCAGCATGCTTCATCAAATGATCAGTCAAAGGTTTTGGAGCATCAAATGAAGCTGCACAAAATGGACATATGAAGGCTTTATCTTCTTGAATCTTGGAATGTACTTCTCCATGAGACTTAAGGTCAGCTGTATTAGCACCATAAAATGAACACAGCTTACAGTTTAATTCTTCAATTTCCACTGTAGTTGAGAAAAGATTTAACTTTTGTTGACTTAGATCAAATTTTGAGTTATAATCATACAACTGTCGATCCCTGCAAACTAACTGTTTACCAATGATCCATTCTTGAGGTATTGAACCATCATGGTAGCTTTCAATATGTCCTTTCATTTCCTCTTTATTTGTAGCGACCGCAGAGCAATAAGGACAGGAGAAAATTAAGAGAAGATTCAATTTTATATGTTGACCAAGTTCTGTTAAGCTGCCCATGGTCTCTGCACACTCATGACACTCAAACTGTTTTAAATCATGGGCCTCCAAGTGAGAAAGGAATCCCTCTAAATTATTGCATCGATATTCACAGTTACTTTCTATGCATTCAAACACTGGCATATTTAAGTTATTATTGGTGTGGTATACAAAGTGTTTCATTAACTGATCAGTCCTTAAACCAACAAAGCCACAGTGTTTGCAGGGGAACTTCTTCTCTGTTGAATGTTTTGTAAACAAATGTTTTCTTAAATCTTCCATTATCAAAGTTGAATATGTGCATAAGCCACAGGCATAAAACTTGGACGAAAAATATTCCTGGTAGTTTGGAATTAGTGATTCAGTCTCTGGTTTGATAATCTCTGATGATTTTGAAGCAAGAGAATAAGCACTAAGAATCATAGGACCTTCAGTTTCGCCAGATTTTTTACCATCATTGCATTCCACTTCAAATTTCACATCTAATTCTGGAGGTTTAGGAGTCTGTTTTTCAGGGGTTCCAAAATCACTTAGGGAGTCTACTGCTTTTTGTAAGGCATCTAAATGACCTGTAAGAGGGTTTGTTTCAACATATCCATCTGGTAAACTTGATGAGCGTCTAAATGCTATAAGAGATGAATATTGCTCAACAGACTCATTCATGTCAAGTTGATATTTCTCAATTCTTACTTCTTCTCCAGGATGTTTGCTAAGACAATGACCCTTGATCTTATACTCCTTATTGGCATTAAAATTACAATGGCCACATTGTACCAAAGGTATCTTCATGTGTTGTACTAAAATATGTTCATACAGATGTATCAATTCATCGAACGCATAAGACACATCTTTACAAATCAAACAAAAAAATTCATTTCTATGCACACAAAAGAAACGGGAAACAGCCTTTGAAACACTTGGTTCCGTCAAAATTTTCCTCCTCAAACCTTTAGGAAAATTACACTTAAGAAACAAGTCATGTTCACTATTAATTATTCGTGTCTGATTAGGATTAATGTGTTCTGTAGAAGCTGAAGATATATCTGATCTAGATCCAGATGATGAAGGAACAAATAAAGAAACATCTGAAACTGTAACATCAGCTTCATCTATCATAAGCTCCGCTTCATATTCTTCTAGTGATTTTGCAGTAATGACATGGGATTTAGGGCTTGATGTTGATGAATCATTTAAAGATTTTTCAGATACTTTATTAAGCTTATTGATGTTAGGGTTGACATCAGTTTCTCCTGGTCCTGGAGTGTCATCTATTATGATGATATCATGGTCTTCTTGTGGACGATTATTAGGTTCATGTGATGGAATAATCATGTCTTCTTCCAATCTGGTAAATTCCTCTGTTTCCACAGCCTGGTTTGTTGGCAGCAATTCTGGAATATTTATTTCTTTATCCACCAATGAACATTTCATTCCAGGAAATCCATCACTTTTTAAACACTTTGGACACAGCCGACGATCTTTATGATAATGAGTCCATGCATGGAGCCAAAATGTTTGTTTGTTTGTCCACTGTTTGGAACAAATGTAACAGACAAATAATGTTTCATTTTTCTTCTTAATTATTCCAAATTTCTGTCCTAATTTTGCTTTACTACTAGATTCAAGAGCACCAGAATCCATAGCTTGAGCACTTAGACCTGCCACACCTTTCTTCAGTTGGTAATATTGTTCCTCATTTTTTTGGATTTTTGACACAAGTTTTTCTACTAATGGGCAGACTATATATCGTGTACCAGCTGATCCCATTACTGAACAAGCAGGACAAATAATGGAAGAATGAGAATGTTGCCAAACATGCCACTTCAGATTACTCAACTGAGGTAAATCCACATTACAATCCAAACATTTATAAGATTTGATGTTATTTGCACAAATAAATCCAACATGATTTAAAGAAAGATCTTTAAGACCACCAGTATTTTCTGCTGCTTTCTTGATTTTGGTGAAACTTGCAAATGCCAGTTTTCTAAATAGTCTTATAGTCTTTATGCAAGACACTCCACTTTCACCTGACTTCTGGTCACACTCACTGCATTTTAATTCGTTTTCATGTTGATGATGCCAGATATGAAAGCAAAATTGTGATCGACTTTCCCAATCTTTCTTGCAATACGTGCAAGTATATTTGACGCCAGAAGAACTGAATTGAAATTGGAATTGATCTGGCTGACCCAAATTTTTAAACAATCCAACAGGATGTGGCATCGCAGTCTTTTCAACTTGCAAAGAGGAATTATTCAAATTGTCTTTCAGCTGGCTATCATTTTCATTATCATCATCATCAATTATGATAACTTCTTCTGGTTCTTTTAAGCTTTGTTTTGTAGGGGTTGTAATTGAGTTAGAAGGTTGAGCAGGTGATGGACCATTGACAGCTTTCAGGACCAAATTTTTCAATTGTTTGGAGGCTGATGCTACAATATTCTTGGAGTTCAATAAGCTGACAGATTTAAAAGTCAATGGCCGAGGTGTGTTGCTGGTAGATGAACGGCTAGCGTTACTCAGTGATTCATTGGAAACTGTACTTGATGGAATCTGTATTTTACTAATAGTATAACCAGCTGTTGAAGTGTCATCCTTATCCGCAGATGGTTTGGAAATCTTATTGGTTTGGTTAGGAGAATTTTGAATAGAAGAGTTTTGAGAAGGATTGTTAGATGGTCCAGGTTCTGTAATATTAGCTCTGTCCAGTGATTTGGATTTGTTCTTATCAAAATGTTGTGTGTATGAGCCGTCTCTCCGAGCTTTCTCCAAGATATTTTGAGTAAACTTCAAACCATTAACATAAAATCTCATTTTTTCAAAGGGATGAGCAGCAGTCAAATGTTTCATGATTTCCTTTCTTACAGAAAATGATTCTTTGCACAAGGAACATCTGTATGGTTTGGCAATCATATGGGTCACTAAATGTTCATGAAAAGTTTTAAGCTTGTGATAAATGTGACCACAATCACAACTGAAATAATTACCAACTGAATGGTATTTAACTGTAAAGTTTTTTCCTGTAGGTGGTTTACAATTATGCAAGACATAATCAGGGTAGTGTGTTGACTCAAATACACATCTGTTACAACTATAGATCTTCTTATCACCACTACCAGCTGGTTGTGAACCTCTTCTAGATCTTCTTTTAGTTTTTTTGTCACCAACAAATTTTTCTGATTCTTTGTCAGTATGCTGTTCTTTTTGCCCATCAGCTCTTATACTAGATGAATTGTCAACATCGATTCTATCTCTTGGTGGTTGTGGAGCAGATGAATCATAGACGACTACACCTGAAAATAAAAATAGAAACATGTTTTCTGTCATGAAAGATAATAATAAGAAATATAAATTTATCAAAATCTTATATTCAAATTAGTAATTGGAATTGAGCAACATCAACTGGTTCAGCAAGAGATTAAGATTGACATTTTCAAGAGATGATATATAAATAGTATACAGAAGTACTAAAACTTAAAATATAGCTCAAACTAAAAATTTCACTTTGATTTCCTCAATATGCATTTTATATAATTTGATCTTAAAAAAAGAAGAGTCATTATTGTAACTCTCAAATGTGGATACACATGGGAGTTAAAGGTTTAAATTTCAAAAATAGCCCAAACATTATAATTGATGCACTGAGCAAAAAATTCTAATTTCTGAAAATATGTTTTGATTGATTGAATATGCCACTTTCTATATCAGCTACTTGTAAAGAGGTTTTCTAAACTTTGCATGCGTATCGGGGACACTGATAGCATCAATTTGCGTCATTCCAAAAAACTAGCGCGTTTTATGATTTCACTACCAGTGATCTGCATAGATACCGTATCAAAAGAAGCTTCCTGGTAGTGACGTCATAAAACGCATTAGTATTAGTGGAATTGCAAGAACCACAGACAACGGAGAGATTCAAATGGTGCAAATTGATGCTATCAGCGTCCCCAATCCACATACAAAATTGCTTTAACTGACCTTTTTCATTTTCAGATTCTTCCATATCAGGACCTCCATCACTTTCACATTCCATAACCAGTCTAGGTCCTTCTTCATCTTCACTTTCACCATCTTCAGCATTGTTCTTTTTAACTGCATCCTTATCATTTTCCTGGTCCTCTATAGATGCCTTCACTTTATTCACCTTGCTTTCCTTGTCTTGATTATTGTTCATTGTGACTTCATCCTTCTCACTTTCCTGGTCTACCATAGACGACTTCATTTTTTTTCCCTTGCTTTCCTGATCATGATTCTTCATTGTGACTTCATCCTTCTTCTTTTCTTGGTCTACCATAGCTGCCTTCACCTTTTTTACCTTGCTTTCCTGATCTTGATTGTTCATTGTGACTTCATCCTCATCATTTTCCATGTCTTCAGTACTGACATCGTTCTTATAAACTTGGTATTCTTCATGTTCCTCATCTTCAGTATTTACAGTAACTTGAATCTTTTCACTTTCCTGATCTTCAGTATTTAAAGTAACTTGAATCTCTTCACTTTCCTTATCTTCAGTATTTAAAGTAACTTGAATCTTTTCACTTTCCTGATCTTCAGTATTTAAAGCAACTTGAATCTTTTCACTTTCCTGATCTTCAGTATTTAAAGTAACTTGAATCTCTTCACTTTCCTTATCTTCAGTATTTAAAGTAACTTGAATCTTTTCACTTTCCTGATCTTCAGTATTTAAAGCAACTTGAATCTCTTCACTTTCCTGATCTTCAGTATTTAAAGTAACTTGAATCTTTTCACTTTCCTGATCTTCAGTATTTAAAGTAACTTGTATCTTTTCACTTTCCTGATCTTCAGTATTTAAAGTAACTTGAATCTTTTCACTTTCCTGGTTTTCAGTATTCTCAATTACTAGGCACTCTTCAATTTTCTGATTTTCAGTATTCTCAATTACTTGGCACCCTTCATTTTCTTGATTTTCCAATTTCTTAAATACTTGATAATCTATTTCCTCGTCATTGACATCCTTAGATTTTACATGATTCTCATTATCAGAGTCTTCAAGAACAATAACTGGATTAGATTCATCCCTTGTAGAATCTGTAACTTCATCCATGCTTTACCATCCTGAAAAATATAAAATATTCAAAATATATTAAAATCACGCAAATACCTTATGCATTGTCTGTCAGGCATAATTAGAATGCACTTTGCAGAAAAATCCTAACCGGAAGTGATTCATAAGCCGTCGTCTCAAAGTGATACATTTTTAGCAAAAAATTAATTAAGTCATTCATTCTTCATCTGATTTTTATGATTTTGGTGTCTATTAAAACCTTATCTACAGTTTGTTGGAACAGAATTTTGTATTTCGAATTTTAATATTATTCTTTTTCGTTTAAGTTTTTGAAAATTCAAAAGGCCACACTATGTGACCATGACCTTCCATGAACATGACAATTTCAAGCCATCCATAGGTGTGCTCATATTAACTTCCAGTTTAATAGCCTTACCAACTTTGAACGTCTGTATCACATTCTTTAATTAACACAGAGAATTAACTATTTCAATTTTGTAATGCCCATTTAATTTTTTTCAATGATATATGACAATAGTCCATTAAATATGTTTCAAAATATTGCTTTTTTTTTTTTCGACTGGAGGGTTCTAAATATCAATATGGTTTGTATATGCAGAATGTACCCAATTTTCTCTTTTCAATGATATGTGACAAGGGTGGTTTAATACAAAAATTTAATTTGTGAAAATGGGTAAAATCCAATTAAATGTTTATTTTTTTCTGAGAAAATCCGACAATATTGAGTAATATGACAATAAAACTACTGACATGAACTTTTTACATGGAGGTGTGAAATAATTTAGGTCATAAACAGATTAATCTATATCTAATTAATCTAAATAACTTTTTTTTTCATTTTTTTTGCAAAATTTTCACTTACAATAATTTAATATGCACTCATTTAGAGCAGTGAATGTTGATACATTAACCTGTTTAATTTTTTTCTGTAACATTAATAAAACTATATCTGCAAGATACACACAACAGGTTTGGTAATGGGAATTAGGCTGTGCTGATGAAAGCATACAATGGGCTATCTCTTGCAATCACTGGTCGTGGAATCAAATATTTCTTAATTAGGGCAGGATTCTAACCCACAACACCTAATCGCCTAGCAGGTAGTTAAAAACGCAGACTGTGTATTAAAAGCTTTGCCTCACAGTTTAGTTCCTCAGTAAGCCAATCATTGTCGCTATTCTGTTTGCAATTTGTAGAGACTTTATGGTCAAATTATGAACAACCTGAGTTGAAATTGACTTCATGCATAGACCTACATATCCACATCGAAGTCCATTCAAATCAGCACCTAGTTCTGTTTAATACTTTTAAATATGCAAGAAGTTTTGATTGGACAATTTTCTTCAGCAGCGTTATTTGATATCGTGACATTTGATTGGATGCCAATTATATGTATGCGCTTGTGAATGGCTGGCTTGAACTGCCACAGCTATATACTGAGTGAAGCTTGACTTTGTATCAATAACAATAACCTTTTTGACAGTTTTTAAACTTCAGCAATTTTATTTTGATCATTTGAAAACTTTCAAGTGTAACTAAACGTTTTTTTAAAAAAAAAATTTATAAGCTTATCACTTCCAGTTTTAATGTCATTCGCTTATAAAGTTGAAGCAAATTTGAGTCAAATCGTATCAAAAATATAACAGATAAATCGACTTTTCGACAGCAAACGAAAATCTTTTTTTGAAATTTCAAAACATGTAAATATTTTGACACAGAAGCTAGGAATTGATTTTTGTTTCATTGCCTTTTCACTACCGAACATTAACTAGTTATCGCACTCTGCACAACCGACTTAATAAAATGAAGTTATTTGAATGTTTTATTTTATCTGCCTCTGCCCCGTCATCACGTTTCTAGTTTTGTTTTTTAATTGAAACTTTAATTGGACAGGCTGTTTACTTACCGATAGACAAGGAGTACCAAAATGTATGTGTGAAATAAGGTCAATCAACTGAATGTAAATATCAAGGTATAAAGACTGTACTGGGAAAGTTTGGCTTAATGACAATTTGGTTGAACTATTGACATGTGTTTGAATAGGGTGATGGCTATAATGAAATGTGAAAAATTCACACTTAAGAATTAGCAAACATATTTTAACATTGAAATCTTAAGGATTATTAGTAACGGGTCTGGTTACTAGATATTGAAATGTGTGAGTCTATATTTATAGAATATTTTAAGACTTACAATACCCAAATTACAAAACACAAGACAATATTATGGAATATAACGCACTTCTTTAATACAGTTAGGCACATAATGTTTCAACACAAGCTACACATGTCGTCATCAGATGTAATGGCAAGATTTCCAAAGCTACCCATCATTTAGATCACAGAGGACCTCTGATATGTATCTTGACTATACAAATGTTACAAAATGTTACAATATGAAAATGTCACTATACAGACATTATTGATTTTGACGAAGTGTATGGTATTGATTAAGTTTATATGGTGTGAGGTTATATATTCATTATATTTTCATGTTTGCTGTTCAATACAATGACATATTTCTGAATCATTACAATCATACAAATTAATTTGTACAGAGAAAGTGCTTTTCTATCATTTAGATCACAGAGGACCTTGCATTGGTGTCTTGACTACCAGTATAAGTATTGTATAACAAATGTTACAATATGAAAATGTCACTATATACAGACATTATTGATTTTGACCAAGTGTATGGTATTGATTAAATGGTGTGAGCTTATAATATATACATATATATTTTCATGTTAACTGTTCAATGCAGTTACATATTTCTGAAACATTGTAATCAGACAAATTAATTTGTAGATAGAAAGTTTTTATTTATACATCTAAATATATATTATATTTATAGGAAAAAAAAATTATTTTAAAATTTTACCATACTTGACTTACATTTGATAGTTACCATGGTTACTGTATGTAGGATTTTCCGCCAGTCCTTATAACACTTTGTCAGTTATATTTTTTTCAAATTTCATTAATGATTCATTCCATAAACTCAATGTATATTCATGAAAATACAAAAACCTGCTTTATGGTAAATAATCATTTTATACCATATACATTTTGCCCAATCACAGTGGCAAACGCATTACTTTCTTTTTTTTGAAAAGTTTACTCTGGAAATGAACTGATTTTCCCTGATAAAATGGCTAATGGGTAAAATCTTATTTAAGGTCATAGTCATTAAAGGTCAAGGTCAAAATATATAAACTTCTAAAATTTCAAGTCACAATATTAAAAAAAAAATTCTTTTGATAAAAATGGTTTGTTATTAGAATGTAAATTTAATGAATGCTGTTGATATTACTTATGTGAGCTGAAGCTGTTAACATGAAGTCTCCAATTTTAGATTTCCGAGAAAGTCATAAACACCATTTTCACGATAGGTATCAAACGAAGCATTACTGATGTTTAAAAATTTACTCCATGGAAATGATCAGATAGCTCCACACTAATTTCAATATCCAAGCCCCTTCAAGAAAAAGCTAATTGCCAAATCCGTATTAAGGTCAAGGTCATTAAGGGTCAAAGTCAAAATATGTCAACTCAAATTCTAAGACACCATTCAAAATTATTTCTCTATGTTAATATTTCTATGAAATTCTATTATAAATCTTGATTATGAATTATCAAACAAACCTAAATCATATTATTTACGCTTTAGTACATTTTCATTCAGATTCATTCCATAAACTCAATGTATATTCATGAAAATACAAAAACCTGCTTATGGTAAATAATCATTTTATACCTTATACATTTTGCCCAATCACAGTGGCAAACGCATTACTTTCTTTTTTTTGAAAAGTTTACTCTGGAAATGAACTGATTTTCCCTGATAAAATGGCTAATGGGTAAAATCTTATTTATGGTCATAGTCATTAAAGGTCAAGGTCAAAATATATAAACTTCTAAAATTTCTATGAAATTCTATTATAAATCTTGATTATGAATTATCAAACAAACCTAAATCATATTATTTACGCTTTAGTACATTTTCTGTTTTTTACTGATTTTTAAAAATTTACTCCATGGAAATGATCAGATTACTCCACACTAATTTCAATATCAAAGCCCCTTCAAAAAAAGCCAAATCTGCATCAAGGTCATTAAGGGTGAAGGTCAAAATATGTAATCTTTACAAAATTATAGGTCAAAATATGTAAACTTTACAAAATTCTAAGTCACCAAATGTTAAAAATTATTTCTTGTTATCATTATTACAAATAAACCTCAATCCTATTAATAAAAACACTCAAGTACATTTAGCAGGAGGAGGAATGCTTTAAGTACATTTTGTCTTGTATTGTACCCAAGGATTAGAAGGTATAAAGATGTTACTGTTTGACATTACTTATTATATACCGTATTGGACACTGGTATGTCACAGTATAGAGTATAGCCATATTTCTTAAACATGTTTTTCCAGATTTTTTAAACAAAATGTTGTTTAATTCTTTCAAAAACAACTTAGTCTTTTATTAATAACTCGAAAATAACTAAAATAAAATTATATATGTTAGATTTAAATTACTAATAAAAAATAGTGATTTCCTTATTTTTCAGTGTCAAATTAGGTAAACTATTTGATAATTTGTGTTTTTGTTACAAGTATCCATGAATTTTTAATTATATTATTGCAAGGTGTTCAAAAAAAGGAACTGCTTTGTTTTGCAAATGACTATTTTTTTTCTTTTCCTGATCTCAATATTTTGAAATCAAAGAAACCTGCTACCATACACTTAACCTGGTATGCTTGTCTACAAAATAAAGTGCTTGTTGTGGTTTAAATGTAAAATGAAACATTTAGTCCAACCGGATTGTTTTTAATGTATTGATCATTTTTATTAATTCCTTTTTTTTTTTCACTTGTTAGGATATTTTTTTGTTTACTTCAATTATTATTTGTCGACACAATCGCAATTTAACATAATCATATAAAATACTCCAAACTAATCAAATTTAAAATTTTATTTCGGTTATTTACTTTATTTTTGACACATTGTAATCTAACAAGGTTTATAAGGCGAGCATGTTCTGGTGAAGAAATAAGCTATTTATAGCACGTGTCAATCAGAACAATGTTGACAAGATTACAAGAACGTCATAATTTGGACTGCTGTGTCATTTTACATTCTGTTTCGTCTTCCCACAATGCATATCAATGCATAGACTCATGATCTTGAAGGTAGTTTCTGATTGGCTGACATCTAACCAGACACGCTTGCCTTATAAACCTTGTTAGTCGAAAATAAAAAAAATAACCAAAACAAAACGAAATGTAATCTAATTTTAATCAGATTGGTAATCGTCATACCTTTCTATATTTTAAGTAGCCATTTGAAGTGAACACTGTTTACATGTCTCCTGTTACAAAATCAATAAAAAAGAAACTTGAAGTTGATTTTCTTAGTCATATAGCCTACTGGTAGCATTTGAAATAATTTAAAAATAACCTTCACTCCAGTATTAACCATGTGTAGGCCTAATCTAAATATCAATAGTCTTGCCTCATGTCTGCCTTGTGGATCAGTCCATTATTTCAACAATAAAATAATAGAGCTTCCCTCACGTTATCAAATGTTGTTCAACAAAAAGCGACCATTGCGTTGTATCTTTTTTTTATTACAGTTGTTCAAGATAAATCTAGAGACCTAGGCCTACTAGTTCACAATCAATAAATGAGAATAATGAATTCGTGCAAGACTGTATTACTGTATAGCTTAGTGTTATATCTAAGCTAGTCTAATAATAGTCTTGTTTATGACGATCGTTGTCAGTCAGTGTTCGGTCCGCGAGTCGAATGATCTACGATAATGTCATGCAGAGAATAGAATGTAGCAAAATAGCATTGAATTTGTAGGCCAATTTTCTTATCTTCAGCACATCATTAGAAAATAGAATACAAAACAAAACAGTTATCAATTAAAATGTAAGAAAATACTCACACATAGTTAATGTAACTGTTCTTTCTGGTAATTAGGTCAATGTCTATAGTAGTAGTTAGACGACAACCGTATCTTGGAGTATGGCTACGAAATATTTGCGCGTTGTTTTATAATGTAGCAGGTAAGTCACGTGACTTGATAAAAGTAGTCCGAAAATTGAGTGTAAAGTGAAAAGTACATGTAGGCTAGCTGTTCTTTATTCGAACCATTTTACTTGTTATGAATGATGATCAGAGCATGCAATTTATAATGCTTATATTTGTTAATAATGATGCCATTTCCGTATAATAACCAAAAACCAATAAGTTACAAGGTGTTCTAGAATTATATTACGTGGCGTGAAGACGGCCATGAAAACGCGTAGTCTGTAGAATATAACTGAAGCCAAAATTCAATAAATGTTTTGAACACAATTCTACGTGTTCATAGAAGTCATGAACATTGTTCTGCCATTGTTCTATGTGAGGATAAGATTAATGATATGTTGATATTATATTTATAATGATTGTGACAATTTCTTCTTCAATAACTTTAAATTATACATTATTTACAGGGGGCTCGAGAAGGGCTAAAAATCGAACCTCGCCTCCACCCTTACCCCCATACCATAACTCATTGGATTTCGGCAACTTGATTTTCAGATTCAAGACATTATTGTATGAAGATGAGAAAAAAATTTGAATGGAAAAAAATAAGATATTATGGGCCAGAAAGTGAGGCACCGAAAGGGCCCCCAGACCACCCTCACCCCTACCCTCTGCAGCTTCTGATTTCGGTTGGTAGTCCTACGAAAGATTTTATTTTTTGGTGAAAAAAAAAAAAGAGAGAGATAAAAGAAAGAAATTCAGCGAAAACGGGATGAAAACGCAGGACGTCCTCGGAGGTGGGGCCCGTTATTTTCAAAATAACGATACAACACCCCTACCCCTTACCCGAAAATACTCGGATTTGGGCCACTCGATTTTAAAATTCAGGACATTATCCCATGAAGATGACAAAAATATTTTGATGAAAAATGAGGGTCCTCTTACTCTGCAAACCATGTTTAGTGCTAAAGTCCTCATAACCCGCATAGAACAATATTCTTCATCATTCTGATCACAAATATTCATATTTTGTGTTTAGACCACGTTTGCTATCTTTATTACCAAGACGTTCAATTTCTTTTTCCCTTTTTCTTTCTCTTTGTAGGATTTCTTGAAGAAAAAAAAAACAAGTTCCATGGACTACATCCTTGATAAAAAATATTAATCCCAATTCCCAACTCTATTGAATGAACTAAATCTCATCTCCAGATTTTATCAATGATCCCGAGTATAATTTTAGAAGTAATTGGAAATACACATGGTAAAACTAGCATGTTAGTCATCCTAAATAAATATGCTTTAGTTTTAAAGCTAGGCTTCAATAAGCCCCGGTGTTCACAAATCAAATTTAAATTTTCAAATCCACGTGTATCCATAATTATCTACGTTTGAGAGTAACAATTATACATATCCATGTACATTCAAGAGTATTCTAGACCCCAAATCAATATCTAAAATTCCAAATGTACCGATTTAAAAACACAAAATTGAGTGATCCATTAAAAGAGACATCCAGTCTACTCTACAACCACAGTGTGTTCAGAATTTGTTTTCTCTCATTACCATTGATAATTTTGAAAGATCAAAAAGACCATTGAAATTAGGAAAATAATCTATAACACATCAAATCGGTAAAAAATATTGATTGGGCTAAATAAAACGTCGGACACGAAAAATTTCTTTTAACGAAAATAGTCGCCGGCGCAAACAATCCACACAACAATAATGGAAATTCGTACGTGCATATAACTTATCGTCGTTGACGTCATCGCAGGCAAACGTGCGATTTCTTGAGTATTTTTTTATAATTCGTCGTCCGATGAACAGGCCATTTGAGAGCGTATGCCGTCGATCGTCTAATCTATATGAAAATTGTCGATGTGATCACCGGTGTACATTATCGGCCGAAATATCATCTTTTTATGCTGGTAATTCAAAAGCGTACATGAAACGTCGACGTGAACGGGCACATTCATGAGCGAATTAAATACGTGTGTGTGTCATATTGTACAAAATATCTATAAAAAAGAATAACATAAGAATAATTCTTTAAAAAATTAGCATTTTCGGGTGGTGATTAAAATCTTAAATATAGCCTTCAAATAGTTTTCAGAAAAGGGCTACTAGAATTACAAAATAAAATAAAATTGCAGTTGCTATCTCAATAGGCTATCTATCTTAACTGGCTGAACATTGTAGGCCTATGTCTTATCGACAAGACAGTGTCAATGTGGAAGCAGGAAGCCTCGAACGAAATTGCAGAAGAAGCTATTTTTATAAAATCCAAACGAAGCTCTTTTAGATCTACATTCTGTTGTCGCTAGAAAAAAAAATGAGTTTTATTTTCAAACAAGGATTTGTTACCATGACAGCAATAAAAAAAAAACACTCAAAGTGTCTTTTCACCTTACTTAAAGTCAATGAAGTCAACGCCATCTAGAAGAAGAAGAAGAGGAAGAAGCCATCTAGATACTGCACCCTTGAACACTATTGTCCAAATGAGATTCTCACGGGGCTAATATGAGGTTCTTGTATAGTCGAATTTTAGGTCATAAGTCGCCATATGGATTTAAATCCCTTTCAAGGTAGGGCGATCGATTTTGTCTTTGACTTTCAACACCTTACATTATTTTATTTTTTTAATATTGAACTTTCTTTAAGATTTTTGAAACAAAAAGAACCACTCTATTATCCATTTATAGACATGATGTACTATAGTCACTCAATATATTTTATTGCGATGAAATTGCGGGGATATATCCAGAAAAATTGATTTAGATCAACTTTCTTTTCATTTGTTTCAATTACTTCCCTTTGTTGAATACTGAAAATAGTATAACATATCTGCGAGTAGTCTGTGGTTTTCTCCCTCATTAGACTAAAGGGGCCGATAGTTTACGCTTTCTCTTTTAAAAGCCTGTTTTGAACTAAACGTGCGAGCGTTAGCTTATTGCCAAGTTTGGATGTAGTATGCCAGTCATCTGTTTGACACCCCTTAACTTTCCATTGAACTGATCCAAACATGCATACCTTGTATTGATACAAACTGCATTTGAGAATTGGAAGAGCTCATTCATTAAATTAGGGGTATTTCTTTGCTGTCTGTAAAATTATATCCAGTCTTGCATTTCCGAAACAAACTTTTCTTCATACCCTTACTTTGTTTGTGCTTATATGTACGTGAGTGAAAAAAAAAACGATTAAAGAATTAAAAAAAAATAAAAACCAAAAAAAAACCACACACACAAAAAAAAAAAGAAAACGATCAAGAACCGAAAATAGTTTTTATATTCCGATAATTTAACAAGAATACCTTTTTGTTCTACAGTCACCTGTTTCAAAGGGTAGTTAGACTTATTTTTCTATTTAAAAAATTTAATACTAGTTGGTCGATATCCCTACGTTATGATTATATGCATTGTGTTCGTGGTGATATTATTTAAGAAATACAAAAGGCTTGCAGTTGTCACAGTCAATATAGTAAGTATAATCCATTCATATGTGAATACATCAAAAAATAATCTTTACGAAAACAAAGTGGCTTCGTAAGTGACCGTAAACGGCGACACAGAGAATATGGCAGTCCAAGGGAGCTAACCTACTAAGCAATTAAACTTCAGACCAATGTAACTGTATGCTACTTTTTTTTTATCTATTTGTGTCAAGGTCTTAGATTAATGATCCAATAATGCTCACGGCCTCTGTTTGTTTTTTGTTTGGTATTTCATACAATCAAATTGGCTTTGAACGAAAGAAGATTATATTATTTCGTCTATAAGCTCGGGTATCGTTAATAAATTGCTATTCAAATCCGTATTTGATACGCTCTATTTAGGTTACCCATGTATAGAAATGAGACAGTCCATATGACGTCACATTACTCAAACTAGAGAAAAGTTTTGTCAATTTTCATGAGATTTATTTATATATCTTGAATATATTGAGAAGTTAAATGAAAGATTGTGGATTTAAATTTCATATTCGGTAAGTGTATTAGAATAAACAAATTACTGTGATATATCAAGTTGATATTGCCCAGTTATATACTCTTCTGTAAACATTGTGTCAAACTTTCATACCCCTATATCAGAGTATTATACACGCCTTGTTACTATATTACTCTAATTACAATAAATCAGTAGCCACTTTCATTGCGATCATTATCAATAACAGTTCAAAGTTTGAATTATAAACTGTTATTTATGAAAACGCCCTTTTAATTATATTAGTCCTGAATTGATATAACCAGTAATCGTTGTTACAAATTTTTTTGATAATAAAATATTTTTACTGTTAAAAATGATTCCAATTTTTTAAATTACTTAGAAATTCTGAAAATTGTCAGAAAGTTTATTCATTCTTATGGAGTAGGAGAATGTTTTTTTAATGACATTGCAATGTTTATGGATAAAATGTATTATGTTTATATTTCTTTCATTTACAGTCTAATTAAAATCAGACCCTAATTTCGTTCGTTCGTTATTTTTTAAATCCGGTTTTTTAACCACTACATTTGGGTCTGAGAACGTCGCGCTTTGCCAGCCGTTCAGGTTAACTTTGACCTTACCTTGATAAACATGACCTGATAAACTAGTCTACAGCACTTAGGAATCCTAGAGTGCACCTATTGTTCGCGAACAAAATCCCAGCGCGGGAGAGGGCAAAGATCTGATTGGTTAAAACAAAGGTCATTAAGGTTAGGTCAAAGTTAACCTGAACGGCTGGCAAAGCGCGACGTTCTCAGACCCAAATGTAGTGGTTAAAAAACCGGATTTAAAAAAAAAACGAACGAACGAAATTAGGGTCTGATTTTAATTAGACTGTTTCATTTAGAACTTTTGAGTTACTGGGGATGATTGATTATTTTAATTTTTCTATGAGCTACTTTCAGACCACAGTGGTTCCAAAATGAATTTTCCAATTATTTTGAAATTGTTATGTTTATAAATTGAAATATCAACTCCAAAATTGAACTTTAGAGTCTTAAGATGGGATTGTAAAATAGTTTTCTAAATTTTATGTATAAAAAGAAGAGTAATGGCATCAATTTGTATAATTCCAATTTGCAGTCAGCTGATGATTTGTGACTAATCAAATACTTTTTGTTTTGAAACCACTTTTAAATCCCTTGAATGAATTACTTGATTAATTTTACCAATAAAACATGCAACATATCACGGTAATGAATGGTGACCATATTTGACTGGACTAGATTGATTTTGGTAGTCTAGACTGGTCATTAGAGACTACAAGTATTTCTAATCAAAACAAATAGTTTGTAAAATATGTATTTAAAATGATAATAAAATGCGTAATTGGTGAACAGATAGTCACGATGTAGCATTAAATGCACGATTTTGTGTCAGAATATTCCTCCAAAGATTCTATATTCATGACCTATATTTATGTTGCTACGTTATAAGCAACGGGTAAAGCGTCAAAGTAAAGAGTCTTGCCCATGAGGACACAACGAAAAACACCATTCATTACCGGGACAGATTCTGGTTTAAAAAGGATTGGTTTATTTTGGAAATTCGATTTTACAGAAGGTAAATTCCAGAGCAAAATGAGTATAAATTTGATATCAGATTACTTGTTGGGAATTTTAATCATTTCACTTGATGATTCTCTGGATTTCTCTAAGAAATCGGCAACCTTTGGCAGTTTTAAACCATAATCTGTCTTGGTAATAAATGGTGTTTTTCGTTGTGTCTTAATTGGTGACACTTCTTTACTTTGAGGCTTTACCACTTGCTTTTAACGTCGCACATAGTTCATAGCTATAGAATCTTTGTTCACCAATAACAGATTTTATTATCATTTTAAATACATATCTTAAAAACTGTTTATTTTGATTACCGCTGTTTATTAGTAACCGTGATATGTTGCAGAAAGCTAGCGTAACTTTCACAAAGACCGTTTGAGGCATAAGTAGCGTATTTGGAAATTAGTGTCGTTCTAAAAATGAGGCTGACTCGGCTTGACTTTTCAAGTAATGACATCGTTGGTCATTAGTACCTATGAGAATTAACACCTCACAGGATTGACTTTAGTCTGATCTTACATTTGTCTAACTGCTTGTGAAATTAAGCTAATGAGCTAACCATGCAGTTCCTAAGACAAATCTTTAAAAGACCCTGTATATGTCTCCTAAAGCTCATGTCAGACATAGAATAAATTAAAGTTAAAGTTAAAGGGATTGTAAACAGGTTTTCTAAACTTTGTATGTGTATCAGGGACACTGATAGCATCAATTTGTGCCATTCCAATTTCCATTCCGACGACTGTGGTATCTGCACTGATATCAAAAGTAGATCGCTAAACGCGTTAGTTTTAGTAAAATTGCAAGAACCACAGATGGTGGAATGGAAATCGGAATGGCGCAGATTGATTCTATCAGTGTCCCCAATACACATAGAAAGTTTAGAAAATCACTTTACAATCCCTTTAATGCTAACAAACAAATTTGGTCTTCTAATGTCAGTGTGACCATAAAATTTCTGTAGTTTAACAAACCTAATAAAAGTTCACTTCTTCAACTATGTTTCGTCATAATTCAACACCAACTCATAAAATCTGGAAGTAAATCTAGAAAAATACTTAGCATTGTTTACTTCAAATCTTATTCTTTAGAAGTTAAAGAGCTACTTCCTCTAAGAATGAGAATAAAATTCAAATCCCCAGACTTGGTCCATCAGATGATATTTTCTTCAGCGGTGTCGTAGGTATACAAACAGAATCCAAAATATTCATAAAACCAAGTAATTATAATGATGAAAGTCTGTAAGAGTTTTTCACTTATTATATATTATTGTTTTCTGGATATATCAGATTATTTAGGTAATCTGTTGTAAAGTAATTTAACACCAGGTAAATCCACTGAAAAATATATATTCTTTTTGGTTTATAGGATGGTAAGGTGAATGTATCCCTTTAAGTCAAATCATTCAGGGTATAGTAAGTACATATAGTAGGTTTTGTATATGAATAGGAAATTTGGTGTTAATTGGTATAAACATAAAGAAGTACTGTATTTTTTTAGAGTTGTTTACAACAAAGAATGATATACAGAGGTTACTTAGTTTGTTTGTTTGTTTCATATAGATTGTGTTGTGGTTTTTCTATATGCATTACGAACAGGCTTACTCACTAATGAGGCAATCCTTGTAAAGATTAAGATACTTTCTTTCATGTTTTTCAAGCAATATTTTCATTATCGCGATGCAGGTCAAATGTCCAAAACATCTTCTGTCTAATTACTTTTTTATATTGCATTTTATAAAGTACTTTTAGCAACTTTAAAACAGTCTATGATAATACGTAAGCACATGTTTTTTTTTCAAGGGAAATGTTCACTAACCGTTTGACCAAAAAACTTTTAGTCTCAGAACTTGGATCTTTTTTAGCTAATCTAATCCGTAATAATGTTCCAAACTCTCCCTCAAAATTAAGGTATAATTGAAAAGATTGTGCAATTTTTGGGCAGTTCCAGTAAATCTGAAAGCTATTTACATAAATTCAAGTCCCAAATCGATCCCGAAAATGTTGAACATTCCACTTTAAATGGCTTTTTACAGAAGATAATTTGATTATAAAAGCTGTGTAAGTATCGACCACTATTCATTGAATATTAAAGGTGGTTACTTAATGCTAAGTGTCCCCAATACTAATTAAAAGTTAAGAAAACCTCTTTGCAATCTGTTTCATACATCATTCATTTTCTTCAATACTTTAAAATATCATTGAAATGGTTTTTTTTTTAACATGAAAACACTACTTTATATAGTATATATCCTAAAAAATATTGTCAGTATTTTTTGTTCAAAATAACCTGTAGTCATAATCAATGCTGTATACATATATATAGATTATGATATTTAATTTCCAATAAACAGATGGTGTGTTTTCACAGCCGGCCAGCCGTTTCTCAATATCTTCATACTTTAGTAATTGTATGACACCTTTAAGATAAAGTATTCACTGCGCTAGGAACATAATTAACTATTTATCAGTCTATGTTACTTATTATTGATTCGTTGTGAAAGATATCCTAAGATAAGTTTTGATTTATTGTTGTCGGCCATTTACCTGCACTGAGGCAGCACTATACGCAACAGTGTGAACATTCTTCTTTGTGTGGTTTCTCGTGGTTTACTTACTGGATTCTGTTCAAAAGAGTATGTCAAGGTAAACTCTTTTTGTTTATTTCTGTTTAAAGCACAATTTCAGTTATCTGTAGCTCTTTTCAAAAGTAGATGTTCTCTATTTATATTTATTACAATATAAGTTCTAACTGAATTCTGTTCAAAAGAGTATGTCAAGGTAAACTCTTTTTGTTTATTTCTGTTTAAAGCACAATTTCAGTTATCTGTAGGCCTATCTCTTTTCAAAAGTAAATGTTCTCTTTGTATATTTATAACAAGTTTTTTTGTCATTGCTTACTCTATTTTTAACTGAATTTTGTTCACAACTCTCCCTCGAAATTTAAACCTTCAAATCCCTGTGTATCCATCCATAATTATCAGCTATCGAAAGTCAAAATTACGACTCGCGTTTAGTAAGACTATGCGTTCTATAGAAAACACATATACAGAAAATAAAGGATTAATGTTATAGTAAGGATATAATTGAAGGAATTATATGATTTTCGTGCAGGTTAGTAGGCTACTTCTGGAGGCTATTTAGAAATATTTAAGTCCTAAGTCGACCATCAAAAATGCAGAACATTCCCCTTTAACACAAGTCACTGTGTAGGTTATCTAACTGCATATTGGTTGAACGACCATGTCAAGGTAAACTCTGTTTTAAGGATGTAGTTATGTAAATGTTTGTTTTACCAGCTGATAAAATTCAATGTCCTGTACCACTTTAAAAGTAATATTCTAAGGTATTTTAAGGTACCGGTAAATTTATTTTTAAAAATCATACGTGCAGGTATTACTGAAGTGAGGAAATTATCATTATCAACATTTTAGTTGATTGTACATTATGTTGCCACAGAATGTCTACAAAAGAATGTCTGTTAGGCGGTCATCTTGCCACTGCCATGTTGCTAAAGAATTTCTGTGCTACTCAGCTACTGTCATATTGCCACAGATTGTCTGTAAGGCTGCATTGCCTCACAGCCTCATGTCTTTGCCACTGTCATGTTTTCACAGAATTGTAACTATGCTACCACTATGCTATGTTGCCACAGAATGACTTTGGCTGTCATGTTGCCATTGTCTGTAAGGCTCTCATGTTGCCACATATTGTCTGTAAGGCTCCCCATGTTGCCACATGTCTGTGCTACTGTCAAGTTACCGCATAATGCCTGTGATTCTGCCATTTGATACAGATTGTCAGTTAAACTGTCAAGTTGTTACAAAATGTTACTATCATGCTGATTCAGAATACATATTATGTGCTTCTGCCATGTTACCTCAGAATGCCTGTGTTTCTGTCATATTGTCATAGAATGTCTGTTGCATTGTCATGTTACCGCAGAATGTCTGTTACTGTCATGTTGCTAGATAATGTCTTTATTACTACTTCATTTCTGTTTGGCTGTCATGTTGCCACAAAATGTCTAATAGATTGTCACTGTCATGTTGCTAGATAATGTCGCTACAGATTGTCTGTTAGGCTGTCATGTTGCCATATAATATAAGTCTTAGTGTCGCCATATTGCTACATGTAGAGTAAATTGAACATTAAGTACAAAAGAAGACTGAATAAAATGAAGGGTGAAGTCAAAAGAAAAAGTTTATCCTTATGTAAATCATAATGAAAATTAATTTGTTGAGTAATAAAAATAAAAGTAGGGTAAAAATGAAGTGAATGGTAAAGTAAGGAGAAATTTACGTGAAATACATCAGGTTTATGAAATGTTAAAGATAGTCAAGTATTGTGGTTAAATATGTAATATTTTTATAAGATAAAAGATTAGCCTATCTATTTAACACCTCTATCATCAAATATCATCAGTGGTTTTTTTAACGAGTGAAAACAAGCCAGAGATAGAGAGAAGGTTGTTCCTGATATTTAACCATCAAACATGTGTTTTTGATAATGACTCTTCTGATACTGATAAAATCTAACACATACTGTGCAATATATTATACAATATTCCTTATATTTCCTTCTATTATTACACAGTTGGTAATTCTTTTTCCTCTTGAGTTGATTTAAAGGAGCTGTAAAGTGGTTTTTTATCATTTGTTATGAATTTAAGAAACTGCTATCTCTAAGTTGCTTATTAGTTGCACGTCTGTTTGATGATGTCATTACTTGTTATTGCAAAACATGCCTCTGTGAATAATACCTTTGAAATTAGTGATGTCATCACACTATACTGGTTGGTTCAACTCTGGCATAAGCCCCCCTCTCCCTTACAGCTGGGTTGACAGAATAATGAGGAAAAGAAATGTGTTCAAGGTCACCCAGCCTATAAAGGAATACTACCTTTTAACTTTAGAGTATGAATTCATAAGTGCACTTATCTAATGCAAAAAAAAAAAAACTACTTTAAATATAATATTTGAAAAACACTTAAAAAAATTTTAAAGTGTTTTTCAATAACAACTTATAATTTTATTGATGATTACTTAGTTTGGTGGATGTTTTGGGTATACTGATAAATATTTACTCTTCCTGGCCAAGTTTGAGAATTAAGATTTTTTAACCATTCTAAGAGGTAGTATTCCTTTAAATGCTGACCCTAATTAGGATCTTAGACTGTCATTGAATGTGGAAATAGACAGACTTTCAAAACCAATTATTCACTGCGATTTCAAATTAATCAAGATTTGAAAATTTGAAAAAACACATATATTAGATAAACCTTCAGGCAAAATAATTTTGAAATAAATTAGATATAAGCTTATAGTTAGATACACTTAATTTCATTGATTACAATATGTCGTTTAGTGTGATTTTCATAACACCTACATCTGTTAGTCTAGTCAAAAATAATTATGTTTGTAGAATAAGTAGTTGTTTATTTTTTTGTAGTTAATCAATATGTCTTAATTTATGTCTTAATTTATGAAATATATATGTCAAAGTAAAATTAAATTCCAGGAGAATTTAAAATCCCCTGGGACAAAGTCTAATTGGAGTTTCCTAGGAGAAGCTGAAATTGAGCTTTGTCCTAGAACAATTTGGAATCATCCTGAACAAGTTTCAGTACAATCTTAAATTGATTGATTCCTTCATGTATAATAACTTTATTTTCATAAATGTCTATAGAAAATTTAAAGGACAGGTTTTGTAATTTTGTATGTGTAACAGAGATACTTATTGCAGCAATTTGTACCATTCTTTGGTGCTAGCTGGTTTTCTTTGACATGTAATATCACTGAACTACCTGGCCCATCAGTATTAGCATCCAATTTTAAGCATTGCCCTTGCCCCGTTTGCTTGCTTAATTATAGTTTGTTTGAATACATGTTTCATTAGGGAAGTCTGAGCAAATCCTGTAACACTAAATTGTTTCTTTGAAATAGTTCACGACATATAAAGCTGTGAAATAAAAACGGAAATCCTGTGTCAATAGGATATCAACTTAATAAGGATGTTATTCTAAATTATTATATTAAATAGTTATACATGTATTGCTTTTAACCTTTAATACTGTATAGGCCTAAAGTATGGTAGGTTTACATCGAAATACTATCAGTGGTACTATTTGACTTAACTGAGTAGTAAATCTTTTTGCAGTAGTGATTCTACAAGGATGTAGATGCCTGCCTGTCATTACTTCCCGCTCCCCGAACTTTTTTTTTATTTAAAGCAGTATTCTGTTATGTTACAAATTGATGCATGAAAACTTTGGTTTCCAACCGGGGATACCAGCGAACACCACAAGGGGATAAAATCTTATAATTTAACAATAAATAGGCCTACATAAGTCAATCATCTACAGTATTAATAGTGGCTAGGAATGGATTACATGTTTTTAGTTTGGGTGTACTATTTCACTTTTTCAAGATGGGGGTATATTATATCAAAACTTTGACAGGCTGTAGCTCGAAAACTACTAGAGATAGTGGTGTACAGATTGATATGATATATAGTGATAAATTTCAAGATCCTTCTGTGGTGAACGATGTGGGTGAAAGAGCACTTTTAGTGTCGCCAACTTCCTGAAAAGGCCATTTAATGCAGTTTTCCTCTCCAAAACCTGGAGAAACTATAAAGTCGATTTTCTCGAAAGTTTATTTATTATTTATTAATTATTTATACAGCAATGTTTTTGTTTTTAATCTATTGAGAAAATCTCTAATGCTATAACTACAACACCTTTTACTAGTAATCTTTATGAATCTTTTTAGAAAATAATGTTCCATTGATTAAATGAAGTTGAGGGAAAAATGAGCTTAGAGTTAAAACCACCCTGCAGCTTACTAATTAAAACGTTTCTACTTCAATCTTCAATGTCAGAAGTAATTAACAATTCCATGTTTAACCTCACTTAGTATAAAATCTATTTAATCAACAGATTCTTAAAGAAAAAAGGTCAAGGGTCAACAATTTTTTACTATTCCTTGCTCTTGTTCATCCACTTTGGGAGCTGCAGTGCCTCGGTGAGTTAGATGCTTGCTTGCTAACCTAAAGGTTCAGGGTTCTATCCTGGCATGGGTCGAGATGATACCTTCGGATTTTTCAACCTGTTTTCCCCCTGTCAGTGATGCAGGTCAGAGTGCACAACAGATCCCTCAACAGTTGGAAATCGAAAAAAGGAGTAGGCCTACTGGGCTTATTATGATGTCCTGGAAAAATTTCTCTCATAGCACAACAGTATGGCGTTTGCCCATCCTCATTAGCACATACAGGTGCAGAAAGGCAGGATGTAAAACATCATTTCATTTCATTTCTGTTCATCCCCTTTGTTTCTTTGCTAAATTTTGGAAACTTCACAAACAAGATTGTTGATGAGTATTTATTCGAATCTTGGTTTGAACTTAGTGGAATCATTATAGGCCAAGCTATTTATGTCAAACAAAAGCTGGTTGTGGGATTCTAATTCTAACCCCAAACTGTTATTTTAGATTTAATTTTTTCCTTTTGTTGTTTTGATCATTTGTACCTGTTTTTTTACTCGTCATCTCTGCTATGAGCTGAAATTTTGTTTTCAAATGAGCTTGAAGAACCAGGAAATAGTAGATTGTGTGATAAAGAGTTTTAAGATGTAGGATAAATATGCCTCCTTTGGCTGTAATTGTCATCTAAAGCAATGTTTCATTAGTGGAATTAAATGTGACAAACCTGGGGCACCATCAGGAAAGAACTCAGATTTTTAAGTGTTCTGATCAAATTGATATAAGGAGGTTGTAAAATAGGTTGAGATAGCTCATTTAATCTTCTGATGCAGGTCAGAAAACTTGCATGGAAAAAAAAATCTAGGCATTGAAATGGAAAATTAGCTCTAGTGACAATTCACACCTTTTTTCCAGTATGCATGCATCAAATTCTAAACCCTGTTTGATTTGGTTTTGTTTTATTGAAGCTCTGATTTATTCCACACTCACAAGTTGAGTCAAAAACCATCAAAATATTGAGGATGATATTGAATATCTACCATTGCCTTACATATCTTAAAAGGATTGTAAAGTGATTTTCTAAACTTTGTCTGTGTATCGGGGACGCTGATAACATTAATTTGCGTCATTCCAATTTCCATTCCGCTGTCTGAATGTAAATTGGAATGGAGCAAATTTATGCTATCAGTGTCCTACATCCAAAATGAAATTATATAACACCCAGAGAGTTCTAAATTAGTAAAAGTGCTACTGTAGGCTTCCCTGGAGCTCTTGTGGCCTATATATCCATGTCCAGGGTGCGCCAAAATTAATGTAATCTAAAGCCATAAGGAATATCATAGGCTTTTGTCTGATATAAGACATCATTGTTGAGTTGATAATCAATGATAAATTCAAACTTCCTGTACGTAGATACAATATAGATACAATAATTGAAGTATTCTCTATGGAGTGTAAGTATTACAAGGTCTTGGCTACTAAAGGATATACACAGGAAGATAATCATATAAATATATTAACTTATTGACCTTTATTTTATTGTCATTATAATAATTGTTATAATTCAATGTTTCAGATGATATTAAATGTAGAGAGTGATTATAGCCAAGATATTTACTAGAGGGGTTGACAACTTTACTTTCAACAGTGAGTATGCCTTTACAATTTAATATTACATGTAGTAAAAAAAGCACAGGTCCATCCATAGCCTAGAAGGAATTTTTTCAGAAGGCAAAGGTGCAAGGGAGAGGACCACACATATCGACTTCAGAACTAGACTAGCGTACTAGATAGTCTTGTATACTATATACAGTGATCGTCATATTGAATAAATTATAATGTAGACAATCAAAATTATTCTTCACAATGAGATGTATATAACAGCCAATCCAAATCAATCTCTGATCAAGAGTTGTCTTCACTGGGCAAGATGGCTGCCTATCATGGCTGAGTCATAATGTAAGTCTCCAACATTGACAAGGGTTGAGTCCAATGAAAAGTGGACATAATGAAAAAGATAAATTTTTGGAATTTGCAAGTAAAAATAGAGTAGATTTTGTTAGTTTCCTCTAAAATATGACATAAGTAGGCCTACAGAGAAATCAGATGTAAAACTCAAATTTCATTTCATTTTCTGTCATCATGCTCAGACGCGTGGTTTCTGTGAACACTTCGTTAAAAAACACGAAGTCATTACCATGAGTCTATGTTAAATGTCTCTGAATGTGTTTTTAATGCTTAGGTTTAAGAAACACAAACTTTCAGTAGACTAATGTATTTTAGATTTGTACTGTTCTGATCTTTAAAGTAATGTACTTTTGATTTTCCCATTTGTCAGCAAATGTCAATAGACGGAGCAATCATTGTTTTATGAACTTAATTTGCTTGTGAAGCAATAAATTGACCATGGCTTTTCATGTTAAATCACGAAATTCAGAAATTTCCAGATATGTTGAAAACTTATCAACATGTCACATGAAAGCCTGCCCAGTACTTATATACGTAAATAACTCCCAGAAAAATGGCTAAAAAATCGTACAATCGCTTCAATTATACCCCTATCTAAATATTTATCTTTTATTTTCTGTACATGAATTTTGTATATGAGGCATTATAGTCTCAATGAAATAAAAGTCATATTCTCGACTTTCAAATGCTGATAATTATGGATACACAGGGATTTAAAGGCTTAAATTTCAAAGGGGAGGTGTGAACATTATTGCGGATTAGACAAGCAAATAAAATTCAGGTTATTTGACTAAAATGTTGTTGGTAGATCAATTGGTGAACATATCCCTTGAACAATCCTCTAAATAAATTAATGTAGAGGGAAGTTTTATTAGTAAAAATATCGATATACTTTTAAGCGGCCACAACTTAAAGCCACATAAGCCCAGACTTGGACATTGAGAAAAAGTCTTCTCATCGTTTTTTTTTTAAAGTTTTAAAAATGAATATTGAACAAAAAAAATTTCGATTCCCTTTCGTGGTTCCAATTCTACAGCCATTTGAAGGAAATTTTGATTGTTTACATTTCAACACCGAGTTGATTGAGGGATACGTCAATAACTCACAAGCTCCGCCCATTACTAGCACGCTCTATTGGAGATTAGAGTGTGACGTCATTTAACTAACACGCCCCCCCCGCTTGACCTCATTAGCATGTTATTTAATGGAAATCATTTTATTAGATCCTGATTTTAAATCCAGCTGCATCGAAGCCATCTGAGTACCCAAAGCCGTGAATTTTAGTTTTTTGACTTAATTAAACATCAGAGATTAAGCTAGAATGCATTTTGTCCCGAAATCCCGTAAATTTCATTTTGTAAACAAACGAATCCCGCAATGTGACTTTAAGGAATATGTTCACTAACTGTTCGACCCAAAAAATGTTAGTTTCAGAATCTGAAAATTTTTAGCTTATCAAATCTATAATATTGTTCAATACACTTTTACGAAATTTAAGCCTTCAAACACACGTATACCCACAATTATCAGCTTTTGAAAGTCATAAATACGACTCGTACTATACTGAGACTATGCGTCATATAGAAAACACATATAAACATAAAATAAAGGATTAATGTTATAGTAAGGATATAATTGAAGGAATTATATGATTTTCACGCAGTTCTAGTACTATTGGATGCTATTTAAATGTATTCAAGTCCAAAATCAACCATCGGATATGTTGAACATTCCCCTTTAACTGAAAGTAGAGCCACAAACTCAATATAATTAGTTTGTATTATGACGTTAAACACTCAGAGCAGTGATTTAATGTAACTAGTACTGATAAATAATTTAGATAAAAAAAGGACGTCAATTGAAGTAAATGATTAAGTGTGTGAAATTTGTCAACTGTTATCTTAATATATTGATTGACCTGATTATTAATAATGATAAAGATTATTTTCTCTAATTTTTATCTCTTAAGATAATTTCATATGGATACTCATATTTAGGATGTAATTTTGTTCTTTATGATATCGGGCTGTAAGAATCTTATGAAAACTGTTGAAGCTTGGGTAGGGGGTTCATTGACTCTTAATAGGATGCGAACTCAAATGGGATACTGGATGATTTGTAAGATGGTAAAATCATTTTTTTTACCCAAAAATGAGTATCTTTGGTTCATCCACAATCTAATTAAAATTAACATGGCAGTTTGATTAAAATTTGAAATCTATAAAACAAGCTTATTCATGACTTCCTTGGGAATGAACCAATCTAATTAACATTTCCTTTTGGTTATTTTTTTGATTGTCGACTCAGTGTAATCATTGATTACATTCAAATCAGTTGAAAACTGTAGTCACTATTGCCTTCATAAATCAATTTTGTCGTGTTTTTACTAAGTCAAGGGCAATAACTCAAAAAACGTTCAACGAATAATCGTCTAATTTGAACTTTCCAAGATCTCATGAACACCCATCATCATACCAAATTTCATTCAAATCAGATGAAAACTGTAGTCTCTATCGCGTTGTGGACCGACGGACCGACAGGGGTGACGACAATATACGACCACATTATAATGTGAGCGTATAAAAATTGCTGTATATTTATAGATTTCCCTAGAGTTGCCATTCCTATTGTTTTAACCCATACCAATCTATTAATAAAAAATCAACTTTATACATAGAACCTGACTGGCAGTTTCTCTTATTTTATTAAATAATTCATCCTTGTTTTGATACATTGATATATGTTTGCATGTTGATTGCTGGTAGACAAGGTCAGGTTATTTTTTCAATCCTATGGAGAATAAAGGTATATAGTCACCTTAATATAGATGAAGTTTAAGGATTAGACAAACACAAAAGAAAGAAAGAAACAACTATATTTCACAAGGATAACAACTTAGGTTCCTGGCGGATCCTTTCTCCCACCTGGTCCTTGGCCAAACCTCTTGGCATTGATTTTTCGCGGATTATCGATACCCATTTATAGCTGGGTTGACTGGAATTATGAGTGAAGATGACTTATTCAAGGTCATCAGACTTTCACATCCCAGTCGAGAATCGAACTCTCAAACATAACATCCTTCATTTCCTCGTATCCAAGCAAATGACGTCATGTTTGTAAAGAGCTAACGACTGTGCTATAGAACCTCAATATAGGATAATACCACAATAGGATATAGTGCCGTTAAAGATGGGTTCTCTTTTTTGGTGTCAATTTAAAAAATCTTTTTGATAAACTTTAATTTTTTTTAAAAATCAGACCAAAGTACCCATGACCCATGACCTTTGACAAAATCAGAGCATCAGAAAATTATCATTATGTACTCTCTTTAAAGATAATAAAAAACCAATGAACCATAATACAACTTTAATATGTTGAGTTATTTCTTATGATTAATAATATTAATAACCATTCAATAAGTACTAATATAACTCATAAACATACTTAAGTATCAGATATTTCATAATTAAAGGTTAAAGATGGCTTCCCTCATTTAGGAAAATGAAAACAAAAATACTCATATGACTATAGAGTAGGTATTTATAATTAACTCATAATTAGCTAATTTAGAAAATTACTACCAATCATAAAAAGGTCAGAAAGTATCCAGACTGTATACGATTGGTTAAAGCGATACAACATCTTAGAATGAACAAAAAAACTAAGTTCTCAAACTTGGTGAATTAAGTCGAGTATATTCATCAACAGTGTCCAAAGTATACTAACACAATCCAATAAACCTATAAATCTATGTAATTTTCCATACAATTACACTAGGTTATAATTGATAAATGCTTTAAATTTGAATAAGCGTGAATTTAGGTAATCTGTTGTATAGTTATGCCACCAGGTAAGTCTCCAGATGAATATAATATACTCCTATTGACCAAGTTTGAAAATTTAGATTTTTTGTTCATTCTAAGAGGTTGTATTCCTTTAAAATTATTAATTATGTAATAAAGATAATTAGAGCTATATGATTATGATTTAGAAACACCAATTAATTTAACCTAAATTTGTGAATGTTAACTTGACTGCAGGATGTTGTCAACAATTTATAAACTATATCTTTGTTAAAATATACAGCCGTCAAAAAATCATTGAAACCTAGGATAAATCTGGCCCTTACCAGTTCCTCCATGTGATATTTGGATGGGATGCCAGACTGTGTAGAGCCAGACATAGTGATTAAAAATCAATTTTGCATAACTTTTGGTATTTCTGCAAAGCAGAACTATTCACAAGTCCATCAAGGCATTACATTATTTGTGCTATGTACATGTGTCGCACACGATACAATACATTCATAGCCTATTCTATTTTACTGTAATATGTATCGTCGTGGCATGACTGGCAATACCTAGTACTGTTATAAATACATACATGCTAGACAATTAGCTCATCGTGTGCGGGAAATTTTTGGTGTGCATTTCACACGTAGTTGTGTGAAAAATATCTATCGTATTTGATATTTCTGGCCACGTGTGACAAATGCAAAACCAAGTGCGGGATATGTGTGCTACTTTCTCAGACAAAGTTCTAAATGGACACGCGTAGGTGACAATAAAAGATGGCAGCACCCAGTGAAGTGATGACGGAAACAATCCTGGCATTTGTTGCAATATTACCCCTGCCTCTACAATATCCAATAACCCGAATTTAAAGACAATGACAAGCTTGACTGCCCCATTCAAAAAATCTGACATCTTGACTGGTTCTGACTATAGGCCTGACCTGACCTTTGACACGACCTCTGACATAATTTGACCTCGATGAGAAAAAGGCACATCATGTATGGGGATTTGTCTGGTGAGCAAGTAGATTGTGCCCTTGGCGCTGCCCTATTGGCGCCCGTCAAATTCTCTGTGCGGGAGCCTTAAGTGAACAAATAAGAAAAAAGCCAATAGAAAAATCTCCGACACATACAATGTCATTAAAATGTAAACCCTTTAATAGGACATGACATTGACTGTAGTAGATTTAGACATTCATATTATGAGACAGCATAGTGCCTACATAATAATAAATACAGAAATGACAAAAATACATAACAAGTTAATGATATCATTTATCAAAGGAAGCTATTCCCTCAATAGCCATATTGTACTGTCAAATTAATTAAGTCTTCTTCTTAATAGGCTTAAATCTTTGATTAGTTGAGAAACAATTTCCTTTAACACTGTAATTTTTATAGCATTAATAGAATATTCTCGGCTGGGGGAAATTTCCATTTCAATGATTGTTTAAAGATATATTCCCTTATTTTCATTTATCCATATATATACCATAATTGGACCGTTAATACTTATATAAATAGAAAGTAAAGATGTTCTAATGACTGGGGAAAATACCAGTTTGTCTCACAAGTCCTTAGTTAACTCGTAATGAGGCTAATTATGACTTAGATTTAATAGTTAGGGTACTAAAAAGTTCTCCCTACCCTCCCAACAAGTCTAGGTTGTCAAGTCTCTTTTGATTTGTTGATTTGGGTAAGTTAAAGAGACCTAACGTCTGCGAGTAGTCACGTGATTAAACATTGATTCTAAATTTAGCGTTTCAAAGCGCATTGAGTCGAATGGATTTTCAAGCCTCTCTTATATGTCAACATGCGGTTTATTAACTTATGAATACATGGATTATTCATTAGAAACACCGATAAATCAATTAGTAAACTTCATTTTACCCTAAAACAATGAGAAAACCCATCTTGAAGAGGCCTCTACTGTTTTTCCGTATTTCGAGCTATCGGTATACTGTAAAGCAGCTTGAAGCTGGACTTGGTAGTTCAGGGATGCAAATAATATACCCAAAGGGGCAATGCGGTGATGATGTCATTGAAATGGGTCGACATCAGAATTTTTATACGCCCACATAATGTGGTTCCAATTTGACCATTTTTTGACTTATTTAAAATGCATCAAAATTGGCTTGAGAATGCAATAAAGACTACAGATTTCATCTGATTTAAATTGATTTTTAATGAAGGTGTCTTGAATTTTGCACTCATCTTTCTTTTATTTTGATTTTTTCAGTGTCGGAGCCAGGAGCTGGTTTTGACTCAAGAGGAATGGGTTTACGAGCTCAGAAGAAATTACTGGGCAAGATGTCAGGAAAGAAGATCGCCAAAGTGTTCATTGATGAAACCACCGGAAGAATTCTAGACAATACACACAAAATAATCAAAGAATTCTCTGATACCAAGAAGGAATCAGAAAAGATTTTGAAATATCTTATAAAAACAGTAGTGAAAATTGGAATTTTGTACAAAAATGATCAGTTTAATGGTGACGAACTCAAAATGGTGGAAAATTTCAAACAGAAATTTCATTCTTTAGCTATGACTGTTGTAAGTTTTCATGAAGTGGATTTCACGTATGATCGTAACTACCTGAGAAAATCTCTTGAAGAATGCAAAGCAATATTACATACATTAGTTGCAAGACATTTGACCGATAAATCGAAGGGCCGAATTGATCTAGTGTTTGATTTTTTCTCACAAGCTGATCTTTTAGATGCTGTGTTCCAGTCTGATAATAAGTATAAGGGAACAATGGATTTGATTGTTAAGGATTTAAACAAAATGATGGATGAAGGAAATTTATAACCATTCATACTTAAAGATTATAGTGATATGATTAACCTTTTGATAAGTGAAGCGACACATATGACGTCACAGATGAAAGGAGCAGAGCGACATATATGTTGCTATAATAATGTGCCACATTGCTACAACATCGTTGACGTCAAATTAAATCACTCCCTACAGTATGACGTCATATATTAAACTCACTGCTCAAAGGATTATAAGCAACAGGCAACTTATAAATGATGTTTGGATTCTTGAAGCATTTTGCTTGATATACAGAATTTCCATAGCTTCCACAAATAAAGTCCCTTATTAAGACAATTTAACTCAGAATTACATTCAGAATGTTATTTTGAAGAAATGCATATGGGTCATATAACCCTAGACAACTGAACAATATGTAAATAAGTATGTTCCTTTGCAATCCAAAACTGTGTAGGGTGACTATTTACAATTAGGGCTGAGTCAAATAATTGAAATAATCGATTATCGACCCTACAAATTATTTATTTCAATTATCGATTATAAAATTTCATAATCGATTATAATTCATAGTCAAATTTTCTTTTAATATTATCTGTTACACAATTATCAGACAAGTCACAACCCATTTTATCATGATGATCATACAAAATTCTTGACATTAATTCAGTTTCATTTGTGATAAATAACAAACATTCAGGTACAAAAACGTACATCAACGAAGATTAAAAGATTTCTCAAAGAAAATATTTCAATTATTAATCGATTATTGATTGGTAGCCTGCCTGCGATAATCAATCTCAATTTGGTAATCGATACCCAGCCCTATTTACAATTATTACAAGCATAAGCATTAAGGCACAAAATAAGGAGATCCCATGATACAATTAAGAACTACAGAGTGATCCTATGCAATTGAAAAGTATACAAGATGACCTATGTTGTTGCATGCATATGATATGATAAAGGGTAACTCTATACAGTTCAAATATATAGAGCAAATTGGTAACCTTGATCATTTAGAGTAACTCTATGCAATTCAGAATAAAAAGTGAATTAGCAACCTAATTGTGCAATTAGAGTATGCAATAGAGTAGCTCTATGCAGTTAAATAATATAGAGTGAATTGGTAACTTATAGTAATAGATTGACTCTATGCAGTTAAAAAATATAGAGTGAATTGGTAACCTTGATCATTTAGAGTAACTCTATGCAATTCAGAATAAAGAGTGAATTGGCAAGCTAATAATTGTGCTTTTAGAGTAATTGAGTAGCTCTATGCAGTTAAATAATATAGAGTGAATTAGTAACTTAAAGTTATAGATTGACTCTATGCAGTAAAATAATAAATATAGAGTGAATTGGTCATCTTGAGCAACTCTATGCAATTAATAAAAGGTAGTATTTAGTAAAACTGCATTCAGTAGAAAGTCTGAGATTGTTTAAAGCCTTGATTTTAAACCCACCTTGTGGATACTAGCAAACACCATGAGGGGTACCTGAGAAGCCTCTCAGACAATTTTAAAAAGTATGGAATGGATAAAATATCAAACTCCAAATATCCTTTTATTTTGATGTTGGTTCTTATAATGTTACGTAGAGTAGCCAAAGGGGTACCAGGAGATGGCTTGAACAAAATAGGGGTACGAAGAGTCCAAAAGGTTGGATACCTAGGGTTTAAAGTTTATCTCAAGTACATGAAAGTTTTTAAGGGTGGCTGAGGCTAACCTCATGAAGTAAAGCTAATTAATAGAATGAACTATTGAAAATAGCAAAAAGCACATCTAGAAATTACAATATGTTTTGTTATTTATATGCCCGAGGGTGCTATGTTTTAGGGTGGGCTGAAAAGTTCTTAGGTTTACTCAATCTGTGTTGCTTGCTGTATCAGTAGGCTATACAAGTTTCATACTGCATACATGAAGCATAACTCCATTGAGTTAACCTAACTGCATACATGAAGCATAACTCCATTGAGTTAACCTATGAACTTTTCAGACAACGCTTGTATATCTATGTAGTGCTTATAGTAATTTGTCACATTAGGCTATGCAGCTCATTGTACATTGTGCATTGTATATTGTATATATTATATAAATATAGCATAAATTTGTGTGCACCAACAATTAATTGTAAAATAAGAATCATAATATATTATATTTTTTTTTAACTTATAAATATATGAAATGGGCATCATTTGTGTTTGTCTGTGCTTAACGAACTCATTTGTAAGTTATGTGATTTCTCCATGGAATATCCCTTCTACATTAATGAAAACAAGGTGTTGTGAATTGGTGAAGCAGCCATGAATAGCCATTATAAACAGAATAGTCTTCTGTGGGGTTTAACACACTCCAAAATTTTTGCAGTGCAGTAGGGGCTTTGGAAGAGTTCTTTATTATTCAAGGGATGTACATGTCGGTTTCGAAGAGTCCATTGTAATTTTAAGGGATGAACAGGATAAAAAAAAAAGCTAAATGACCATTATGGAAAAGTCCATGTTGCATTTGAATTTAAGGGAGGTACAAAATTATCTTGGAAGAGTACATTTTGGATTTTAGGGGTGGACAGGAGTGAGTTGTTAGATGGCTATTAAGCCAGTTTTGGGGTTTTCAATTTTTTCCCACACCCCAGGTCAAACCAAGATTTTTACAAGGGGGGAAAGCTTCAAAAAACCCAAATGAAAGGGAGGCTAATCTCTGTTCAGAGGTAGATTGACCTCTATTTTCTGATAAGTCAAAATTATGTTCTAATTTTATTTGAAAATAAGACTTTAGAAAGGGTGGGGTGAGAGAAAAAAAAGGCACAACGTATGATTTTAGGCTTAATTTTCTACTTCTAGCCTTTTTTTTTACCTCTCTTTTATATGTTAGTGTGAAATACATCAAACCATAAGGATGCACATGCATTTTAATACTTGGCACAATAAAAGGGAAACAAATCTCATTTCAGACTACAATAAAGTCATTCTTGACTAAACGGGAAGAATATCATGATGACTACACGAAAGTTATCGTTTTATTAAAAAAAATATTTGTTCCGGTACTCATTATTTTCTTATCGGTAGCTGTGGCTGGTGTAGCACAATTTCGGATTGTGTAATCCTTTTTTTTCAAAAGAAAACATTTTTTGAATTTTGTTCTAGTAGGATTATCTGCCCATGATATTAGTCTCGTTCATCAAACTATAAATTCTCTATAGACAGTCAAGTCTCGATTGTCACACAACGTAATGTTCTTATAGAAGACAAAACGGCCACACGACAATTCGCCCCGAATGAATCAATTTTTCTTGATACAAGCCCTAGACGATATTCTGAGAAAAATCTAAGAACCAAAAATCAATATGAAAAATAAAAGATATCTGTAATGTAAGAAAATAAAAAAAAATTCTTTCAGAACTAGTAGATATACCCTTTTCAACTCTAATTATAAAGAGTTAGCAACAAGAAAAGATAACCCAGTCATTACTTAGTCGATATTAGACTACAAATAATTAGTTGAATTTAAAACCTTTTCACTTTCTATCTTCAATGCACACAGCTATTTTTCCCGTGCTATTCAGGTTAAAGAAAGCATGCCAAGGGTTTAAGGGTTTAAATCTTTTTTTACAGACCTCAGAGAAACTTAAACTTCGGATGACAATGGTTTGATTTAGTCCTACCCTCTCAAAACTGAATTACCAAGAAAACTTTTCGCATTAGTCAGCCATATGTTCTATGTTCTATGTTCTATAATATTCACCCCCTCATTATCCAAAAAGCTGATGAGAATAATATCTATGGGTCTTTACGATAAGTACGTCATAAAAAGTTATAAAGTTTAGCATACAGATGCATCTGACTTAGTCCTCGAAAAATATTGAATATTCTTTTTTTAATTATGACACGGATCGGGATTGTATCCTGGGATTTTCGGCTCTGGGACCTTTTGTGGATTGGGACCCCTTAGAGGGGTGGTTACAAAAATCAAAACTGAAGAGGGGAGGGGGCATAGGACATTATCTACCAATTGGCCATTTCTGGTTAAGGAGAGCCAAACTTTTCGTATTTTCGTAAAGTTTTGTATGTTACAATGTGATCTTATATACAAACGTATGGTACAGAAATTTCAGCGGTACAGATAAAAGTGTTTGTATTATATAAATTTGACAGGTCTTAAGTTAATTTACAGTAGGGGTATTACTATTGTTATGCTGACAATTGAGTACACGTAGTGCACATAGCCTTAGGACAATAGGATTTGACATTCGAAACTGTACGAGGTATTGGACGAATATCACTACTTACAACATTTATCTGTTATAATGCATTTAATTTTTCCGGCGTTTCAAAGCCTATATAATTGAATTGGCTACAAAATTTCATTTTTAGTGGTATGCCAATTTTAATAACAAGGATTGAGAATTTCTAGATGGTCATACTCTTGCAACGGATATAAAAAATAAGCATTATGCCGACGACTAACACAAGAGAAGGGTGACATCAGGTGTTCAGTGTCAGGAAAAATAAGTATGCCCTGTCTTGATTAGCAATACCCAATAGTAAAACTTACACACTTCTGTCGTTGTCCTCCGCGCACAGTCTGTCAGTGATGCAGGTGGGAAGGGCTGACATGGAAAAAGCGTCTAGTCGTTCGGATGGGACAATAAACCGAGGTCCCGTGTGCTATTGGCTGTGCACGTTAAAGATTCCTCGACAGTTGGAAATTGAAAAAAGAGCAGGCTAATGCCGATGTCATGGCAAAATTTCCCTCATTGCACACTGCATGGCGTTTTCCCGTCCTCAATTAGCCCATATAGGTGCAGAAAAGCAGGACGTAAAACTCCATTCATTTCATTTTCATTTTCCGCGCATAGTTTCGAGTCTTTATTTGTTGTCAAAGTGACTGTGGTGTCAGTTGGTGTTATTAATCTTAATGAACAATGTCCAGCAAGTCGGTAATAGATACATGTCATATATCAATTTTTAAGACGTTCCATCCATTTCCCTTGTTTATTACGTAAACCCTAATTTAAAACCAAACCCTGTAAAGCGCGTCGTCACTTGTCGTTGATTTGCATTCGAGACTTACAGCTAAGAGGTAAGTTTATTGCTCTGATATTTGTTGGTTTATTATGCGATATTCTGGATTGTAAATTTAAAAGGAGTACCGGAATAATGGTTTTCGTCTAAGCCTTTCTTGCGTTATTTGTACAGTTTGGGGAAGAATATCAATTATTAGAAATTTACATAATTTAGATGAAAAATAAAAATGTAAAGCTCGAATAAGCCTACGATATCCTATAAGCGAAAGAATATCCTGCAAGCAAAAGTTCAAAGCAGTATGATGATGTATTCAGTCCGAATTTGTGATAGATACAGGATTCTTTTTCTTACAATAAGCAAACCGCTCTTGATAATGGATACACTGGATGAATATTACGGTTTTAAGAGTGTCTTCAGCTTCAAATGCATTGCCATAAAATTGGTCTAGCAATCGTCATGCATTTGTGCTTTTCCTAGACCCTTGCGCCGCCGCCATTAGCCGCCGCTGCCGCCGATTTCTTTACAGCCATAATCTGCTAGTTGTGAAAACAAAGCGCCGCCGATTTAAGTCAGCCGATTTCTGCCACTTTGTAGGCTAAATGAATTCAAGGCGATCGTCACTTAGACCTACCATGCTGAACATGATAATTTTCACCCATGATAATTTAAAACTATTGCAGTTTGATTATAATTTTGAATTGTGAGTTGATTATTCAGAAATTAATAACTTGATAACAATCACCAGTTGTTTATGATGCATGCAGTGTATAATGCATGTTCCTTCATTATATCTCAAAATGTTTAATGAAGGAAATCCGTTTTAGCCGCCGAAAACCGCCGATTTTTTTGGCTAACCAATTCAGCCAGTTCAAAACCGGCTAACCGAAAACAATTGGCTAGCCAGTCGGTTTCATCTGCTAGCCAGTCACTTTTTACAAAATAAATCGGCGCAAGGGTCTAGCTTTTCCTAAATCACATCGGACATATATCACGACGGCTCAAATATATGGCTCAAATATATTCCGAGCCTCGTCAAAAGTGACAGTTGCTCAATTATTCACGGAGTTTAAAGAATCACAGACATCGTTGAGGGAATAAGGAATGTGAAAATTGCTATTGCTGACAAATGCCCTGTAACATTATCAAGCTCGTTGAGACAATATATTTTAGCAGTTTGCAAAGCAGTTTGCAATATCCCTAACGATACACAAGCTATAAACCATCCCCCCGACCTCCAAAAATTAACCATTTTCGGACCAGTACAATTATCTCGCTAGGTAAAGCATATGGCAAAATTTTGTCGAGTCTTTTTTTTTTATAAATAATGAAATGATAATTACTTATAATCATCATCATTACAGAATGAAGTTACTAGTAGCAGTTGTACTGGCAGTATTGGTGCCATATTCTTATTGTCAGGCACCATCTTTCTGTAAGGGAAATGAATGTCCAAAATTTGCACTGTTGAATACAACACAGGTATGTGTATATATTTGTTTTCCTTTGTTTCGAGTCATGTATTTCATATATATGTATACTGGGTAACTAATGAAATGCCAAATGAATGCATGTACATGTACATGTATTATGTATAAGCTATATGTACTCGTACATTGCACAGATGGGTGGTAGTCGCTTTAATAGTTATAGCGTTTATCCAACAACATTTTTGGCTTTTATATAGCTTTTGTGCGTGTACAGTGTTCCTTTAAAATAATTTGAAGAAACAACATTGTTTCCAAGCCCAATCACCAGCTTATTAAGTGGTGTGGATTGCAATGCATTTTTGTTTCTTAAGGACAGGAAATGAAATATTTTGTGTCATTTCATTTTCAGGGAAGCGGATTTGAATTAAGACAATACGGTCCGTTAACATGGGCTACTACGACTTACTCTGGTCCATGGCACTCTAATGTATTGGGACAGTTATTTGGACGATTATTCCAATATATCCAAGGAAGCAACACTCTCAGTAAGTATAACTATCTTTTAAGTCTTACATTAGACAGAAACACATAGCGATCTGAAACAATTCAACTGAAAATGTCCCAAATTTATAATCATTGCTAAAAAACAAAATTGTTTTTTTTTTTTTTGCAATATAACAAGGAATTGTAATCTTTTCGCACAAATAGAACGTATCGAATGTATTTTCAATTTTTTTTTTTTTTTTACAGAGAAGAAAATATCGATGACTGTGCCAGTTGTTACAGAAGTGAAATCAGCCAACCAGGGCGGTACAAAATATAACATGAAATTTATGATTCCAACAGCTTCAATGCAGAACATTCCAAAACCCCTTGACTCACAAGTCAAACTTATAACGGATCCAGCTTCCATCTACTATGTCAGGTAAGACAAATAATGTTGCATTTTACATAGCAACAGGGATATTTGATTTACCTAAACCCTGGGCGAAGTGGCAATATAACCTCTTAGGAAGTGGGTAGGCAGAGACGATATAACATCATAGGGAGTGGGTAGACAGATCGATACTAGTATCACATCTCAGGAAGTGGGTACGCAAAGACGATATCATTACATTTGAGGGAGTAGGTTGGCAAAGGTGATAATATCAAATCTGAGAAAGTGGGTAGTTATAGACGATAGCACATCTGAGGAAGTTGGTAGGCAGGACGATATCATATCTGAGGAAGTGGGTTGGCAAAGACGATATTATTTCATTTGAGGGAGTGGGTGAGCAAAGGTGATATCACATCTGAGGAAGAGGGTCTATATCATATCTGAGAAAGTTGGTAGGCAGATCGATATTGCATCTGAGGAAATGGGTAGGCAGAGACGATATCACTTCTGAGGAAATTGGGGAAGTGGGTGGGCCGAGGCGATATCACTTCTGAGGGAGTGGGTAGGCAGAGACGATTTCACATCTGAGGAAGTGGGAGGCCGAGAAGATATCACTTCTGAGGGAGTGGGTAGGCAGAGACGATTTCAAAGCCGAGTGACGATATTACATTAAGACCTGTAATTGTAATAAACTGTATGTTTTTATGGTTGTATTTACAGGACTTTCGGTGGATTTGCCAATGGTCAGTTGTACATGACAGAATTACAAAATTTAGTAAATTCCATCAACAATCCAAATTCATACGATAACAATATGTTTTATACAGCCACTTACGATAGTCCTTCCGAAAAATACAACAGGCACAATGAAGTTTGGTTAAGGAAATTTTAAAACCATTGGTCAGACATTATTTAATTATCCATTCAATTTCAAGGTTTTATGAAATGATGTGTTTATAATAAAATATGGTTTTGGTTAAATGTGTTATTTCTTTATTTTCTACATCTGACTCGTACCTTAATCTTAAATTCCCAATCCCACTGCACATGTTGATTGAATTACAGGAGCACAAGATGCTGAAATTGGGCCCTTTTATAATTGATAATGCTGATATTCAGCACTAGGGCTTATATCAAAAGGGAAGGTTTGAAGAATAGGCTTCATTTATTGTATTACATAACGACTACTTACATACTTTACATAATAACGTAATAAGCTTATACAAAAATATACAAAATTAATATACAAAGATGTAAAAAATTATCTGATATAATATACTATGTACACAATGTGTAATATTGTCATCTCGAGTCTCACAGTTTAAAACATTAACTGGCGTTTGTTGGAGAACATAAAGAGCATGCCAAGGCACAATTTAATAACTACGATCCATGCATGACGATAGGAACGAAAATCGAATTACCCAAGTAATGATCCTATAAGGTTAGTGGCGGCGCAAGCCTTTTGTTTCTGATGGCACAAAAAGGCGGCAACTGTCAGGATTAAAATTCCAGATGATATGGATGAGACAAGGGGCAAACCGTAACATATATCTTAAAAATGGGGGCGTGAATTGGGATAAGAGTTGGTTTTCTGGGGGAGGGGGGAGATTTCAATCCCATAACCCATCCCTGGGATTATTCTATTCTGTCGTGTGCTAAAAAGCCTTTTGATGCAACGATTCTCGTTGGCTTGAATTAGTTTTGTATCTGGGACACAAAGCAACAAAATTACAAAAGTTCTATAATTAGGAGGCATGACCTAAACAGGAAGACGAAAACGAAATTTGAAATCCCCTGAGAACGATGGTCTTTTGTAATATGCTGCACTTTCCTTACATCAAAATCCCTATATACTGAATCTCCATGTACTCTACATATTAGCTGAACTTGGTCTTATCCAAGTATCATCTTGTAGGGTAGTTGCTGAAGATGACCTGAAAGAGATTAATCTGTATGAAACACCGTTCACAATGGCGTATACATTTCGAGAAAATAAGGAATCGTCTAACATGATAGTCATTTGGAATAATAGCCGTAGGAGACAGGGGGCATGTTTTCAACACATCGGGAAAAATAGTCGTGGCCCCCTACGGCTAGGTTTGAAATTTCTTCAAATTTTGACAATTTAAGAAACTTACCGATGTCCTCTTAGCCGTAAACCATCAGTGTCTGTAAGAAAAAAAACTCTATTATAAAGACTATTCCTTAGTGGAGCTAACGCTTGCATATTTCACATATAAACTTGTTCTTGCCCTGAATTTTTAGGTTCAACAATGGCAGCTACGCCACTGATAATAAGTGATTATTAAATGTACACTTACCGTAATCATCATAAGAGCGATAAGATCTACCACCATAACCATCTAAACTTCTAGAGGTTTGAACTCTACCATAGTGACCAGTCTGCAAGAACAAGGTGCGCATTTACAACCGATTAACATTCAAAGCAATTAAAAATCAATAGCACAATCGTCAAAAGTTCCTCAGAAAGCCGTAACAGATCAACCACAAAATCTGCATGATAAGTATTTCTGGTGCCAGAATAATGTCTGTGAGCTTACCGTAATATTTGGTGTCCATGGATACATTTCTAACCATTTTCTTCTATCCCTGGCATCGTAATGTTCTTCTGTTATCTGATCTGTTATTATTAAAATAAAAAACATGCAAAATCAAGTTTTGATCGCAAAGAAAGAACGAAACAACCGTTTGTACCATGATATCAACCTAGATCTCTTAAGTTAAACTTTGAAATTGACTTTGTGACAGAATTATCAGAAATCAATAACATTTTAAGGCTTCCGGAGAGAAATATTGTTAGAATTGGTAAAACAATATTATGACCAAAACAAAATTACCAACAAAAGTGATATTGTTAAATCTATATGACAAAAAAATCATACGATTTATGGTTACACTATTTTTAAATTCCACAAACTTATAACACCAGCCTTACAATTAGAAAATGTTTTAAACTTACATTCTTTCAGCCCACGTATTGTTTGTTCCTGTTGTTTTAATAAAGCTGCTTGTTGCCATTCCAACTTCTTGTTGGTGTATGGTACTTCTGGGAACATACCTCTAAACACTTTACGAGCTGGTATTTCTGAAGGAAAGAATCAAAGACCACCACTGGACCATCGAGCGAAGAGTTTTTCAAGAGTGAAATTTCATTGCTCATCGTTTAAATTTTAAAAAGTTTGAAGCACTAAGTCTCAAACAACACTCTTGGAAAAGGACGTCAAGAATTAAACTGAAAATGGACAAATAGGCTTTGCTTCAATCGGATGCTAAGCCCACTTTATAATAATGCCAGCCCATAGTGGGCTATAGTGATGGTGATTTGTTTTCGAGTATATAAAAGATTAATTCCTGTATTATGTGTGAAATGTTGTTTTTGGATACCAACCTCTATGTTTTAAATCTGTAAATACAGCTACATTTTGTCTGTTGGCTAAATCAGCTGTCGATGGTGTTTTTGGTAATGCATATCTGAAAATGTCATTGTACAGTATTCAATCATCAGCATGGCATAATTAAAATTCGAATAATATCAAATCATGAACGTCGAAACCGGAAGTGGTTTTTTCTTGATGAACTTTCAAAAGAGCGCGAAAGTTAGGTCTATACTGCCAAAAACATCTGGTTTCACCTCTATTAGATTATTATATAAATATACAGTAGTTTGGTTTAACTGCCCAAAATTATGAGGAACAGAAATGTGTGGATGACCGTAGCCCCTCGGTATAGGTTCCACCATTAAAGTATGTAAATCGTGTGTCCTTGCTGTTTCGAATGGGCATGAAGATCTAAATTCTAACTAAAGTATTACACTTACTGTTGTTTTCTTTGCCTTATAACTCTTAAATCCATTCCTTTATTGGCTTCAGTCTGCAAAAATCAAATTAATACATGTATGCTATAACCTACACGTAATTAAAATTGAGGACCTATACTTTTCCATATAGAGAGAGACTGGTGATATACGGGAATTTATTTTGTATTCTGTACAACGAATATACCCAAGAGGATTGATTTATGGTGCCCCTCTATACTCATATCAGAGTTATAGCAAAAATTAAGTTAACTCCGTTGATTCATGCTTTCTTAAGAAATATAATATTACCTCCCTTGAACTTTTTAAAATTAAGGTATCACTGGTATGAGTTAGGGTTTGCTCACTCTTTTAGTCACCTAATACTACTTTTCATTATGAATACTTCCACATCTTTGATTGATATTCTTCGTCATGAAAAGATCATTAACTACTATAAATGTTTTGCCAATGTGTTGATATGGAGTCGAGTTTTGTTTCGCGGTTTGGACTTTTTTATTCACTTACTTTTCTGTTGAGAAGCGCCTCTATTTTTCGTCTTTCTTCTCGTAGTTGATTTCGATACAATCTAATGTCATACAGATCGGGAGCTGAAAAAATTAGTCCGAAAATATATACACAACAACAGAAATGAATTGTCCAGACACAAGACTGAAGACACGTTAACACGGAATCGGAAGTGGGTGAAAAGAGCAAGAATTTCTTACATTTCTTTTTATGGATAATAAAAAAAGAGTCAAAATCTCTCTTTTGCTTTCACTTTTAGTTTAATGAGGCAAATTCCCGCATATAATGCCTAACAAGCTTCCATGATGAACGGTATAGATCAGCCTTTTCAATTTTGCAAAAAATCACCACCCCACATACCCCCCCACATACCCCCCGCTTTCTTTTAACACAAAAATTAAGATTTTTGAAAAACATACATTTGGGTTGGATAATTCTTATATCTGTGCTTGGCTGAAAGTAGAAAATAAAACTGCTCACTAATTGTTGTCAAATTAATCCCGACTGGATGTGGTAGTTGGGAACTGAGATAAAAATTTCAATAGTTGGATTTATTAAATGCCACCCTGTAAATATCCAATTGTATTTGCATTATGCAGCGTTGATCAGACGATGCTGATAGCCCAAACGTTCAAATTTTTCTCTTATAGTCTACTTGAGTTTAATAGAGTTGTCTTTTCTGGTTGATCTCTGCCGAAGAACTTAATATAAAGCGTTTAATTCTGGAAATGATACTTACACCGGGCTCCTGTCTAGGCTGACGAAGAGCTAAAAGTCGCAATCTTTCTGCCTCTCTTCTATCACGTTCTGCTTGTCGTCTTCGTTCTTCAGCCTCTCTTCTCAATTCTTCCATTCTCCTTCGATGCTGTATCCAAAATATAAGATATTATGTTATACATGAGCATTTAGTATTGCTGAACCATGGCCTAAGTTCATTTATAGACGCTATTATGAATGAAAATTCTACATCCGGTTGGTTTACAATATGGTTGCCATTGTACCACGTAGGTACTGGTCGAGATATTGACGAGTACTCTCGACATCGAATCTTTTCTCTGTCAATGAGTTCGCTTTACGCATAAAGTTCAAATTTGGAGTTACTTCCCGAAAGCTAGCTGTTAGGATGAGAATTGTGTATCCGGAATACGCCATATTGGCAACATCAGATGAGCTTTAAGATTGTTCATCAGAGTGAATCTACAAATGAATAATATGCCTTTATGCCTATACCAATTTCTAAAATTCCAATATTATCAGAGTATCAAAAATAAATCATTTGGAATCTATTTTGAGTCCTACCTCTGCTTCCTGATCTCTTGCTCTGCGCATCTCAGCCTCTCTGTCTCTGTCTAACTTTCTTCTGTGATCTGCATTTTCTCTTTCCAGTCGTGCCCTCATTCTTTCATTTTCCAACTAAAATTATTATAAAATGTGAAAATGTAACAGTTTAAAAATCTTTTTGGAATAATTTCATTAGCTGTTTAGGCCTATGCACAGAATCAAAATCTTCTATAAATCAAAATCTGATAGACATGTACTTCAAACGAAAGTGATGGAGAGTATTGTGTTCCTTGTGATGTCAAATTCAAAATCTATCAAGCATAATATAGCTGATTTTACACCTTTCTATAAGAAAAGTGATTCCCAACATGGGGGTCATGACCCACTTATGGGGGTCATGGGGTGGTACTTATCAGGGGGACACGGGGCATGAGTATATATGTATCATATTTTCTGTAGCCCAAATGTTATTTAATTATATTTTGTTGTGCAAGATCTCTAGTTTCTTGGCCAAATGCATCAAAAAGCAGCAACCTTCGCGCAATATTTCGCCCTGGTTTAACTGAACAAGAGTTTCGTGAAATAGGCCACGGTTTGAAAAAGTTTGGGTAACACTGTATTAGAGTCTTGCAAATAGATTGCCAGGCAAGAATCTAAAAGTAAATATACTGCGTTTTGTTTTTGTATATTGAAAAAGATTACAGCAACCTCAGGTGGGACGGGAAATATAAAATCATAATTAACATTACAGAAAAATCAGAAAAATGTTAGATTACTAAAAACTACAAAATGTTACCTTTTTATCTAATTCTATAAATCTTTTTTCTGATATTCTGGCGCGTTCTTTCTGCATTCAAAATGTTAATAAAAATGAAAGAAAACTAAAAAATTAAATGTTATGCTCAGAAGCTGAACTTTATTAAAGAACTATATACTAAGCAAATGTACTTAAGGGATTGTTAAGTGGTTTTTTAAACTTTGTATATGTATCGTGGACATCGATAGCATCAATTTGCGCCATTGCAATTTCCATTCCGACGTCTGTGGCTCTTGTCACTGACAGTGATCTACCGGAAGCTACTATTGATATCTATGCAGATCAATGCCAGTGGCGTCATTTTAGTGGAATTGCAAGCACTACAGACGTCAAAATAGAAATTGGAATGGCGCAAATTGATGCTATCAGTGTCCCCGATACACATAAAAAGTTTAGAAAACCACTTTACAATTCCTTTAACATATTCTTATACGAACTGTAGGCTATAATAGTAAAATTGTTAAATGATAAAATAAATTTCAATAAAATATTTTTCAATGGCAATTGATCCCAATCACATTATCAGACCCAGATCGACCTTGTGATTATTCTACCGAAAAATTAAGAATCATGAAAAATAAAAACTATCTACGACTACCGAATCAATTTTTCAATAAAAAATTAAAACTATTGAAAACGAGAAGCTGTGTTATGTTTTTGAAAAATAGAATAAAATAGATGATCTTCGTAACTTACCATGGACATTTGAAGAACTGATTTCAGCTCTATTATACCAGCTAAAAATCAAACAATATTATCATAAACACGGGTAACTGACTTATTATTTCCAAGGGCGTGGATTTAGAGGGGACGAAATATCTTGAATGCACCAAATTGATGCCACTTTTTTTTCTCTAGGGTGACGTTCTGTTTGGGCTTGCGATTGCGGCGCGTCACGACGTACTTCTTCTCTACAAACCATCCTGGTTCGTCTCCCCCCTCCCCCGCCCCCAATTGTTTTTTTGGACAAATCCACGCCCTTGATTATTTCTGCCAAACATTTTACAATTGTTTGTGATTTCAGTACTGCAGTACTTCGTCAATATTCGGACAGCCACAAAAATCACTTTAGGTAGAACATGTTTGTTTTGAAAAGCTAAACTGCTAAAATAGAATACTTTTGCTTTATATTTTGAATCGGCCAAGTTTTAATCTGCTTTTTTAAATGACAGAAATGTTTAAGGTTATAAAGAAGTGACTAACTTACAATCATTTTGAAATGGATTATATCTCGGTGAATGACCACTGAAAAGGAAAACAAATTATGATTTCATAAAGTTCTTTGTCTCAAAATTTGATAATTTGATCTATAGCTTATGTCGTTATTTTCGTGTGATAGTTCCGGTTGGATCTGTTGTTGGTTTAAATTTCATCCCATAATGAGAATGTCGGTAATTAAAGTGGTTCCTATTTCATGTATTATATAATTATATATGACCATTTTGAAATTATTTTCATATTTCAAGAAAGACTGCGTACCTATCTATTGGTTGATGGTTGATAACTAATGGTCTGGGACTGGATTGAGTAATAGTTAAAGGTGGGACTAGGTTTACTGGTGCTGAAATTCAAAAATTCTATTGTCAATTTAGGTTGGCATTGATTTCTCTTTTCACTGAGAACGTTAAATTTGCCCAAACACCAATATTTTGTGCACATTAAATATAGTAATACCCCTTCAGCTGTATATCTGCTTGTATATAATATAATAATATATAAATTACCAACTTACCAGATGCTGGCATATCATACATAGGTTGATATTGCATGCCCATTGGTTGTTGAGGATATGCACTGAAATATACAGAATTCTTAATCCACACCATAATAATCAATCTACTACTATGGAACACAATTTTATTTCGGAGCTGTGTTAATTGAAAACAAAACGAACTGCAGATAACACTTTTCTTCCACAAAAGAGGACACATTTTACAATACAATACAAGCAGCTGATAATAAAAGTTTTCCTCAAGACTCTGATAATCTGGTTATTGATCTGTTTTAGATAGTCTTTGTCATGCAAAATTGTACACTTTCTTAGATTTTATAACATTAAAGATTAACATTTAACTAATATTACTAAAAATCTATGCTAAGAATAAGGGAAAATGTTTCTTTTTTGTTTGGTATATTTTTATGAAAATTTGAAAGTTCTGAAACAATATAGGGCAAAATTTATTTTTTTAGAAGCAAACAAATAGTTAAATTATTATCCGTACTATACATCATTACACAAAATTAGAAAATAAAACGAAAAGTATAAATATTAAGTCTAACGTCTAACATTAAAAAAAAATAAAAATCGTACAAACTAAGAGTTATAAACAAATTGGCTCATCAAAACTCAAGTAATTTAATGTTGATATGTGATGAAGCTTGCTTTTTTTTTTAAATATTGCTAAACAATTTCAATTATACATTTTACAGTCCAGTCCAATTAACAAGTGAACAATTAACAGCACAGAAATGACCAATCTAATGATAATTCAGATAAGTTACGTCGTTATTATGGACCGATGAGTTACGTCGTTATTATGCTTTATTACCATTACTCATAATTCCATTATTAATAATAATAATAATTCATTATGAGTAATGCGAACACACCGTTATTATCATATACCTTCCGATTATGATATTCCTAACAAGGACAATTTGTTTTAGTTCTTAGAACAATTTGAACACTTACAGGCCCTTAAAACGCACTTTTTCGAAAGAAAATTGCTCTGATCACTTAAAAAAATTTTTTTTTTTATTATTAGAGGCGCAAAAGAAGTCTACATGAATGTCTCTAGAGTATTCAAGAAATGAAAAAAAAAATTGTTTTCGTTATTTTGACTAGATTAAATAAAAAATAACCATAAAATAATAAAAAATAAATTTAAAAACAAAGTACATAACAAAATATGTAAAATAACAAAATATGTAAAATAACAAAATAATGTAAAATAACAAAAATGTTAACGTTAACTCTATCTATTTTCAAGCTCATTAAAAACTCACGGCGGTTGGTAAAATATGCCAGGATGAACGTCAAAAGACCTTCTGGGAGGCTCTATCAGTTGCATCGCAGGCACAGACGAAGCCCTGACATGAAAGGGCGGAGATGGCGAATGGTCTCTAACTGTTAAACTGGGCATAGCCATTGGGGACCGTGCTCCCCGTTCTCTTGCCCATATCTTATTGCTGCAAATGATTTGAGTAAATATTAATCGAAATAGTATAATACTAAATACCCAGAAGTATCTTTTCCGTTTTTGGGGGCTCAAGACTTCATATCCAAAAATAATATTTTCCGAAAGCATCTTTTCAAGAAATCAAGTTTTCAATATCAATAATATTCCGGAAGTTTAACATTGGAAAGAAGATTATGAGTACTCACACTCTGGGAGAGACAATTTTAAGAGGAGGTCTACGTCTTTCTACAGGCGATGATACTACCTGAACCTGCGGTCGATCTACGATTGTTGCTTGTCCTGCTACCAGCTTCCTGCAAGTCCACAAACAAAATGATTCTTTATATTCAATGTAAGTCTAAAGTCAGTTTTCAGTTTAAAGAGTATTTATGTTATTGTGTATCGAATTGCATTTTGATTTGAACCATATTCATGCAGGAAGCTGCTTGCAAGACTTCGGTAGCATAAAACACGAAGGCGGTTGGTAACAACATAGTCGAGGTTCAGATAGATCACAACCTGTAACATTCAACTAAAACTGGGTGTAAGAAAACCACACTTCGTAGACCATACATTCACAAAGTTATAATACGTCAATCAATAAATAAAGCCTATGAAAATTTATTGTTTCGCAATTAAAAAGTTGAATTACCAACCGCCATAAGTGTCTAAAACCAAAACCAAAGAAATAATGTTATTCTACTGGCATTAAGACAACATTGATGCCTGCAAAAACACGATGGGTGACCAAATGCTTGAGGAAGTTTGAGAAGAGTTGAAGTTTGAGAAAACTCTCGCTGGAATTGTCATTTGTTTTGGTCCTTTTATACGAAATGTGATCATCAATGGCGCCAATGGCAAATGCCATTAGATCAACAGGGTTAAGAAGAGCTAAGCCACAGACAAAAAAACTCAAAAGATAAACATGTCTGGATTTTTTTGACCAGAACAATAGATGCTGAGAAGATAAGCAAGTTTTGGGATGATACCTGGAGTAGACATATAAAGTCAAAAACAGTTTTGTAGTGAAATGATGAATAAGAAATATATTTACCTGGGTTGATCAAGAGCAAACAATGTGTGATATGGTTTAGCTCGAGACTCTCGAACTCTCTTAGTTGTCATGAAGTCATGACCGCCAAGAGGTTTGAGACGTTCAGGACCTTTCTCAGGATCAAGCCATCCAGATGCATTAACTCGCATGTCTTGTAACTTTTCTCTAAAAATATACATTGGATTACATTGAAATCGACTGACACAACATTAATGATAACAAAATAATTTGTAATGCTTGCGATATCTGCATCTCTAATATCTGTCTACCTTTTACCAACATTTTCTAACATTGTCTACGAGTCTATGAGTTCTTTCAGACTCTACTGAAGAGGCAAATCAGCACCCAATTATGAGCCACATTTAAACAACGTGTTGGAAAGTTGCTGTGTATATGGGAAGCCATGGCTGCCATGGCTGCCTTTGTATCAATCACATGCCCTGAGTTTGCAGAATGTTGATGAAAAGTTGTAACCCTTGTTATCATCTGTATAAACAATCAACATTGTTCCAAAAGGTTCCAACAAAAAACACCTTGGCAACACAGGCACCTGATTCTGGTTAACTATATACGATTTTTTTTTAACCAGAATCAGGTGCCTGTGCTTGGCAATTCTTTTTTCAATCATTCTTCATATATTCCAACATACAACATTTCTGTGTACACCTGTCAAATTTCTCCGACGTGGTGTTAAAACAACATTTTTTGGAGAAAATGTTTGTAGGAGTCAACGCACCTTTAATCGTCGATTTCGCTCACAGAAAAGCAAATGCCTAGCTCAGATTTGATGGAAATCTGCGAGGTATAAATCAAGAGAGATAATTTTGTTCATCATCTTTCATAAATTTCTAAATGAGACGTAGGTTGCCCATTCGAGTTCAAAATAATATTCCAATGGTAATGCCAAGACATAAAATTAGACCAGTGCCTTTAACTTTTTTATTTACAAAATTTAATGGTTTCCTGATGAATTGCTAAGGCAATTAAACAAGTACTATTGGAATGTCCAGTGAAAATAACAAGTAAGACATGTCCCTTTAATATCTTATTATTTAAAATAGGTCAAGGTATATATGTATATATTATCAATATGTTTTTTCTGTCACGTTTCATTGGTTTCTACTTTCATGTCATCGTCATCCTATGTCACAAAATGATTAATATTACCTTCGAAGATTATAACTCCAATCCATTTGATTAATTTTCAAGGAAGAACAATGAATCTACGTAACAATGATAAACAACTGTAGACCTATTGTTTACATTTAATGTACTGTCGTTTTCTATAACATGTCTTAACATGTTTGACACACTTTAAATATACTCGAATGGGCATTATACCTATATTTAAATACAATCGTATATCGAAAATAATAGGATTTTAGAAGGAGAAGTTTACAACTTTTGTAAGTTCATGCAATCGTAAGCATTTTGAAAACTATACACATTAAAGTTTACGTTATCGCAGCATTTTGAAAACTATACACATTAAAGTTTACGTGCTCGTAAGCATTTGGAAACAATACACATTGAAGTTTAGGTGCTTGTAAGCATTTGGAAACAATACATTACACATGAAAGTTCAAGTGATCGTAAGCATTTGAAAACCATAGACATTAAAGTTTGTGTTATCGCAGAATTTTGAAAACTATACACATAAAAGTTTACGTTATCGTAAGCATTTTGAAAACAATACAAATCGAAGTTTAAGTTTTTTTTCTAGTGCTTTAAGTGCTAGTAAGCATTTGGAAACAATACCGTACACATTAAAGTGATCGAAAGTATTTTGAAAAACTATACACAATGCAGTTCACGTTATCGTAATCATTTGAAAAACAATACACATTGAAGTTTATATGCTTGTAAGCCTTTGGAAACAATTCAATACACATTGAAGTTTAAGTTCTTGTAAGTATTTTGAAAACAATACACAATGCAGTTCAAGTGATCGTGAACATTTTGAAAAATATACACATTAAAGTTCACGTTATCGCATCATTTTGAAAACTATACACATTGAAGTTCACGTGATCGTAAGCATTTTGAAAACAATGCACACTAAAGGATAGTTTTTGATGACAATTGCAGATTCTTTTTGCATCATTCTGGTTTCCTTTTTCTGTGTTCTGCAATTCCTTGAGAAAACAGATTCTTGATTTCTTAACAAAATTCCAAAGAGGATTTAAAGATTTAACACTCTGCGAACATAATAAAAAAAATTCTTGATACAAACCTTTGTCTTGCAGCATTTTTCTCTCTCATTTGCAATTCTAAATCTTGCTTATAATCTTCCTGTCGTCGTCGTTTGGCACTAGTTCTTTCAGACTCTCCTGAAGAAACAAATAATCCAGATCAGTACCTCAATAAATTATAATAAGTGTTGGCGCAATAAAAGCAACACCGATAGAATATCTCTCCAAACTCAAACTTTGTGATTGTATGGTTCTATGGTTAAGCAAAGTGTCGGATTAGCATGATACTTGGTGGACAAATGCAGCAAAAATTATTTTCAATCTAACATTAAAAAACATTTTTCTTCAATGAAAACCATCAAGTCATCGTAAACTAGCCATTGGACCCGTCTCCAATCTATAATTCACATTAATTTATAGATCGCAGAAAGACAAATCAATTTAAAGGGTGATTCTATTGAGGAAAAAAGGAAAAGATAGAAACCTACATAGTTTCCAAGGATGACAACATAGGTTCCTATGTGAATCCTTTCTACCATCTAGTCTGTGGTTAAAGCTCTTAGCTTAGAATTGTCTGTACCCATTGCAGGATTTTCAAATTTTGACTACATCATGTCAATTAAGGTTTACTCTCGATAACCGAGACGATCTTATTTTAATTTGCGGCATCTGAATGTGACTAATTGTCAATTCCTTAGAAAATTAGTATAAATTATGCTTAAATACTTACCTATGAGCAGAGTGGCATTATAGCCACCGTCATTGTACGTTTCAACATCCATGTTGATATTTGAGGGCACTATTCACTTCAGATTTCACTTGTAAATCCATTTATTGTTCCCATATTTCTTATAAAATCACACCGAAAAAATAAATATGACTTTACATCGTTATTCCATCAAATTTTCTCAATTTCATGTGGATGTGATTGGAAAGGTAGCCAATCCAAGCCAGATTTTCTTATGTTGTATTTGGTTGTCAAGCCTTATCTAACACAATACAGTAAATGAATTCATGTTGTCGTGGGTAAAAAGCCTTTCTGACAAATATGCGATCAAAAGCTAACCAGGGTAGGCCATTTCATGATAGACCTCTATTTCTTTTTACGGGTCTCAATAACAAAAGTCTTATTATAATGTCATTTTTATTCTATGGCCTTATTGAATTTGGGTTATTTACAATATGACAATGTAGACATTAAAGAGTATTTGCTATGTGTAATAACTTCTATCGAGATCTAATGGACGTAAAGAAAATGTGTTTGATAACATGAAATTTAAACAATTAGAGTTGATATATAGCTGTTTTTATCACCAATCAATAAGCTAGGGATAACGCCTTTGACAAGGGCAGTAACTCGTATACAGCGACATTATTAGGGTGTATAACATAATAACGTATCATATCATATAATACAGTAATTGCAGTGGCGTTTATATGATTTTTTGGTGGATTAGATGAGTGACAGAATTGTCAAGGAGACTGATAGTGATAGTAACAGGGGCTTTAGTCTCGAAAACTTAACTATTATAAAATTCAGATTTTAAGGAATACGGTAATCTGATTGGATAATAATTCTAAATCAAAAATTGATTTTTAGTAACTAACCAATCAAATAACTGGAACACTAAAATCATCTTAAGTTAAGTTTTCGAAAATAAGGCCCCATAGGCATGTAAGAACTCAATGAAAAAAAATTGATACTAAAGGACCAAAGCAGGGCAAACCTCCCAACCCCCTGCCACCTACCTGCCACCCACCTTTGTACCCCTGTATAAACGCCACTGAATAATAATTGTCCATTGCATGACTTCGTATATACGTCAAATGTTGACTTTCAACGTAGCAAATGGTTACAAAACTGTTTCCACTTAACAAGGTAGAACAAAATTATCTTCAGTATCCATACTATTATTTCATACAAATTGATTCATGTTAAAGTTTGTTATGATTTTATATTTTTAATAATATATGTTTTAGAAACCTTATAACACCTAAACTGCTGTTGGCTCTCACAAATTACTGAGTTGCGAATGTGAATTTTGCGATTTCAAGAGTAGAAGTCGTCCACTTTAAACATTATAAGTCTGAGGCACTGATTTCAAATTCGGGAAATAATGTTCAGTAATCAGTCTGTTATTTTTATTGTTAATGTCTCTCAAAACCATATCCGAAACATCAACACCGAAATCTTATTGGATGAAATTTCATTTAACCAATCGACTTCTACAATTAATCAACTGAGTAAAAATTATATCTGATTGACATAGATTAGTGATAATTGGTCTAATCAATCGGCACATTCGAAACCAAAAGGTCACAGTTTGTCCAGAATTACTCGTATCTAGTTGGCCAAAAATCGTTAATTTTATGAAAAATATTTTTGACTTGGACTTTGAATTTTTTAAAGAAGATACAAGAATCCTGTTTTCTCTTGTGTTTAAAAAGTCACAGCTTAGAAGTGATTATTTTGCGAGATATGATACCAAATGTACAGTTTGATCAAAGAGATGTGTGAAAGTCCACATCTACAAAAATTAAACGTTTAGTCACGATTAAATGGCTCAACGACCACAAAGCTTACATCTTGATTAGTTGTTGTCTCGACCACCCAGACTGAAATTCTAATGTTTAAATTATATACAAATGTTTGAATACCTAGATGCAAGCCTACGCAGGCATAGCCGTAGGGGCCCACGACTCAACAGGGGGGCAGACTGACTAAATGCCAGAATTTTAATGTAAAAAAGTGAAACATCGAGAAATGTCAGTAAAGAAATCTCTTGAAATTCTATATATTATCCCGTGAAAATTACTTCATTCCATGAATAAAAAGAAAACGGGCTTATTTCTAAACCAACATATATGTTAACACGAATTAAAGTTTCAGCTACAATAATTGAGCTAGGTAAAGATATTTTTATTATTCAAGCACATTATTTAGATTATACATACATTATTGAAATATTGTGGTCTGAATTTCTAATAAGATTTAAGAGTTACTGTATACATAGAACTGTAAGGTAGGGAATAATAACACAAGATTTATGCTTGGCACGCATGCGTTGAATTTTGGGGACTCACTTAACTTCCGGTTTCTGCAAGAAGTCATATTAATTTAAAAGCCATGTAAAAACGCGATGTAATTAGACTGGAACATCCAGTCTTTCTGCCACAGTATCACTTAGAGTTAACTTGTCGCCAAAGGAGAAATTAGGTCAACCATAAATTGAAACCGAAGTTCAATAGACGATGTGAAGACTTAGACTTCCAGTCCTATTCTATTTCTATGCTGTATAATAATATTCTTATATTTAGATAAAAAAAAACCCAATTGACTGATAACCTATTCTTGACACAAGTATGTATTAACTATATATCTTATAGCAATCTTTATTGAAATATTTGACCCTTGTATCTAAATATTTATGTTGATATCTTTGGAGTATATAAATCTTTTTGAAATAGGCTTGTGAAACGAAAAGGCGTATACGTCCAGTAGCGTTTCTAACACCCCCCCACTCCCCCACCCCCCCCACAAAAAAATGGCTGGTCCGGCTTTGCCTCTCCCAAGTTTCAACTTTTAGCCACCCTTGACAATCCTGTGGCCCCTGCTCGCCCCCCTCCACCTAATAATTTTAGAAACGCCAATGTATGCGTCGTGCAGCAGCATGCCTTTGCCACCAACCTTAAAGTCGTGCAAATTCTAAAGTATCCTGTGGGATACGTTGCAGTCGACTACAGCGAAATATCACAAAACTGACCGTCTTCAAAGAATAATGTGTCAACCAAGCCAAGAAAGATCATGCTCATTTTCAATAACCTCTCAAATAAATGAGTTAATCATTGATTATAATAACGAAATTAACCAAAAAAAACAAATAAATATTTTTAATGAACTGTATATTGTAAATGCAATGATGTACCAACGTAATAATATGATGTAAAATTATATAACTTTTATTTAATGAACCACTCTCAGGGGCGGATTTAGGGGGTGGCGTGGCGGGCGTGCGCCCCCCCCCCCCCCTAAAATTTGCAAAGCATGGGTTGTCCGCACCATTTTACCACAAATGTTTCTCGCCACACTTCGCTTGGCAAGATATCTATCTACATTGCACCCACTCTAGAAGAATATTTCAATAACTTTGATTATTTTAACCTAAAATAATTTTTCATGATTGTTATTATGTGAATTGTTCAATCTTTGATGATGATTTACAATGTAGTTGAATAGTTGATATAACATAAATATATATTTAGTAAACCACTCCACTCTATAAATGATTATGCTGATATAATATGTGATACACAATCATTATATATAATATGCATTGTTCAAACCACCTTATTAGAAGATTTGACTTTGATAGGCCAACCTATATTGCAGACATTGTCGATGTAAAATTATGATGGACCATACTTATTATAATGGCTACCACATCAAGAATTAAATGAGGAAAAACTATGAAGTTGTTGTACAAACTACCAAGTTGTTTAAAAGACATGAAGTTATTGTACAACCCCCGAGTCTTATACACAAACCATAAAGTTGTTGTACAAACTATTAAGTTATTGTACAAACTTTACAGTCTGAGTTCAAACTATGCAGCAATTGTAAAGACTATGGGGTTGTACAAACTATGAAGTTGTTGTACAAACCATACATTGTTTGTACAAACGAAAACTTGTTTGTACAAACTGTAAGGTTATTGTAGAAACTATACAGTTGTTGTATAAACTATGAAGTTATTGGTATAAATAAAGTATGAAGTTGTTGTACTAACTATGAAATTGTTGTCCAGCCTATAAAGTTGTACAAATTATGCAGTTGTTGTACGAACCATGTATACCACTATAAAGTTGTATTATAAACTATATTTTGTTTGTAGTAATTGTATTGAATATCATGCATGCCAATATTAAAGTCAGTATAAAAAAGTCGTAAACACTATGCTGTTGATTGCGATGTATCTCTAGTAAGGTTCATCAATGTTCCACGTGGAATTGCCGGTTGATTGCTACGTATTGAATCTGTATCGGATGAAGACTCCATTAAATAGTCTTTAGGTTCCTCTGTGAGACTAATATCAGTTATCAAATCCAATGCCTTTAATGCATTGTCAACTGTTTTCATATAGGAGGGGTCTGTAGGAATATGTTGCATCACTTGACTGTTCGTGTCCATTTTTGACGACAGTTTGATCATGGTACTGTACATATGGGCATATTTTTGACACAATTTAACACCATCTCTATAAGTGTCTAAATCACTACATTCTTCTAAATTATTTGATATTCGAGCAGCACATCCTAAAGTTATCGGAACTTCGAATAAGACATTACGTTTATTCAGAATTGTACTGGCAATTATTTTTTCCTCGGTTTTAAAAGATCTGACGTTGAGCATCCCCGTGAAAATGCAAGGAACCACTGGTGCTTTACCAAACAACAATCGAACTCGAATTGGAAGAGACAAATCACTAAGAACGTCTTTCATAGTGTAAACCGAGTTACAGTCCAATTTTCCACGTTCGTACACGGCGTTAAATTTACCCTTGGTGGTAAGCGGAATAAGAATTTCCTTTTGATCAGTTGTCGTTATACAATTGAGATATTTCACCTCGTAGGTTGTCCATTGAGAATTTTTCTTTTTGAACAGTCCAGTTTCAGCTTCCGTTTTCCACTTTGCTGTAAAAATGCTATCAGTCTTTAGAATGGACCCAGCTGGGATTTTACGTTCTAGATATTGCTCTTTGCCATTTTCGTCTGTTACGACTCGAATGGCTTTGATATTCGATCTAGTGAAGAATTTCCTTGGCATGGATTCCGCTAATTCTGCTATAGATTTATAACATGATGCTCTGGTGAAATCAGATGGTACAACTTCAAACCAGCCTGTAATAGAGATATAAAAAATTTAATTATTAGTATAATCTTATTATTTTTTATTACTATGATTTATAAAAGTATATTTCATTACAATTTGGCATACTAAATGATTAACTATACTCTTATTCTGTACATAACTCGATACTTTTACTAGGTTTTCTATGATTAATTCTGACTTCTTATATCTAACAGAGTTTTCTCCCGTAATGTGTAAATTTCAGCGTTTATTGAGAAGCAGTGGAGGATGTGGCGCAAAACAGAGTATGCTTACTCTTCTAGATACCTATTTCATTATGAATTTACTCATTTACTGATAGATATACTTCCTTATAAAAGTATTTTTGTGTTTTGGAAACGCTGATAAGCCTGTTGAATTAAGGCTTAAATTTCGAGGGAGAGTTGTTAACATTATTATATTAGATAAGCTGAAAAAGTCCCGGTTCTGAGACTGAAATAGTATTGGTCTAACAGATGGTGAACATAAGGCTATGTATATCTGTATACTTGTAACTCTATATACATCATTATGCAGAAGATTTCTGTGAAACATTGAATAGATGGATAGAAAGATCAAAATTTAAAACAATATTTTGAATTTAAACTATCTTTCGTTTTATTTTAGAAACAGTTTTTAGTAAGCTAATATATACTACAATTTGACTATTTTTTTAAATAATGTAGCCTACGTCACACGTAGAGTATTCTTAAAAATATTTCTTTTATATCATTGTGTATTCTTAGTAAATAAAGCACACTCTATTTCTCAACATTATATTTTAAGTGGGCGTTTTAAAAGGGTTATGATATTCATTGATATGTCCTCTACACGTTCGCCTATTTTTATTGTTGGCCAAGAGAAAAAGAAATCGCCCTTTAACGTAATAGTTTTGGGATGATTTGAGTTGTTAGGGTGGTGTTTTTAAAGGGTGTAATTAAAGATGACTCATATAAATGTTTGTGGAGTTTATGGACACAATCTCATAGTAACATTGTGGTGTTGGTGTTGTCTTGCTTCAAGTATTCTTTAATAAATTTATTTATTTAACTAGAAAAGTGGTACCTTGTTGACTTAAAGGGGAATGTTCAGCATTTTCGAGGATAGATTTGGACCTTGAATATATGTAAATAGCATTCAGATTTATCAAAAAAATCGCTCAATCCCTTCAATTATACTCTCACCTTAACAGTTATCTTTCATTTTCTGTATATTGTGTTTTCTATATAAGGCATAGTCTTACTAAACGACGAGTCGTATTTTTGACTTTCAAACGCTGATATTTATGGATACACGGGGATTTGAAGCCTTATATTTTGACAGAAAGTTTGGAACATAATTGCGGATTAGATTAGCTAAAAAATTCCAGGTTCTGAGACTAAACGATTTTTGGTCGAACAGTTAGTGAACATATCCTTTTAAGTTAACTCTAGCATCACTTCGCCTGTCATAGACGACACGATGAGACATTCACAATCAAACTTAAATTGATTAATAAAAGTTCAAGATCTTGTTTAAAACGCTTAAATTGTTAGTGTTGAAAGAACACTTACATCATCAATATTGCGAATACTATATTCTAATATCAGATGTAATACGTAGGTGTCAACAATTCCTGAGAAACAACAGCACTTCCGGTTTTTCTAAATCACACCAGTACAAAATATAGAACGGATTTCAACATTTTCTTCAAGAATATGCCATAGGGCCTACCGATTTAAAATCCATAGGAACTATAATCCCAATCACTTACCTTGATAGTCTTCAGGGATGACCAGGGTTTGTCCAACTTCAAAGAAAGCTCCTGAGTTATCTCTATAAATTGTTCTCACTGATGCTTGTTTCTGAGACTTTCTTGTATAGAACAGCACTGGTGTATCAGCATAGATTTTTATTCCAGGAGTAATGTCCCCTTGTGTATCCTCAAATTTAACCACTGTCGGTAAATTCTTCTCATCTTCGAAGTCTCTTAGATTATATTTTTCATCATCAAATTTAAACACACACTGTTCTGTTCCATTAATCTTATCATACAACGTACTATTGCTTATGGCTTGTTCGTCTGTTTCGGACGCCATTTTGAATCATGTGTTCCCTGCTTACTGAATGACGATAGACTATATTATACAGCACTAGTAAACCTTAAAATCTATATCCAAGTCACAATAATCTTTATCACAAATAACCTGAACAGAGTAGCTAAAAATAGTAACACCTGAAACCGGTTTTCTGTAACACTCCTGGTTAACAGACGACAACTCGACGATTCAACAGCGTGACGACAAATACTACAGGCCCACTACATAGTATTCATTAATTGTCTGTATGAATTTTTATTTGAGAAGTGGTGGGCTGGTGTCATATTTGTCGTCGCAATCATAGGTTACGAAGGTCAAAGAAGAATGGAAGAATCTGTTTTCATTTCAATATTATTAGTCTTAGAGACACACTGTATAAAAGGAAAGAAAGAAAGAAAAGAAACATATTTTACAAGGATAACTTAAGTTCCGCGAGGATCCTTTCTCCCAGCTTGTCCTTGGCATTGATCTTTCCAGGATTATCCGTACCCATTAAGAGCTGGGTTGATTGGAATTATGAGTGAATATGACTTATTTAAGAGGAATTGTAAAGAGGTTTTCTAAATTTTGTTTGTATGTGTATCGGGGCAATTTGCACCATTCCAATTTTCGTCACAAATCGTGAAAGTCTTCTGTGAGTTGGAATATTGTGCGAATTACTCGAAAAAAGTTTAACATTCTAATCATATACGACGGTCATGCATTAAAAACAGAAAATTGGATACATTTTCATTTTGTTCACTTTATGTTATATATTGCTAACTTCATCCATTAACACATTCTATAACCTCGGTTCCAAACTTTTTGGACTCTTCGTACCCCTATTTTGGTACCCCTTCGCCCACTCTAAGTCTTAGTAACATGAGAACCAACATGAAAGTAAAAGGATACTTGTCAGATGATGAAGTTTGATATTTAATCCCTTCGATACTTTTCAATTGTCTGAGAGGCTTCTCAGGTACCTCTTGTGGTGTTCGCTGGTATCCCCAAGGGGTATTAGTCCCCTAATTGGGAACCGAGGAGGCTCTATAAAGATTGCCTAAAAATGAATTAGAAACCATACTTTTGTATGAGATAAGGCCAACCGACAATACAAACTACATTTTATTAACGTACTCGTGTTGTAGCTGTGGCATTTCAGACCAACCAGGAAAAACCCGAATAAAAAATATCAATTCGTTTCTTTCAATGAGTTTATTCAAATATTGTTTTACAGTTTTTGGTACTTTAGAAGACAACGATTTCCAGCTTTTCAGTTGAAGTCGAAAGTCCGTTTGAAACTGTCACATCCAAGAGGAAATTTACGTTTCCGGGAGGCAATAAAGGCAGGTTTGCACCAGGTTTCACTGTTACTTCACCAGCTGAAATTAAATATGTGGTATAGGAAAGATTTGTCGGATTGTAAAAAAGGGTAGGATAGATTTACAAACTTAGACCAAGAGCCCTCATTATGATGGAATTGGTTACAATACTGGTGACAGAAATGCTTCCAAGTTCGTTAAAACACCTATTTACACAATTGGCATCGAATAGCACTCGATACCTTTTCACAAATACAGTTGACATTTGACATTAAAAAAGGGGCCTAAGAGGGTAAAATGAACATTTCGTAAGTGATAACCGAGGTTACAAAACGCAGAAACGTTTTGAAATGCTGACAAATTATCGAGGTCACTTAAGTCGGCTACGAAATAATTGCAACATTATACTTACTCAAAGGATTGATGCTAAATTGTGAATCTGGCTGCAAGGAATACATCAGATTGCTTGACAGGTTGGGGTCTGTAGCTCTCACTGTATATATAACAGCACTGCTTTCTGCTGTGTATCGAGAGATAACCGCAAAATCAGGTAAGTCGTTAAATACGGGAGATCCTGCTGAATCTACCACAGTGACAGTTAATGATTCACTGACTGTGGTGGTCCCGTCGCTGACAATTATTGTTACTTGAATGGTAGTTCCAGTCATGGTCAGAACCGATGTACCCAGGTTTAATTGCCCGCCTGGAAAATTAAAATGTGACTTCTTCAAAACTTTTTTTTCAGAAAAAGCTTACTTTTAGACTTTTAGACTAAAAATATCATGAGATGTTTATATAACAGATATTCATTCATCTGATGTGACTGTTGAAACGTGCATAAAATCCAGATGATCTGTATACTAAAACTAAATTTGTTATTTAGTAGGCTACTGAGTGGCTTTAGAATTATTAAAGCACTAACAAATGTATCGCATTCAACAAATCGGCAGATTAGTGCCGATATCAATGAACCATCATAATTGATTTGGTTTTTGAACACTTGAATATGTGAAATGTGAATGAATATTCGAAAAGAGTCGAAAAGAGAAAAATAACCGAAACGAAATCTAAATTTAATTAGATTGCACCTATAGTACTTCTCTTTGGAGGAGTCCATTACTTACTAACAACAGTATGCCTAAATACCCAATTTAGTGGGCACCTGAATAAGTGTTGTATCTGAATCATTTGAGATAAACCACTTACTAGATGTAATTGTAAAAGCTGATGCTCCAAGACCACTTAAACTGTAAGTCAGAGTATCACCGTCAACATCTGTAGCATCAACTGTAAACACTGCTGTACCTACTGGTGTGGTATTTAAAATAGGTTTGATTTCTGGTAAATTGTTGATTACTGGTGCTACATTAGGTGGAATAAATGGATCTACAGTTACGACTAAGGACTGAACGTCTGTTAATGAACCATCTGATACTGTTACATCTATATTTAGATTTGTTGGTGATGTAAATGGCAGTGGTATCGACAACGAAATCACTCCAGCTGTTAAAAGAGAAGAAAAGTGAATGGTAAAATTGATATTATTCCTATTATTAACTATCTGACACATCTAAATATCCAACCAAAAAATAATTCCAGCCAAGGTAACAGTTGGCTGTGGAAAGAAAGTTCTGTTTCCGTGCATCCCGTCCTGGATCCTATAGCACACAGAAGGTTTGTCTGTCCTTCTTCAGCAAGATGAGTTGTGAATTATTGATTGAGTTCTACCACTATAAGCTATTAAAGGAATCTAGATATTACCATGCATTACTTTATACATTGGCCACTTACTAGGAGCGATAGTGAAGAATGGTGCTCCTTGACCACTTAAACTGTAAGTCAGAGTATCACCATCAACATCTGTAGCATCAACTGTAAACACTTCTGTACCTACTGGTGTGGTATTTACAATAGTTTTAGTGGCTGGTAAATTGTTGATCACTGGTGCTACATTAATTGGATTATTTGAACTAACAGTTAGAACTAAAGTCTGAACGTCTGTTAATGCACCATCTGATACTGTTACGTCTATATTTACGCCTGATGTTCCAGATACTTGTGAAAAGTCGTACGCCGTGGTGATTTCACCAGCTAAAGAAGAAAATAAAAATATTAAAGAAAATTATAGTATACTTAACTGTAATGCCGAGACAATTTTAAAATTACTAAGGATTACTAAACGCATTTCTCAAAAAATGTGCAAGTGAATACTGTTTGGTCTTTATCATACAGTAGTTGGCATTTTCTCATTGGTTTATTTCCTTTCTATCATGACACAACCAAATGTTTTGTAAAGAACTAGTGATCTGTGCTACAGATCTAATTGAGAGATGCATCCATCGTATTTGTTCCGTCTCGGACAAAGCTATGTTATATGTGTTGAAAAATATAAACATTATACTTAATTGGGGAAAACTTTGTGGCGTTATGTAGGGTATGCTTACTCTTCTAGAGACCTGATATCATTTTTCAATATGAAATATGTGCTCAATTTATTGATTATGTTCATAATCCTCCCTTAAAATTTTAACTTTCAAATCCCCGTTTATCAATAGATATCAGCGTTTGAAAGTCAAAAATACGACTCTTCGTTTAGTAAGATTATTACTTATATTGAAAACACATATACGGAAAATGAAAGATAACTGTAAAGGTACGGGTATAATTGAAAGTATTGTTCGATTTTTGGGCAGTTCCAGTAAATCTTAAGACTATTTACAAAAATTCAAAGCCAAATCGATCCTCATAAATGCTGAACATTCCCCTTTAAAAGTTCGTCAGCTGTTTCCAATGTATTTCAAATATTACATGAATTTTATGCCAGACCTATACTAATGTCAAAGACATAAAAACATAAATCACTTACTAATAGGATTGATTGTGAAGAGAGTTGATACTGCTGGATCTAAACTGTAAGTCAGGACATCACCATTATCATCTGTAGCATCAACTGTAAACACTACTGTACCTACTGGTGTGGTATTTACAATAGGTTTAGTGGCTGGTAAATTGTTGATTACTGGTGCTACTTGAATTGGAATAATTGAACCTACAGTTACGACTAAGGACTGAACGTCTGTTAATGAACCATCTGATACTGTTACATCTATAGTTAAGTCTGTTGTTACAGATACTAGTGAAAAATCGTACGCCGTGGTGATTTCACCAGCTAAAGAAGAAAATAAAAATATTAAAGAAAACTATAGTATACTTCAATGCAATGCCGCTTACCAGCGCTCTCTGCTACAGATCTCCACAAGGATGTTCTGTAAATAACGCCATAATTGAGAGATGCATCCATACTATTTGTTCCGTCTCGGACGAAGCTATATTCTATGTGTTGAGAAATATGAACGTTATACTTAATCGGGGAAAACTTTGTGGCGTTATGTAGGGTGTGCTTACTCTTCTAGAGACTTGATATCATTTTTCAATATGAAATATGTGCTCAATTTATTGATTATGTTCATAATCCTCCCTTAAAATTTTAACTTTCAAATCCCCGTTTATCAATAGATATCAGCGTTTGAAAGTCAAAAATACGACTCGTCGTTTAGTAAGATTATGACTTATACAGAAAACAGATATACAGAAAATGAAAGATAACCGTTAAGGTACGGGTATAATTGAAAGGATTGTTCGATTTTTGGGCAGTTCCAGTAAATCTTAAGACTATTTATAAAAATTCAAAGCCAAATCGAACCTAAAAAATGCAGAACATTCCCCTTTAAAAGTTTGTTAGCTGTTTCCAATGTATTTAAAATATTACATGAATTTTATGCAATACCTTTACTAATGTCAAAGATATAAAAACATAAATCACTTACTAATAGGATTGATTGTGAAGAGAGTTGATACTGCTGGATCTAAACTGTAAGTCAGGACATCACCATTATCATCTGTAGCATCAACTGTAAACACTACTGTACCTACTGGTGTGGTATTTACAATAGGTTTAGTGGCTGGTAAATTGTTGATAACTGGTGCTACTTGAATTGGAATAAATGGACCTACAGTTACGACTAAGGACTGAACGTCTGTTAATGAACCATCTGATACTGTTACATCTATAGTTAAGTCTGTTGTTACAGATACTAGTGAAAAATCGTACGCCGTGGTGATTTCACCAGCTAAAGAAGAAAATAAAAATATTAAAGAAAACTATAGTATACTTCAATGCAATGCCGCTTACCAGCGCTCTCTGCTACAGATCTCCACAAGGATGTTCTGTAAATAACGCCATAATTGAGAGATGCATCCATACTATTTGTTCCGTCTCGGACGAAGCTATATTCTATGTGTTGAGAAATATGAACGTTATACTTAATCGGGGAAAACTTTGTGGCGTTATGTAGGGTGTGCTTACTCTTCTAGAGACCTGATATCATTTTTCAATATGAAATATGTGCTCAATTTATTGATTATGTTCATAATCCTCCCTTAAAATTTTAACTTTCAAATCCCCGTATATCAATAGATATCAGCGTTTGAAAGTCAAAAATACGACTCGTCGTTAAGTAAGATTATGACTTATATTGAAAACACATATACAGAAAATGAAAGATAACCGTTAAGGTACGGGTATAATTGAAAGGATTGTTCGATTTTTGGGCAGTTCCAGTAAATCTTAAGACTATTTACAAAAATTCAAAGCCAAATCGAACCTCATAAATGCTGAACATTCCCCTTTAAAAGTTCGGTAGCTGTTTCCAATGTATTTCAAATATTACAAGAATTTTATGCAAGACCTTTACTAATGTCAAAGACATAAAAACATAAATCACTTACTAATAGGATTGATTGTGAAGAGAGTTGATACTGCTGGATCTAAACTGTAAGTCAGGACATCACCATTATCATCTGTAGCATCAACTGTGAACACTACTGTACCTACTGGTGTGGTCTTTACAATAGGTTTAGTGGCTGGTAAATTGTTGATAACTGGTGCTACTTTAATTGAAAGTGGACTAGCAGTTATAACTAGAGTCTGAACGTCTGTTAATGAACCATCTGATACTGTTACATCTATATTTAAGTTTGTTGTTCCCAAGAATAATGTTAAATCAAACGCCGTGGAGATTTCACCAGCTAAAAAAAAAAACAAAAAAAAAAAAAATCATTTTCAGAGGTTGATTTGGGTCTTGAGAAGTACCAGAACTGACCGAAAATTGCACAATACCTTAAAATATACCTCAACTAGAAACCAGTGTCTCGAGAAAATTCGGCTCGTCCTTTTAATTTTCCAACGTGGATAATTACGAAAACGTCAAGATTTGAAGGCTCAAATTTTGACGGTGATATATGAACACTATTACTGACTGTCTATGTCATAAAAACATGTTTTTAGTGAAGTTTTCCATCTCGTTCGCATTGATTTGTTTTTTAAAGGAATCCAATGACGTCATCTTAAGAATGTTCAGCATTTTTAGATTTTGGCCTTGAATATATGTAAATAGCCCCCAGAAGTACTAGAACTGCACGAAAATCGCATAATCCCTTCAATTATATCCCTACCTTAACAAATTTACCTAAGCAGTTTTCTTTTATTTTCTGCATAAAGTGTTCTAAACCGCTTTTAATTATAGCTACAAAGTGGTTTGAAGGATGAAATTTCGAAGGAGAATTGAGAAAACTATTACTGATTAGCTTTGCTAAAAAATAAAAAAGGCTTTCTTTCATTTCATATGCAATTTTTGAAAAAAAAGTATGTAAGACGAACCACTTACTGTTAGGATTTATACTAAAGAATGATCCTCCTTGACCACTTAAACTGTAAGTCAGAGCATCACCATTATCATCTGTAGCATTAACTGTAAACACTGCTGTACCTACTGGTGTGGTATTTACAATAGTTTTAGTGGCTGGTAAATTGTTGATCACTGGTGCTACTTTAATTGAAAGTGGACTAGATATTATAACTAGAGTCTGAACGTCTGTTAATGAACCATCTGATACTGTTACATCTATATTCAGATTTGTTGTTCCCAAGAATAATGTTAAATCGAACGCCGTGGAGATTTCACCAGCTAAAAAAAATAAATAAAATAAAATCATTTTCAGAGGTTGATTTGGGTCTTGCGTATATGGATAGTTTTGAGAAGCACCAGAACTGCCCGAAAATTGCAAAATACCTTAAAATATACCTCAACTAGAAACCAGTGTCTCGAGAAAATTCGGCTCGTCCTTTTAATTTTCCAACGTGGATAATTACGAAAACGTCATGATTTGAAGGCTCAAATTTTGACGGTGAAATATGAACACTATTACTGACTGTCTATGTCATAAAAACATGTTTTTCATGAAGTTTTCCATCTCGTTCGCATTGATTTGTTTTTTAAAGGAATCCAATGACGTCATCTTAAAAATGTTCAGCATTTTTAGACTTTGGCCTTGAATATATGTAAATAGCCCCCAGAAGTACTAGAACTGCACAAAAATCGCATAATCCTTTCAATTATATCCCTTCCTAAACAAATTAACCGTAGCAGTTTTCTTTCATTTTCTGCATAAAGTGTTCTAAAACGTTTTTAATTATAACTACAAAGGGGTTTGAAGACTGAAATGTCGAGAGTTGTTAACACTATTACTGATTAGCTTAGCTAAAAAATTGATAAGGCTTTCTTTCATTTAATGTGCAGTTTTTTTTAAAAAAAAGTATGTAAGACGAACCACTTACTGTTAGGATTTATACTAAAGAATGATCCTCCTTGACCACTTAAACTGTAAGTCAGAGCATCACCATTATCATCTGTTGCATTAACTGTAAACACTGCTGTACCTACTGGTGTGGTATTTACAATAGTTTTAGTGGCTGGTAAATTGTTGATCACTGGTGCTACTTTAATTGGATTATTTGGACTATAAACAGTTACGACTAAGGACTGAAAGTCTGTTAATATACCATCTGATACTGTTACGTCTACGTCTACAGTAAAATCTGTTGTTCCAGGGAAGAATGTAAAATCAAACGCCGTGGAGATTTCACCAGCTTAGGAAAAAAAAAAATAGTATAATATTGAATTTGAGGGAATTAGTCGGTATATTCGTGGGTTGACCAGGGACCTGAATAAGATAACGATATCAATAGACTTCATAATTGACAAATCCAAATTTATGGTTGTTCATTTGACTTTTTAATAATTTTATTGCCATTGACTTCTACAAAAACTCACCAAATTTTGTTGATCAACGAAACTGAAGTTACAAATTTCAATCAATTTTGACGGCTCAGACAAGTTTGATTTGAACTGCAATCACATTCTTTAGTTTATAAAAATCATTTCAAACAGCTGCCAGTAAGTGTATGTTATCTTGCCTACCAAGCTATGATCTTTATATGAATGAATCTTATTTTGTCCTTTTAAATTTCAAACGTGGATAATTATAGATACAGCTAAACCACTTACTGTTAGGATTTATACTAAAGAGTGACGCTCCTTGACCACTTAGACTGTAAGTCAAAGCATCACCATTATCATCTGTAGCATTAACAGTAAACACTGCTGTACCTACTGGTGTGGTATTTACAATAGTTTTAGTGGCTGGTAAATTGTTGATTACTGGTGCTACATTAGGTGGAATAGATGGACCTACAGTTACGACTAAGGACTGAACGTCTGTTAATGAACCATCTGATACTGTTACGTCTACGTCTACAGTAAAATCTGTTGTTCCAGAGAATAATGTAAAATCAAAGGCCGTGGAGATTTCACCAGCTAAGAAAATAAAATAAAGTAGTATAATATTGAATTTGAGGGAATTAGTCGGTATATTCGTGAGTTGATTTGGGTCTTGAATAATATAATAAAGAATAAAGAAACCAACGACCCGAACCGCAAAACGAAACTCGAAATCCAAAAAGACATTTTGACGAAACATAGGTAACAGCTTATGAACTTTTCACATGAGTAAGTATATCATAATGAAAAGTGGTATCAGGTGTCTAGAAGAGTAAGCATACCCTGCCTGGCGCCACACCCGTCCTAGCGTTAATGATAACGTATGTCAATAGGCTTCATAATTCTTTGACAAATCCAAATTTATGGTTGTTCATTTGACTTTTTAAAAAAAATTGTATTGCCATTGACTTCTACAAAAACTCACCAAATTTTGTTGATCAACGAAATTGAAGTTACAAATTTCAATCAATGTTGACGGCTCAGACAAGTTTGATTTGAACTGCAATCACATTCTTTAGTTTATAAAAATCATTTCAAACAGCTGCCAGTAAGTGTATGTTATCTTGCCGCCAAGCTATGATCTTTATATGAATGAATCTTATTTTGTCCTTTTAAATTTCAAACGTGGATAATTATAGATACAGCTAAACCACTTACTGTTAGGATTTATACTAAAGAGTGATGCTCCTTGACCACTTAGACTATAAGTCAGGGCCCCACCATTATCATCTGTAGCATTAACAGTAAACACTGCTGTACCTACTGGTGTGGTATTTACAATAGTTTTAGTGGCTGGTAAATTGTTGATTACTGGTGCTACATTAGGTGGAATAGATGGACCTACAGTTACGACTAAGGACTGAACGTCTGTTAATGAACCATCTGATACTGTTACGTCTACGTCTACAGTAAAATCTGTTGTTCCAGGGAAGAATGTAAAATCAAACGCCGTGGAGATTTCACCAGCTTAGGAAAAAAAATTAGTATAATATTGAATTGAGGGAATTAGTCGGTATATTCGTGGATTGACCAGGGTCCTGAATAAGATAACGTATATCAATAGACTTCATAATTCTTTGACAAATCCAAATTTATGGTTGTTCATTTGACTTTTTTAAAAATTTGTATTGCCATTGACTTCTACAAAAACTCACCAAATTTTGTTGATCAGCGAAATTGAAGTTACAAATTTTAATCAATTTTGACGGCTCAGACAAGTTTGATTTGAACTGCAATCACATTCTTTAGTTTATAAAAATCATTTCAAACAGCTGCCAGTAAGTGTATGTTATCTTGCCTGCCAAGCTATGATCTTTATATGAATGAATCTTATTTTGTCCTTTTAAATTTCAAACGTGGATAATTATAGATACAGCTAAACCACTTACTGTTAGGATTTATACTAAAGAGTGATGCTCCTTGACCACTTAAACTGTAAGTCAGAGCATCACCATTATCATCTGTAGCATTAACAGTAAACACTGCTGTACCTACTGGTGTGGTCTTTACAATAGTTTTAGTGGCTGGTAAATTGTTGATCACTGGTGCTACATAAGGTGGAATAGATGGACCTACAGTTACGACTAAGGACTGAACGTCTGTTAATGAACCATCTGATGCTGTTACGTCTACAGTTAAGTTTGTAGTTCCAGGGAATAATGTAAAATCAAACGCCGTGGAGATTTCACCAGCTAAGAAAATAAAATAAAATAGTTTATTTTAGGACGTCCTCTTTTATACTCTTGGAGCTTAAGGATCCTCTCTAAAGTGAAAAAATACTGAAAGGGATATGTTCACTAACAGTTCGACCAAAAAACTTTAGTCTCAGAACCTGAATTTTTTTTAGCTAATCTAATCCGTGATAATGTTCCAAACTCTCCCTCAAAATCGAAGCCTTCAAATCCCCGTGTATCCATAAATATCAGCGTTTGAAAGTAAAAAATACGACTCGTCGTTTAGTAGGACTATGACTTATATAGAAAACACATATACAGAAAATGAAAGATAATTGTTAAGGTATGGGTATAATTGTAGGGATTGTGCGATTTTTGAGCAGTTCCAGTAAATCTTAAGGCTATTTACATAAATTCAAGGACCAAATCGATCCTCGAAAATGTTGAACATTCCCCTTTAAATGCTTAAAAGCGTCATAGAGCTGAGCTCAGAAGGAACAAACCTGACTCGTTTCTATATACAAAACTTCATAGGTTGGAAAAAACTTAAAAGTAATACGTCATGGCCTCATAATGAATTGGAATCGAAAGTATAAACCACTTACTATTAGGATTTATGCTAAAGGCTGATGCTCCTTGACCACTTAAACTGTAAGTCAAAGCATCACCATTATCATCTGTAGCATCAACTGTAAACACTGCTGTACCTACTGGTGTGGTCTTTACAATAGTTTTAGTGACTGGTAAATTGTTGATCACTGGTGCTACATTAATTGGAATAGATGGACCTACAGTTACGACTAAAGTCTGAACGTCTGTTAATGAACCATCTGATACTGTTACATCTATATTAAGATTTGATGTTGATGTAAATGATGAAAGTGGTATCGACAACGAAATAACTCCAGCTGTTAAAAGAGAAGAAAAGTGTATGGTAACATTGATATTATACCAATTATTAACTATCTGACACCGTTACATCTAAATGTATATGTATTTACATCGAAAAAAAAATATGTTTCATTGCATCCGTCACAAAAGAGGGTTTGTCTGTTGTTGGACAGCGGAATGGGTTTATAATCATTGATAGAATTTGACCAGTATAAATACTACCTCTTAGAATGATCAAAAAAGCAAAATTTTCAAACTTGGTGAATAAGATTTTATATTTATTAGGCAACTTGTCTGGTGTCATAACTATACTGTATAATCTGATAAATCAAGAAAACTGCCTTCTATATTATAATTACTACAAGATTTACAAACTATTAAGCGTTTTATTAAGCGTTTTTCAATAATAACCTTGGAAATGGAAAATTACTTAGTTTTGTGGTTTGATTCTGTTTGTATACTGTAGACACCTTTGATGGATATATAATCTTATTGGCCAAGTTTGAGAAGTTAATTTTAAGAGGTGGTATCGCTATTCCATTACTTTACTCAAAGGCAACTTACTAGGAGAGATAGTGAAGAATGGTGCTCCTTGACCACTTAAACTGTAAGTCAGAGTATCACCATCATCATCTGTAGCATCAACTGTAAACACTGCTGTACCTACTGGTGTGGTATTTACAATAGGTTTAGTGGCTGGTAAATTGTTGATAACTGGTGCTACAGTGTTTGTAACTAAAGTCAAGGTCAATGTATCTGTGTCAGTTAAGGAACCATCACTAACGGTAACATCCAGATATAGAACAGAATTGTTTGGGATGAATCCATAATCTTGAGTGGCTGATATTTCCCCATCTGTAATATAATTAAAAATCCGTACAAGCAAAACAATTCCGTTAATCAAAATCGTATCCAAAAACATGGCAAAATCGAGAGCAATAGTTGTATAGCTTTGAACTACTCCAAAGAGAAGTACCATCAGCTTTTTCGAAAAGAGTAAGCATGGCCTGCTTCGCGCGCGACACCTGCCACTACTATATAGGTCAACATCAGATAAATATTCCATAAAAATATCGAATCTGTTCATTCGAGTGAATATCATTAACACAATCGTCATCATGATTTAACACAAATTTCATCAAACTTAAATCATCATGAAAAACGTCTTGTTTGCAACATTTGGATTTAGATAGAAATTCATAATGTGCTCAATGTTGTGCAATGATTTTAATATCAGTAATTACATGAATTTTCATCTTCATGAAGCGTGGATCTCCTACAGTTATAATGTTCTACCTACTTGTAAATGACATTAAAAGATTGAATTATACACTGGTTTCGAATTACAGGTTGAGGTAATATTCACAACGAAAACTTACTTGCTGGGTTAATGTTGAAAAACGATGCCACTGAACCACTCAAGCTGTAAGTGAGGGAGTCGCCAGGATCCGAAGCTGTAGCTGTGAAAATAACTGTGTTCAATGGCGTAGTTTTAGACAAAGTTTTGGAAGCTGGTAGATTTGTAAACGTTGGTGCGGTGTTTGATCCTGATCTATCTATGACGATGGTCAGAACATCATTTACGGAATTACTTCCAGCCCCAACAGCAACGCTCAAATCCACGGATGTAGTCGAAAGAGGTAAAGACGAAAGAGATTTGCCAGCTGCTACCATAACATCTCCATCTGCAATGAAAAGTATTACTAAAAACCTCCTAAAAAGTAAAAATACATTAATTTTTCGATGTATGTTGAATATATCTAAATAGTCTGCAGAAGTACTCAAGGGCGTGGATTTAGGGGGGAACTCAGAAGGGGTTTGGGGGGTGGACGAAAGGGTCTCGGTCAACCCCCAATCTATGATTTGATAAGTAAAATAGATTTTTTGAAGAATAAAAATTGATCACATGAAAATCATAGCCGGAAGTCCCTATTATCAACTCAAAACCCGGAAATATCTGTCAGAATGCACGAAATTGACGCCATTTTCCATTTTTTCTCTAAGACGAGGACCTTGTATTTGGGCGTGCGGTTGCGGCGCTTTGCGACGTACTTGAACTCTACAACCCATGCTGGTTGATCCCCCCAAATTTTACAAGATGCTATTGCTTTTAACTGACTTTTCAAAGTGATCAATAGAAAGCTAAACTGCTTACTTGAAGGATCGATGAAAAACACGTCTTGAGGATTGGTAGATGGGTTCAAGAAATAAAAGAGATTATTTCCGTTAGGGTCAATTGCCGACACCGTGAAGAACTTGACACCAGGAGATTGAGACACTGGTACAGTAACTGTTGCTGGTAGATTAATAAACGTTGGTAAACTGATATCTGGTACTTTGATAATAACATACGCTGTGTCCTCATATCCCGCTGTACTTGTAGCCCTAAGAACGATTGTTACAGCGTCGCCTAGAGTAGCTACATTGTAATCTTGAGATAAAACAATGTTTCCTGTTACGGGATTAACATTGAAATATTGAGAATTTGGTGTAGCATCCAAGGAATAGGTAATGGTACTACCAGAAGTTGGATTCGTAACGAAGTTAGAGGCTGGTCCGAAAACTTGAGTATTTACCTTTAACATATAAGTGATTGATTTTGAATTAATAATAATAGTAATAATAATAATAGTAATAATAATAATGCCAATAATTATCATATTCATAATAATATCTAATAGATACTTTTTTTATAAATAATACTAATAGTAATAATAATAATGACAATAATGATCATTTTCATAATTATAATTCAAAGATAATATTTTATAAATAATAATAATGTCAATAATGATTATATTCATAATATTTAATAGATAATATTTTATAAATGATGATAATGCCAATAATTATCATATTCATAATATTTAATAGATAATATTTTATAAATAATAATAATAATAATGACAATAATGATCATTTTCATTATTATAATTCAAAGATAATATTTTATAAAAAATAATAATGTCAATAATGATTATATTCATAGTATTTAATAGATAATATTTTATAAATGATGATAATGATAATGCCAATAATTATCATATTCATAATATTTAATAGATAATATTTTATAAATAATAATAATAATAATAATGACAATAATGATCATTTTCATAATTATAATTAAAAGATAATATTTCATAAATAATAATAATAATGATGATGATGATAATGGTCATATTGTCATATTCAATGTACAGTTATCCTTAACCAAAATAGACATGTAAAGATGCTACCCTGAACAGAGGGGTTTGTCTAGTTTTCAAAGTCTAATTATATGCCTACTTACCATGTTTGATTTTGGGAAAGCCAAATATGTCTCCTGTGAAAACAGTGAGAGTGTTGTTGTGTCTAAATCTGAAACCTCTATCGTCAGTGTTTGCTTGGGACCATTAATGGCAGGAATGATAAGAGGAACAACACTGTCGAACGTGTAGGTACCGAGTTGTAACGTTACACCAGGATTGACCGTGACAGCTCCCGCTAAAATAAATAAATGTACTTCAAGTTTCCATAGGTTTTACTGAAGCAGATTTTTTACATGGGTTACATACAACTGAGGTTCAAGCTGGACTTTGACCAAACCTTTCGGCATTAACCTTTCCTGGATTATCCTTAATCAGTCTAAAACAAAACCCGTTACATCCATTATATGCTCGACAAAACTAAGAAAAATGACGTCATGATAGTGAAGAACGAACGCTCTAACCGACTGCGTTATAGGGCCCCACAATTGTGACAAAGCATAAAGTTTGGAAGAATTGTTTAAAAATAAGTTTAAAAATAAAAAAAACAATACTGTATTGATCCATCGAAAAATAAGCGGAAGCATTTCCTGAGGAAATGTAGAACACCACGGATCCTTGCGGAGCATCTGTTGTAGCTTTAAAGATCTGACCAGTTGCACCATCATCTACTGATACAGTTGCAGGCAAGTTGGTAAATTGAAGTCCATTTCCTGTTACAAAAGTGAGAGTTAAAGATAATCGGATAACATACTTTATATTTCCTACAATTGGCATAGACAACTTACTGCGCAACCTTAAAAGTTTCATTAAAACATGTTCGTATAGAACAAATTTAAAAAACGTGAACATACTGAAAATACTCATTGAGTTTTAAAATACATTTAAATCCATCTTGTACCAAACCCCCTTTTTATCTTAAGGACAAAATGCACAATTTTTTTTATGAAAAATATTTATTTTACTTCAGAAATAGATTAGACATGAGAATTGTTTAAAAAGCTGCAAAATTCTAAAGCAAAATCGAAATTTGCTACTCAAATTTGGGTCAAATTGGACTCTTTCATCTGATTTTCAGACAGCTCACGTCCATTATGTTATACCAAAGTGCGACATGGTTCAATTATGAATTGCCCATCAATTAAGCTAAGATTCCATATATTACACGTCATACGGATCCGTCATGCGTTAAAAATCGAAATGGTTGGTTGAAGAGGGTATGATTCCATATACATGTATGTTGAAGCGGTATCCATCAAAATGGTCTCCGTCATAGGTTAAAAAAAAGTCGTCGAGTGTAGCGATTTTTGACGCATCCGGACGCCTTTCCACACGGATATCTCCCAAATTGACGTATTTTTGGGGGATTCCCCGTCTTTTTCCCGGCAAATTTTCACAAAGCATCCATCTGTCTAGAAGTCCGCACGTCAAAAGAAAGATAACAAATACGTTTACCGCACATATGGAATCATAATTGACGCATGACAGATCCGCAAGGGCCATCTTTGTCCGCATGACGAGTATATGGAATCTTAGCTTTAGGCTTGATTAATTAATAACAACTATATTTACCTGAATTAAGAAATAAATTCAAAACAAAAATTGATATCAAATTCTGGAACCCCATTTCGTACGGTTTCAACTTTTCCTTTTGGTTCATCTAACCTTATATTTTTTGTTACGCATACTTATATTGTTATTAAATGGGGCTTATAATAAAGTTGGCTTAACCCCTATATGATAGAAATACATAATTTTTATAAAAAAAAAAGATCGTTTCGTTGAAAAATTTTATTGATGGGTGTTAAACAGGAATCAAATTGGGATTGACGTCATAAAACACTTGGTTTGGAACTGCTGGAACCACAGAATATGTCTGATTGAAAATGAGAATGGTATAGTATAAATGGATGCTACCAGTGTTCCCATTAAAATTTAGAAAACCTCCATACCCAGAATTTTGTTCATGTCTAGTATGCATACAGGATATATGGAAATACAGAAATGGAATTTTACATTGCATTAGCATACTCTTATTGTCGATTTACAACTCTCGAGTGATCTTTAATGACACAGCTTGTAGCACATGGGACCTCGGTTTCCTGTACCATCCGAACGAGTAGACGCTTTTTCCATGTCAGACCCATGTTAGGGGAAAACTGGTTGAAAATGAGAATGTATTATCTCGACCCATGCTGGGATTGAACCCTGGACCTTCAGATTTACCAGTGTCTAATTCACTGAGCCACTGTCTGATGCTTTGAAGTGCAGGTCCAAATTACAACCATTTATCCCTTCCATAACAAGGTAACTTAAATGGGACAATCTAACTTTAAGAAAGACGGAGAAGCTGAAGCAATAATATCTATGTTGACATATTCAAGTTGTGTATTTGATGGGTGTATATTAGTAAATAAGCTATCAACCGGCAAAAAGGGGCCTAGGTCAATACGTAAATTGTTGGAAAAGGATTCAGAACGATAAATCTTTATTCTAAATGACACTTGTGTTGAAGAATAAGACCATTTTAGACTTGTCCATATGACGTACGAGTAGTTTAAGTTCTTTGAAGGAGTGTGAAGAATTACTTACATACTTTTGTGACATAAGGAGTATGAGCCAATTTTTTTTTAAAAACTTCCTCTTGCAAAGAGCTATAAGATCACTAACCGATCGACAAAAAAACTTTCAGTTTCATAACCTGCAATTTTTTAGCTTATCTAATCCGTATGTCCCAAACTCTCCCTTGAAATTTAAGCCTTCAAATCCCCATGATTTCATAATTATAAGCGTTTGAAAGTCAAAAATACGACTCGTCGTTTATTAAGACTATGCCTTATATACAAAACACAAATACAGAAAATGAAAGATAAATGTTTAGGTATGGGTTCAATTGAAGGGATTGTACAATTTTTGAACAGTTCTAGTAATTCTGAAGGCTATCTTAGATATATTCAAGGCCAATCGACCCTCGAAAATGCTAAACATTTCCCTTTAACTCTTTTGACTTTGAAAGATTAGGGAAAGACGTCTGTGCTTATACGGAACATAAATTTGACACAGAATTATTGTCAAATTGGCTAGGAGGTAATTTGTGAATTACGGTAACGTGAAAATTGGCCACAGTATTAGCAGTGCTGGTGCCGCCCTCCTTAAAGAGGGGGTTGATCGTAGGGGGTTCGATAGGGGATTGGGTTTAATTTCCAAATATGGAAAGCCAATGAAAATCAGATGATATGATTCGTCCTGTCACATCGTATATGCATAGAAACACAAACGTCTTAAGACAGCTATCTGTGTAAAGCAATAAAAGCAATGGTAAATGAAATACTTCAAGTACTTTAAAAAGTAAACAGTCTAATAATTTAATAATTATTGTATATTAAAAGCGGTTTTGTTCACTAAAAAAGTGAAATATCTCGATTTCCATTCACAAACCGCAACTTATCTTGAACTACATGTATTGTCAAAAATGACAGGTTAGCATAGCATAAACATAAATTGAAATTTGTTGTTTACTTTATAAATGGTTAAATTAAAGAGGGTATTCGACAAACTAATAGGCTGCGTTTACTGGAAGAGTTCGGTACGCGAGTACTTATTGCGTAGATATAAGTGCCCGGAATGCACTCTAAATAGTCATTTTTCTTTTCAATGAAGTTTTGTATTTCTTTCTGAGCTAATATGGGAGGTGCAGTTGTCGAAGGACTTTTGTGATACAAATATATTTCGTCATCAAACACTTAGCTTAATTGTATTTGCTGGAACCACAGGCGTCAGATTGAACATTGGAATGCTGCGAATTGGTGCTATCAGTGTCCCCGACATACCTATACAAAATTTAGAAAACCTGTTTACAATCCCTAAGGAAGGCGGAAATATATTTTTAATCACTCATTATTATATTCCTGATGACGGTGTGAGAATCACATTGAAACGTTGAAGTTATAAATATTCTAGAAGTATCCATCCATAAAATTGTCTTGTTTAACTATAACATGTGCTTCTAAAATGCCATTGAAAGATTACAATTTTAATCAATACTTCCAATTATTGTCTTTCATTAACTCGGGCAAAATAATTTCATAGCCTCTAGAACGTCAGACCTTTCCTTTAATAGAATTCAATCGGATAATCTGCCTCACATACGTAGGATTGGTTCAAGAACGCCCATCGTTCGTGTTTCTGACCCTTCACTTGCCGATGGTGGTAACCGTCAACTCAGAGGTCAGGTAAGTGGGTATACTAATTTCTTTACCCTTTACTGTTTGTATTTGATAGTACATTATTTTACCATTGAACAAGAACCAGGGTATTGACTTGAGGATAAAAAAATTGTTGTGGTCTGAATAACAATTACGAGTAACTTCCCTTCATCGATATTGCACAACTCCTTACTAAACGGTTATAATGAACAAAATCTCAAAATCTCTCTATTGATGTTTACTCTTCCGGTTCCGGTGCTAAAATTAACATACAGAAATCAGAAGTTTGAGTGATAAAATCAAAAGAAAGAAACCTTAATTTAGAATGTCCTGTTTCTATTAAGTATGATGCTACTGAAATTCTCGGAATATATTTTGGTCCTGATAAAAAACTATGTGAGAAAATGAATTTTGAAAAAAATTTGTCAAAAATGAAATCTTTGTTCGGGCTATGGTCACGTCGTAAATTGACATTACATGGGAAGGCAGTTCTTATCCAGTCTATAATTTTGTCAAAATTATGGTATGTCATAACAGTATGTGCAGTACCTGAATGGTTTATAACTAAAGTTTCAACTGAAATTAAGAACTTCCTTTGGTGTAATAAACCTAGTTTAGTTAAAAGCTCGACTGCTTTAGGCACTTTAAAAAATGGAGGTCTTAATATTCCCTCAATTTATTTCAAGATAGCTTGCCAGGCAAGGTAATATACGCCCACTGGCAGCCTTGATTTAAACAAAAATATTTGAGTTTAGACCTCTAGAGTGTGTATGAGCTAAAAATTGAAAGCGTTTTCAAGAACAAGGGCAATAATTCACATTAAATATTTCACTGATTTTCAAAAGGTTTCATCAAAAACCATCAAGAATTGTGCTATTTCATGTGGGCGTATAAAATAATGTGGTCCTCTAGCAGGGACTATTAAAGCCACCAATACTTATATGGTTTATGGGCTTGTAAAGTGTTTATGTTATCATCAGTGTGAGTACATTATTTTTAACTATCACCAGAGCATACTGGTACCACACCCGTGGCCAGCTGAGGTTCGAGGGGTTCGGATGAAACAAGTAAGCACTGTTTAAGTTCTGTTTGAATTATAACTGTTAAAGTTGATTATGATTGCTTCATGAGTCCATGTAACCCCCACTTGAAAATTCCTGGCTATATTGTACCAGTGACGTGATACCAGGGCATGTTACTTTGAACTTGACCATTTTTTCAAGGTTATTAGAGTAAATAAACAAGACCAAGACAAACTATTTTATTTCAATGTACATTTAAAATCATCTCTGGTTTGTTATCTTTAAAGCCCACTCAATTTCAGTTATCAATGTCATTTTAATACCAAAATCCCAACTCCAATCTGTTATACAAAACAAATTTCAGACATTTCCAGCATTAACCCTTTGAACCCTGAATGTAATTTAGATATGACGTTTTTTCCCCAAATCACAACAATTTATTTGATTGAACATGTACTTCATTTTTCTTCTGAATCCTATACTTGTATCTTTATAAGCCCAATATGGAATGATGTAAAACTTCATTTCATTTCTCATTCTTTCTTAAACCTGCAATTATAGTAAGTAATAAATTAAAAAAAATAGAAATATCAAAGTGAACAGGGTCATATACATTTCCTTTGAAGTTTTCACAGATTCAGTTAGATTCCTATCAATATATGTTTACTATTCCCTGAATGACCAGTGGCGGATCCAGGGGGGGGGGGGGGGGGGCGTACGCCCTTTACTATGTCTTTTTTTTTTTTTAAGAATGGGGAGAATACGACAGCAAAAATGTCTAACCCATTAACGTTTACTATAAAACATACATGGTCCACGTCAGAAACCGTTAAATTTATACTTATTCTATGTTTTTAAGCCAAAAAAAGGCATCTACGCCCCCCCCTTTCCAAATACCTGGATCCGCCCCTGATGACAACCGACAGAAACTCCACATTTTTATTAATTTCAATTCATCTTATTGTACAATCTTTTTGTCATGTTTTTGATTTTCTAATATTGGAACGAAAAAATGAAAATCTTCAGAAATTTGAAGATTTTCTTTTTCATTCTACATCGCAAGCCAAAGCCATATCAAACATTTTGAGCTTATAATAAAGCTGGAACGAAAAAATGAAAATCTTCAGAAATTTGTAGATTTTCTTTTTCATTCTACATCGCGAGCCAAAACAATATCAAACAATATTGGAACGAAAAAATGAAAATCTTCAGAAATTTGTAGATTTTCTTTTTCATTCTACACCGCAAGCCAAAACAATATCAAACAATATTGGAACGAAAAAATGAAAATCTTCAGAAATTTGCAAATTTTCTTTTTCATTCTACACCGCAAGCCAAAGCAATATCAAACAATATTGGAACGAAAAAATGAAAATCTTCAGAAATTTGCAGATTTTCTTTTTCATTCTACACCGCAAGCCAAAACAATATTGGAACGAAAAAATGAAAATCTTCAGAAATTTGTAGATTTTCTTTTTCATTCTACATCGCAAGCCAAAACAATATCAAACAATATTGGAACGAAAAAATGAAAATCTTCAGAAATTTGTAGATTTTCTTTTTCATTCTACACCGCAAGCCAAAACAATATCAAACAATATTGGAACGAAAAAATGAAAATCTTCAGAAATTTGCAAATTTTCTTTTTCATTCTACACCGCAAGCCAAAACAATATCAAACAATATTGGAACGAAAAAATGAAAATCTTCAGAAATTTGCAAATTTTCTTTTTCATTCTACACCGCAAGCCAAAGCAATATTGGAACGAAAAAATGAAAATCTTCAGAAATTTGTAGATTTTCTTTTTCATTCTACATCGCAAGCCAAAACAACAATATGATTTTCTAATATTTGACTTCAAATATTCTATTTTTTATCCTTTTAAACTTTTTGACTGAAAATTGGTCTACAGATTGTCAAATAATCCATTATATGAAAAAATAAAGATTTATAATTCTTCTATAATTTATTTAAACAATTTTTCAAATGATTCTTTCTTATACTTTTTTTTCATTAGGTTACGGGATATTCAAATTGTACGAATAGGAAAAATGAACGTATCAATTTTTTGAGACCTGTATGGTGAATATTTATCAGAAATTTAAGTAGAAGGTAAGTTAGGGTGAGTAAGGTTAAATGTTAATGGTTAATGCTAATGACAAATAAAACGTTGCAGTGGGCCTACATAAATTTCTGATAAATATACACCATACAGTTCAGTACGGTACCAAATAAATATTCCTGACTTCATTTTGGACATCATTAGAAAGAATCATTTGATAAGCTAAATTGCCAAAAAATTTAAACTACAATTCTTCAAAAGTTTCAAATAACGAAATAAACTGACAAATCTGATTCAAAATTAGACTCATAATAGTTCACTAAAATTTTGATAAGTTTTTTCAAAAGTAAATTCCCCCTACCCCCTTCCAAAACTGAGCTTAAGATAAAGCTGGAACGAAAAAATAAAAATCTTCATATATTTGTAGATTTTCTTTTTCATTCTACGTCGCAAGTCAAAACAAAATCAAACATTTTCAGCTTATAATAAAGCTGGAACGAAAAAATAAAAATCTTCAGAAATTTGTAGATTTTCTTTTTCATTCTACGTCGCAACTCCCAAGTCGAAACAAAGTCAAACTTATTGATTTTCTAACAATATTGGATTTTAAAATGTTTTTTTTTTAAAGTCCTACAAGTTTTTAAAAGTAAATTCCTCCTTTGTGTTGTCATCAGTACAAGATGAATTGTCAATAAAAATCTGTACAAGCAAGATAATTCTGTTAATCGCAATAAACTTTCAAAGAATGACAAAATCGCGAGCAATCATTGTACTCCTCAAAAGAAAAGTACTATCAGGTCTTTCAAAAAGAGTAAGCATGATCTGTTTTGCACAACAACTGCATTAATCACATTTGTGGGATCATCTGAGGTGGCTATATAACCAAACCTCAACTCCAGTATCAGCACTGCACTGATGAGGCCCAGAAGGCCGAAATAGTACTGTTTGCCGTTAATTTCACACTATATATTCAAAAAGATAAAAAAAAAAAACACAAAAAATATATTTTAGTTTCCATTTTTACTATAACATGTGTGTCTTGTATTTGTATTGTGACTTTCCCGTCCCAACTTTCAGAGAGTCTACATAGTTTATTTAGAACATTTAATCAAGTAAATATTGTTGTCATTATGAATCTCTCTTATTGTCGATTTCTAACTGTCGAGGGATCTTTAACGTGCACAGCCAATAGCACACGGGACCTCGGTTTAATGTCCCATCCGAACGACTAGACGCTTTTTCCATGTGAAATCCCTGTAAACACATTGGCATTAAGCAATACATTGGTAGCAGCTAATAAACTTTTCTTATGAGGAAATCTGAAAGTTGATTTCATGTTCAGTGACTAAAACACTGCCCACATGAAATCAACCCTTATAAATCTGATGAGCTTTAAGAAATGCCAAATCTATGTTTTTATTTGTAAAGTAAACATTTTTTTTATGATTCTAAAAAAGGAAAAGGAAAGCTACTAAAAAGGGAATTAATTTGGCATTTCCCTAAAACATTCATTCTTTACGTCTTATATGATACACAGCTCATCAGATTATAGCCACAGTGGGGAATAAGACTTGAATTGGGAAGAGAAAATTTGGCCAGACTTCCTTCAGAGCCTAAAGAAGTCATTTCTTCTCTTCAAGCAGTTGGATAGAGAGAAAGTATCAGATAGATAAAAACACATTCACACTTTACTTAGGTCCATCAGGAAGTGAAAATAGCCAATGGGTGATTCAAATTGACATCATATCCACAGGGACAAACCTAATCATGGCACTCCAGTCTTGATTTGATCCCTCTCAAAGAATTGACAAAATGAATAATGTCAGATCTATAAGGTTCTAATCTTTGTCGTAGGACACATGACACTCCTTCGAGGATCATGTAGCAAAATGGTCCCCTCACCTACTACATGACCACTTCAAGAGGTGCACGCCGACCGTCCATCCAATTTAGCACTTTTCTAATCTTTGCCGTAGGACACATGACACTTCCTTCGAGGATCATGTAGCAAAATGGTCCCCTCACCTACTACATGACCACTTCAAGAGGTGCACGCCGACCGTCCATCCAATTTAGCACTTTTCTAATCTTTGCCGTAGGACACATGACACTTCCTTCGAGGATCATGTAGCAAAATGGTCCCCTCACCTACTACATGACCACTTCCAGAGGTGCACGCTAACCGACCATCCAATTTTGTAAATGGCAATACCCAATTAATCCCTACAGTGAGAGGGGGGTTTTCCTAAATTAAGACTTTACAATAAGTGCCATTTCCTACAATTTGGACAACTCCCCTTATCCTTAAGAAGTTGTTTTTACAGAGAAAACTTCCTGATGACCACACAAAATACACACGTACTTGGAATTGACTTCATGTTCAGTGACTAAAACACTGTCCACATGAAATCAACCCTTATAAATCTGATGGGGTCAAAGTTACAATTGGAAAATAATGAGCTAAATAAATTCATTCAATAAACATTTAAGAACATTAACAGTTTATATTGTAAATTATTTCTTTAGTGAATATTTTTACCATAATATAGCTTTAATAACAATTACCGGTAGATTACTTAATAATTTCATTATAAAAAATTTACTCATTTATTGATATACTTCCTCATATGAAAAGTTCATTAGCTGCTACCAATTTATTGCCAATGTGTTTACATGGATTTTGAGATTTGTTTACCGTTGTAATCGTTCGTGCTTGGTTTTTATTATCATTAATATGATTGAAAACAGATTAACAGATTCAATTTTACAAAATATTGATGAGAATTTCTCAATGCCCTCAATCTCATACATTTTTATATTTTTCTGCTCCAAATTATTCTTTTTCACCACAAAGTGTCCATAGGTACACAATTTAAATGAACCATGTCAGCTGGACACATGAAAACTGAGAATAATTTAGAAAATATCTGGCACTAGTCTAGTTTTGATCCCCCTGAAGCAAGGTATAAAATATAGAATGTCATTTGATTTTGTGAAGATCTAATCTACGACCGTAGGACTTCATGGACACACCTACTCAGAACCGCCCTGCAGCAAAGTGGCCCCCACACCTACTACACGCTTGTTCTTCAGTGGCCATACAGGTCGCTGTTGACGCCAGCCCCTATTCAATTTAGTAAAAAAACAACATCATCAATCCGATAGCCATTGCTGCAGAAGGAGAATTCCTAATATATAAGACTAAAATATGCCCAGTTACAGCCAAAGTTAGTTTTTGACAACTCCCCTTATCCTAAAGAAGTTGTATTCATAAACAAAGCCCCTGTTGAACTTGGAAATATACTCATACTTGAAGTTGATTTCATGTTTAGTGACTAAATAACGTCAACATGAAATCAACCCTTATAAATCTGATGAGCTTTAAACATTCATTCTTTACATCTTATATGATACACAGCTCATCAGATTATAGCCACAGTGGGGAATAAGACTTGAATTGGTAAGAGAAAATTTTGGCCAGACTTCCCTTATAACCTAAAGAAGTCATCTTCTCTCTTCAAACAAAGATTTTAAGATTGACTGATGTATGTATAAAATCACATTCACACAATTACTGAAAAGTTCAACAGGCAGCATAAATAAACTCAATAGATTCTCATATTCAAGTGTTCCGCTCACAAGGAAGCTAGCTACACAAGGAGTCCTGACATGTTAAGGCTTTTCCAAGCCGTGTAATTAACGAATTATCACACATTTGATATGAAATGGAGTTTTACGTCCCACTTTTCATTACACATTAGAACTTTCTGCAATTACATGATCCAAAAATATTATTGTAGAATTAGACAATAAACTTTTAACGCAATGGTTTCAGGGCATCATGAAACTCACCCACAACAAATTAAGTTCTTGACATTATAATTATTTATAATATGACCAACAATTGCTGTCTCTATATGCAAACATAAATCTCTAGTTTTCAAAATCAGTCATAATCTAACTACAGTTGGAAATTATTTGCATGTTATATTTACTAAATCCTCCAAACAATGCAGGAATAACTTAAATTAACTGTCTTGAAAGTTAGAACTTAAAAATTGATTTTGTGACAAGCAAGGTATGCTAACTCTTCTAGACACCTGATATCACTTTTCATTATGAAACATTTACTCATTTATTGATATTCTTCCTCAAGTTCATTAGCTGCTACCAATATATTACCAATGTGTTTACATGGATTTTGAGATTTGTTTTACAGTTGGGATCGTTAGTGGTATCATTATATCAAAATTTGTTGGTGTTACAATTTTACAATGTTAAAAATTTAAATTTAATACAATATATTTTTATAATCTAATTAAAAGAATGCAAAACCTATGGAAATATGAGCAAAAAGCAAAAACTGACAGTGTAATTTTCTAAAAGAAATTATTTTCAGCATTGAAAGCCTTAACAGAATATATTATTACTATCTGAGATATTACAAAGATAAAACACGTTATCGTTACTCTTATTTTATAATATCATAAAGCAATTAGATTTAATTTCAAACTTTACCAGAATGAGTATTTTTAGACCTATTTTTCACCCTTTAAGCTTTCAGTAGTTAATTCTATAACCAAAGACTTTCTGTTTAATTCAAGTTCTAATCATAATAGGTATAGATATGACAATTTTAATTGGGATAAAAATAATAATGGGGAAAAATAAAAATATTAAAACAAAAAAGAATTGTGAATAGTATCTCTGGTAGAATATAGCACCTGGTCAGTGACTTTTGGTATAACTACCGTCTGATAAAATCCACACGGACAAAAAAAAATAATTAGCATTGCCTATTATTTTGTATTAATTCTAAATATAATATGGATAAAAATAATAATAATAACTGGGATAAAAATAATAACGAAAAAAAAAGTGAATAGTATCTCAAGTAGAATATCTCCCTTGTCCTTCAACTATCGGTTGTAGCATTAATCCGAGCCGCGCTTAAAGTTAGACACAGGAATATCTACCGTCTGATAAAATCCACTGGGACAAACCTAATCATGGCACTCTAGTCTTGATTTGATCCCTCTCAAAGAATTGATAAAATGAATAATGTCAGATCTATAAGGTTCTAATCTTTGCCGTAGGACACATGACACTCCTTCGAGGATCATGTAGCAAAATGGTCCCCTCACCTACTACATGACCACTTCCAGAGGTTCACGCCGACCGTCCATCCAATTTAGCAGTTTTCTAATCTTTGCCGTAGGACACATGACACTTCCTTCGAGGATCATGTAGCAAAATGGTCCCCTCATCTACTACATGACCACTTCCAGAAGTGCACGCCGACCGTCCATCCAATTTAGCAGTTTTCTAATCTTTGCCGTAGGACACATGACACTTCCTTCGAGGATCATGTAGCAAAATGGTCCCCTCACCTACTACATGACCACTTCCAAAAGTGCACGCTAACCGACCATCCAATTTAGTAAATGACAATACCCAATTCATCCCTACAGTGAGAGGGGGTTTTCCTAAAGTAAGACTTTACACAATAAGTGCCTTTTCTTACAATTTGGACAACTCCCCTTATCCTAAAGAAGTTGTTTTTACATAGAAAACTTCCTGATGACCTCACAAAATACACACATACTTGGAATTGACTTCATGTTCAGTGACTAAAACACTGTCCACATGAACTCAACCCTTATAAATCTGATGAGCTTTAAAGAAATGCCAAATCTATGTATTCATTTGTAAAGTACATGTAAACATTTTTTTTGTAATTCTTAAAAAGGAAAAGGAAAGATATTAAAAAGGGAATTAACTTTGGCATTTCCCTAAAACATTCATTCTTTACTTCTTATATGATACACAGCTCATCAGATTATAGCCACAGTGGGGAATAAGACTTGAATTGGGAAGAGAAAATTTGGCCAGACTTCCCTCAGAGCCTAAAGAAGTCATTTTTTTTCTCTTCAAGCAGTTGGATAGAGAGAAAGTATCAGATAGATAAAAACACATTCACACTTTACTTAGGTTCATCAGGAAATGAAAATAGCCAATGGGTGAATCAAATTTTTACATACTCTTTTCTATTCTACTTTTTAACCTTAATTCATATTTCAAGTAAAGTCTACTTTATTCTCAATATTAATTCAGTCTACTTTATTCTCAAACATAATTCAATTCTCAATATTAATTCAGTCTACTTTCTTCTCAATCTTAATTAAATTCTCAATCTTAATTCAGTCTACTTTATTCTCAATCTTAATTCAGTCTACTTTATTCTCAATCTTAATTCAATTCTCAATCTTAATTCAGTCTACTTTATTCTCAATCTTAATTCAGTCTACTTTATTCTCAATCATAATTCAGCCTACTTTATTTGCAATCTTAATTCAGCCTACTTTATTCTCAATCTTAATTCAGCCTTCTTTATTCTTAAAGGGACAGTCTGAATTTTTTTTAGGTCAAGAAATTTTTTTGCTCAAATTTGTGAAAACTTTACACCAAAATCTGTAACTATGTGCCCTTTAATGTATCTGAAAGTTTTAACTAAAAATATCCAGCCGTTAAATTTTAAACGCTAAAAACATGCTAAATTTTTTAAAAACCTTACGTAAGGTTTTTAAGTGTGTTATGTTTTTTGGACGCCGATAGGAAACTACTGAACGGATTTGAGTAAAAAAACCGCCGAATTGTAGAGAAATGTCCCTCTTGTGTATTTAAAAGGTTTCAGCTAGAAATATTGAGCCATTTAAAGGGCAAACACCAAAACTAGGTCAAATTGCTTAATTAACAATAAGTACCCCCTGTTTGTAATTAACCCTTTAAAAACAAATTCAGTTTGATCAAGAAGATGCATAGATATAATGAGCATACTTTAGAAATACTTTCAGGTAATATTTGTGCTGTTTTTGATAATGGAAACATTTTTGAAAAAAGCAGAATGGCCCTTTAATTCAGTCTACTTTATTCTCAACCTTCATTCAGTCTACTTTATTCCCAATCTTAATTCAGCCTTCTTTATTCTCAATCTTAATTCAGTCTACTTTATTCTCAATCTTAATTCAATTCTCAATCTTCATTCAGTCTACTTAATTCTCAATCTTAATTTAGTCTACTTTATTTTAATCTTAATTCAGTCTACTTTATTCTCAATCTTAATTCAGTCTACTTTATTCTCAATCTTAATTCAGCCTACTTTATTCTCAATCTTAATTCAGTCTACTTTATTCTCAATCTTAACTAAACCAATTTTTTATTCTATTTGGAATATTCCTTACTTTGATATGAATACAAAAATTTTAAAAGTAAAATTTAAGAGTACTTACCAAATAATTTTTGAGGTACAAAACATCAACCAATATTCAAATCTTCCATGTTACCCCTGGCAGACACCAACTATATATACCTACAAATACAAATAGAGCAGTTATTTTCAGTTGGGATGGGTATCGATTACCAAATTGAGATTGATTATCAATATCTGGTATCGAAGACAAATGAAACTGAAGTAATGTCAAGAATTTTGTATGATTATATGATAAAATGGGTCCTGACTTCTCTGATGTAGCAGATAATGTTAAAATAAAATTTGACTATGAATTTTAATCGATTATGAAATTTGATAATCGATAACCGAAATAAATAATTTGTAGAGTTGGTAACTGATTATTTCAATTAATATTTGACCTAGCCCTAATTTCAGTTATTAAAAATTAAACTAAATGAATTTTGTACAAAAACAGTCTTGCATCAGACCAAATTTTCAAATTGAGGCACAGGTCCAATAAAAGATCTATCCTTAAATTAAACTATAGTAGCTGAATACTTATCTTTTTTCTCCAACTTTAAAATAAATTAGTCTTCAGTTCTTCATTAAATGTTTTTTCTGCTTTCATAGCAACAAGAAGTGAACCCTGGGACATCTGCTGACTGAATGAGGCTGTATACTGTAGTTGTCAACCTGACTATAACCCCTGAATTCTACTCACACCCAAGTAAGGGGTAAAATATCTCAGTCTCTATATCCACAGTTTTAAAACAAAAGACTGACAATAGAGTGAACCCTACCTACCTACCTTGGTCATAGTTTTAATCTTTTATCAAGGATCAAATTGGTAATCAAGACTAATTCCCATTGTTTACAATCAGTATTGAGCTACTACACTAAAACTTTTAGTGCGTTAAAGGTGCACTATCATATAAACAATTTTTTTTAACTTTCTTCTCCTTGGGTTTCGATTTTTGGTCAAAGATGAAATTGGTAATAAACATAAGATTAAATTGCTTCAGTATTAATAAAAGTGATTTAAAGGGAATCAAGAATATCTTCCAAATCTACTCTTTGTGTATTCAATCTCTGATAAAAGATTAAAGTGGTACTCTCATTAAATCATGTTTAAAGAGACAAGAATATTCAAACAAATATTTTTTTTATTTTTCGGATTTTTCATAGAGTTCAACCTTGGGTGATAACAAACTCTCACACCAAGTTTAGTCACATTCTGTAAAGAATTGTGCCTTTTAAGTTGTATTTTATGAGCTAAGATTGGACACAAGAACAAGGGAAATAACTCAATCTAAACATTTTAAAAATTGTCTGATTTTCAATAGGGTTCATCCTTAGGTGATTATAAACACTCACACCAAGTTTTGTCGCAATCCAACATGAATTGTGCCTTCTAAAGTGTTTACAAGGTAGAAATTTAATGTGGTTTTGAAGGACAAGGGCATTAATTCATATCAAATATTTTTCGATTCTTTTGATTTTCAATAGGGTTCATCCTTGGGTGATAATAAACAATTTCAGCAAGTTTCATCAAAATCTGTAAAGAATTGTGACTTGTAGAGTGTTAACGAGCTAAAAATCAAACACGTTTTAAAGAACAAGGGCAATAATTCATATTAAATATTTTTCGATTCTTTTGATTTTCAATAGGGTTCATCCTTGGATGATAATAAACAATTTCAGCAAGTTTCGTCAAAGTCCGTAAAGAACTGTGACTTGTAGAGTGTTAACGAGCTAAAAATCAAACGCGTTTTAAAGAACAAGGGCAATAATTCATATTAAATATTTTTCGATTCTTTTGATTTTCAATAGGGTTCATCCTTGGATGATAATAAACAATTTCAGCAAGTTTCGTCAAAGTCCGTAAAGAATTGAGACTTGTAGAGAGTTAACGAGCCAAAAATCGAACGCGTTTTAAAGAACAAGGGCAATAATTCATATTAAATATTTTTCGATTCTTTTGATTTTCAATAGGGTTCATCCTTGGGTGATAATAAACAAACAATTTCAGCAAGTTTCGTCAAAAGCCGTAAAGAATTGAGACTTGTAGAGTGTTAACGAGAAAAAAATCGAACGCGTTTTAAAGAACAAGGGCAATAATTCATGTTAAATATTTTTCGATTCTTTTGATTTTCAAAAGGGTTCATCCTTGGGTGATAATAAACAATTTCAGCAAGTTTCGTCAAAATCCTTAAAGAATTGAGACTTGTAGAGTGTTAACGACCTAAAGATCGGACGCGTTTTAAAGAACAAGGGCAATAATTCATGTTAAATATTTTTCGATTCTTTTGATTTTCAATAGGGTTCATCCTTGGGTGATAATAAACAATTTCAGCAAGTTTCGTCAAAATCCGTAAAGAATTGTGACTTCTAGAGTGTTAACAAGCAATTGTGGACGGACGGACGGACCGACAGAACGACAGACCGACGTACATGGGTGACGGCAATATACGCTCCACATTTCATGTGGGCGTATAAAAATTCATTCTCTTCGATTTAAATTTATCAAAAAATATTTTGATAAAGATATACAATCAGTATGGAAGGAAACCATGAGTTATTTTTTAAAGGAATACAGACGTTTCGGACTCACTTATAATATCTTTCATTCACAGTTAAATTTCAAATTAATGTTAAACATTCCACCTTATTATATTGAATTATTAAAATCGTGGGTACTTTTATCAGATAGTAATTACGTATAATCTAAGACTCTTATCGAAATTTATCAACAACCTTTATATTGTAATAAGTTCATTCAAGAAGATGATAAATATTTGTATTTTAGATATTTTGTTAACGCTAAAATATGTACTATTTCTGACATATGTTATGTGTGTATACCTGGGTTTTTACGGTTACATTCTATTATTGATGAAATACATGCATATGATGAAACTGTTAATCCTAACACAATAGAAATTCAATATGACAGATTATTACAAGCTATTCCATTAGATTGGAAAACTAAGATAAATTCGGACTATTCCAATGCTGATTATTGCCCGAAATTATCCCTTTTGTATGAATGTCGTGAAATAGATTCATCGTCTTTTTCTACAAAATTTGCTTATAATATTTTAAGAAATAAGTATTTTGTTGAACCCACTTCTCATGATTTTTGGGAAACAACACTAATTTCCTTTGATAAAACGAAAGTTTGGAAAAACAGTTCACTGGATTATAAAAGTTCTGAATGTATTGAATTAGATTTTAAAGTAGCTCATAATTGTATTTACACCAAACATAAATTGTATAAGATAGGTAAAACGGATGATGACCTATGTCCTGTATGTCATAATGAATCTGAAGATATAGTTCATATATTTATTTCCTGTGTTCAATTAAACGAGTTTAAAGAATTTATACGCAACTATCTTAATAAATTTCCACCAGCTTTCGGACTTTACTAAGGATGAATTTCATTCATGGTTGCTCTTTGGTTATGTAAAAAACATTTTGATTCTCGTTTTATTAATCTAATATTAACCTTTTATAATATGCTGTTTATCGTAAAAGAAATCTGTCGATAGACAATCGTTATTTTGATTTACCCAAAGTGTTTACAAAATATTTAGAGAAACATATAAATTTACTGGAAAAAAATGAAAGGTTTTCTATGTTTGAAATTGTTAGTCCGTCAAATCCCTTTGTTACTAAGGGTGAAAACGGATATAAGATTGAGTTTGAGTGTTAAATTTTTAGAATTTTTATTTATATTTTTATAAAATTGTAAACTGTGATATATTTTATTGAATAAATCTTGCAAGAAAAAAAAAAAACTAAGTTCGTTCCTCTGAGACTGAAGCATTGTTCTGAAGCTGGACTGTCTTGAACTGCCACAGGACTAATACGACACTCATCCTTTTATAGAACAGATTTTCTGGTTCTAAAGATATATGTGCACATTCGGGTACACTTGAAAGCATAGACAAGAACATACTTGTTTCAATTTTTCACAACTACTGAAGTTGTCAATGGCCGAGAGTGAGTTTCCACATCTAACCTAAGCTACTCCATAATTAGCTGGCTCTATATATCTTCTTGAAGGGGTTAACTTTCAACTATGTTAACGTCAATACTTCCCTCTAACGCTGGCTTGGAAAACTGTCTTTTTTGTGGCAGTGGAATAGTTCAGTGGGTAGCGAGTTTATCAGGGGCCGCGGGGTAGCGGAGCGAAGGATAATGTCCTAAATCTGAAAATCGAGAGGCTAAAATCCAAGGTATAGGGGTGAGGTCTCTTCCATTTTTTGAACCACCAATCAAAGTTTAGTTGAGGTGAATATTTAAAGGTTCATGTCTAAAATGTTAAGTATAGTTGTGATCCCAAGATGGCGTTAAAAGAAAGAATAGAATAATCAATATATAATTCATGCACATTAGACCAATATAAACATGAACAAACCTCTTTCGTTGTAGATGGTATTTCTTTTTTTAGTTAGTTAGAATGGAATATATCCTGTTATTTCATTCAGAGATAAAGGTGTCTTAATATATAATAGAAGAAAAATGAAATGAAATTTTATTTACTATTTTTTGGCCTGGTAAACACTATGTGCAGTGTAAAATAAGTAGAATTTTGCCATGACGGTGGCATCAGCCTATTCTTTTCTCATACACTGTCTGTCTGTACTAGAACTGAACTTCGCGTTTTTGTCTCAAAAGGTGGCGGGTGTGGCGCCAAGCAGGGTATGCTAACTCTTCTAGACACCTGATATCACTTTTCATTATGAAATATTTACTCATTTATTGATATACTTCCTCAAAAGAAAGGTTCATTAGCTGCTACCAATATATTGCCAATGTGTTCGCATGGATTTCGATATTTGTTTCACGGTTGGGATCGTTCGTGCTTGGTTTTATTATTATAATATCAATACCCTGATACCAGCTATGCCATACAAATATTATTAAATTAGTAAATGAAACATAATGATTTCTAAAAGGTTATGTCAACCTCATCGAAAAAAAAAAGAAGAAAAACTGGAAAAATCTTCAGGTATGGTTGATTTAGCGCCACCGGTTATTTGGCACCGGTGTATAATCTTGTTATTTATACCGATTATTCCACAAGTGCCAAATAATTGCTTACGCATTTTTGAAAACAATTTCTTCTGAAAATAGGGCATCGTGATGTTGAAATCATACTTCACAGCACGCCTTGTGGACGAAATTGTAGCTCTGTTGGTCAAAGTGTTCGACATCGTATGATGATCGTTATTGTCGTACATTTAGTTCTGATAACGGTTGGCGTGCAAATGGAAATGGCTGCGTCTTTCCTTACTAAATTGAAAGAGATTGAAACCTAAGATTTCTAATCGAAAGTTGATATTCATAGTATATATCTATTTATCATATAACCGACATGAGAAATAAAAATTTCAAATTTGTTTTCAATGAATTTTTTTCTCATATTCTGTGTCTGTGATACATTCTAGATAAAAAAATGCTTATTTTTTTTTTATGTCGGATAAAAATGATATTCTTGCATCCCGTGGAATACACCCCATTGAATAAATATGGTTTTCAATGGGCGGTATTCGATGGGCATGGCTAAGATTTCACAAGCACTCGTGGCATAAAAACCATATCCATTCGTAGCCATAGGATAACCTCTAATATCAAGTTTACATAACAAATATATCACACAATAAGTAACAAAGTAGAAGGCCATGTTTCAAGCTAATATCAAGATTGTATCAAGTTGGAGTATAAGGTGGTATGTATTAATAAAAGATCTAATTAATATAAATAATTAAAACTTAACAGACTGTGAACTAATTTATTATTACTATAATCAACAACTGGCTTTATACATTCTACAAATAGACATAGGCCTACTGGTCGTCGACCAGCCTGCAATTGACATGGGAATTTTCAAACATGGAGAAATCTCAATGGCGTATTTAGGGTAGAGGCTTGGTGTCATGCCCTTGCAAATCGCGTCAAATGTTTTTTTGTTTTGGATTCTTAAGAAAAGAAAGAAACGAAAGAAACATCCATATTTTACAAGGATAACAACTTAGGTTCCTGAAGGATCCTTTCTCCAAGCTGGTCCTAGGCCAAACCCTCTTTGCATAAATTTTTCCCGGATTATCCGTACCCATTTACAGCTTAAAGTAGAAAGTTTGAAAATGGCCTTCTACGGTGAGCGAAAGCTAAATTTGTGTCGTTTTGTCATGATTTTAAAGAAATGATCTTACATCTCAACTTATTTTGAATTCAAAATGGCGATTCGGAATCCTATATACGACATGAAAATATTACGTATGCATACACCAGTAAAAGGTTACCGACATCACTTCAGATTAGGGTTGTGTAATATTGTTGACCAGAAGGTCCACGAACACTTGAAAGGGTACAACACGGCCATAAATGCTCATAAACAATGAACAGCGACTTAATTTTCATTGAATGCCGCAAGCTGCCGATCTACTAAAATAGTTGGATCTTAATTTTACTCCAAAATATAGAAGTATCCATGCAGAACACATATAAAAATAACTGAAGCAAAACGTTATATTTGTTGAAAAGCCAATTTGAAATTCATATTTTTGTATCGATTGAGACATTTTGTATGCCATCATACTTAATTCTCCTTTTCTTTGAAATCATGAGTGTAACGGCAAACTAATGTATTATTCTCCTTCCAGAGCCATAAATTATTCAACTGTTAGTCTTGTGTATTAGCAATTCGATTTTATGTCACAATCTACAGTTTGTTCTTTGCTTGTTCTAAACTGACTTACCGGAAATTCCAAATTCCTTCTTTGACTTTATGATGAATTATTAATAATAGATTTACATAAGAACATTCCATATTTTGAAAATAATAGCTTTAATATTCATGGAAACATCATGATACCAGAGCCTTCTTCTCAAATGCGTTGTAAAATGTTCCCAATATCATTGATGTTCTATCAAAAATTGTGTGAATAATTTATCTAAGATATATCGACAGCGCTCTGTTCAATGCATTTGGGAGATTCGGTGCTGTGGCCAGAACGTAAAATTCAGCCAAACCCTTATTGTAAATTGGTCAAAGCGCATATTGTTTTCAAAAACATACTTCATGATGTTTCGACTTCTATCAAATGACCACTCGTATCAACTATGGAACTAGACAAGCGTCTAGATTACCGCTTTACTATACGGTTATTGCCATATTGAATAAATTAAAGTTCAGCCAATCACAATCATTCTTCAGAGAGTGTCGTCTTCTTTCGCGGTAAAAAACAGCCAATCAAAATCAATCTCCAATCAAGATTTATCTTCCCTTGCCCATTTATCGGACAAGATGGCCGCCTATCATGACTGAGTCATTATATAGTATCGAACACAATGACGAAGGTTGAGTCGATTAATCAAATGACCAGAGCGATGAATAAATACCATTACAATGTATCAGAATATGTCAGAAATTCATTTAATTTAATGGTCAATTTAGCAGCTAATGCTTAATGCTAACAGAGTATTTAATATACAAATGATTTACATGTTAAAAATATTAATGGTCTAAATGTAATTTTCCAGTTCTGGTTGTTTGCTCATGTACATCATTTGAATGATAATTTTAAAATTATATTGATTTGAGATATCGTACTTGATGAATCTAAAAAACGAAAGCAATGAAAAAAATGCTTCTACCAATGAGCATCAATTTAACTTTTAAGGATCGGAGCTTCTATAAATAGATATATATTTTTTTTAAAATTGATAAAAAAAAAACTTTTTTGATTTCTTTTGACAGATAAATATAACAGCATACGTAAGCGTAAAAAGGCTAAATTTTCAATCAGTCTTTTGCGTATACGCAGTATGGATTGAGTATATATTATATGGCTTTGTTTTAAATAAAGATAGAAAGAGTATATTTTCACGCTTAGGCCGTGGTCACATATACATGTCCGCTTTATTCTATCCGGTTGAATACATTGAATCCGTTTACAGATCTGAATTTACAAAATAAATTTAACCATACTTCCATTTTCAATTCTCATTTATTCATTAACATTCTCATAATTAATTAATAAAGTGAACACTATATAGAAAGATTTAATTAACGTATTGCGTGCTATAGACGATACATATCTCTTCTACACCACAGGCATTCGCTAAAGTTACCACTAAACTGTCAAATAACCAATTACATTCCATATCTGACATCTCTTGTCTATTCACCATCGACAAACTTTTGGAATGAAACCTTTGGACAAATATTATTTTAGAATTTGGAAATATATTTTAAGCGGCTTACTCTCTTTGAGTCTATACCATTTTGATAAAAAAACTAAAGAATAACGGAACTCAAAAGTGATATACGCTAAAATATCATTCGTTAGCTAAATGACAATAAAATTTAAAAATGAAATGAATGGAGTTTTACGTCCTACTTTTCTGCACCTATTTGGACTATATGAGGACGGGGACAATAAAATTTATATTAACAATATAGGCAATTTACCTTTAAAGTTCTTAAAATGTAAAGACAAATTGAGAAATATTTTTTACAAATAAAAAAAGAAGCGACAATTAAATTACAAATTATGGACTTGATGGACCAAAGCTACGATATCAAAGACTGGTGCTTTGCCTGAAAATACAGATACAATAGTCGAGAAAAAACACAAACGTTTTCAATATAGGAAAAAAAAAGATACACAGGCCTAGTATATAATATAGATATAGCTGATATACAAAGTGTTTTACGAATGCCTGTGATATAATAGTCTATATTTCTGTAATGACTCTTATCCTATCCGGCATCACATTCCTTCATTCCCTCTGTATATCTATATTGAAAATAACTGGAAGATAAGTATTAATGATGGATTTTTTTCCGAAACGCATGTTATAGCATGATATATATTAATAACATTATTAGCTTATTACAGTGGGAATATTTGATAATTTTTTTACTGAATGTTGTAGTGAAAAATGTTTAAAAATTGAACTAATTTTGAAAAAGTTTAATAAAAATCCGTACAAGCAAAACAATTTAGTTAATTTAGTTAAAAACCACATCAAATATCAGGGCAAAATCGAAAGCTACTCAAATGAGAAGTACCACCAGGTGTTTCGAAAAGAGTAAGCATGGTCTGCTTCGCGCTCGACACCCGCTACTACATCAACGGAAAAGGGATTATTCGCTCTATTGACATTACTATATTGGCCATTGAGACTCAGGACTTGGTCAGAATTGATATTTTTATTTATGAAGCGTTCGAACAGTTCCTCTTTAAAGCTACATTAAATTCCCATGTTTCCAATTCATTTTGCACAGAATAATATATTATGTACAAGATCAACTACAAAATGTCATCATCTATCATAATGAATTATTACACTAATTCAATAATGCAATTTATCTTGTACAATGAAATGAAATGAAATGAATGAAACAAGAATGAAATGAATGAAACATGAATGAAATGAAATGGAGTATTACGTCCTACTTTTCTGCTCCTAATAGGACACGCGCAATACAAAGTGCAATTAGACATCAGAATAAAAGGGTATAAGTAAAATATAATGAACTTATGACTATTAATATAACATATAAAGTGATGTAACAGAAAAAAGTATGAATGGTTCGCCACCTATTTATGTGTACGAACCCATAAACTTCGTTGTTTCTCCTGAATCAATAATCCAGTTATGTTCTGTTAACTGCACTAGATACCGTACATCGACGACTATACGTACGTTTACACGAAAATGTATGTTCGCAATATTCCAGCCATTTGACATTGGAATTCGTTATCACCAAAAACGTTCCATAGTGAAAATGTTCAAGTAGTTTAGTTTATCAAAATTTCCCTGTTTGAATGCTACTTTCCTATAGTACTTGCAGAAATACAAAGTACATGTACGACGTTTTCAACCTCTTAGAACTCAAGACACTAAAAACTTACCTTTCGGAGCTTCGATACCTCATCCTAGTTTTCACACGGTAGCCTACATCTTTCCTATCGGACGCTTGAGACACATTCTACTGCTTTCTTCTCTTCGATTCTACCTTTATCATTTGTAATGTGTTCAGTCAGATGGAAAGATGAATTCTTTCTATGCATTATTGAATAAGCCGATCGCAGGTTCAGACGTGTCGATCAACTGAGTGGTGCTTTGAAAAACACAATCAATGATTACTGGATGACATGTTTTCTTTGTTATCAAAAACTTCCAGTACTCAAATATTCAGAGGATGGCAAACTTACCTTGAAATCTCAAGAGAGAAGTGATGAAAGGTGTTTTAGATCGATGCTGTTCGTTTCACGACGGAAAGATTAATGTAGCTTGTGGAATCCATTCCTAGTTATGGTGATGCAGGTAGATGAACGAGGCTTTATGTATAGTCATTTGGTACTTCATTTGCATATCAATTAACATAAACCAATTTGTGTTTTAATTGTTTCCCCCATTATGTGAATGTATTAATACATGGTCAAATAGGCCGTTTAGTACATGTACGTATATCTGTGTATATCGAGACACCTGACACCAGATGATTTTGGGAAGACAACAGCTTTTTGAATGCAAAAGAATATGTATACAACAGATGTAATGTTTATGGTTTTCGGGTGGGTATAAAGCTACATAATTGCCTTTAAAAGTTTCGATACTTTTGAGATTTTTATGATGCCTTATTCGAGTGTTTTTCACTGATCTTCGTTAAAGGGCCTTTCAAATTTATCTATTGTGGTAGTTTAAAGGAATGCAACCTCTGAGAATGTAGAAAAAATATAAATTTTCAAACTTGGTGAATTGGAGTATGTATTCATCAGGGGACTTTCCTGGTGGCATACAATATATACAACAGACTACCCAAATAATCTGATAAATCTAGAAAACTATGTTTATATACAATAATTGAAAAACGCTTAATCAAAAGTGTCGCTTTAAGGTATAAAATACTTAAAATGATACCAGTACATCGTAGCTATACTATATTAGGGAAGTTGCAGTACTTATATAATTTATTTTTCTGTAACAAAGGCCTGAATTAAAACCTGCAAAAGATATTATAGTCTTACTTAATTAAGATAAATTTGAAAAACATCGTATTTCTGAAGCTTTTATTAAAATTACATTTATGAAGGACGAATGGAATCAAATATTAACAGATTTGCAATAAGGGAGGCAACTGATAAAGAATTTCAAATTTTAAATAGGTCACGGTATTTCAAGGGGAACGATTTAACGAAATACTCCGCATCGCACAAATGCCTTGAAATAGTGCCTAATAAACACAGACCAAATAACACACACAAAATATGACTAACTTACAGTAATGTGGTGAATAGATGAACAATTAATTATTAATGATATGATAGAAATAATGAAAATGATAATGATGTTATCCATCACTGATTTACTATTTATTACTGCATTATTTATTATAATTCAATGAACATATCTCCTACTTCCAGGTTTGAAAGCACAGTTATTTCTATCTGAAGCGCATTTTGAAAATTATTTATGTGAATTCATATATGAATTGCAAAAAGATTAGGATTTCTAATGACCGTAATGTCATACAAAATCGTATACCATAGCAAATATTTTATCATAAATTTTTGGGAAAATTTTGATATATTATGAGTGAACATACATCATCATACGACATTCGGGCAATTCTGGTGTATAAAGTTCATGCACTCCAACTCATATGAGGCTTTTCTGGGGTTTGGGCTCACGGCGCCCCCTTAGGAAATTCTGTATTTTAGACTAGAACGTGATTCATGCTTATATTTTGGGAAGTTATATAGGCTATATGGGGCAAGGACACAACGAATTTTGCTCGAATACGTAATTTGGAGATATTTTATATTAGCTGGTCAATTGATTACACTAGACCCATCGCCCTTAAAACTAAGATACTGTATACACGTATGTCCGTGTTCGGTGGCCATGTTTATTACCATTCTAAGATGTAGTTAAACTTTGTATGGCTGTATTCCTTTTAGTAAGCAGACAGGCAATATAATATGACTATCACAAACATACATAGTTTCGACAGACGGTGACTGTAGAATTTCTATACTCTGAAAGTAGACCTATAAAATTTCACACCTTTAAATAAATTATGATATTGATTGGCCTCCATTGTTTTATACGTCTTCGCCATCTTGATCTCAACGCATTGGTTCCCAAGAAACGCGCATTCACCCAACCATATCTTCTCATTAAGGCGAACTGTCTCCAGTTAAGTAGTCAAACGTTAACAGAAACAAAAGATAAAAGATTACAAGCTATGCATAATTCAAAATGGCCTCTATTGATATAAGATCTAATGTAGACTTTAATAAGATAATGGGCTTGACTAACCAATGAAAATGAAACTTATTTTTTTTCGGTTTCTTGTGAACAAATGAAGTATCTAGTAACAATCCCAAGAGATTATTTTGTCACTAGAGTTACTGGACCGGACTAAATATTTCTCTTTCTTATATGATTTTTTTTGAACTATTTAAAACGATTGTAAAGAAGTTTTTTCCAATTATAAAGAAAACTATATCGGGATACTGATAGCATCAACTTGCACCATTTCAATTTTCTATCAGACGTCTGTGGTTCCAACATTTCCACTTAAAACTAAGTGTTTGAAGACGTCAAAATATTATGCTTGTATCACAGTAGTCCGAAACTTGCTGACTCTATTCCCAGTCTTTGATAGATATTTGGACAGATATGGCTGGGGGAGAGTCAGAAAAACTAAGCCACAAAAACTTGGGATTTTCCGCACCTCCTCGGGTTTTAAACGTATTTATTTACCTCAAATCCACAAAACTTAGATATATTTGGAAAGATGGATGATTTTGTAGCATACCATCATTATCCCCCTACACCATACAGGCAGGGAGGCGACTCTTAACTACGGAACAATGGTCCATGGTCGACAACATAATACCAAAACCAACACTATAGTTTGCTTAAATTAAAACTTAAAGAAACATATTGATAAAGATGCAAGGGCTACGATATAATACGTATCACGAAATATGAGCTATTATACCTTACATAGCGTGATATATAATTACGTATCACTTTATTTTCAAAGTTTTAATGATTATTTTTTTGCCTTTTTTACGGAATTTGACTACAAGTAATTTAATGTTGATAGTGCTGCTGCCACGTTTCGATCACGAATGCCAATTTTGAATGTATGTGTAGATGCATGTTTGGTATACGATGCCCGAATCGCCATATATATCGATTCGCCGATAAAAGAAGCTTGATATACGGAGTTTTCAGACAACAATTAATGCTGAGTTCGATACCTCTGAATGATTACTATTGTCAAAGGGTCAGCGTTTTGAATTTGCTTGGATATTGGGTTTATCACGAAATTGGAGAAAAATTCTCGACAACTATTTTCACAACTTTTTTGATTTTCATCATAAACCCATGGCAGGCGAGGTAAGATACGCCCACTTCAGCAAATTTGAATATAAAAAGTTGATTGCACCATCATCGCACTTATCTGAGCTGATATTTCAGATGAATCGAATCGAATCGAATGAAAGCTCTATAGCCTAGCCTCTATCGCATACATAAGGTAATTTAAACATTTTTTTCACAAAGTCAAGAGCAATAACTCTTAAACCGACGACTGGAATGGCGCCATTTTCGAACTAATCCGAGAAATTACCAAGATGAATACACATACCAAGTCTTTTTCAAATCGAATAGAAACTCTAGTCTCTATCGCGTACACAAGAAATTGTGACGGACGGACGGACGGACATGGGTGACGACAATATACGACATTTCATGTGGGCGTATAAAAATGACCAATGTTTTAATGTGGTTAAACGAAGGTTTTTTCAGACCATTTGACGTCTATTATATTTCTGATAATAAATGAGGCAAATGAAATTCGACAATTTGGTAGACACCATTTTCGACATGTATCGAACGTAGCATTATCAGTTCAATAAAGCTCACCCCCTAAAAATAGAACAGTTTTCAAATGCACGTGCGTTGGACAACTCAAGTATATAAATAAAGATATTGACAATATTTCATTTCAATCTCGTCAAAGACTGTCGCCATGTTGAAGGTAGCGATTGTGTGTTGTTTTTTGACGACTCTTTTTACATTATCAGAAAGCAGATATACAGAGAGAGGTAGTTTCTTACTTTAATATTTCATAACAACTTGCATTATATTTCCAAGGAATAATCCAAGTTTATTACCCCAAAAAGTATGTGAAATGATGTCCCGATCACTACAATGTGGTCTGAATTGAATGAAGTAACTTTCAAATTTGATTAATTGCAATATAATGGCGATTTACTTAGGGAAGTTCATAACCTGCTTATTTTTACTGCCGATACAGTACTGTCCACCACTATTCCTGAAGTCTGAAGATATCAGTATCTTTCGTAGCGCTCGATGTTTCCGAATTTTCCATTTCTACTTTCAATGGAAAGCAAACGAACCGGATTGGTTCCATTCAAATTTAAGTCTTTTTTCCGTCTCCGCCATTTTTCTGCACCTATTGTTTGTGCAAGTTGAAAAGTTTTTGAATTTTTGCCATGATTTTTTTGAGAACTGTAATAGAAGCTTCAAATTAGTATTGTTAGTCTTAGAATGTTTTTGCTTTGATGAAAATAAAATAGGGACACAATTTATGTCTTCAACATTTGTTTTTAAAGAGGACAATTTTCAGTCAAAACTACTCTCTGGCCACAGTAAGGTCTGAATTGAATTTTTTCTCTCATGTCACAAATATTCAAAATATGATTATCAATTGCATGCCATGTGTCTTAGAATGCCTTTTGGTCCATTTTCAATTCATTAAAAAATAAAGGGCAAAACGCGATTCTGAGCTCATTGTGGCCAGAGAGTAATGACCTTTTTGGGTTGAAATTTCTAGGAGATAAACGTATTTCCTTTCAATGCTAACTTACAAAAATCAATCCATTCATTAAACTATACCTCATTTTTCAGAAAATTATGATAAATTACTTGAAAGAGCGTTAGATGACTACTCTGCGCGTAGTAAGTACATTTACATTTATTTCTAGACGAGACCACAGTTGGTTTATAAAAAATAGAACCAAAATGCAAATGATTATTTCAAGACAGAAATAACTATATAACTATACAACAGCATCCAATAATTCTGGAAAATTAAGTAATTTACTAGGAAGGATTCTGTTTGACACAAGGCAAGTCCCTTGTCGACCAAATTAAGAGTTTAATTTTACGTTCATTTTAAAGGGAAATGTTCACGTTCAGTGACATAGCCTTCAGATTTACTGCTCAAAAATCGCATAATTCCTACAATAATACCTATACCATTTTCTGTATATGTGTTTTCTATATAAGGCATAGTCCTACTAAACAAGTCATATTTTTGACTTTCCAACGCTATTGACTATGGATACATAGGGATTTGAAGGCTTAAATTCAAGGGAGAGTTTAGAATATTATTACGGATTAGATAAGCTAATAAAATTTCAGGTTCTGAGACTAATTTCTTTTGATCGAACGGTTAGTGAACATATCCTTTTTAAGAGTTATAGCATTCCTTCTTTTAAACAATTAACCCTCCAAAATGTCTGTTTCCAGGTCTTCAAGATGAAAATAAACGTTTTGACCCGGAGGAGTATTTGAAAGCTCGAGAAGAAAATGAAAATGGGATGTTTAATTTCGATGCAGCTTATGAACGATCATTCGATGAAGACTTACACACTCTTGGAGGTAACCATACAACAACAAAATTAAAGGGATTTGTATGTGTATCGGGGACACGGATAGCATCAATTTGCGCCATTCCAATTTCCATTCCATTTCCATTTCCATTTCCACTACAGCGATCTACCGGAAGGTACTACTGTATTGATATCTATGCAGTTCACTGTTAGTGACGTTATAAAACTCGTTAGTTTTAGTGGAATTGCAAGAACCACAGACGTCGGAATGGAAATTGGAATGGCGCAAATTGATGCTATCAGTGTCCCCGATACACATACTATAAGTTATTGGAAAAAGGGATTATGTTGTATGGCAAGTCCTCTTGTCGGTCAAATTTGAGAGTTTAATTTTATATTCATTAAAGAGCTATAGTATTCCTCCTTAGACAATTATTAACCCCCTAAAATGACTGTTTGCAGATCTTCAAGATGAATATAAAAGTTTCGACCCAGAGGAGTATTTGAAGGCTCGAGAAGAAAATGAAAATTGGATGTTTAATTTAGATGGAGCTTATGAGCGATCGTACGATGAAGACTTAGACTCGCTTGAAGGTAATCATATTATCTGTACCTTTGCCATTGTACCACCCCCACCCCCCAAATTACCCTCTTTCTAAAATGAATGTATAAATTAAACCGATAGTGGGTAAATGATTTTGGTTGAGTTTGCAATGTGCATTGAAAATTGATGCTCTTTCAAATATTTTATTTGTAGGTGAAGGAGATAGAGAATTGAAAGATTTTTTTGAAGAATTGGCCAAGGCAGAGTTAGAAAATGGTATAGCTATTTTTAATAATTTTCTATTGTCTGCAAGTTTAAGTTTTTGAATTTGTGCCTTTTGCCATTATTTTCATGAAATTGTCATATCAGCCTGACCATGGTGGTTTTAGACTTAGTGTCTATCTGTTGACAAAAAGTATAATTACATTAGATAGAAACGCATTTCTCTCCTATAACTTCTCTATAATTTCAACCCAAAAAAGGTCACTAAATTTGGCTGAACAAAATTTAAAATGTGTTCATATTTCGTTTCCATCAAAACAAAGCATCAAAAAAGTTTGAAATTTCACCGAACAGAAAATGTTACACCTGACAATGTGAACACACAAATTAAACATTCTTGGCAATAGTACTGGAAGTAATAAAACAATAATTTGCTAATCCTTTTCTTCCAGATGTTCAAAAACGAATTCCATCAGCTAAAAACGGTGGCAATGATAAGCACCATCATAACAAAAATGATCCCAAGAATCACAAGAATGATCACAAAAGTGAACCCGATCATAATCACCATGATCACCATCATGATCACAAGAACGATTTCGATTATGATCACAATAACGATTTCGATTATGACCACGATGATCACCATCTCCATCATCCAGCCCAGTCGTATTCACTTGAAGAACAGAGTCACTGTTTCGATTTTGCTTTCCTTTTTGGACGCCATCTCGTAAAATTTCCGGATCCATCTGATTTCGGTAATGTGGTTTTTTTTTTAGCAATTTATAAATTGCTGTAGAATTTTAGTTCTTTAGGTTTGAAGGCTTTATAGACATGTTTGTAGGGGACACTGAATCATTTATCACCATTCCAATTTTCATCAGACATTCGTGTTTGCAGAAATTTCACTTAAACTAAACGTCTGATAAAGTCACAGCGAAATCTGATTGTATGACGAGTGTAACGTCATAAGACACTAAGTTTAAATGAAATTGCTGGAACCATAGACGACTGTTTGAAAATTTGAGTTTAACAAAATTATGGTAAACCATAAAAATTTAAAAAACCTCTTTTTTGAATGTGTTTAAGCAAGAATTAGTGTGCATTTTATTTTAGAAATTATGTAACTAATATGTACGTTAACAGATTGAAGTGGAACTATCTAAATATTTCTCTTTTTTATAGTTCGAAATACAGCTGTGTTTGACCTTGGATTTTCGGATATTGCCGAGCAAGCTATCACAAGTTTACGATTAGTTCATCAACCTCGATTCATTGCCAAGGAAATGGTGCACAGATTGGTTGTTCGTATATTAAATGATCTAGATGGATGTCCTTCGACTAAAGTACACCAAGGACTTGTCTGTAAGTGAAATGTTTTATTGCTATCTAATGAAAAAATTCGTCAGATATTAGGACCTTGGTTAAATGACGGGTAGATATCTGACAAAAATCACGACAGTCGTCATCGGATTCTTGAGCTCGCTTTGATTCATCTTGGTACTAATAATGTAAAGGTTAAACGGATGTCTGAACGAAATTTACCTAGAATAATAGCTTACTTAAATTGATTGCAAAAAAACCTTATTCCAGAAAATTATCAAGAAATTGCAATTCCTGGAATACATGGAACCGTTATGTTAAACTGTTTATTTGTATTTTTCAGACGGATTGTCTAAAGCTATGAGCCAGTTTACAACTAATCATAGAGATCACATTTGTCAATTCAGCGCTGATATTGATGCAGTTTCTTCATACATTGGTCCCAAACGTGTTTTTGACGAATTTAAACAAAACATTTTCTTTAAGTTGATGGACATGATCGCTGATGCTGGATATGAAGGTGAGCCTAGATCTTGTACTAAATGGTCTCTCATATGTTACCATTCACTTTATCTTAAAGTAATACTACGTCTTAGAATGAACAAAAAATCTAAATTTTCAAACTTGGTCAATAGGAGTTTATATTCACCAGGGGACTTACCTAGTGGCATAACTATACAACAGATTACCCAAATAATCTGATAAATCCAGAAAACAATGTTTATATACAATAATTGAAAATCCCTTAATCAAATTTAAGGCGTTTATCAATTATAACATGTTATTATATGGAAATTTACATAGTTTCATGGGTTCTTTGCATTCTGTTTGTATACTTTGGACATCGTTGATGACTATATACTCTGATTGACCAAGTTTGAGAACTTATTTTTTTTGTTCGTTCTAAGAGGTTGTATCGCTTTAACTATTGTTCAATAGAAATACTTAAAACGAATGGACAATCTTCAGAAGTACTAAAATGATTCGAAAATCGCAAAATCCTTTAAATATACAAAGAATTTCAAGTATTTCGTTCGTTGATAGTTTGTCCTCTGTCTGATAATTTCGATATCCGAAAAGATTCCTCTTGTTGATACGGTCTGAAAAAAATGGTACGAATTGATAGTACAAATTTTATTAGGATAGGACTTTCATTTCATGCTGATTCTTATTACGTTTCATTTCTGAAGATCTAAGAATTGTCAGGCAGACTCAACTTGAGTGTAGATCCAAACTAATTTCCGATATTCTATGGCTATTTTTTTTCGTAGACTTGTTTGAGGATTTAACAGAATTGGAAGATGCTCTTGAAGAGAAGCTTAGCACTTCTTTAAGGGAATCGAAGCAGCTCGAAATTGGCGACCTCGAACCATTGTTCTCACTGCATTTAAAGCCCACTATAGGATGTCAAGATGAAATAAGCGTTCAAGATCTCCTGAAGACCGTTTATTCCAACTTACAGAGTGTGTAAGTACACCAGATAAATTTCGACGAATGCAAATTAACATGCTTTCAGGATTTTTATTGTGACATCGTGTTTAGCAAAAAAAAAAAAATCATAGCTAATATTGTGATGTCAATACCATCTGTTTTCACCTAAGTAGGAGAATTAACAATTTGCAACTTTATACTAATGAAATAGTTTTGTTTTTACCCAGGAATGCTTAAAGGGATATGTTCACTAGCTGTTCACCAAAAAACTTTTAGTCTCAGAAACTGCAATTGTTTAGCTTATCTAATCCGTAATAATGTTACAAACTCTCCCTCAAAATTTAAGCCTTCAAATCCCCGTGTATCCATAAATATCAGCGTTTGAAAGTAAACTACGACTCTCCTTTGATATATGATATTTATATCGCGCTATAACACCACAAGTCAATATGCTCGAAGCTCGAAGACTATGACTTATATAGAAAACATATAAACAGAAAATGAAAGACAACTGTTAAGGTACGGGTATAATTGGAGGGAATGTTGTTTTTTAGGCAGTTCCAGTAAATCTGAAGGCTATTTACATAAATTTAAGGCCCAAATCGATACCCGAAAATGCTGAACATTACCCTTTAAGTTATCTGACTTGGGTACTTTTATTTTCACCAACTTTGCATATTTTAGCGTTAATGGTATTCCTCTTGAAGAAATTCTAGAAGAACTACAAGAACCAATGGAGCCATATTTTGATAATTCTACAATTTATCATGTAGCCGGCCTTATCCAGAATCTCGGAACCCCATTAATTACTGAAGTCCTGAATGTATTCAATGCTTTCGTAAATAAAGACGTGGAATACCTGATCAACAACCAAATAATAGGTAAGAATACTAAAAATCTATACAAGCAAAACAATTCCATACCAGCAAAACAATTCCATACAAGCAAAACATTCCGTACAAGAAAAACAATTCCGTACAAGAAAAACAATTACGTTTAAGTCAAAAATATGTTCCAGAGCATGACCAAAATCTGGCGCAATAATTGTATAGTACATGTATTGGACTTCGCATACGAGAAATACCATCGGGTGTTTCGGCAGAGAAATTATGGTCTGTTTGTCGCACGGCTCTCGCCACTACTATATAGGTTAAAATCACGAGGTGTAACCAGATCAATTTATGCCTGACAAGACAGATCTGACAAAATGCCAAAATGCAAAAAACTCAGAAGCAGACTTGTATTCGACAAAGAGTTCTCCGTAAGGTAAATAACAGTATATCTGTCTACAGGGAATTGCATGATTGTTCTCTACTGGTTCCGTCTGTTCTAAATTTTGGTTTCTATCGAACCATGCGGAACCAGATAATATTCATAATTTAATATCTATTTCCTTGACTCTTAAGTCAATATTTGGAACAAGTATAGTGCCCATTCGGAACACTGTTTTAAGGGTTTTTTTTATTAAACTTATTAAAATTCACGAATAAGCGACTTGCTCACCAAAACATAGCTGAACAAAAAGGACCGTTTAAAGTTTGGTCTTTTCAATAGTGACATTGCTGTGCCTCCATTAAAGGACTTGAAGCCCACAAAATATATACTAAATTTTCACGACCTTTGGCTGATTAGGTTGATTTCAAGAAGGCTTGTTTTTTTTTCGAGGTAAAGGAAATAGGAATAATCTGAAAAAAGAACATAAGATTAATGTGCTGTAGGAGGTGATGTCTACGTTCACCTACAGTATATAATTATAATACAAACAAATTGGTTTTATTTCAGACCAAGAACAGGGAGAACAATTTGAGAAAATTGCTGAATTTATTGGTTAGTATTATCATATTTTTGATATGCATACTTAAAGGAAATCTGAACTGAAATTACACATAATCGATTTTAAAGCTGAAATATATATGGACCATCTTGTCAACTCGCATGCCGATTTTCAATGATTTAATGCAGGCCTTCACAATTTTTGTAAAGGGCCAAATGCATTTCATGAACAAAATATAAGGGCCAAATAGAGCTTAGCTAGAATAGTGAGCAAATCGTTTTAGCGGAAGGGGTCACTCTAAAGTGGCCATTCTCAAGGCGTCGCGGGCTGGATTTGGCCCTTGGGCCGCTATTTGAGAAGGCCTAATTTAATGAATCATTAAAAAATTTAGAATCTCCCTTTCAATGATAATGATTTCATATTTCAGGAGACGTAGACTTGAGTGCCAATGTTAACGTAGATGCCAATGTCAATACACGTTTTATATTAAAGAGTAAGTACGCCAATGTCAATACACGTTTTATGTTAAAGAGTAAGTACGCCAATGTCAATACACGTTTTATGTTAAAGAGTAAGTACATCAATGTCAATACACGTTTTATGTTAAAGAGTAAGTACATCAATGTCAATACACGTTTTATGTTAAAGAGTAAGTACATCAATGTCAATACACGTTTTATGTTAAAGAGTAAGTACGCCAATGTCAATACACGTTTTATATTAAAGAGTAAGTACGGTATTTCATTTAGACTTTTTTGAAGTAGAATGTAAAAACTTCCTACGTTTCTGTACCTGATTTTGGGACGGGATAATACAGTATGCAATGAGAGTAATTTTAACAAGACTATGGTGTTAGTCTTTGATTTAAGCATTACTATCGAGCGGATGTCTGGGATGAAAAATCTCTATTCGTGGCGTGACTGAAACCTTATTTGCGATAATTCAGAATTGACTTTGGAAGATTTTTAAGTACTTTGTGCATCCGGATATTGGCTAATGCCTTTTCTATATCAAGGTTTTTGACTTTATTGTATCTGAATGTTTCTGCCTAAACATTTTGTTCTAAAAAAAAAAATAAAAAACAATTGTCTGCTTTTGCTTCTTCTTTCAGAGAGAAGTGTTGGATCAAATTTGTTGAAGCGATTGATCAAACTGTTGAAAAGAAATGGTACCGATTCAATGAATTCCGAAACGTCTAATAATTCCAGTGACGCTGGAACTACTGTAAATCCTGTACATTCAGATCATACAAATGGAATTTCAACAGAGAGCTTGTCGGCCGCTCCCACCTCTCCTACTGCTCCCACCTCTCCTACTGCTCCTACCCCTCCTACTCCTCCTATCCCTACATGTAGAGCTCTCATTGGTGAAAAGAATGAATTTCCCATGCCCAGTCCTTGCTTTAACTTTGGTAGAGCAGTGTCTGAAATACTTGGTGGATTTCCAGAAATGGAAGGAGAGCAGCCAGGTAATTTCATTGCAAAATTATTTTTCGATAATTGGTTTTGAATTAACATTTTAAGCGTTTATCAATGAAACACTCCTAGATTTAACGATATCTAGAATTTTTTTTATGCTTTCGCTTATTTTTGTCGCCTACACAAGATTTGTAAAGAATTTTCCAAAAAATAACATGTATGTATCATGGACATTGATGATATCAGTTCTCAACTGTAAATTTTCGATCGGACGTCTGTGCTGAAAACGAATGTTGCGTCATCAACTTCAAAAAGTGAAATTGAAACCACACATATCTGAAATGATAAAACCTCTTTCAACTGTATTTCCAAATATAAGAAGCCAATAAATCGACTAACGTGATAGACACTAGTATGGGTTTCTTTCATAGTTCAAACTTTGAATATCCAAAATACTTTGGTATTGCATAGTTCTAAATGTATGAATACATCTTTTAATTTTTCAGCAACGGATATTACAATTGAGCCAGAAGACTTGCAAGGTGCAATAGAAAAATCACTAACGGCATACAGAATTTTCAACGATGCAGATTTAGCTACTAATGAATTGATCTTTTCTGTTAGTGAAATGATATTGGAACAGCGAAAAAGATGCCCTGCAACGATGTTACATAGAGCTTTGTTCTGTAAGTATTAGCAATGTAGTTTTCATTAAGGATTAATAACAGTTGTTGCTAAGCTAAGTGAAGAAATCCTTTTTTTTCTGATTTTCCAGATATCATTGCCAGATCGTTGAATAATTATGAAGGCGAGAAACTCGAATCCATACAAGAACTAGCTGAACAAGTTGGAAATTCTGAATTGGAACCAGTGATAGAGGAATCTAATAGATTTGCTATTGGTGCCATCTTGGCGGAGATTAGAGAGCATTCTTATTTCAGTAAGTGTATCAATTCCACCTAGCCCAAACTGATGTGCCACCCCACGGACTCAGTTGTTTACCCACTCTGAAGCTAGCACCCGTCTCCATTAGCCCAATAAGTACAGAAAAATGGGACATAAAACTCCCCTTCGGAAGCTATTTTGCGATATCAAACGGAATTTAACTTTGACTTGTTATCTACCAACCTTAGTTAGCTACCGTACTATAGAAAGTATGGGTCATCCGACTGCTTTGTTCGTTTAGCCAGAAAAAATATAGTATACATGTATAGATCTAACAGTTCAGAAGTTGAAAGCATTCTAAAGAGCTCGTAAAAACAAACTACCCCCTCCCCCATGCAAATCACAAATGTTAACTAACAGTATGATCTTCTTTCCTAGATGTTTCCCATCAAATGAGAGGTTTATTTTTTGATGTCGGCAATGCTTTATCGGAACCGAATGTATCTTCCAAAAAGTTGGAGAAAATAATGGAAATAGACAGCCCTGGAAGATGGACGTTACAATGCAATAATCACGTACACGTGCGAGATCTATTGGAGAACATTAAGGGATCGATTGAACACATGTAAGCTGTATCTTTGTTTTTATGTTGATCAAAATGATGGTGTGGTGTTTATGAACATTGGCATCTTTACTGTTGGCATTTAGGTATCACATAACCAATATAATCGAGTAACCACTGAAAATCCGATTTTCTTCAGGTTGGCATAAGAAATCCTTCACTTTTATATGTATCTTCCTTAGCATCGGAAAATCAGCTTACTTTTGCTCCAACAATAAGATATGCTCGTTATGAAGTTTTAAGATTCAGGCAGACTTTCCTGATAGAAGGGCGCACACACGTGGATGAAGGACATACAAGAAGCTTACTTTTGCTCCAACAATAAGATATTCTTGTTATCAAGTTTTAAAATTCAGGCAGATTATTTTTCCTGATAGGGCACAGACACACTTGGATGAAGGACATGAAAGAATTAATTTCTCTATCAAAGTATAATATCATATGGGAGCAACGGATAGATGAGAATCTCGTCTTCCGACGCTGAAGTAACGCGTTTTATATGATTGCTCTAAGAATGTATTTGTTTTTTTAGCATCCATGATGGTCATATATTTATCCCGCATCTGATAAATGGTATAGAATTGCCGTTCCACACAAGGAAACAAGTAATGAAAATTGTGTCCAGCTCCTTATTTGGTTTTGTGAAACGAGTTGATGAGATCTTTATGGCAGTTTTGAAGAAAGACAAAAATTTCCTTGTAAATGAAGACATTTTGAGTAAGTATTTCGGAGTTGTCGCCAATACGTTGCCGTATCAGCATCCACTGGAAACCGTAAACCAAAATCTCTATGTTGCAGATCGCAGATTGGAGATCGTATCCCAACTAATTGCGGCATAACCAGTACGAAATGCACTTAAGTATGCCATAGAAGTTGTTTTGACTCTGAAATAGTTTTTGAGAGCCATGTGTATCTGTACCTGTACTTTTGTTTTGTTTACAGCTGATGACCAGGAAGTTGCTTTAAATGAAATTATATTTGAAATTGGAGGTGAATTATTGCCAGATTTTGGTAAGTACAATTGTGTACGTAAGACGCGTTTTAAGAGACTGATATACAGTATCAATGTATGTGTGTTATGTACTATTTTTGCATCGGTCAGTACAAAGCATTCATGAAGGTTTTTATTGTTGCCGGAAGTATTTCTTCTATATGATTCCAGCAATAAAAACTACTACTGTTCAGATCGTATTCTTCCGGGTTACATAAGACATGTATTTCTTTGTTTTGTTTAGCAAACGTATAGAATTATATGTAGCATCTGAAAACCTGCTCAACATGCATGTCCTGAAAAAGGGTTTTTAGCCAAGTGATCTTTCGTCTCGGTTTCAATGATTAACGCCCTCATTTCGTAAGTGAAGTTGTCACAATTCAACAAGGTTATATTGACCATTCGTCTCCTACAACTCGCTTCCTCAGTTATATTTCTACACTCTTGGTGATTTGTACGTTGTCCTTTGTAGTGTCTCCTGTTACAGAAAATGAGATGATGGCCTTAAAAGTGTAAGTACTATTAAAGGGATTGTAAAGAGGTTTTCTAAACTTTGTATGTGTATCAGGGACACTGATAGCATCAATTTGCGCCATTCCAATTCCCATTCCGACGTCTGTGGTTCTTGCAATTCCACCAAAACTAACGCGTTTTATGACGTCATAAAACGCGTTAGTTTTAGTGGAATTGCTAGAACCACAGATGTCGGAATGGAAATTGGAATGGCGCAAATTGATGCTATCGGTGTCCTCGATACGCAGACAATGTTTAGAAAACCTCTTTACAATCCCTTTAAGGCTTTAGTACACCAAATCCCACACTATAATGGTACGACAAAAAAGGATCCATATTATAGATTCTACATACTAGATACGGTACTGCACACCGTTCGACACAAGACAAAAATATATATTTTATGTCCATATATTGTCCGACTGCAACGTTTATTGACGTGTTGATCATATGGAGGATTGTCAAGGGAGTTAAAAGCACCAGCCATGTAAGAACTTGATAATAAAAATTTAAAACGTTGCCCCGTCCGCCCCCTGTAGAAACATCAATAGTGTCGTTTCTGTCAAGGGTGTATTTTGTTATGTCGACATACTGTCTTGGCTCGGGTCTTAATGGCCTTATTAAAGTCCTTAGTATTTTCAATTTTACTTGCTGACTACAGTAATAATAATGTTACCTAGTTATAGATGTTATGTTTTAAAGGGACAGTCTAATTTTTTTTTTAGGTCAGGTTTTTAAGTGTGTTATGTTTTTTGTACGCTGATAGCAAACTACTGAACGGATTTCAGTAAAATAAACGCCATATTGTAGAGAAATGTCCCTCTTGTGTATTTAAAAGGTTTCAGCTAGAAATATTGAGCCATTTAAAGGGCAAACACCAAAACTAGGTCAAATTGCTTAATTAACAATAAGTATACTCCCTGTTTGTAATTAACCCTTTAAAACCAAATTCAGTTTGATCAAGAAGATATAGAGATGCAATAAGCATACTTTAAAAATACTCTCAGGTAGCATTTGCGATATTTTTGATAATGGAAACTTTTTTTTCAAAAAAGCAGAATGGCCCTTTAAATCAATGCAATGTAGCTTCATTCATTTTGGATTTTTTTAAATTTTCCTTAACTCATGAATTTGTATTTTCAGACTTCAAGCTCTGCTGATAAATAATGCTCCAACTGAAGCCATTCAGAATAGAATCCTGTCTCTGGTCCTTGAGAGGTGTGAAGAACTTAAAAACGTGCACATACACTTGTCTGACGAAGAAGTGCTTGAATTCTTTGAGAATTGTAATACTTTAAATGCTAGATTTTCGGCTAACGCAAATACAAATGTCAATGTGAAAAGATATATGCGTAAATAAAAATTTGTCTTTGTTATATAATGTATTTATTTAAATCATCCCTGCATTCAACTATTTGCTTTCTATTTCTTATCCATTAACCCCTTTTGCCCAGTCATTATTCGCCTATTGATGTACGCCACGATACGGAACGACATCAAAGACTACATACAATGTTTTTTTTTTGAATTAAGGGAGTCGTCTGTCGATTCAAAGCATCTCGACCTGTCGGATCCAGACCAATTAAAATTAGAGCAAATTTCGTTTCGTTCAGTTTCTTAAAACCAAAATTTGAAAGCAAACTGAACAAAATTTTGAAAATTGCAGTAAAAGTGTTTTTCGGAGTATGTCATTAGTTGCCCGTTGATGGAAGTTGCACTAGGATTCTGTTTGGAGCAAATGCAGTTGAATTCTGGATTAATGTAATCAAAGGGAGATAATGTCATATTACTGGTTTGGTGGTGGTCTTGGGGATATTGCAGTGGTCTGTAGTTTGCATGTAAAACCACGATTCCAAAGGACGTGGTCTCTGTAACTAGCATACAGCCAGAGCAAAGTTTATTAGTATATCGCACACCGATCGCAATTAAACTGTTCGATACTTATTGTACATTCTATTCATTTCCTCACCAGTTAACTACAATTTATGTTTTACAAAGTAATTGCGAAGGTTTTCTGAACTATCGCAGGAAACTGATAGGAAAGATTGAATTTTCAATTGGACGTCTCTTCTATTTGTAAATTCGGGACGTAACTGTCACTACGTCCTATTATAAGTGTACGTCCTATATGGTTTAGCCTTTTTTTATAATCGGTGGACAAATTTGCGCAATAAGCTGTTTCGTTTTCAGAGAAATAAACTGCAACTTAAATTACTATTAGCGAGATAGAAAACAAAGATGGCGTCATTCGGGTGTCTGAGAAAACCATTCGGCTCGACCGTCGTCATTTTGTTCGAGACTATGTAATGACTCGATCATGATAGGCTGCCATCTTGCCTTGTAAATGGGCAATGGAAGATAACTCTTGTCTTATTCGAAACTTGATTTTGATTAGCTGTTTTACCGCGAAAGAAGACCACACTCTCTGAATAATGATTGTGATTGGCTGAACTATAATTTATTCAATATGGCGATCACTGTATATAGTATACGAGGTTATCTAATACGTTAGTCTAGTTCAGAAATTGATACGAGTGTAGAAAAACTAGTTCCGACTGCATTAAATATATGTGTAATATCAGGGGCGGATCCAGGATTTAGAGGAAGGGGGCTCTGAAATATAACATGCTCCAAATTCAACGGCACCGCGAGCGACGAAGCGGCAAATTTTTAGAGAGTTCTGACATCAGTCGGCCAAAGAGGGGGAGGGGATCCAACCCTGAATATGAATACAATTTATTATCGTTCCCATAGTATTAGGCCTACACCTGTATGTACAAAATTAAACCGATCAGCTCTTTTAAAAGACACGTCAAATCTATTTATACAATAGAACTAATATCATTGTTTTTCTACAAATCTTAATGGAGATTAATAGGCATTCTGTGTGATGTCTTAAAAGCTTTGTTTTTTGCTTAAAAGTTAAAACATGGATTTTTTAGAGTAAATTCCATGCATCAATGTCGGCTACGTGAACTACAATTATAAAAAACAATATTGTTCAGTTCAACAGTCTGAATTTATAAGAAAATTTGTTTTGTTCGGTTCGTTTACCAAAGGGGCCTTATTACATCCAGCATAGACATGATGTCGAACAGTAATGCAGAAAAATTACAAATTATTGATGCTGAAGAACATATTGTTAAATTTTTTATATTCAATTCAGGAAAATTCAACAGTTAAGACAGACTCAAATTATTTTACATGAACATGGGTATAGTTTTTGGTAATGTACATGAAGAAGGATATCATTTGAATTGTAATATACTGAAAGGCAGAAAGGTTGCTGTTTGGGAGAAAATATCTTATGATGAGATCGGTGAGAGCATTTCAGGATTGAAAATGTTTGATATTGTTGGTTGATATAGTGAAGGTACCATGAGCACAAATTCAAATATGTAATTTGCTCCGATATTGATTTTTTTACATGCTTTTTTGTTCGGGGCAGTTCTTGTACAATTTTTAATCGATGACTTTCACATTTGCAGGGTCTGACAAGGACATGTTGAAGTAAATCTGTGAGCATTTTGAAAGAGATCGGAATATCAGCAGCTGAGATACTTTGCGTCAAAGTTAGGGATGTAATCAGCACTGTCACTAGAAGTTATAAACAACATGAGAGTATAAAAGCGTAAATTAAATCAAAGCAAATCTTCGTCTTGCAAAAAAAAAAAAAAAAAAAACCCCAAAAAAACAACAAAAAACGGGTGGAAACTTCATCTGTGTTTGCCAGTTTCGAGGAGTGAGCATTTATATGTTATACACGTCACAAATTCTGCACTTAGTGATGTCTTAATGTTGGTTTCTTTCTGACTTACAGGGATTGTAAAGAGGATTTCTAGCCTTTTTATATGTACGGGAGACACTTCTAACTTCTATTTGGTACATTCGAAATTCGAATAAAACCGAAATTACCAAATTGAAGTTAGAATAGTCTCTCGTACACATAAAAAATCCTCTTTACAATCCCTTTAATGATAATGTAATGATATCGCCCTAGAAAGTTGACACTAAACTACTACACATCGTCACAAGTTCCATAATCAGTGTGGTCACAACAAGTTCTGGACATTTCATATTCGTCATTATTTTTACTATAGATATAATGCGAAGTACGAGTTTGTACCGAATTTCTCAGAAAGTACTTTCGTCTCATGTACTCTTTGCCTCTAAGGCAGGTACAAATGGCATGAACAAACGTTTTACGAAATGTCTTGGACATGAATCCATAGATGATTGGGTTCACACAACTGTTCAAATAAGACAACAGATAGAAAGCAAGTCTCATTGGTTTTAAATAACCATAATGTAAATGGTGCAACACGTTAAAAGCAGTTAGTAAGTTGTTGGTTAATATTGGTGCCCAACATATAATAAATATAACTATAACAGCTACCAACATCTTTATAACCTGAAATGAGAATAACATGGAGTTTTACGTCATATATTTGGCAGTAACATATTTTTTAGAAACGGTGGAGAACAAAATGGTCAATGCCTTATTCGAAGGCTGAAATCTGGAAGTTGGTGCAGAATGGATTTATGGTTATCAATCCGACCCTAACCCTACCAACCCCCTAACCCTAACCCCTATCTAGAATCCCATAAGGGGGTGTATTTCTTCTGTTAATTTCAGATTATCTACAGTACGAACACTAAATAGCTAATACGCACATTTTGTTTCTTAAAGAACATTAAACTTATACGTCCTGTGCCTGTGCTTTCTTAACTTTGCCATTATCATTTTGGGTTTTCTTATATAATGCATCCTGCTTTTCCATTTTTACAAAACATAACTTATGAGTAAAGACTAATTCTGTATCAGTTTCATTGATATTTAATGTTTCTATTAGAACCAGTATTTTATCTATATACATGTATTTCAGATTCTCAAGATTATGGATGACTATTTTCATTATTATTTAAATTTTTAAACTAACGGTATGCCTGTACCTGTGTTTTCATAGCATTTTTTCATTGTAATGTTACATCCTATAATTCCTAATTCGGGTCTTTTCAAAAACGTTTTTTGATAAAATAAGCATTTCACGAAATACTATAATCCGATTGGATATTGAAATGTCCTTTAAAAATAGATTTAAGCGATTGGTCAATCAGAACATAGAACTGAAAGGTAGGGAGTGATAACTAAAGATTTATGCTTGGCACGCATTTGAATTTTCGAGACGCACCTAACCTCCGGTTTCTACAAGATTTTAAAAGGCATGTAAAAAGCTATCTAATTAGACCGGAACATCCAGTCTCTCTGCCACAGTATTACTAGGTCAACTTGTCGCCAAATCAGAAACTAAGTCAACCATAAATTGAAACAGTTCAATAGACGATAAGAAGACTTAGACTTCCAGTCTATTATATTTATATGATCAGATGACGAGAACGGTAAAATGATTTTAAATAAAGTTTTCAAGAAGAATAGAAAATTCTAAAACCATGACGTGAGAAATATTCTTGGATTGTGTGCAATCAAATTTGATGCTTACTGTATTGATAATACCAACCACAACGCAGTGATCACATTTTATATGAAAATCTCAAAATTCATCAAAATATTTATTTTATTATTTCATTGAACAAGTAAATTATTAATGGCTAGCTATATATTTTTGATCATGACAAGTGGGCACACGAAATCTAATTCAACAATTAAAATCTCATTGAAAAGTTTTTACTAACTAAAAATATAATCGTGTCCCAAATTAGTGTAATTAAGTGTTGATCATTTTATTCCTTGTAGAATACGAGTAGTATTTTCAAAGTAAAGTAGTCACATGAGAGAACTAGAACGTCTCAATACACCAATTCCAAGTACTTTAGATTCTAATCTTTGTACAAGTAAATATTTACTCAAAGTTCAATACTATCTGGACCAATTAATGGAATTACTGACGGTCTCCAAGTAAAAATAAGATAAGTCTTAAAGGGATTGTAAAGTGGTTTTCTAAACTTTGTTTGTGTATCGCTGACACTGAAAATGATCTCCCGGAAGCTACTATTGATATCTATGCAGATCACTGTCAATGACGTCGTAAAACGTGTTACTTTCAGTGGAAGTGCAAGAACCACAGACTTCGGAATGGAAATTGGAATGGTGCAAATTAATGCTATCAGTGCCCCGATACACATTTAAAGTTTAGAAAACCACTTTCCATTCTCTTTAAGCAAATGTGGAATTCAACGATTTGCAATCAACTGTGTCCATTATTGCTGTGATAGCAGGTCCCAGAAATAGTAAAAAAAACCATACAGCTCTCAGAAGAGAAATTTTGTCTTAAACGAATACTTCCTCTTAGAATGAACATAAAAAATAAGTTCTCAAGCTTGGCCATTATATTATTCATCTGTGGACTTGAATAAAACGAAGTAATTACTGAAAAACGTTATATATGTTCTAGTTTATGGATATTTACTTATAGTTTCTTGGATTTATTTTAACAACCAATTTTTTATTTGTACATTATTAATTTTATGACACTACTCATGAATATAAATATATTGTTTTGAGTCAAGTTTCAAGTTGTTATTTTATGTTAAAAATGTTTTGAATTGTATCTGGACGGCATTATACTCGTTCCCAACTTAAAGGAATACAACCTCTTAGAATGAACAAAAAATCTAAACTTTATCAAATTTAGGGCGTTTATCAATTATAACCTGTTATTATATGGAAATTTACATAGTTTCATGAAATTTTTGCATTCTGTTAGTATACTTTGGACATCGTTGATGAATATATATTGACAAAGTTTGAGAACTTGTTCATTCTAAGAGGTTGTATCGCTTAAAACATACCTGTTTTCGCGTATTTTCATCTTCTGTGGAAACTTTGAGCTTTGTTTGTTTCCGTATTACTGGACTCTTATCCGACGCTACACGAAATGGACTGGAATTTTGGCTGATCTGTTGATCGTTTCTAGAAATATAAAATAACACATTGTTAATGTCATTATAGATGTTGTTAATTTTCTATAACTCTTTTATAAGAAGGTGGGAAAGTTAACGACGATGCAGTTACTTCCAACCGCACCTTTATTTAAAATGCAGATGAACTTTGGAAACTAACTTAGGGAAGGTATAAGCAAATCATTTAAAGAGAAAAGAAAAACATCTATATTTTACATGGATAACAACTTAGGTTCCCCATTGGTTCTAAACACCATTCTCCACTCCGAGATTGCATCTTCCAAGAAAGTTACAAAATATTTAACAAAATGAAGAAGCATCTGTGTCAAACCAAGACATCCTTGTTATTAAAATGAAATAAAAACTGTGACATTGACTGACACGAAGAATTTTTTAAAAATGAAAAGTAGTTACGCGCCAATCATTCTAGCGACAGTGTGACAAAAATCAGAAAAATTCATTAAACGTTAATAAGCAACGTTTCGACTGAACAATTCACACATCCTAGGAGATGAAACTTAGTGAGAGCACGTATCGAAACCAAACATAATTTTTACTTCCTTAACATTATGTATTCCATTCCACGATCAACTCATTCAATTGAAAACAGATCACTCACGAATTTCTGAATTAACTCTAAAAAATAAGCTTCATCATTGTCATACACACGCGTGTAGGAGGTAACAGATTTGTTAGTTTAGTTTGACATCATTTAATTTATCGTAATTTAACCAATTTCTTCTAGTTTTAAAGACTGAACAATCGTCATCAAAATGTAGCCTCTATCATCCATTCCCATTTTGTACCCGTAGGCTGCCATTCGACACAACATTGGTGACTTGAAAGTGTATTCGCAATTACGTTCTTGAGAACTCGAGATTTTATAGGCCTCTCTCAACAATCCGGATAATAACGTAAATAGATCACAAATGGAGAATCGAGCTGGCCGATGCGGCGTTAATAAAAGACGGATTCCGCGGATTCCGCGGAATCCGTCTTTTATTAATGCCGCGACACATAATCCGCGGAATCCGCGGATTTAAGAAAAGCAGTCTTTTACGAGTTACTAAAAGACGGATTCCGCCGAAATCCGTCTTTTAGTGACACCTTTACTATAATCTGTGGATTCCGCGGATTTTTTTTTTTTAAATAAAGCAGTCCTCTAGTATACATGTTGTCGAGAACTAGATACTGTTGGTTGCCAGTGGAACCTGCAGACATAATACAGGGACGGATCCAGGATTTAGAGAAGGGGGGTGGGGTGGTCTGAAATAACACATGCTTCAAATTCAACGGTTCCGCGAGCGCCAAATTTGTCAGTCGGCCAAAAATAGGGGGATCTGGAGCCGGCGAATAAATTTCCCGACTACCGTGGGCGCTGCTTAGTGGGGGGGGGGGGGGAGTTGGGGGAGGCTTAAAAGTTAAAAGCTTGTAATACTCCCATCATCTTCCCGTGGTCAAGTTATTCTCTTTAACTACCGTAGTAAAGGAGAAAGGTATGACATTGGAATGATGTACTCCCATAGGTGCAGTGAGTGAATCACGTGAATCTTTACGTCTCGGGATCCCATCCATCTTGTAAAAGAAATACTGGTGCAGGGGACTTCACAAAACACGTGGCATTTGTTTACAAACATTGATCATTCTTACTCTTTTCGAAACACCTGATGGTACTACACCTACACCGTATGGGAAGTCCATTACTATATAATTATTGCACCTGATTTTGTCATGCTCTGGACGAGATTTTTGATTAACGGAAATTGTTTTGCTTGTACGGATTTTTATAATTGACATGTTTATATTGTATTTTAGCCCCTGTTTTGTGAATTATTTCTGAATCTGAAGACTAAGGTTGACTGGTATAGACTTCAGGTCTTCAGGATTAAAGCAATCACTGAACTATTAGGGGTATAATACTAGTATAAAGTTTATTACATTGCACCCACTATGGACAGTGGAGAAAACTACTTTGGCATGTATATTAATTATCGAGCTCCATTAAAACAAAAATATACTTGAAGACTTAATCAATAATGATTAAAAATTTCATTTACACTTTATTAATGTTTTAGGTACAAAACTAAACTCAATACGTAAAATGAACACGGAAAGTTACTAAAAGACGGATTTCGGCGGAATCCGTCTTTTAGTAACCCTTAGAAGACTGCTTTTCTTAAATCCGCGGATTCCGCGGATTATGTGTCACGACATTAATAAAAGACGGATTCCGCGGAATCCGCGGAATCCGTCTTTTACAAACGCCGTGGCCGATGTGGGTTTGCTTTTCATGAATCGAATCCAATTACGTCGACAGAATGGAGAGACTGGACTCTCCAAACTCTCCTAAAACAGTCACGTGATGGATAATAGAATATAAATGGAGAATCCGGACGATCAGGATTTCATAATAGAATTGGCCCCTAGACCGATGAACTATCAAGGTCAGACAACTCTTGTTCGAAGGTTCATTTTGATTGGATCATTGGAATGTAGGAGCAGACAACTCGGTCTGATTTTCATTCGTTGAACTATTTTTATTTTAATTTGGCGATCTCCCTGTCCACCCAGCTGTAAATGGGTACGGATAATCCGAGAAAGATCAATGCCAAGAGGTTTGGCCAAGGACCAGCTGGGAGAAAGGATCCGCACGGAACCTAAGTTGTTATCCTTGTAAAATATAGATGTTTCTTTTCTTTCTTTTTTTAATATAGGCTACCAAGTTGCTACGAGTGCGACGAAAGGGGGTTTGACGTTAACCTACGGACAAAGCAATGCCTGGGACACACGTAGCCTCGTTTTTTTTTGTTTTTTTTTTTCACTGTTCCACCTGAAGACAGTCTCTTCAAATGCAAGTCCCCATAATCTGCATAACTGACACCCCGACACCCCGAGACCATGACCACAATGTTTACAAGTAAGTATCAGCTCGCTGTACGACCATGGCCTCTCAAAGACTTACTTTCCTTCCTTTTGAACACTATCAATAACAAACAATTTTAATCGCTTTCAAAAGACCGGATATATTTTGTCGGTAGTGATTCGTTTGAAATTATAATTGAGAGTGTATAATGAATACTATCAAAACATAACAACTTATATCAGATACAATATACAGTATTATGTTCATTGTTTCTACAATGGCCATAAAAACCATTGTGGTGGGCGACAGATTGATTAAAACGGAAACCATCATGGAATAAACTACAGGCAAATCAAAACCTTAGGAGGCCGTTAACTCTTTAACTCTGCGTGGACTTGTTAATTGCAACAATAAAATCCGAGACAGAGACTTACATTCATGTATTAGCTAGTTATCCGGATAATCCTTCTAGTCCAGCTGCTTAATTGCAGACATTTCTCTGAACCGGGTAATTTCAGAATTACCATTGGCTTAAAGGAACTGGTCAAGATTGAAATGTGTCAAATCAAAAACGTGCTTCAAATCGGTTATTTATATAATACGGAAAATACTTCCTGTTTGATAACTTCGTTGTATGGTTGAAAGGTAACAAGTTACTATTCAATGAATCAGATTTGGATCGTTAGTACTATATGAACATTTTCTAAAGATTTTTCATTTCATTCCGACAAAAGGTTTCTCTTATAGGTGCAGAACAGATTCATTTGAATTTACAATTATATTTCTCTGCCGGTCGGAGGTGCTGACATGGAAAAAGCCTCTAGTCGTTCGGATGGGACAAGAAACCGAAGCCCTGTGTGCCACATGCAGGGAACGTTATAGTTCCCTCGGCCTCGACATTTAGACATCTAAATAAAAGTAGGTCATAGCCACTGTCCTGGCAAAATTTGGCATTTGCCCGTTCGCGTAAGCCCAAAAAGTGCTAAAAAGTGGGACGTAAAACACAATGTCATTTCATTTCAATATAGCCTAATATTTTTTTCTTTAAGGCATACATTATACATACCTGCCGTTTTTCATGACGACCCTTTGATGAGTGACCATCCATAATTCTACACAGATACTAGAGTAGGCGAACGTCATAATGAAAACTGGAATCACCAGCATAATACAAAACATATAACTTTCATACAGTTTGCTAAATAAACTCTGTTCCCAATCTTTGATACACCAATATCCAGTTCGTATAACACCTACTAATTTATGTACCTGAAATATAAAATGGAGTTTTACGTTACGTATAGGGACTACGTGTTTTGAAGATAAATGATATCTTAAAAGGGTATTGGATATCCAAGGCGGCCTGGTGCAGTGACTTAGACGCTAATTCGCTAACCTGATAGAACGATCTATAAGCGCGTTAGGATGGGAAACTCGAAAGCACGTATGCTACAGGCTACGTTGAAGATCCTTCGACATCAAATTTTTGAAATGGAAAATAAGAGTAGGCTAATGCCACCGTCCTGCTTTTATTGTTATCCACGTGGTGTTTCAATCCAAGCACGGGTCGAGATGATACCTTCGGATTTTTCAACCCGGTTTCCCCCTGTCAGTGATGCAGGTCAGAGGGGCTGTCATGATAAAGCGTTTAGTCGTTCGGATGGTACAATAAACCGAGGCCCCGTGTGCTATTGGCTGTACACGTTAAAGATCCCTCGACAGTTGGAAATTGAAAATAAGAGCAGGCTAATGCCGCTGTCCAGGCAAAATTTCCCTCATTGCACACTGCATGGCGTTTGTCCGTCTTCAATTAGCCCATACAGGTGCAGAAAAGTAGGACGTAAAACTCCATTCATTTTATTTCATTTTGCGTGGTGTTTGTCCGTCTTGATTAGCCCAATGGGTAGAAAAAGGTTAGGCTTCTCATCATGAAAAACAATTTTATATACCGATAATTTTGACTTTTCAATTTGAACCAACGGAATTACTTCTTAAATACGAAGGATACGATTTGCTAAATACGATAAGAACTGTAGGTTGACAATAAATAAAACAAACAGAGTAATTTACAAAGTTCATAAACAGTGATATTTAAAGTGATTTCACGTATTCCCTTGTACCGGAAACATATTACTAGAAAATCGACAGCGAAACGATTCCAGACATTTAGAACAAATAGTCGTGGATTAATTGTCACAGACAAATTGCCTTAGAGATTTGTTTTGTTTAAATTTAGTGCTTCAAAAGTTACACCATTAAGCCAGATAATGACTTTTCTTTGCGCCTTCTTCTTCGAGAATCGTCGATGCCTTTATTACTTAAAAGGCGTTGAATTCGTTGAAAACAGTTATAAGTTGTTGGCCAAGAAGTCCGAATCCATATTTCCGTCCCTTGCAGAGAGGGAATGGGATGTCCATTTGTGGTCAACTGTTGTAGGTGAAGAATTTATATTTGGGTATTAATATGGTTTCAGGACTCCTGGTACGTTTCTTTTTTTGATGATGAACGTGATTGCATTGGCCACAGCCATTGAACAAAGTCTATTTAGGATTTAGCAGGAATATTTTTTATGGGGGTAAGAACTCTGTTGGGAAGCACTGTTCTAGAAATATATGCATTTATTTCCAATCATTATGAGAAGATTATCTTACCATCAAGTATAGGCCTGGGACAAATGGGATCTGAACTTATAGGTGGAGTAACAAAATGATTTTATATACCAGGTGTATAAGCAAATTCGTGTTTTGTATAACCCAAAAAATCAAGAAGAGATTTCGAAGTTTCCAAAATAAAACTCTATACATGTACTTACTTGTAAAAATGGAATTGGTAAAGCTAAAATAAAGGATAATATCCATAATAAAAATATAGCTTTTCTGGCCCTGCCAACTGTACAAACGTATTTAGCTTTCAATGGATGTAATATAGCATAGTATCTGAAAATATAAAAATCACTATTTTGTAACAAGCTCCATATTATATATAGCCTTGGTTCCTAACATTTTAACGCACACGTACAGCTTCGTCCGGTTGCTCTTCGTCACCACAAAGAAAACACAGAAGCATGAATCTAGTTATCTGTATGGTCAGAAGGACCTTTCTTAAAACAATATATCACGGCCAAATAGGCCTCAGCTACTCTGCAAAGCGTTTAAGCGGATGGGGTAACTCTTGGGGGCTTCGAGGGCCGGATTTGTCCCGCGGACCTCCATTTTTAATATAAAATACAACCAGTAAAAAGCTGGAAAAAATGTATCTACCGGTGTCCAACTATTTGACCGTCCAAGGCGATATTAACTGTTTGAGGTGGGAGTGAAAGGGAGGGCAAGTTATACATCTGGAAGGTAAATGTAGTGATCGTTTTAGGAGACGTGTATTATATAGATTAGCCATGATCAGTGAGCAATTATTCCATTAGATTCTATTAATAAAATCTTGTCTGTGTTAGCAAACATAACCTAGACGAAAGATACTAGACAGTTGGCATATTGCCTTCTTTAGTTCCAATCTACCCACACGTTAACCACGTTATTGAATCCAACTTTATCTTTATAACATGTAGTAACTATAGTAATGCATTTAATAACTTGTAATTGATGCTCATCAGTTGGATGACCACAGAAAAATTTGATCTTAATTTCTGCTATTACCACTTTCTAAATACCTGATCGTCGAATTTTGAGCCATTAAATCCACGTGTATCCGTAATTATTTGCTTTGATATCTTAAAATACGATTATTTATGTTATAAATAGAAAGGTCATAATAAGAAATAAAGTGAGGCTTCTAAGATATATTTGAAGGGATAATGCGATTTGCGTGCAGTATAGTAATTCTGAAGACTATGCAAATGCCGACTATCCTCCTTAAAAACTGCCCAAAAGGATGATAGCATCAAATATTGTGCATTTTTGACTGCTGCAATCTCGTAGTCTTTGTCACATAAGTTTCTGCGATCAAAGCGTCTCGGGGTAATTTATCGGGAGTACGTGACATAATTCCTCCAGCTATACAACTTAAGTCACCATCTACATTCAGGTCACAAACACATCACCATCTATTTCCTTTTTAAGGCAAGGTCAATGTGTTTCTCTGATTACTACAAATCCAATAGATTCCAAAGGTGAAGCCAAGACTAGTGCTCACGCTATGTATTTGGACGAATATCATTAAACTTCCGATTGAATTTGCCTGTCGCACGTAATAAGATAACAGTGGTCTCTCCGTGAAGCTGTCGTCTATTTTTTGTTCCTTTCTTTAGAGTAGACACGTAATCAAGCATATTTTCATATATAGAATTATAGGTTGTTTTTGTACTCCTACATACATTTTTATAGATATATATTATTATACTGGTATCTGACAAAAACACATCTCTGGAACTAGACTAGAAAGAGACCAAACTTAGATACCAAAGGACACAATTCAATTTATGATGATGGAAGATAATGAAAAAGTCTGGAAAATCCAGATGAAAGGGAAAGATAGTCCAATTCATTGGAAAATTTCCATTTTGATAACCATTTCAACCCACCAAATCAACTAAATTTACTGCCAGTTTTACAAAAGGGGCGTTGAGATAGAGGTACAAGTAATAATTCATACTACACCACCCAGTACTGAGATTCATTGCAACCAGATCTTATGAATTCTCAAATTACAACTACCTAATTTGTGATATCAGAATACACTGGAGCTTTTCATCTACCAACCAATCAGCCAACCAACCATCCAACCAACCAACCAACCAACCAACCAACCAGCCAGCCAGCCAGCCAGCCAGCCAGTCAACCAACCAACCAACCAACCAACCAACCAACCAGTCAACAAACCAACCAAATAGTAGTAAGTTATGATATGAAATAACAAAATTCGTTCAGTAATTCTTCAAAACGGAGATCCGCCATTTTGTCTCATGGTTAATATGACTGCTAAGTTTCGTACGTACACAAGACTCGTAAGTTATTATTTTCGAATTTTATTAACATAAATAATCAACCAAACAAACAAATTCCTCTTCGATAAACATGATTTATGGTGTCATTACTCTCGAGTCTGCTCTAGACAAATATTTCATCAAGTGTTAGCTTCATGTTAACAACAACTGTTTTCCATTGACTTTCGATCTTTCACCCAACATGCTAATCTTGTAAAATAATTGATGTATAAGGCTGACTCGAACATATCCTTCGATGTGTTTTAAAGGGATACGTTCACGGAATTGTTTTGCTTGTACGGATTTTTATTTTTCACCATCCGTTCCACCAATCGTACTTCAGTCTCTGAAACGTGAATGTTAAAGCGTAATAATTTATCAGTAATATTATTCACAACTCTCCTTCTAAATTTGAGCTTTCAATTCAATGTGACCATAATTATTTGCGTTTGGAAGTTAAAAAATACGACACATATACATAAATTGAAAGACGGATGTTTCGTTTACAGGTATTTGAAGAGCTTACTGGTATGTGATTTTTGTTGAGTTCTTGTAGGTCTAAAGGGCATTCACATATGGTCAAGACCCTTGAAAATGTCGACTGTTCCCCTTTGACGCTCAAGCTATCTTTCGATTAATCGAGACTACATACTTAAAATGCCTCATATGTATCAAAGTCGGAACTAGACAAGCGTACTAGATAACCTCGTATACTATACGAAGATCGCCATATTGAATAAATTATAGTTCAGCCAATCATAATCATTCTTTAGAGAGTCTCGTCATCTTTGCGGTTAAAAAACAGCCAATCAACATCAATCTCCTTACAAGAGTTATCTTCCCTTGCCCATTTACCGGGCAAGATGGCCGATTATCATGGCCAAGTCATTACATAGCGTCGAACACAATGACGAAGGTTGAGCCGAATGAAGTAATTGCTGTACAAGACTTTTTCATTGAATATTCCACATATATTTGAACACCCCACGACACAAGTTTAGTGTACCCCAAGACAAATGATTGTTGTTTCAGTCATTGCCCAAAATACAATCGTATACTACGTCTAACCGAAATTGTATATTTTTACCCATGAAATATGTTGTAATGTAACTTTTCAACGATCTAGCATTAAATAAATCTTCTGTTAGCTGGCTCACTTATTCATTAAGAGCACAGATGTATACAAACAATTTTTAGAACTTGTCAACTCTTAATCTAATCAGTAGCGTCAACAATTGGATGATAGGTTAAACTTATTTAGATTATAGAGTAAAATTGAGATTTTTCAATGTATATTATGTATATGTACAAAATCTCCGAATAATAATACCCAATCCCTTACCCCAAGAAACACTAACTTAAGTCTTATGTTCAAAGATTTTCAATGTATGTGCGTACAAAATCATAGATAAAATGATACCCAACCTTCTTTCCAACCCCCCCCCCCCCCCCCCCCCCCCCAAAAAAAAACCAAAAAACAACTTATGTCTTATGTTCAAACAAAGGCCACACACTACTAAATATAATTATATGGTTTGGTAAAATATACCATAGAGAATAGTGAAATTGAGTTCAGAGACAGTCTGTTAAGAATAAAAGTGATTTATCATGTATGCTAAATGTTTAAAGTGATTACTTTCCGTCGAGGATACATTTTTAGAGATCCTAATTGAACATGAAAGATTGGAAAATGGAAGAGTGGAATATTTTGGAATAATGTTGCCAGTCTTATATAACATTGATAAAAATAGACTAAATCTATTCGAGATCGAACACTAGAAAGGCCAGAAAAACACAACTTTCTAACCACATCGCGAGTTTGAATGCAACGATCGGCATTTTCATCAACCCAAAGACAACTATACATTGCATTTGAGATGAATACTTTTCACAATTCATTCAAATAAAAGGCAAAATGCAAAAAGATAACATCATCCAAGAAATTTAAGAATAAAAAAAATTTGTGGTAACCAATTGCAATTTGCCAAAAGTACAAACTAAACAAACGCATCAATGAAATTATCAATTAAACAGTCATTCTCAGGGGACAAAATTATTTTTTTTGATTCAAGACATAGTATAACGTCAGTCTAATTAAAATCAGACCCTAATTTCGTTTCGTTCGGTTTTTTAAATCCGGTTTTGTAAACACTACATTAGGGTCTGAGAACCACGTGCGATAGAAAGTGTCTCCTTTAACTCTGGTTTTAACCGATCAGATCTTTGCCCTCTCCCGCGCTGGGATTTTGTTCGCGAACAAAAGGTGCATTCTAGGATTCCTAAGTGCTGTAGCCTAGTTTATCAGGTCATTTTTATCAAGGTAAGGTCAGAGTGCACGTAGATACTTTCTATAGCACGTGGTTCTCAGACCCTAATGTAGTGTTTACAATAACCGGATTTAAAAAACCAAACGAAACGAAATTAGGGTCTGATTTTAATTAGATTGAGTATAACATTTTCATGTGATTTCATCATTTTGCTTAGACGACATAAAAATGATTTGCATACAGACAGTAGGGTCTACGTTATAATTTAAATCATGTATTCTGATGAGCGAGTCAAGTAAGACGTATGTCTCAATAAATATATAAGGTGTGTAAGATTTCACCATAATTGTATTATGTCTGGTCTGAGCGATTTAATTACACTTAACATACGTTACTACAATATAGTTATTTCAATTATTAGACTATCGCTAGGTTCACTACAAAATAGGTAACACTAAATTAAATGATATATTATGTAATAAAGTACTTTGCTAACTCTTCTAGACACCTGATACCACTTTTCATCATGAAATATTTACGCAAATGAAAAGTTCATTGGCTTCTACCAATGTATTGCCAATGTGTTGACATAAATTTCGAGATTTGTTTTACGGTTGGGATCGTTCGTATTATTCGCCAACATGTTGGGCAACGTGTTGAGAAGATACCTTTTGTTGAAAAAATTGTCCTTATGTAGCTGAAACAAATACAATATTTTATTATCGAAATAGAAACTGGGCATAGATCCAAAGATCTCTCTGAATTCACGTGATGCCAACAATAAATGGTTACAGTTCGCCCGACATGTTATCTAACTGTGTTTGCCTGTATAGAGGACCAAATGTTTGTTGCTAAGGAGTTTTGTCGATCTGTTGCCCAAAATGGTTACCAATATTCAACGAAGACATGGACAATAGCATTCCCAATACCATAGAACCACAGCATGTTCAAGTCAAATAAGCCAGTAATTATATTAATTTAGAACAATGAGATTTGTCTGGATTGTATTTTATTATGATCTAATGATCAAATTCTCTATTATACTCGTCACTTGTAACGCGAGGGTGTTAATACTAGATTATGAGTGACGATGATTTATTTAATGCCTGGGTTTTCAATTTGGGGGATATGTCCCTGATTGGGGATATTTTTCCAGGGACATGCTGAAAACATATGTTATATTCTGTAATGCATCAAATGTCAACAGTCCGCAACGACTTTATTTATATACCTATGCCACAAAAATCAAAATGCTGTGAATTTATCATGCTTCGAAATTGCATGTTTACGATGACTACCATGGACAATTCAGGGGGCATGGTCATTTTTATACGCCCACATGAAATGTGGAGCGTATATTGTCGTCACCCATATCCGTCCGTCGGTCCGTCCGTCCGTCCGTCCGTCCGTCCGTCCGTCCGTCCACAATTGCTCGTAAACACTCTACAGGTCACAATTCTTGACAGATTTTGACGAAACTTAATGGTAATGTTTATTACCGCCCAAGGATGAACCCTATTGAAAATCAGCAAAATCGGAAAATATTTACTATGAATTATTGCCCTTGTTTTTAAAAACGCGTTCGATTTTTGGCTCGTAAACACTCTACAGGTCACAATTCTTAACGGATTTTGACGAAACTTAATGTTAATGTTTATTACCGCCCAAGGATGAACCCTATTGAAAATCGGCAAAATCGGAAAATATTTACTATGAATTATTGCCCTTGTTCTTAAAAACGTGTTCCATTTTTGGCTCGTAAACACTCTACAGGTCACAATTCTTGACGGATTTTGACGAAACTTAATGTTAATGTTTATTACTGCCCAAGGATGAACCCTATTGAAAATCAGCAAAATCGGAAAATATTTACTATGAATTATTGCCCTTGTTCTTAAAAACGTGTTCCATTTTTGGCTCGTAAACACTCTACAGGTCACAATTCTTGACGGATTTTGATGAAACTTAATGGTAATGTTTATTACTGCCCAAGAATGAACCCTATTGAAAATCAGCAAAATCGGAAAATATTTACTGTGAATTATTGTCCTTGTTCTTAAAAACGCGTTTGATTTTTCCCTCGTAAACACTCTACAGGTCACAATTCTTGACGGATTTTGACGAAACTTAATGTTAATGTTTATTGCCGCCCAAGGATGAACCCTATAGAAAATCGGCAAAATCAGAAAAATATTTACTATGAATTATTGCCCTTGTTCTTAAAAATGCTTTCCATTTTTGGCTCGTAAACACTCTACAGGTCACAATTCTTGACGGATTTTGATGAAACTTAATAGTAATGTTTATTACCACCCAAGGATAAACCCTATTGAAAATCAGCAAAATCGGAAAATATGTACTATGAATTATTGCCCTTGTTCTTAAAAATGCTTTCCATTTTTGGCTCGTAAACACTCTACAGGTCACAATTCTTGACGGATTTTGATGAAACTTAATAGTAATGTTTATTACTGCCCAAAGATGAACCCTATTGAAAATCAGCAAAATCGGAAAATATTTACTATGAATTATTGCCCTTGTTCTTAAAAATGTGTTCGATTTTTGGCTTGTAAACACTCTACAGGTCACAATTCTTGACGGATTTTGACAAAACTCAATGGTAATGTTTATTACCACCCAAGGATGAACCCTATTGAAAATCAGCAAAATCGGAAAATATGTACTATGAATTATTGCCCTTATTCTTAAAAACGCTTTTGATTTTTGGCTTGTAAACACTATACAGGTCACAATTCATTATAGATTTTGACGAAACTTACTGATAATGTTTATTACCACCCAAGGATGAACCCTATTGAAAATCAGAAAAATAAAAAAAATATTTACTATGAATTATTGCTCTTGTTCTTGAAAACGTGTTTGATTTTTGGCTCGTAAACACTATACAGGTCACAATTCATAACGGATTTTGATGAAACATACTGATAATGTTTATTACCACCCAAGGATGAACCCTATTGAAAATTGTTCTTGAAAACATGTTGAATTTTTAGCTCATAAACACTACAGGACAATACTGGACAGATTGTGAAGAAACTCGATGTGAATGTTCTGAATCACTTTTGTTATAACTGTCAAATATATTTGTTTAAAGTCAAAGTCAGTGGCCCAGTGGGCGTATATTACCTTGCCTGGCAAGCTATGTTCTTGTACATATTCGGGAACACTTGAGAAAACTAATTGAAAACCAAGGCTTAAATGTAATCGAAATTGAGATAAGAACCCACAACAACAACCCACATACAATTTGTACAAATGACGTCATGGTTGGAGGGAAACAGCGCTCCAACAGACTATGAGGAAAATAGAACGTTCAGATTCTGATTAAAATGTTCATGTTCTGTGACCAGACGAGAGAATTCTATTGTTGTAACCTGACAAACATTAAAACTAGCCTCAACGGAAGTGACGTCTTCTAATCTGTTTTAAAATAATACAACCCCAGCATTACAATCCTAACCGTAAAACAAATCTCGAAATCCATGTTGTAACACATTGGCAACACATTGGTAACCTTTCATTTGAGAAAGTATATCAATAAATGAGTAAATATATATTGAACAGATAAAGAAACGTCGCATTCTTAGATTTTTTTTAGTAAAATCTTGCGCGATCAAAATTGTTATTTTTAGACTTAAACGTCCATTGATGATATTCCACTGACAATATCAGTTGCGTTCTGATAATTCTGTTGTTTTATTGACTAATTGAATTGTGTTTTGCGACGTTTCTTTATCTGATCAGAATATAATAATAAAAAGAAGTGAACTGTTGGTAGCAACATCCATCCTTATTGCCATCTCGATAATAATGTTCCTAAATGGACGATAAATTGACACAGAAATAAGCCATGCACAGAAAATTCATTTTCTCCTTTTATTAACCGTTTTATAGTTTTTAATTTTAACATGTTCTCACCTCCTTATTAATGTAGAGATTTCTGTAACATTCAATTCATGACATGAATGTATTGAAATTCTACACTTAGACGGATCATGCCAACAGCATTGCAGGCTTCATATAACAGGTGATGAGAATGTTAATGTGTCAATTCAAATATTATGTAAAATGATCACTTTTATGTTCTAGATAGTCTTTCAGTGATGCAGGTCGGACGGACTGACATGGAAAAAGCGTCTAGTTGTTCGGATGGAACAATAATCCGAAGCTCCGTGTATTACAGGCTTTAGGCGTTAAAAAAGAAAAAAAGAAAATAAGAGTAGGTTAATGCTGCTGTCTTAGCAGAATTTCTCATTGAAAACTGCATGGATTCCAACACAGGTGTATAATGAGATGAGACATAACGGTAAAACTCTATTTAATTTCATGTCCTGTCCCGTCAGCTGACGCATTTCTGAAACCTCTCGTCTATGACATTGTTCTGGTGTAGATCTCTCTTGAATCATGTGTTTCTTTTTTTTAAATTAACTTAGAAGAGATTAACATGTGTCCACTTTCTCTCAGCCTTGATCTTCTTTCGGTCTGACATGTCAAAAACCGTCTGGAGGATTAGACTACTGTCACTTCCGCCAGAAAAAAATTCTGTTTGAAAATAATTATGTATAGCATATACCACCAGGTAAAGCAAATATATGTATAACTAATTGAAGCGACAAAATAACTAAGTCATTAAAATTAGAAAAAAGGCTTGATTGTGCGTGATTGTTTAGATGTTATTAAAAGATGGTGAGTTTGTCAATAAAGAAAATTTTTCATTAAGATTCTATTGTCCATCACTGTATTCGTGGTTAACTCGTTTTCTTTCATTTCCCTTTTTATCTCATTATAATTAACACTACGTGCGAGTTGTAGCTTGCCTCGAGTTGTAGCGGAGGTCCTTATAAAAATGAAATGAAGTTATACGTCCTGCTCTTCTGCACCTGTATGGGCTAATTGAGGACGAGAAAACGCCATGCAGTGTGCAATGAGGGGAGTTTTGTTATTATATGGAAATTGACATAGTTTCATGGGTTTTTTGCATTATGTTTGTATGCTTTGGACATCGTTGATGAATATACTCTTATTGACCAAGTTTGTGAACTTTTGTTCATTCTAAGAGGTTGTATCGCCTTAAAGGGACAGTCTGAATTTTTTTTAGGTCAAAAAATTTTTTTGCTCAAATTTGGGGAAACTTTACACCAAAATCTGTAACTATGTGCCCTTTAATGTATCTGAAAGTTTTAACTAAAAAAATCCAGCCGTTAATTTTTAAAAGGGTAAAAACATGCTAAAATTTTTAAAAACCTTACGTAAGGTTTTTAAGTGTGTTAAGTTTTTTGGACGCTGATAGGACACTACTGCACGGATCTGAGTGAAATAAACGTATAATTGTAGAAAAATGTCCCTCTTGTGTATTTAATAGGTTTCAGCTAGAAATATTGAGCCATTTAAAGGGCAAACACCAAAACTAGGTCAAATTTCTTAATTAAAAATAATTACTCCCTGTTTGTAATTAACCCTTTAAAACCAAATTCAGTTTGATCAAGAAGATATAGAGATACAATAAGCATACTTTAAAAATACTCTCAGGTATCATTTGCGATTTTTTTGATAATGGAAACTTTTTTCAAAAATGCAGAATGGCCTTTTAAATATCTTTCAAAAAATTGAAAATCGAAAAGGAAGAAGTACAATATCACGACATGGCGTTGACAGTCTTCATTAGCATTTTAACATTTTATCGTTCAATCACCATTAATGTAGGTAGTTCTACTAAACCGTTTTTAAGACCTAAATCACAAACCGTAGTAACATAATCGCTCGTACGGAAATTCATTCCATTAATTGTAACCGTTTACGGATCGTAAAAATGATTGATATCTTTGTACTGTCCAGAGAGGCCTTAAATTATTATCTAATAATGATCAGGTGAAAATGGGATGAAAAAAGGTTGTACTATCGCCAATGCCATAAGTACAATCTAATTTCAGGAATTTCAAATGCTTTCCATGTCATAGAATCCTATAAGTGTACTTCAAAATCCTCTTAACAATCCATTTGTCATCTGTCTCCTAAAAAGCACTAAATAGTCTCAAGATATTGCGGTTTTTTTTTTCATTGTTGATTGCCGGACTGAACTTATACTCCATAAACTAAAGAAATTGTTATGGACTTCTGGATCATTCAAATATTCAATCAAATCAACGCTTTGTTTTGTTTTTGTCTTATTGGATTTGATTATTTTGGTTTAATGCCTCGGTTCCCAACCAGGGGTACTAGTATATCCCTTAAGGCAGTGGTTCCCAACCTGGTAGTCAAATGCATCTGACCTCCTGATGATGAGGAGGCACAAAACAACAACTATATTGCCTATTTTGCCCTAGTTTGGAATAGAACAGGGGGCCATGGCTCTGTGAGTTTCGTGAATTTGGGCCACAGCTTGAAAAAGGTTGGGAACCACTGCCTTAAGGGTACCAGCGAACACCCCAAGGGATACCTGAAAAGCCTTTGAAAGAATTATAAAAAGTATGGAATGGATTAAATATCAAACTCCATCAACCGACATAGTATCCTTTTAGATTCATGTTGGCTCTTAATGTTACTAAGGGTGGGCGAAGGGGTACCAGGAGATTGTTTGAACAAAATAGGGATACGAAGAGTCGAAAATGCTGTGAACCGAGGGTTATAGTAAATAACTCTATAAGCCAGTGCTGTTCGTACAATTCAATACAAATGCCATCATAGGCACGCAGTGATTTACTTGTCGGACTGTTATTTCCCTGTTATATTAATACAAGTAATATGAACTATACAAATTGGTATGTAACCATATTCCTTTGACAAGTACGGAAACAGGTGCTAGATGAAATCTGTCTCCGATATATAATTATATAGACTAATTAGTCCACCAGCTAGTAATCTTATTTATATTTTACCCGATCAAAGAACTTCCAACAACAACACAAATAAATTATTGATCACTTTGCGACAAGGTAAAAGACAGATACCGTATATCAGCTCAGGTTCATCAACAGCGACTACATACATTTACATAAACAGTGGCTACAATACCATAGTACTTAACCAAGTACTCGGATACAAACATATCTATTGGATTCCAGCAACCCCCCCTCAAAAAAAGAAAAAAAATCAAACTAAGTGTATTCCAAAGTGGCCCAATTCACCTAATACAGAGATCTAGATGACTTATCTAGATGAGTCATTGTTATTAAAATAATTTTCCTGTGGGTGGACCATTCCCGAGCCACCTATTGACGATATATCACAAAGTTCGCGGTACTTCAATCAAAAATGTTGCCTAAATTGCCTACACGAAGACTGCAAAAAATAATGGCAAAGAGGTTGAAGAAAGCAGATTAAAATGGCTACAGCGATATACTTCCATCAAAAAATAGGCTACGTCTACTGTCAATTCAATTTCGATTTACTCTGTTCAAAATTTCTAAATAATCCAATGCTCTTACCTTTCTAGACTCATAACAGTTAGAGTTAAAACAGAGCAAATAGCTGAAACATTCTGTAGATATACCACGGCTTTACATAGAAACTCACCAAACATCCACGTAAAACTAAAGAAGGCAGCAAACTGAAATAAAGGAGAAAAAGTCATTATTTCATAGTCTAAAATTACGGTTTTAATGGTGATAAAGATACATTTAGGCTAATGCATGGTTATTCTTGACCAGTGTTTAACCAATGTCCATTTTGCCAGCCCTAAACAATTGGTCAAGTGACATGGCCAAGCAGAACTTTGTCAAAGTAACAATGTTACAGATGGTACTCTGTGATTCAGACATATTTAGCGGATATGACGTCATCAATCACTTAATTTTAAGCGATATCACCTCTTAAAATGAACAAAAAATATAAATTCTCAAACTTGTCCAATAAGAGTATAAATATATTCATCAACGGTGCCTACAGTATACATACAGAATCAAATAAACCATAAAACTAAGTAATTTTCCATTAAAATACAGGTTTATATTGAAAAACGCTTAATAAAACGCATAATATTTTGTATATGTTGTAATAATTATAATATATAAGGTAGTTTTCTGGATTTTTCAGATTATAATACAGTATAGTCATGACAGTTCACTTTAAATGGCCATAAATACTTTTAAAACGTATCTGTGTAATGTTGTTTTACGAGATAGTAAAACATTGCATGTCTACAACAATTATTGTATCACTTTAACCCTGTTTCAAATGTAATGTCTTTTTAATTCTCTAGTTTTTAGCATGTCATTGCTAATAGCCAGATTTAGAAATAAACAACGTCATGCCTACATGACCATATCAAATCAATCGTCTAGCGGTTTTCTTCTTACTTTCAAATAAATAATGGAAAACGGAAATAATTTCCTTTTGCCTCAAGTCTTCAATTTATCATAAAATGTTATTTTAAGATGTTTGGTATTAAAGTTTTCACTATACTCAAATTAATTCAATTTTTATAAACCCAGTTTCTCTCTGCCAGTGATGTACATCGGACATGCGGAAGAAGCGTCTTGTCCATTGGTTGGGGCAAGAAACCCAGGCATCGTGTGCTACAGGCTGTGAAAGTTAAAGATTCTTCAACAGTTGGAAATCGAAATAAGTGTAGGCTACAGACGCTATCCTTGCGGATTTTTTTTTATGGCGTCCGTCCGCCCTTATTAGCCCAACCAAGTATAGAAAAGCTGAACGTAAAACTCCATTTCATTTTATTTCACAATATTTGTTGCTTTTTTCATCGTTTATTAAGATAAAATAATCAAATGTATATTTTAGTCTCATTATCAACTAGTCACGAAAGGGCAACTGGATCTATTCTTGAAAGACAAGGAACCAAACCAACGTCATGCAAGAGTTCTAACGAATAAATAAATAATACATTTATGTCTGGTTTTTCGTTGCCTTAAATTTGATTAGGTTTAAATCCGTACCAAATTCAGCTCTCTAATGCAATTAAATAGTGTTTCAGACGATATTAAAAAACTTGAAATTAGAATTTCAAGTACTCTTACGGCGTTCTACGATACACAGCTTAGACTTGGTGACAGAACTTCTTCCGGCTCTCCATTCGTCATATCATCCTGTTCGTCAATAACAAAACTTTTTATTTTATATGTGAAATGATCAACCCTAATGTTTCTGTTCATCTGAATGATACACATTTCAAACATTTCAATATGTATGAAATGCCCGCGGTCCGCTGCAGCACATTTTTACTGCTTTCTGATATTTCATTTTCAACTCCTTGAAAATTCACATTAAGGTCTGAATATTCCTCAAATAAAAGACAAATTTTGTCATGCTTTGGACGAGATTTTTGATTAACGGAATTGTTTTGCTAGTACGGATTTTTATTATTTCTAATGAAAGGGGTTTTCGAAAATGAAATCTCAAATACCAAACCAACAACACAGAATAATCAAATTGAACCATTCTTACAAACAACTACGACTGCTAACATCTGTGTTTATCCATTAGATACCAAAAAACTAACATCTGTCTAGTTTGTATCCGCTGGATACCAGTAAATTAACATCTGTCTAGTTTGTATCCGCTGGATACCAAACAACTAACATCTGTCTAGTTTATATCCGCTGGGTACCAAACAACTAACATCTGTCTAATTTATATCCGCTGGGTACCAAACAACTAACATTTGTCTAGTTTATATCCGCTGGATACCAAACAACTAACATTTGTCTAGTTTATATCCGCTGGATACCAAACAACTAACATCTGTCTAGTTTGTATCTGCTGGATAAAAAAAAATTAACTTCTGCTGTGGGTTCAACAATGTCAAAATTGTCAAGCTGATATATTAAGTTGTTTTGTGAGTCGGTGAAATATTTCTGGTGCTTATTTACATTTAAATGTTATCAATTTACATCATATAGCCATATCGGACGTGAAAGAAATATGATCTTTTACAGAGCCGAAATCTTTTGTGGTCCGGTACCCTTTCAAACCTTTTCGAGGAAAAAGACGATATCTCATACAGAAAAATTGTGTTCTGCAAAATGCCGATACGCATAATTTGAGATTTCTACAAACGTAAAACTTTGGCTTTCAGAGCACTTCAACTAATGGAAATTAACAGCCATTTGAACCCAGGCCACTTAAGATAACTGTGTATATTTCAGTGACAGTTTGGTCAATTTACATTGAATATAGACATTTTATTTCAAGAGTGAACACTGAATGTTATTGGTAATTTATTTCCTAATATTTTCAATCTTTCATTTGTCGAGGGATTTCTTACGTTCACAGCCTGTAGAACATGGGACCTCGGTTTATTTTTCCATTGAAAGTATTATTTCGAACCCTGTCAGGATTGAACCCTGGATCCCCTAGTTAGCGAGCGTCGTACTCACTTAGCCACCTCGGAATATCACAAGGCAACTGCATTTTTAACTAACCCCAGATTAAAGTCCACTTGCTTGCCCCGACGACTGTACTATCATTAGTCTGTTCAATCAAACCTGAAAGTTCACATCATCTGTCAGAATCTGCGACCATCTCCTCGATCATAGTTGCTGATTTATCGATAGTTCCATAACATCGACCACAACGGGTCCGAGGAGTGATCTGAATCGCCAGTTCTCTTGACCTTTACTGTTTATTTGGTTTATTAATAAAACTTCACCACGAACAATTCGTAAAATGAATCTCGAAATTCATGTAAACACACAATACATGTCTTTTATTGCGTTCAGACGCAGACGTTCAAACTAAAAATATAGTTCAACCAGTCGCGTTCAGACGACATGAAAACAAGGTTCGAAGAACGGTTGGCAGTTAAGTTGCCTTAACTTTGGTCGCCTGAACGCAGTATTTGTAGCAGCTAAAGAACATTTATCAGGAAGTATATAAAAAAATGAATAGATATTTCATTATAAAAAGTGCTATCAGATGTTATAGAGGAGAAAGCATGCCATGCCTGGCGCTACACATTCTACTGTTGCTCAATGATATTACGTCAATAGGTCGATATTTTTCAATGATATTACGTCAATAGGTCGATATTTTTCAATGATATTACGCCACAAGTAAATTTGAGAGGTAATTTAATATTTATAAATAAATAATTTCATAATAATAATATTGTATATATTATAGTGTTATATAGAATTGACCTGATATATATAATATATTGTTTTCAATTATACATTGGATTGATGAAGATAGGCAGTGTCCAGCTATGTTTAATCTCTTCTCAATTAACAAGTTGTATGAATCGTAGTTGTTTATCAGACCTTTCTCTAATTATTTTTACCTTGACTTGTTTAAGTCATTGCCTTCATACTGTGTTGTTAGTTAAGTACGATATCTTTTATACACTGACTACAATTTTAGCAAGACTGGGCAAGGCTAGACACGCTTTCGTAACACTGAAACCAATCTGGAACTGAAGTACAGGAACATCAGACAGAAAACAAAGTTGAGGATCTTTGAAACCCACGTAAAATCAGTCCTGTTATATGGTTCAGAGACCTGGAAACAGACAAAGAAAACCGAACACGACCTGCAGGTTTTCATTAACAAATGTCTGAGACAGATCCTCCGTATAAGATGGACAGACAAAATAACAAACACAGAACTGTTGGAGCGCACCAGCCAGCCAGCCAGCTTCCAATCGTTGAAATTATCAACAAACGTAAATGGCGATGGCTGGGGCACATTCTAAGACGTCCACAGAACAACATCACTAAACAGGCACTTGATTGAAACCCTTAGGGCAAAAGAAGAAGGTGGCAGCCAACAACAACCTGGAGACGAACCATTGATGCTGGGTTAAGAACTTGCCAGTTTACTTGGGGAGAGGCAAAAATATCAGCCAAATACCGAGACAAATGGAGGACCGTTATGGAAGCCCTATACCCCTCCATGGGATAACAGAAATAAGTCAAGTCACAATTTCAGTACAATGTTGAGCAACAACTCGACATTAAAATGGTGATAAACATTCGACAACATGTTGTACAAATTTGTTAACGTCTATTGGTGGTGGCTCAATATTTCTTTAAGACTTCTAATAGATCATGTGCTTTAGCCTTATAGCAAATGTCTAATTGAATAAAGCTCGGCAAAACCATTTTTGTATATTGATAACAAAAACAATCTTGTATTCATTTCAGCAACAATTCAGCCTTCATAACCTGAACTGTTTTTTTCAAAAAACACCATCTTCATTGTATTGCCCAAAATATTTTTAGTGTGTTAGTACTTATATGTTCTACGTCGGAGGATGGTTTGTATAGTCCGAGTATGCAAGTATGTCGTGAAGCGCCACAGGTGCGGGCCCCTAGAGCCCCCTACCCCCAAAATTACACGCCATTCACTAAATCCGCGCCCTTGATTCGGACGTGTTTAGTAGGCTAATGAAATTAATGCAGGGCAGGGTTAGAAATAATTAACTTCTTTATTCTATCATATTTAATTTCTAATTATATGCACAGACTGTAGCAAGCGGGGCGTCAGTGTTTTATCCAATATGAACGATTCGCGCTGTTTTCATGTTAGTTCATTCAATTTGTATCACTGATAGGCAATCCGGGGGTCCGGAATGAAAAATCCGAAGGTATCAACTCGAACTATGCCATAATCGTACACTAACTAACTATATCAATCGAATGGGCAAGTCTACATCAACATACACACACACGGAGACATGGGGTCCCCCAGTCCCGAGGAAGAATAATTTTTTTTAAAAAAGCATGCAAAACTGAGCAGTGTTTCGGTTGAAAAATTTTGATATATCCGCTTAGATTGTTTTCAGAAATAACCGCTAATTATTTATTCAAATACATGTATACTTCAAAATGAATGATTTCAAGGTCAAGGCATGTTAGTTAAGCGAATGTTAAAGGTCCTTTAATAGTTTTTAAAAAGGAAACTTTACGCCAAATTCTAGGGATTTCACTATACGTGTCATTTCAATAATCAAATATCAAAGCTTATAATGTATTTCCTGACAATTATCATTGAAAATAAACACGACATTTATGCCAAACGTTGAAAAGCAAATACACTTACCTTTACTGGAACGCAGATTAGCACTAAAAGTAGATCCGCACTGGCTAAACTGACAAGAAATGTGTTAGTGATGTTTCTCATACGGCGATATCTGGCAATAGAGAAAATTACCAAAGCATTGCCCACTATGCCAACAAGCAACGTAATGCAATACACTATAGCTCCTGGTACTAATTCCTCCAGAGGTATGGCATAAACTGACTCGTCATAATCATAATAATAGTAATCATCACCCGTCTTGTTCGTCGAGTTAAACGTTTCATTACATTGATCACAAGCTTCATTCCACGAAGTGTTAACGTCATAAATATCCAATTCCTTATGGGTCGACATTTTTGTTTCCAAGCACCAAGCCTTCCTTAACGTCTATGAAATCATCAAAACACTTGATAAAATGTGAAAATTCATTATACAAAAGTCAAAAATTGCGTTATTCTTGTAATAAAAATTGCATTAAATGACAACTTTGGTTTCCGTGGAATTATAGTTAAAAAAAAACAATGTTATATCACAAAATCAATCGGAAAAAAAAAATCCAAAATGAGTCTTAAAATTCGTTAAAATTCAAGAATAGTCGATTTTTTTTAAAAGAAAAATTGTTTGATTAACAGCCATGTAAACGTCAACTCAATACTGGCTGTCAAGTCAAGTTGGAGTTCGGCATGTCACATCTCGACCATCCCAGTTCTAAAAGCTTCTGATTTGTCACACTCGCCACAAGCTTCCATACTAGTAAGCCTACGTAAATGACTCTAGATATCACACTTTAACATTTTTCACGACACAATGGTCAAGAAAACAAAGCAGAATACTTCCTTCACGACTCATTGATACTGTCTTCCGGTTTATTTTGTCTCCAACATCTTCTCATTTACATTTGAATACCATAAAATTCCATTTCAAATCTCATAGTCGCAAATACACGTACGTATAGTGTTAAATACTATTCTTTAATTCCATATGATATCGTGTAACTTAAAAAGAAACTTGTCAAATCTCTTTTAACTACATCGATAGCAGATTCTATTTTCTGCCTTACAACGAAAAAACAGTCTGGTTCCAATTGACATATGAACTTAATCAAGAATTATTTTTATTTTCCATTATAAATATTATAAATAAAGTTATATTGACTTTCACCCGCAATATTGTACTAAACATAATTGACTTCGGCTCATGCTATTTTATTAATATTCATCGACATACTTGTTGATTTGAAAATATAGCTTCCAATATCTTGTTTAATTACGTATGAGGGAAAAAACATAACAATGCACAATCTTACACTACAGAATAACAGCATGTTTTTGGAGCCATTGAAGGTTATATGAAATGACTTAAAGATCACGTTCACCATCCGTTCGACCAATCATAGCTTAGGAATTTGTTCATATCAGTAATAGTGTTCACAGATCATCATCGAAATTTGACTTCTTATTTTAATACACTTAAATCCCAAAGAAACTTGCGTTATATAGAATTGAAATCTCCAAAACACATTTAAACACTGATGCTACTTCTTATCATAATACACTTAACTTTACACTTAATATCCTGATACGACTTCGTTTTATACTAGGCTTAAAATCTTGATGTGACTTCTTCTTATAATTCACTTAAAATCTTGATGTGACTTCTTATTATAATTCACTTAAAATCTTGATGTGACTTCTTCTTATTGTAGGCTTAAAATCTTGATGTGACTTCGTATCATGATAGACTTAAAATATTGATGTGACTTCTTATTATAATACACTTGAAATCTTGATGTGACTTCTTATTATAATACACTTGAAATCTTGATGTGACTTCTTATAATAGACTTAAAATCTTGATGTGACTTCTTCTTATAATACACTTAAAATTCTGATGTGACTTCTTATTATAATAGACTTAAAATCTTGATGTGACTTCTTATTATAATACACTTGAAATCTTGATGTGACTTCTTATTATAATACACTTGAAATCTTGATGTGACTTCTTATAATAGACTTAAAATCTTGATGTGACTTCTTCTTATATAGTAGGCTAAAATTATAACCCATTTACAATCCCGATACAATTTCTTATTAAAATACACTTTAAATCACGACACAACTTCTGATAGCCTCGGATAATAAGACGCTTTACGTTTTTTTTCTTCAGACATAGACGTCAGTTCTGCCTTACATGTTAACTGAAATAGTCAATATACAAACAAACCAACTGCTTGAACGCATTTGTCTTGACAGTCACGCAAACAGTGGCTTCATTCCATCAAAAGAAAGTACTTTTAGAGAGTTATGTTTCTTATTCTTGAAATAAATTCCACTTATCCTCGATTGAACTAGACAGCTTAAAGAAAGGTTAAAACAAAACAGACTGGTCGTTTATACTTACGATCATTTATAAAGTTGTTGAAAAATGAAAGATTAATCATTCGATCGTGATAATATCGAAGTTGTCTTCTCTTTGACCATCATTGGATTGGATTGCATTTGGATCATGAACTTGCAGGCCATTGGGGCTACACTTTCATCCCTCCTAGAAAACCATCTTGTATCCCAATTTGTATCCCCATCATTTATTCGAAAAGTTTTCGGTTTTTATCTACTGCCACTGCACCAAATCAAATTATTTTTTTTACAAATTACAATAGGAATAGGCTTGAACATTTCCAGGAAGATGATGCCTTCACTGCACACATAGTAATATTGGTAAAAGTAACATTTAACTTTAAGTAGTTTCGCTACCAAGTCTTTCAACCCGATCAAATATTAGGATTGCTTCCAAAACAACAGTCGCGGAGATGTTGAAGGCAAACACAATGATCTTTCTGTGAAGACGACGAAAGATGCTAATGGTTGTAGTATAGGTACGATGTCCGGAATGGCATATAATGCCAGAAACTGACACGGACACCATTCGCTTCATCAATTTCTATTATAACAGATCACGCTTACTCTTTTCGAAACACCTGGTGGTACTTCTCGTATGGGAAGTCCACTGCTATAGAATTATTGCACCCGATTTTGTCATGCTCTGGACGCGATTTTGATTAACGGAATTGTTGCTTGTGCGGATTTTCTCACACAGTGAACCAATTGCGATAGGGACGGGTTGAATCAAATCCCAATTAAGGAGAGGGTACTATAGGCGAAAGCCTGTTCCCTAATCCTGTTTAGAAAATATTGTTTATACAGAAAAAAAAACCCCAAAAAAAACAAATCCCTATTCGAAAGGGATTCCCACTCTCAAAAAAAAATCATCTAGTTGATTCATTGCTTTCACTTTTTGCTTGCATGTTGACCTCAATTTTCGATCATTACACATTGTTCAAATATTTAAATGATTACATCCAATTTAATTTACAATTTAATATTATAACACTATATGACTGTCGTTAAGTTCTTAAAGGCTTACTCTCAAATAAACAGTCTTTGAAGCACGAAACTGTATGATTATCTTGTCGTCTTTCTTGGCATACAAAGATACGTTTTCTCTGGTATATCAGACTTCCATTTAAATCTATACTATTATATACATGATTTGTCGATAAATTCTCATGAACATGTTAGAATTAACTTATCATTTAAAGAACCAAATTCATCGTTTAATATGACTGTGTATTATGAAAATGAAATGTAATGAGCCATAGTTTACAAAATAACTATGCCATATACTTAGCATTTCTTTTTTTGCACATTTATTATACATTTTTATACAATTAAGTGTCTTGATTGCTTAAAACATGAACTAAGCTCCAATAAGCCGAGGCCCCGTGTGCTATTGGCTGTGCACGTTAAAGACTCCTCGACCGTTGGAAATCGAAAATAAGAGCAGGCTAATGCCGCTGTCCTGGCAAAAGTTCCTTCATTGCACACTGCATGGCATTTGCCCGTCCTTATTAGCCCATACATATGACGAAATGCAGGACGCAAAACTCATTATAAAGGTTGCATAGAATAAGAACACAATCTATTATGTTATTCAATACCGATATTTGTGTTGGGTTGTTTTCAGTGACTGAATTAATCAATAAGTTCTATGAATATTATAACATATTAATTATAAACTATGTTTTGTTAATTAATATATGAGTAAGTTACCAAGTTATGTTATCTCATAAACAACATAATGAATCTTTACAATGCAGGTTTATACAATAATGACCTCAAAACCTTAAAAGGGGATAGTCGGTATTGAAATGAATGGAGTTTTACGTCCTACTTTTCTGCACCTATATGGGCTAAATGAGGACGGGCAAACGCCATGGAGTGTGAAATGAGGGACATTTTTGCCAGGACAGAGGCCTAATGCCTGTTTCGATTTCGATTTCCAACTGTCGAACGACTAGACGCTTTTTCCATGTCAGCCCCTCCGACCTGCATCACTGACAGGGGGAAACATGGTTGAAGGTTGTTGAATTGAAATTAAAGGCTCAAAGCTCGGATGAGTGCTTTTGAGGTCAGGAACTACAGGGAGGCAAGCAGGACACTCCTAACCCAACCCCCGGATATATTACTTGCACGTCAGATTGACGAAACGGATGGTGAACGTGAGTTTAAATGATATCTTTAGAAATAACGTATGATATAAGTGAAAATTGAAAATCATAATGAAATGCTTAAAACTGCATAGTATATGTGTATGTAAAGAAAAAAGGAATTCTAATAGCTAAATAGCTGACCTTACTAATTCACTGAGTGGAGTTTTACTTCCTGCTTTTCTGCACCTATATGGGCTAATTGAGGACGGGCAAACGCCATGCAGTGTGCAATGAGGGAAATGTTTGCCAGGACAGCGGCATTAGCCTACTCTTATTTTCAATTTCCAACTGTCGACGGATCTTTAATGTGCACAGCCTGTAGCACACGCAGCCTCGGTTTATTGTCCCATCCGAACGACTAGACGCTTTTTCCATTTCAGCCCCTCCGACCTGCATCACTGCCAGGGGGAAACCGGGTTGAAAATCTTAAGGTATCATCTCGACCCATGCCGGGATTGAACCGTGAATCTCAAGTTAGCGAGCAAGCGTCTAACTCACTGAGGCACCGCAGCTCCCTGACTTTACTAATGACAGATGATTAACAATCAAACACAAACTTGTAGAAATTATCACGGCTTCGTGTGTTTTGCCTTCATTTTTCATGACATCTTACGAAGCTACTCTAATTATTAAAAGATAAGGACAAGTAGAAAATTGTAGTGTAGTAAAGCGAGCGCTAACCACCCACATCCTACGGGCTCGTAAACACAAAACTTATTTCATCAGTTTTTCACACAAAAAAATTATTTGATAACAAATTATAAAAAAAAAATAGGTGAAAACTGTCAAAATTAGTGATGGTGCGATAAAATCAATTATCGCTTTTTTTCAAAATTATTTGAATTGTTCAATGCAGTGGTTCAAAAATCAAAGGATCAAAGATGTCCATGACGCAGGTGGAGTGCAATTAAACATTTTTTTTCCTGACGTCGTAAGCTATACGACTTTAGAAAACCTTTGAAGTACAGAACGAGACCCTCATCATCAGCTACTTGCCTTGTGGCCAATAAAGTGTTTAATCTTCAAGTTTGAAATGGTCAGAAAAATCGGTCAAAATGATTAATATTTCAAAACCAATAAGGAAATATTATTAAATTGAAGTAAAGATTAACATTCCGTGTTATCGTGACAAAATAATTATTATTCGTTGACATAGTCTCAGACACCGTTGTCTTCATTAACCAGTCAATGAAACTTATTTCCGTTTTCCAGTCGTTTTAGACTTGATAACAACATGTTCACAACAAATATTCACCGATTGATTTCAGTTCAGATAATTTCGTATTTTGAGAAGATTAAATACATCTATGAAGTTTTCAGATGACTATTATGAAATAAAATAGACTTAAACGTCCCATTTTTTGCACCTGAATTGGTTAATGAAGATGTGTCAATGCCAAGAAGTGTTCAATCAGGAAAATCTCTACCAGGACATTGCCCTACTAAAAATTTATTTCAAGGGTTCTTTAACATCCCATAGCACAATAGAATAACATAATAAATAAATATTTCAGAAACGACACAAGAAAGCTATAAATGTTCCCAATGTTCATAAAAAAATCAAAGAGAACCATTCAAAACCCTTTTAATTCGTCAATTTATTTTCGAGACAGTTTATTAGATTTTGATGAAGCTCCACTTATTCCATGCTTGACATGCTTATATCCAATATTGTCTGTACCGGAAACATTGCGAGGCTTTCACGCCACTGAAACCATTATTAACTGTCTTAAATTCGTCGTTATATATTATTCGCTATTTCATTTAATTTAACTGGAAGAGTAACATTCCGGAATCAACTGACAGATGCTCGCCTCGAGGTGCCTTTGAAAAGTAAAGAATCACTCAATGAGTTATTGTAAATTCCAACTGCAAAATACTAAAAGGTATTGTTAAAGTTGTATGTATATCGGGGACACTTATAGCATCAATTTGCGCAATTCCAATTTAATTCCAACGTCTGTGGTTCTTACAATTCCAATAAAACTATCACGTTTTATGACGTCATATAGTAGATATCAATATAGTATCTTCCGGTAGATCAGCGGGGGTGACGTTATAAAACACGTTAGTTTAAGTGGAATTGCATGAACCACAGACGTCGGAATGGAAATTGGAATGACGCAAATTGATGCTATCAGTGTCCCCGACACACATACAAAGTTTAGAAAACCCCTTTACAATCTCTTTAAGGGTTATTCTAAACTATCTAGATTTATATGGGTGTATCAGAGACAAGGATAAGATGCAATCGGCCTGCACTATAACAATTTTCGTGGTTCTAACGATAATCTAAGTATCTTTTGAGATACCTATAACCATAAACAAGGGCATGTAATTGTCCAACAAAAAAAATGTGGGGGAGGGAGCAAACTAGAATGGTGTTATATCCTTTCTTTCTTATCGATCACATTATGAGGCAACGAGACCCTTTCATCCGTATGCCTTCTGAATTCAAGTCCAAATCCACCTTGGTGATAAAATACTTAGTTTTAGTGTAATTGACTGCCAATGGAAATCGCACAAATCGATTCTATCAGTGTCACTGATACACATAAAACGTTTACAAATCCTCTTAACAATCTCTTTCATGTGCGAGTACTTTAAAATAATAAGAATTGTTTTAAACAATTATGTCGCCCATTAGTTCACGGTTACAAATTTCGGTTAACTATGTAGGCCTACAATTAGTCTTGATTTTCCCATTAAGATAAAGAGAAGCAACAACCCATGTTTTATAAGCTACATTAGCTTAAAATTATATCCTTTTAAAAATACATGTGGCCTGTCGAAAAATCTGCAACTGTTCACACTGACAACATTTTCGTGGCCGAAATGCCATGTTGTCGAAAACATTTGGCAACATGTTGTCCAATTGTTGCCAATATTGTAAATTGTTTTTAATCATTAATGTTACCTGTGTGAGTTTCGAAACGTAGTACACGGATGGTGGATATTTCCTTATCTTACTTCACAAAGGTAAAAAAAACAGCTGAATGTCATCTGTTTCTGTACACACACGACAACAGTTCGACAACATGTTGCTCAAATTGTTCCTATTCATAACATGGACTACAGACAGTTTTTAGGGTGTATAGTCATTTTATGATACGATAAAACTCGGCAACATCATTTGCATGTCGACAACAAAATATAAACTTGTATTTTTTTCAGCAACAGCTGGACAACATTTGGACAACTTTACCGTATTTTTTGCAAATAGGAAAGCAAACGAATTGATCGACCTATCTAATTAAAACTAGACCCAAATTTCGTTTCAATCGTCTTTTTTCAATTTCTATTTTTTTACATTAGGGTCTAACCACGTCCTTCTTACAGTGCTTGCAATTTGAAATCTTCTAATTTCGAAATCGTTCCTCTTGGCTTTGTTACAGTTATCATTGTAAATAATTAATGAGTATTCAACAGAGTCTTGTTATATTATTGTTACCACCCAATTAAAGCAAATAAACAAAAGTTATAGATAATAAAACAATTGAATCAAATATGTTAAATCTGATCCTACAACCACTCTTTAAAAAGAATATACACGGCATGATAATAATGTAATTAAACTTTCCAATCACCAAAGGCAATGGACTGCAACACAAAATTTCCATTATAAATAACGTGTTTCCTATATATATCTCAAAATACCGAAATAAATATCTTATCTAAATTGGAATTCCATGTTGATTTTGAATTGATTTCTTAAACGCCATTAAAAGTTTTGAATGATATCAGGCAAGTAAGACCAGGACAGAAAAGTCCCTTCCAGCAAAAACTTGGGATCTTAAAATCAATCTAATAGGATCTTTCCGTAAGGTAAAAACGTAAATCGGACGCAACTGGCAAACTTCAACAAGAAAATTGTCAACCTAACTTGTCTGAACTATTGGCCTTAATAGCTTACTAAACTACGAATTTAAAGGAGCTAACAGAAACAGATCACGAACTTAACCGAACCATTGTTTTAAACCGGAAACACATGCCATTGTAATGAAAGCAAAGCAAAACGCAAGCAACGTCTCAATTTCTTGCAAACCCAAGCCAAAAATACGATTCGATGTTTATTAAGACTATGCCTTAAATAAAAAGAACATAATATACAGAAAATGAAAGATAAATGTTTAGATAGGGGTATAATTTTGCGATTTTCGTGCATTTCTAGTACTTCTCTGGGCTGCCGCATGGTTTATCCAGATAAAATTCCCATTTTCCGTCTCTTGCCTCCGTCGGCTGTAATTATGATGACATTGTGAAGATGGTGTTCATAATGATGCCAAGGTATTATTCATAGTTCGTAATAACTTGACGTTGTGAAGATGGTGTTCATAATGATGCCAAGGTATTATTCATAGTTCGTAACAACTTGCCGTTGTGAAGATGGTGTTCATAATGATGTCAAGGTATTATACATAATTCGTAATAGCTTGACGTTGTGAAGATGCTGTTCCTAATGATGTCAAGGTATTATTCATAGTTCGTAATAACTTGACGTTGTGAAGATGGTGTTCATAATGATGTCAAGGTATTATACATAGTTCGATATAGCTTGACGTTGTGAAGATGATGTTCCTAATGATGTCAAGGTATTATACATAGTTCGTAATAACTTGACGTTGTGAAGATGGTGTTCATAATGATGTCAAGGTATTATACATAGTTCGTAATAACTTGACGTTGTGAAGATGATGTTCATAATGATGCCAAGGTATTATTCATAGTTCGTAATAACTTGACGTTGTGAAGATGGTGTTCCTAATGATGTCAAGATACATGTATTATATACTCAGTTCGCAATAACTTGAAATTGTAAAGATGATATTTAGAGTACATGTAGGTTTTTCATCATCGATCGTTTTCTATTCATATAACTTCATAAGATGTTATTGATACTGTAAGCTGAAACAATCAAATAAGATACAATCGCCTGCCAATTATTAAATACAAATCATATCAACTATCACAGTAGGATGCTCGACTCCTTCGCCTTTCATCAATAATTGTTTCAAAAGACTGATTTTAATTACAATTGTATCTAAAAGGATCATTACTATTCATTGCTTCTAAATCGATGATTTTATTTTCTGTTATTATTTAGTTTCATTAAACAAATTGCAATGGTTTATGAGATATTTTGTTTTGTTCATAGTAGATCTATATATCGACAAAGCCAATATCGAAACATGTTCCTTAATACCCCCATCACACCGGAGAGGCGTCCTTACTGCGCTGCTGCGGCGACGGAAAATGGTCCCAGAGCGTGGTAACGTCGCCATAAGCGTGGTATTAGCGTGGTAACGTCGCCAGACATCGTGCTGTGGTCGCCATGGTCGCCAATGATCGCAGAGTCACGGCGTTTGTTTTGGACATGTTCAAAACAAACGCCAAGGTCCGGCGATCCGTCTTGGAACGCGTTGAGAACTCGGTGGGATCACAAAGGTCGTAATACAAACGCCATAACATCTCCATGAACGTAGTATAAGCGCAGTACACGCGTGGTAAAGACGCTGCGAAAACGGTTACACTTGAAACGGCGACTTCAAGGCGTCCTCACCACGACCCTCGGGTTTCTGATACGACCCTACTACGCGTTAGAAACGCCACGAGGTCCTCGTGCAGTCGTTAGACACGTGGAAGACGCCTGGTAACAACCCCAAAAGCGTAGTGAGAGCGCTGCGGGAACTCAGGTGAACGCCGTTAGATCTAAACAGAAACGCCATAAGCGGGTAAAAGTCGTGGCGGGCGCGTCGTGAGAACGCAGTATGATCGCATAGGTCGTGGTAAAAGCGCGGCTGTTATAGATTTTGCTTTTTTTCGGAGTCTTTTTCTCGAGTTTTCGTCGCGTTTGCCGCGAATTTGTCCATTTTCTGGTCGCCGTAAGAACGTAGATGGTCGCGGTCCGGTGTGATGGGGGTTTTAGCAACGTTATATACGATCTTACAAATCTAACTGTTTCTTGCATGACATACCTTTCTCGTCATTAAAATATTTTATTGGTCGATAGTTTTCTTCTCAACTGCAACTACATGCACCCAGGCCAAACAAATCCAGCGATTTATCAGATTCTTTCAGTTGCCAGTGGATCAGGCCGCCTTCCTTTCGGGACTTATAAAACATTAGTTTTGCGTTTCAATCTGCGAATTGTTCAAACATTTTTGTCAACTGCATGAATATTTGATGGTTTTGGAGCAGTATCGGACCCATGGGTTATTCCCCAACGCAAACCCTTCTCTCGATTTAAACAAAATGAAAAAAAAACGTCTGACAAAACCATTATTACGTACTCGATCATGCTTTGTTTCTGACTTTTCTTTCCACAAGTACAGTGGTAAATCAATGTTTAGCCCTGATAGAATGATTGATAAACTGGTTAAAAACTGTTACTATAAATCAATTTGTCTGAAAACAGATTGACTTAAATTGACATGTTTGGAAGAAACAGTGACATTTAAATTTACATTAAAGGTATTGTTGTCAATGTTTACAGGAATTCTACTTCTTAAGATCTTTCAAACCTTCATTTTTATACGCCCACATGAAATGTGGAGCGTATATTGCCGTCACCCATGTCCGTCACCCATGTCCGTCGGTCCGTCCGTCGGTCCGTCCGTCCGTCCACAATTGCTTGTTAACACTCTAAGTCACAATTCTTTACGGATTTTGACGAAACTTGCTGAAATTGTTTATTATCACCCAAGGATAAACCCTATTTAAAATCGAAAGAATCGAAAAATATTTAATATGAATTACCTCCCTTGTTCTTCAAAACGCGTTGATTTTTGACTTAACTTGATGAATGCTGAACCCTTGATAAAATTGAGAAAAACAATATTTGGACGACACTTAAAGCCACATTGCGGGATTCGTTTGTTTACAAAATGAAATTTACGGGATTTCGGTACAAAAGGCATTCTAGCCTAATCTCTGATGTTTAATTAAGTCAAAAAACTAAAATTCACGGCTTTGGGTACTCAGATGGCTTTGATGCAGCTGGATTTAAAATCGGGATCTAATAAAATGATTTCCATTAAATTACATGCTAATGAGGACAAGCTGGGGGCGTGTTAGTTAAATGACGTCATACACCAATCTCCATTAGATTGTGAGTTATTGACGTATTGATTGTAAACAAACAAAATTTCTTTCAAAAAGCTGTAGAATTGGAACCACGAAAGGGAATCGATTTTTTTTTTTCAATATTCATTTTTAAGTGCTAACTTTAGAAAAAAAACGACTTTTTCTCAATGTCCAAGTCTGGGCTTATGTGGCTTTAATTTAAGTTCTGGACGAATTGTAGGCCTATGACTACAGGTTGAATATTTCATGGTTGTGATGGTTGCTCTTTTCTACCAAATGTTCTTTTTCCAACAAATCTGACAGTGGGCGTATATTACACGCTGGCAACATATTTAATAACATGTTGAGCAGCATTTCGGCTCCAAGGAAACAAAATTTGATCCTTTAATCGACTTTACAGTTCGATAAAATGTTATAACTTATAAAATTTTTCAGCAAAGTATGAGCAACACACTAACAGCTTTATTTTAACGACGTGCTATCTTCTGAACATGTACCTCAATATTTTACTTAAATACTTTTAATTTTACTTATTGCAAGTGTTTAGGCTTATAAGTACAGTATTTAAAATTTAATAGGGAATATCTGTAAATTTATATTATCATAAATATCATTATGCTAACGTGGAAAAGGGAGCCTATCACCAAATAATGAAGTCACTGTCGTATTTACCATTTAGTTATTATGTTTCCTTGCAAATGTTCTGTACAAAAAGAAGAATCACTGAATCCGGACGAAAAATTGCAGCAGTGTAAATGGAAATTGTTTTCCCACAAACTGCGGAGGGCGGGCAGTACCAAGAAAGCATCCAGTGTTCACAGGGCATATTCATGATTCTTTTTAAAAACACCTGAGGTGACAAAAATTTATGTTTCATTTATATGAACGAGAGCATGCAATGATTTAATAATCCGCATTATAGTGTTCTTGATTAAAGAGAAATTAACTACTTTCAAGAGAAAAAATAACACATCAACCTTTCGAAGGTATTCATTAAAGAGCCACCCCCGATAAAATGTTCTTTGTTAACTGTTATTACACGTGTTTATAATAGAATTTATGATAGCTTTAATACCATAGTTCATACCAATCAAAGCTACATCGATCGTCGAAATACCACGGCCTGCATATTATAAGCAGCAACTTTTGAAGCAATAATTTTCAATGGACAAAATTTCTAGAAAATATCTTGTAAGCCTTCCTCCATATGCACCCTACATTATTATTCATTTTTACACGATTTTTATACGTTCTTGTCAGAAATTATGTGCCAGAATGTACCAAATCAATTCCTTTTTATTGAAGGATGAAACTCAGATTTAAATCCAGATATTTCATGATCTTAGAACATTCTCCTAAAATTGAATTTTGATCCGATCCAATCAAAAACACTGTTATATGTGAAATTGACAATAATAGATTTAAACTAATGCATACTCCAAAATTCACAATTTTCTGGAAGACTTATTAGGGAATGGCATTGACTGAGAAATCTTAGTCCTAATAAAAATGCTTGATTTATCGGCAACCGGTTTTTCCAAATTTTAGATATTATTTAGAGTGTTGACGAATTGTTTTTGAACCGAACATAGAATCTTTTCATTGTCAAATTTCTTACTAAAAGCTGAGACTGAGCTTTATCAGTCGAAACAATGAAATCATCAGAAAACTATATCCCTTGAAGGTGGCTTTAGAAGGAAAATTGTCTGATAGTCAAACTTTAAGGCTTCAAGGTTACAAACAAAAGTAATCATAAAGCAATATCCCATTTAATTAAAATCTTGTCGTGTAGAAAATTGTGTTCAAGTTTTTGATTGACAGATATGGTTCTTATATTACGATTTCAAATGAATTTCCATTCTCTGAAGAATACATTCGATTTCAAAAGGAGACCGGAAAGTTCACTTGTTGAAATTTGATGTTAACGGTTAAATGTAGCCTTGAGAATTGTTATTGAAACAACACACAATCTCGCCTCTAATCGTATTGAATCACGATCTTTAGGCAACCATATATGCCTAGATCGACAAAAATAAAATAAAAAACAATTTGGGAACCTTGAGGCAAATTGATGGATTTCATCTCTTTTTTTACCTATTAGTGAAGGTCAAGGCCCAACAAACATATTGTTGGGTGATTGAGGGTTTTGGGCGGCAAATATGTGAGTCGGTTGAATTTTTATAGCATTGTCAACTCCAATATATTAGAAGGTTTACTAAGTTATTTGATGAATTATAGGTGTTGTGTAGTTGGTTTCCGAGCTATTTTATACAAAGCCGATTGAAAACTTTCTTTATCATCTCTTTAAAAATTAAGATTGTACATACAAATAAAACACTCTTTATCTTAATAAAATATAAATAGGGACTTTCAACGATATATTTCGTTTTCACATTAAGTTATTCACTACCTCTGGTTTATCCATCTAAACCCAATGGGAAGCATCTTCAATATACTCAATTTTCAGATTTTCCACTTATTATCTTACTCTCCTAAAGATCACCTGCAGTCCGCGGTCTCTTAATACAGGTTTTACTGTATTTGCCAGCCAATGGTACCATCCCTGCTTCCAATGCCCCATCACGACAACCCCATATAAATAACGTTGGAGTTGTAATGTTCTTCACCCCTTGGTTAGCCCAAAGCAGGTATCAGTTGTTTCAAGTCTTCCACCATATTAGTGACAGCATAATTCTTGATGCCAGGTGGTTTGTCAGATTCTGATTGACACGGATTGACACGAAAGGCAGGATCGTTTATTAAGAATATTTTAAGATGATAGGCAAGTGGTATCTCATGTCAACAAGATGATATTGACTTACCTTATAGTTATATAATGAAAGGGCCGAATATCAGTCGACCGGCTCAAGTTTCATATGCAATTTTTCAGTTAATCGGCACAATTTCTAGTAAATACACAATTTAAATAAATGTCTTTCAAGAAAAAAAAATATTCTGCATGTGGCTTATTCTGGGTCCTCACCTAGACTAATGAAGCACCAAATTATGCTATCCTGTCCCCATGTACCTGTGAGAGGAGGTTGTAAAAGTTGTATTGTATTCTTTTTTGATATCATATATTAACAAAATATATTATAAGAAATGTATGTATTTAAGTAAGCTATAAAGTGGAATAGGCCCAATTCCTTTTACAAATAAGATTTCTTTCATGATCAGGGTGAATCTAAATTATTAACAATCATTATGATAAACAATCATTATCATTATCGTATCAAAAATAATAATATAACCTTTCAAAAATATAGCTAATATCTTTTGATCACAAAATTAAATAAAATTCTTAATTAAACTTTCAATCTCGAAGCGTTATTATTTAGTCAAAATCCGTTCATCTTAAAATCGTCAAATTAAAACTTCTCCAAGTTCTCATGAATATAAATTCAGATTTTGATGCGGTTTGGCTTGTCAAGGGCGATAACTCAAAAACCGTTCAATGAAAAATCGTTTAATTCCACCTTGACCAAGATCTCGTGAATAAAAATGATCACATCAAATTTCATTCAAATCAGATGAAAAATATCATCTCTATCGACACATTCTGACATTCGACCGTTAGTCGAAAAATAGCCAAATTCAAACTTGTCCGAGATCTCATGAATACAAATGTTCACACCAAATTTCATTCAAATCGGGTAAATACTGTAATCTGTATTGCGTTCACAAGCCAATTTCGACGCATTTTGACTAAGTCAAGGGCAATAACTCAAAACCTGTTCATCGAAAAATCGTCAAATTCGAAATTGTCCGAGATCTCATGAATACAAATGTTCACACCAAATTTCATTCAAATCGTGTAAAAAAGGTAGTCTCTATCACGTTCACAAGCCAATTTCGAAGCATTTTAACTAGGCCAGTAACTCAAAAAACATTCATCGAAAAATCGTCAAATTCGACTCATACGAGATCTTATGAATACGAATGTTCACACCAAATTTCATTCAAATTGGGTGAAAACTGTAGTCTTTATCGCGTTGACAAGCCAATTTCGACGCATTTTGTTTGACTAAGTCAAGGGCAATAACTCAAAAACTGTTCATCGAAAAATCGTCAAATTCGAACTCATCCGAGATCTCATGAATACAAATGTTCACACCAAATTTCATTCAAAGCAGATTTATAATTTCCCTCGTTTCGAAGTATAGAGGGAAATTATTGTATAAACGGTTTTCACGTGAATTGTGAATAAGAGCGGGAAATATAGTAGGTGTTTTTGTGGGACGATTCGATTTGGTCGATTAGCTATTTTATGCATTTGTGAGCCATTTCGATTAGGCTAATCGGTGCATTTGTGAGACCGTTTACCTAAACTGATTAGGCTAATCGACCTAACCGTCCGAAGAGGTGGTTAGGCGATTCGATTAGGTGTTATAAGATGGCGGAATGTGCCAGTTAGTAATACTATTGGCTGATATATCAATGACGTCATATATAACATACGCGTGACCTTCTTTTGTTGACAGTCAAGGCTGCCTAACCGCCGGTACATGTGGACCACAGCAAATTACACCAAATCGTACTAGCCAATCAAAACCATATCGAATTGTCCCACAAAACGCCTAATATATTTGTCATTCTACCAGCTCGCTTCGATCTGTAAGGATCACAATAAAGCAATTGCTTATTTATAATTTCTATATTTGTCCGAGTATGGCTCCGACACATTGCATTGGTTCGGACACAGATTTCCAGAGGTTTTTCTATTAAAGTTTTTTATCTCTTGTTGTTCCTGTCCGGCAAGTTCGCTGTTGAAGGAGATAGAGAGCATTTTCGTGTAATACATTACGTGATGATTTATTTGTATTTATTGCAGTGCGTTCGATTTGTCGAACGCACTGCTTTGGTTTGCAATTGACTATTTTTTTTTTTTTTTGTCTATTTCTGGTCACGCTCCCCAGCCAAAACTGCACATACCACACATAACTTGACATCATTTCCTGCGATGATTAACTGCTCGTTGCTGCTTAAATGTAAAATGGCGCATTTTTGCCTGACCGGAAATGACGTATATTAAAAAGTCGTATTTCAGGGTTTTTCCATTTTCAACTCATTTTTCCAACAGATTGTGATCGGTCTTTTTTGGTTCATTTGTTAAACCCAATAGCTACAAATTGCAATTTTGAAAAATTCATATTTTGACTTTTGTAGCTGACTTTTGGAGCACTTTTTAAAGGATTTTTTTTAACTTTTGCAATTTTATTTCGATCGATCTGAAACCTTTCAATAACATAGACATATGAATTTCCAAAGAAAATCAATTTTCAAAGTTTCGATATCACTTCCGGTTTTGACGTCATTTGCTTCTAAACTTTCAATTTCAACTTCCGGAATATTGAAGATATTTGAAAAATAAATTTTGTGTTATCATAGATTTGGTCATACATAAAAAATAAAATGATGAAATTTTTTCCAGGTGCAAGGGATCAGCCGCCATATTGAACTGACCCATGTTTCTTAAAATTTTAATTCAGAACCGAGGGTTAATCGGATTTTTTTAATTTTGAAATCTACGACTTCTGCAGTCGATTGCAAAAAAAATGTAGGTTGTAGATTTTTGAATTTCGATTTCAATTTCTTTATACTTCCGGAACAAGAATTTCAGTAATGACCGAAACTTTCAAGGCTCATATCTAGTGACCTTGACCTTTGATGACCTCTTGACCTGTACAAAAATTATTGCCCTTGACGAGATCTATCAGATGATATATTCATTTCCGATTTCTGATGGTTACTTCCGGTTGAATCGCCATTTGAAAATTGCAATTTTTAACTTTAAAGAGCTTTGTCACGTGACCTAATTAACATACGTCACAAATTCTATTTCATTTTTACTATGCTAAATGTGCTTTTTCAAATGATATATAACACAATATATTTGAATCAAAATTGCGCTTTTTAAAACTTGCAAATTTTGTGTCAAATTCCATTGAAACTGTGCGTGTTTTTTTGAAATTTTTTCGATCGATCTAAAAACTTACAGGTAGATGAACAATTTGATTCTGAACAAAAAAAATATTTCTAGAATCTTTATATTACTTCCGGTTTTGACGTCATTTGCTTGTAATCTTGTAATTTTAACTTCCTTAGTTTTGGAGATATTTGAAAATATTCGTTTGCATTATGTTAAAAATGGTCATCATAAAAAAAATAAATAATGTAATGCGACCCGGAAAAAATATATTACAGTGGAAGTATTATAAAAATTTCCAATTTTTGAAAAATGAAATATAATGAATAGAGTTTTACGTCCTGCTTTGCTTTTCTGCACCTATATTGAGGACGGGCAAACGCCATGCAGTGCGCAATGAGGAAAATGTTGCATTAGTCTGATATTATTATCAATTTCCATTTGTCGAGGGATCTTTAACATGCCAATTAGCACATCGGTTTATTTACATCCACGATTGAACGCCCTTGCCATGTCAGCCCCCCGACCTGTATCACTGACGAGATTCATCCCTGGACGTTCAGGTTGGCGAGCAAGCGTCTGACTCACTAAGCCACCGGGGCCCCTTTCATATCATTTAACCTGCATCACTTACAGGGGGTATTAGTAATGGACATTCATTACCTTTCAAAACCGCATAGGAAGGGTCATTAAATCCTCTCATACCTGATGGCATGTGAGAGTCTACGTTGTTGTGTTACAATGTATCATCCCCTCAGCACGTCTAACATTTCATGATTAGTGTGCTGTGTACAGTGTATTGTTTCATTTAACGCTTCTCACTGGTCAATGTTTTGATATAATGTACAAAAAATGTTTTTTTTATAATATCATAAAACTAAAATACAACAATGAAATTTTTTGGGGAGAATTGTATCCTACTAAACTATATTAAGAATTTTTCAAATGATCTGAAAAAACACTTGCTTGCAAAATATAAGATTAAAACTTACATGTTTGATGTCTGTATGTTTTAATGCAGTTCTCTCCCTTCAACTGACAAATGTTTGTTGTCTATATGTTCAAATGCAGTTCTATCCCATCAACTGACAATTGCAAGTGCTTACTTTCTTACATTGTCACTTGCGCTTTTAACGTTTTAAATTATGTAGTAAAAATGAAAAAATAAAATCTAAATATAGAAGATAACGATCCGATGCCAAAAGATGAAAATTCGTTCTGGTTCTGTCATTTATTAAAAAAGTTTTAACTGCATGTCTAAAAACGTTGACCTTTAAAATGTTTTTTAAAAAAATAATAATATAAATTTTTTGCTAGATTTACGTTAAGATGGTACATTACGAGCTGAACTGCGAACTTTCATGAAATTTAGCATTCAGAATTCTGATGTTAATTATATATCATATATATCAAGTAATGGTGTTATGATATGAAGGGGGCCGCGGTATGTCAGTGAGTAAGACGCTTGCTCGTCAACCTAAACGTTCAGGGTTCAATCCCGTCAGTGATGCAGGTCGGAGGGACTCTCATGGAAAAAGCGCCTAGTCGTTCGGATGGGACAATAAACCATGGTCCCGTGTGCTATTGGCTGTGCATGTTAAGGACCCCTCGATAGTTGGAAATCGATAAAAAAAAAACAGTCTAATGCCGCTGTCAGGCAAAATTTCCCTCATTGCACACTGCATGGCGTTTGCCCGTCCTAAGTTAGCCCATATAGGTGCAGAAAAAATAGGACATAAACTCCATTCATTTCACTTTATTTCTTTCATATGTATGATATTGCATAATGAAAAATATTAATAAATATTCTTTAACTATTCTACTTCTAATTATGTATAAAAATGTACATAAATAAAAACAACGACTTTTTAATCAGATGACTTTTCACTACAGATCACACGCTAGTTGTTCCATTTTTCACCGAACGTGAACTGGTTATTCCACTTTTCACTCCCGAATATAAACAATTGATATGTATGGATTAAAAATGACACTTTTCACCCATAGACGAAACCGGATGCGCACTGCCCAGTATCGTCTCACGATTCTAGTTTGTATTTATATGCTTAATTTACGTTTTGTATTGTTTTCAAATTATATTGTAAACTATAAAGTTATTATTATTGTATTTTTTAATGTCGGAAATAGCCTGCGCTGCTCTTACGAAGTCTCTATTGCGTTCACAAGCCAATTGTGGACGGACGGATGGACAGGGGTGTCGACAATATACGTCCTCATAGAGAGATGAGGGCGTATGAAAATGACCTTAAAGAGTATACAGATAAAAGTAATTTCTATCGTTTTGATCAGAAGAAATTTTCAAATAAAATTTTTGTTTTCCTTTTTTTGGCGGAATCAAAGTTTTGAGGTTCGAGAGATGTCAGAAATTCGATTAAAACTTGTTTTCTGAAATTTGGGGAAAAACTAAAGGCCAAAATCTTTGAAAATTTGGATATTTTTCTGGAAAAAACACAAACTTTGAGTGCCTGTAACTATGGAACTACATGAGATAAAACCTTCTGGTTTGTGTTGAAAATTACAGAATCCCGTCGTCTATCCACCCTGCAAAGGGAAACTTACTCCGACTCACGGTTCGCCCAGAATCGCAGTTTTAAAAAATGCCGTTTTTCGCAAAACTAAGCCAAAAATCGACAAATTTCTATCGTTTTGATCAGAAGAAATTTTGAAATCGACTTTTTCAAATAAAATTTGTTTTTGGCTTTTTTTGGCGGAATCAAAGTTTTGAGGTTTGAGAGATGTCAGAAATTCGATTAAAACTTGTTTTCTGAAATTTGGGGAAAAACTAGATTCCAAAAACTTTGAAAATTTGGGTATTTCTCTGGAAAAAACACAAACTTTGAGTGCCTGTAACTATGGAACTACATGAGATAAAAACCTCTGGTTTATGTTGAAAATTAGAGAATCACGTCCCTGCAAAGGGCAACTTTCTCCGACTCGCGGTTCGCCCACAATCGCAGTTTTAAAAAATGCCGTTTTTCGCAAAACTTAGCCAAAAATCGACAAATTTCTATCGTTTTGATCAGAAGAAATTTTGAAATCGACTTTTCTATTAAATTTTTTTTTCCTTTTTTTTGGCGGAATCAAAGTTTTGAGGTTCGAGAGAAATTTAAGTGCCTGTAACTATGGAACTACATGAGAAAAAACCTTCTGATCAGTATTGAAAATTTGAGAATCCCGTCGTCTATCTACCCTGCAAAGGGCAACTTTCTCCGACTCACGGTTGCCCAAAAAATGCCGTTTTCAAGACCTAGTAGCCGAGTGGTCTCCGTAGCTTTTTGTCAACTTTGAGGTCCCTGGTTCGATTCCCACTTGCAGTATTGGTATTTTTTTCAAGTCAGACACTGTCTCCTGAATCATTTTCAGGCAACAAAATAATTTTATCAAAGTTGGGCAAGGCTGTGCATAGCTAACCCTAATTTGCTTTCTACTGATTTAAACCCTCTTTGCACCATTTGCAGGTAAGGAGAAACTTCAAACTGACCTATTAAACCTCCCTAAGATCATTTTTGCGGTACCAAATTGCGCTGGACGTGTGCGCTACGACCTGCTCTTTCATTTGGTATGCGGAAGTCCTATATTTGAGCAAGCTTTCACCCTTTCCTGAGCTAACCCTAGTTTGCATTCCAAAATCAAAAGTTACCCTTAGGGTTAACCCTAGCTAACCCTAGGGTTAGAGTTGGGGTTAACGCTAAGTCTCGGTAGCCGAGTGGTCTCCGTAGCTTTTTGTCAACTTTGAGGTCCCAGGTTCGATTCCCACTTGCAGTATTGATATTTTTTTTACTTTTTTCAAGTCGAACACTGTCTCCTGAATCATTTTCAGACAACAAAATAATTTTATCAAAATTGGGTAAGTGCTTTCTACCGATTTAAACCCTCTTTGCACCATTTGCAGGTAAGGAGAAACTTCAAACTGACCTATTAAACCTCACTAAGATAACTTTTTCGGTACCAAATTGCGTTGGACGTGTGTGCTACGACCTGCTCTTTCATTTGGTATGCGGAAGTCCTATATTTGAGCAAGCTTTCACCCTTTCCTGAGCTAACCCTAGTTTGCATTCCAAAATCAAGAGTTACCCTTAGGGTTAACCCTAGCTAACCCTAGGGTTAGAGTTGGGGTTAACTTTAATTCTCGGTAGCCGAGTGGTCTCCGTAGCTTTTTGTCAACTTTGAGGTCCCAGGTTCGATTCCCACTTGCGGTATTGATATTTTTTTTTATTTTTTTCAAGTCGAACACTGTCTCCTGAATCATTTTCAGGCAACAAAATAATTTTATCAAAATTGGGCAAGGCTGTGCATAGCTAACCCTAATTTGCTTTCTACCGATTTAAACCCTCTTTGCACCATTTGCAGGTAAGGAGAAACTTAAAACTGACCTATTAAACCTCCCTAAGATCATTTTTTCGGTACCAAATTGCGTTGGACGTGTGCGCTACGACGTGCTCTTTCATTTGGTATGCAGAAGTCCTATATTTGAGCAAGCTTTCACCCTTTCCTGAGCTAACCCTAGTTTGCATTCCAAAATCAAGAGTTACCCTTAGGGTTAACCCTAGCTAACCCTAGGGTTAGAGTTGGGGTTAACCCTAAGTCTCGGTAGCCGAGTGGTCTCCGTAGCTTTTTGTCAACTTTGAGGTCCCAGGTTCGATTCCCACTTGCGGTATTGATATTTTGTTTTTTTTTTTTCAAGTCGAACACTGTCTCCTGAATCATTTTCAGGCAACAAAATAATTTTATCAAAATTGGGCAAGGCTGTGCATAGCTAACCCTAATTTGCTTTCTACCGATTTAAACCCTCTTTGCACCATTTGCAGGTAAGGAGAAACTTAAAACTGACCTATTAAACCTCCCTAAGATCATTTTTTCGGTACCAAATTGCGTTGGACGTGTGCGCTACGACGTGCTCTTTCATTTGGTATGCAGAAGTCCTATATTTGAGCAAGCTTTCACCCTTTCCTGAGCTAACCCTAGTTTGCATTCCAAAATCAAGAGTTACCCTTAGGGTTAACCCTAGCTAACCCTAGGGTTAGAGTTGGGGTTAACCCTAAGTCTCGGTAGCCGAGTGGTCTCCGTAGCTTTTTGTCAACTTTGAGGTCCCAGGTTCGATTCCCACTTGCGGTATTGATATTTTTTTTTATTTTTTTCAAGTCGAACACTGTCTCCTGAATCATTTTCAGGCAACAAAATAATTTTATCAAAATTGGGCCAGGCTGTGCATAGCTAACCCTAATTTGCTTTCTACCGATTTAAACCCTCTTTGCACCATTGGCAGGTAAGGAGAAACTTAAAACTGACCTATTAAACCTCCCTAAGATCATTTTTCGGTACCAAATTGCATTGGACGTGTGCGCTACGACGTGCTCTTTCATTTGGTATGCAGAAGTCCTATATTTGAGCAAGCTTTCACCCTTTCCTGAGCTAACCCTAGTTTGCATTCCAAAATCAAGAGTTACCCTTAGGGTTAACCCTAGCTAACCCTAGGGTTAGAGTTGGGGTTAACCCTAAGTCTCGGTAGCCGAGTGGTCTCCGTAGCTTTTTGTCAACTTTGAGGTCCCAGGTTCGATTCCCACTTGCGGTACTGATATTTTTTTTTATTTTTTTCAAGTCGAACACTGTCTCCTGAATCATTTTCAGGCAACAAAATTTTTTTTATCAAAATTGGGCAAGGCTGTGCATAGCTAACCCTAATTTGCTTTCTACCGATTTAAACCCTCTTTGCACCATTTGCAGGTAAGGAGAAACTTAAAACTGACCTATTAAACCTCCCTAAGATCATTTTTTCGGTACCAAATTGCATTGGACGTGTGCGCTACGACGTGCTCTTTCATTTGGTATGCAGAAGTCCTATATTTGAGCAAGCTTTCACCCTTTCCTGAGCTAACCCTAGTTTGCATTACAAAATCAAGAGTTACCCCTAGGGTTAACCCTAGCTAACCCTAGGGTTAGAGTTGGGGTTAACCCTAAGTCTCGGTAGCCGAGTGGTCTCCGTAGCTTTTTGTCAACTTTGAGGTCCCAGGTTCGATTCCCACTTGCGGTATTGATATTTTTTTTTATTTTCTTCAAGTCGAACACTGTCTACTGAATCATTTTTAAGGCAACAAAATAATTTTATCAAAATTGGGCAAGGCTGTGCATAGCTAACCCTAATTTGCTTTCTACCGATTTAAACCCTCTTTGCACCATTTGCAGGTAAGGAGAAACTTAAAACTGACCTATTAAACCTCCCTAAGATCATTATTTCGGTACCAAATTGCGTTGGACGTGTGCGCTACGACGTGCTCTTTCATTTGGTATGCAGAAGTCCTATATTTGAGCAAGCTTTCACCCTTTCCTGAGCTAACCCTAGTTTGCATTCCAAAATCAAGAGTTACTCTTAGGGTTAACCCTAGCTAACCCTAGGGTTAGAGTTGGGGTTAACCCTAAGTCTCGGTAGCCGAGTGGTCTCCGTAGCTTTTTGTCAACTTTGAGGTCCCAGGTTCGATTCCCACTTGCGGTATTGATATTTTTTTTTATTTTTTTCAAGTCGAACACTGTCTCCTGAATCATTTTTAGGCAAAAAAATAATTTTATCAAAATTGGGCAAGGATGTGCATAGCTAACCCTAATTTGCTTTCTACCGATTTAAACCCTCTTTGCACCATTTGCAGGTAAGGAGAAACTTAAAGCTGACCTATTAAACCTCCCTAAGATCATTTTTTCGGTACCAAATTGCATTGGACGTGTGCGCTACGACGTGCTCTTTCATTTGGTATGCAGAAGTCCTATATTTGAGCAAGCTTTCACCCTTTCCTGAGCTAACCCTAGTTTGCATTCCAAAATCAAGAGTTACCCTTAGGGTTAACCCTAGCTAACCCTAGGGTTAGAGTTGGGTTAACCCTAAGTCTCGGTAGCCGAGTGGTCTCCGTAGCTTTTTGTCAACTTTGAGGTCCCAGGTTCGATTCCCACTTGCGGTATTGATATTTTGTTTTGTTTTTTTTGAAGTCGAACACTGTCTCCTGAATCATTTTCAGGCAACAAAATAATTTTATCAAAATTGGGCAAGGCTGTGCATAGCTAACCCTAATTTGCTTTCTACCGATTTAAACCCTCTTTGCACCATTTGCAGGTAAGGAGAAACTTAAAACTGACCTATTAAACCTCCCTAAGATCATTTTTTCGGTACCAAATTGCGTTGGACGTGTGCGCTACGACGTGCTCTTTCATTTGGTATGCAGAAGTCCTATATTTGAGCAAGCTTTCACCCTTTCCTGAGCTAACCCTAGTTTGCATTCCAAAATCAAGAGTTACCCTTAGGGTTAACCCTAGCTAACCCTAGGGTTAGAGTTGGGGTTAACCCTAAGTCTCGGTAGCCGAGTGGTCTCCGTAGCTTTTTGTCAACTTTGAGGTCCCAGGTTCGATTCCCACTTGCGGTATTGATATTTTTTTTTTTTTTTTCAAGTCGAACACTGTCTCCTGAATCATTTTCAGGCAACAAAATAATTTTATCAAAATTGGGCAAGGCTGTGCATAGCTAACCCTAATTTGCTTTCTACCGATTTAAACCCTCTTTGCACCATTTGCAGGTAAGGAGAAACTTAAAACTGACCTATTAAACCTCCCTAAGATCATTTTTTCGGTACCAAATTGCATTGGACGTGTGCGCTACGACGTGCTCTTTCATTTGGTATGCAGAAGTCCTATATTTGAGCAAGCTTTCACCCTTTCCTGAGCTAACCCTAGTTTGCATTCCAAAATCAAGAGTTACCCTTAGGGTTAACCCTAGCTAACCCTAGGGTTAGAGTTGGGGTTAACCCTAAGTCTCGGTAGCCGAGTGGTCTCCGTAGCTTTTTGTCAACTTTGAGGTCCCAGGTTCGATTCCCACTTGCGGTATTGATATTTTTTTTTATTTTTTTCAAGTCGAACACTGTCTCCTGAATCATTTTCAGGCAACAAAATAATTTTATCAAAATTGGGCCAGGCTGTGCATAGCTAACCCTAATTTGCTTTCTACCGATTTAAACCCTCTTTGCACCATTTGCAGGTAAGGAGAAACTTAAAACTGACCTATTAAACCTCCCTAAGATCATTTTTCGGTACCAAATTGCATTGGACGTGTGCGCTACGACGTGCTCTTTCATTTGGTATGCAGAAGTCCTATATTTGAGCATGCTTTCACCCTTTCCTGAGCTAACCCTAGTTTGCATTCCAAAATCAAGAGTTACCCTTAGGGTTAACCCTAGCTAACCCTAGGGTTAGAGTTGGGGTTAACCCTAAGTCTCGGTAGCCGAGTGGTCTCCGTAGCTTTTTGTCAACTTTGAGGTCCCAGGTTCGATTCCCACTTGCGGTACTGATATTTTTTTTTATTTTTTTCAAGTCGAACACTGTCTCCTGAATCATTTTCAGGCAACAAAATAATTTTATCAAAATTGGGCAAGGCTGTGCATAGCTAACCCTAATTTGCTTTCTACCGATTTAAACCCTCTTTGCACCATTTGCAGGTAAGGAGAAACTTAAAACTGACCTATTAAACCTCCCTAAGATAATTTTTTCGGTACCAAATTGCATTGGACGTGTGCGCTACGACGTGCTCTTTCATTTGGTATGCAGAAGTCCTATATTTGAGCAAGCTTTCACCCTTTCCTGAGCTAACCCTAGTTTGCATTACAAAATCAAGAGTTACCCCTAGGGTTAACCCTAGCTAACCCTAGGGTTAGAGTTGGGGTTAACCCTAAGTCTCGGTAGCCGAGTGGTCTCCGTAGCTTTTTGTCAACTTTGAGGTCCCAGGTTCGATTCCCACTTGCGGTATTGATATTTTTTTTTATTTTCTTCAAGTCGAACACTGTCTACTGAATCATTTTTAAGGCAACAAAATAATTTTATCAAAATTGGGCAAGGCTGTGCATAGCTAACCCTAATTTGCTTTCTACCGATTTAAACCCTCTTTGCACCATTTGCAGGTAAGGAGAAACTTAAAACTGACCTATTAAACCTCCCTAAGATCATTATTTCGGTACCAAATTGCGTTGGACGTGTGCGCTACGACGTGCTCTTTCATTTGGTATGCAGAAGTCCTATATTTGAGCAAGCTTTCACCCTTTCCTGAGCTAACCCTAGTTTGCATTCCAAAATCAAGAGTTACCCTTAGGGTTAACCCTAGCTAACCCTAGGGTTAGAGTTGGGGTTGACCCTAAGTCTCGGTAGCCGAGTGGTCTCCGTAGCTTTTTGTCAACTTTGAGGTCCCAGGTTCGATTCCCACTTGCGGTATTGATATTTTTTTTTATTTTTTTCAAGTCGAACACTGTCTCCTGAATCATTTTCAGGCAACAAAATAATTTTATCAAAATTGGGCAAGGCTGTGCATAGCTAACCCTAATTTGCTTTCTACCGATTTAAACCCTCTTTGCACCATTTGCAGGTAAGGAGAAACTTAAAACTGACCTATTAAACCTCCCTAAGATCATTTTTTCGGTACCAAATTGCATTGGACGTGTGCGCTACGACGTGCTCTTTCATTTGGTATGCAGAAGTCCTATATTTGAGCAAGCTTTCACCCTTTCCTGAGCTAACCCTAGTTTGCATTCCAAAATCAAGAGTTACTCTTAGGGTTAACCCTAGCTAACCCTAGGGTTAGAGTTGGGGTTAACCCTAAGTCTCGGTAGCCGAGTGGTCTCCGTAGCTTTTTGTCAACTTTGAGGTCCCAGGTTCGATTCCCACTTGCGGTATTGATATTTTTTTTTATTTTTTTCAAGTCGAACACTGTCTCCTGAATCATTTTCAGGCAAAAAAATAATTTTATCAAAATTGGGCAAGGATGTGCATAGCTAACCCTAATTTGCTTTCTACCGATTTAAACCCTCTTTGCACCATTTGCAGGTAAGGAGAAACTTAAAACTGACCTATTAAACCTCCCTAAGATCATTATTTCGGTACCAAATTGCGTTGGACGTGTGCGCTACGACGTGCTCTTTCATTTGGTATGCAGAAGTCCTATATTTGAGCAAGCTTTCACCCTTTCCTGAGCTAACCCTAGTTTGCATTCCAAAATCAAGAGTTACCCTTAGGGTTAACCCTAGCTAACCCTAGGGTTAGAGTTGGGGTTGACCCTAAGTCTCGGTAGCCGAGTGGTCTCCGTAGCTTTTTGTCAACTTTGAGGTCCCAGGTTCGATTCCCACTTGCGGTATTGATATTTTTTTTTATTTTTTTCAAGTCGAACACTGTCTCCTGAATCATTTTCAGGCAACAAAATAATTTTATCAAAATTGGGCAAGGCTGTGCATAGCTAACCCTAATTTGCTTTCTACCGATTTAAACCCTCTTTGCACCATTTGCAGGTAAGGAGAAACTTAAAACTGACCTATTAAACCTCCCTAAGATCATTTTTTCGGTACCAAATTGCATTGGACGTGTGCGCTACGACGTGCTCTTTCATTTGGTATGCAGAAGTCCTATATTTGAGCAAGCTTTCACCCTTTCCTGAGCTAACCCTAGTTTGCATTCCAAAATCAAGAGTTACTCTTAGGGTTAACCCTAGCTAACCCTAGGGTTAGAGTTGGGGTTAACCCTAAGTCTCGGTAGCCGAGTGGTCTCCGTAGCTTTTTGTCAACTTTGAGGTCCCAGGTTCGATTCCCACTTGCGGTATTGATATTTTTTTTTATTTTTTTCAAGTCGAACACTGTCTCCTGAATCATTTTCAGGCAAAAAAATAATTTTATCAAAATTGGGCAAGGATGTGCATAGCTAACCCTAATTTGCTTTCTACCGATTTAAACCCTCTTTGCACCATTTGCAGGTAAGGAGAAACTTAAAACTGACCTATTAAACCTCCCTAAGATCATTTTTTCGGTACCAAATTGCATTGGACGTGTGCGCTACGACGTGCTCTTTCATTTGGTATGCAGAAGTCCTATATTTGAGCAAGCTTTCACCCTTTCCTGAGCTAACCCTAGTTTGCATTCCAAAATCAAGAGTTACCCTTAGGGTTAACCCTAGCTAACCCTAGGGTTAGAGTTGGGGTTAACCCTAAGTCTCGGTAGCCGAGTGGTCTCCGTAGCTTTTTGTCAACTTTGAGGTCCCAGGTTCGATTCCCACTTGCGGTATTGATATTTTTTTTTTTTTTTCAAGTCGAACACTGTCTCCTGAATCATTTTCAGGCAACAAAATAATTTTATCAAAATTGGGCAAGGCTGTGCATAGCTAACCCTAATTTGCTTTCTACCGATTTAAACCCTCTTTGCACCATTTGCAGGTAAGGAGAAACTTAAAACTGACCTATTAAACCTCCCTAAGATCATTTTTTCGGTACCAAATTGCATTGGACGTGTGCGCTACGACGTGCTCTTTCATTTGGTATGCAGAAGTCCTATATTTGAGCAAGCTTTCACCCTTTCCTGAGCTAACCCTAGTTTGCATTCCAAAATCAAGAGTTACCCTTAGGGTTAACCCTAGCTAACCCTAGGGTTAGAGTTGGGGTTAACCCTAAGTCTCGGTAGCCGAGTGGTCTCCGTAGCTTTTTGTCAACTTTGAGGTCGCAGGTTCGATTCCCACTTGCGGTATTGATATTTTTTTTTATTTTTTTCAAGTCGAACACTGTCTCCTGAATCATTTTCAGGCAACAAAATAATTTTATCAAAATTGGGCAAGGCTGTGCATAGCTAACCCTAATTTGCTTTCTACCGATTTAAACCCTCTTTGCACCATTTGCAGGTAAGGAGAAACTTAAAACTGACCTATTAAACCTCCCTAAGATCATTTTTTCGGTACAAAATTGCATTGGACGTGTGCGCTACGACGTGCTCTTTCATTTGGTATGCAGAAGTCCTATATTTGAGCAAGCTTTCACCCTTTCCTGAGCTAACCCTAGTTTGCATTCCAAAATCAAGAGTTACTCTTAGGGTTAACCCTAGCTAACCCTAGGGTTAGAGTTGGGGTTAACCCTAAGTCTCGGTAGCCGAGTGGTCTCCGTAGCTTTTTGTCAACTTTGAGGTCCCAGGTTCGATTCCCACTTGCGGTATTGATATTTTTTTTTATTTTTTTCAAGTCGAACACTGTCTCCTGAATCATTTTCAGGCAAAAAAATAATTTTATCAAAATTGGGCAAGGATGTGCATAGCTAACCCTAATTTGCTTTCTACCGATTTAAACCCTCTTTGCACCATTTGCAGGTAAGGAGAAACTTAAAACTGACCTATTAAACCTCCCTAAGATCATTTTTTCGGTACCAAATTGCATTGGACGTGTGCGCTACGACGTGCTCTTTCATTTGGTATGCAGAAGTCCTATATTTGAGCAAGCTTTCACCCTTTCCTGAGCTAACCCTAGTTTGCATTCCAAAATCAAGAGTTACCCTTAGGGTTAACCCTAGCTAACCCTAGGGTTAGAGTTGGGGTTGACCCTAAGTCTCGGTAGCCGAGTGGTCTCCGTAGCTTTTTGTCAACTTTGAGGTCCCAGGTTCGATTCCCACTTGCGGTATTGATATTTTTTTTTATTTTTTTCAAGTCGAACACTGTCTCCTGAATCATTTTCAGGCAACAAAATAATTTTATCAAAATTGGGCAAGGCTGTGCATAGCTAACCCTAATTTGCTTTCTACCGATTTAAACCCTCTTTGCACCATTTGCAGGTAAGGAGAAACTTAAAACTGACCTATTAAACCTCCCTAAGATCATTTTTTCGGTACCAAATTGCATTGGACGTGTGCGCTACGACGTGCTCTTTCATTTGGTATGCAGAAGTCCTATATTTGAGCAAGCTTTCACCCTTTCCTGAGCTAACCCTAGTTTGCATTCCAAAATCAAGTTACCCTTAGGGTTAACCCTAGCTAACCCTAGGGTTAGAGTTTGGGTTAACCCTAAGTCTCGGTAGCCGAGTGGTCTCCGTAGCTTTTTGTCAACTTTGAGGTCCCAGGTTCGATTCCCACTTGCGGTATTGATATTTTTTTTTATTTTTTTCAAGTCGAACACTGTCTCCTGAATCATTTTCAGGCAACAAAATAATTTTATCAAAATTGGGCCAGGCTGTGCATAGCTAACCCTAATTTGCTTTCTACCGATTTAAACCCTCTTTGCACCATTTGCAGGTAACGAGAAACTTAAAACTGACCTATTAAACCTCCCTAAGATCATTTTTTCGGTACCAAATTGCGTTGGACGTGTGCGCTACGACGTGCTCTTTCATTTGGTATGCAGAAGTCCTATATTTGAGCAAGCTTTCACCCTTTCCTGAGCTAACCCTAGTTTGCATTCCAAAATCAAGAGTTACCCTTAGGGTTAACCCTAGCTAACCCTAGGGTTAGAGTTGGGGTTAACCCTAAGTCTCGGTAGCCGAGTGGTCTCCGTAGCTTTTTGTCAACTTTGAGGTCCCAGGTTCGATTCCCACTTGCGGTATTGATATTTTTTTTTATTTTTTTCAAGTCGAACACTGTCTCCTGAATCATTTTCAGGCAACAAAATAATTTTATCAAAATTGGGCAAGGCTGTGCATAGCTAACCCTAATTTGCTTTCTACCGATTTAAACCCTCTTTGCACCATTTGCAGGTAAGGAGAAACTTAAAACTGACCTATTAAACCTCCCTAAGATCATTTTTTCGGTACCAAATTGCGTTGGACGTGTGCGCTACGACGTGCTCTTTCATTTGGTATGCAGAAGTCCTATATTTGAGCAAGCTTTCACCCTTTCCTGAGCTAACCCTAGTTTGCATTCCAAAATCAAGAGTTACCCTTAGGGTTAACCCTAGCTAACCCTAGGGTTAGAGTTGGGGTTAACCCTAAGTCTCGGTAGCCGAGTGGTCTCCGTAGCTTTTTGTCAACTTTGAGGTCCCAGGTTCGATTCCCACTTGCGGTATTGATATTTTTTTTTATTTTTTTCAAGTCGAACACTGTCTCCTGAATTATTTTCAGGCAACAAAATAATTTTATCAAAATTGGGCAAGGCTGTGCATAGCTAACCCTAATTTACTTTCTACCGATTTAAACCCTCTTTGCACCATTTGCAGGTAAGGAGAAACTTAAAATTGACCTATTAAACCTCCCTAAGATCATTTTTTCGGTACCAAATTGCGTTGGACGTGTGCGCTACGACGTGCTCTTTCATTTGGTATGCAGAAGTCCTATATTTGAGCAAGCTTTCACCCTTTCCTGAGCTAACCCTAGTTTGCATTCCAAAATCAAGAGTTACCCTTAGGGTTAACCCTAGCTAACCCTAGGGTTAGAGTTTGGGTTAACCCTAAGTCTCGGTAGCCGAGTGGTCTCCGTAGCTTTTTGTCAACTTTGAGGTCCCAGGTTCGATTCCCACTTGCGGTATTGATATTTTTTTTTATTTTTTTCAAGTCGAACACTGTCTCCTGAATCATTTTCAGGCAACAAAATAATTTTATCAAAATTGGGCAAGGCTGTGCATAGCTAACCCTAATTTGCTTTCTACCGATTTAAACCCTCTTTGCACCATTTGCAGGTAACGAGAAACTTAAAACTGACCTATTAAACCTCCCTAAGATCATTTTTTCGGTACCAAATTGCGTTGGACGTGTGCGCTACGACGTGCTCTTTCATTTGGTATGCAGAAGTCCTATATTTGAGCAAGCTTTCACCCTTTCCTGAGCTAACCCTAGTTTGCATTCCAAAATCAAGAGTTACCCTTAGGGTTAACCCTAGCTAACCCTAGGGTTAGAGTTGGGGTTAACCCTAAGTCTCGGTAGCCGAGTGGTCTCCGTAGCTTTTTGTCAACTTTGAGGTCCCAGGTTCGATTCCCACTTGCGGTATTGATATTTTTTTTTTTTTTTTCAAGTCGAACACTGTCTCCTGAATCATTTTCAGGCAACAAAATAATTTTATCAAAATTGGGCAAGGCTGTGCATAGCTAACCCTAATTTGCTTTCTACCGATTTAAACCCTCTTTGCACCATTTGCAGGTAAGGAGAAACTTAAAACTGACCTATTAAACCTCCCTAAGATCATTTTTTCGGTACCAAATTGCGTTGGACGTGTGCGCTACGACGTGCTCTTTCATTTGGTATGCAGAAGTCCTATATTTGAGCAAGCTTTCACCCTTTCCTGAGCTAACCCTAGTTTGCATTCCAAAATCAAGAGTTACCCTTAGGGTTAACCCTAGCTAACCCTAGGGTTAGAGTTGGGGTTAACCCTAAGTCTCGGTAGCTGAGTGGTCTCCGTAGCTTTTTGTCAACTTTGAGGTCCCAGGTTCGATTCCCACTTGCGGTATTGATATTTTTTTTTATTTTTTTCAAGTCGAACACTGTCTCCTGAATTATTTTCAGGCAACAAAATAATTTTATCAAAATTGGGCAAGGCTGTGCATAGCTAACCCTAATTTACTTTCTACCGATTTAAACCCTCTTTGCACCATTTGCAGGTAAGGAGAAACTTAAAATTGACCTATTAAACCTCCCTAAGATCATTTTTTCGGTACCAAATTGCGTTGGACGTGTGCGCTACGACGTGCTCTTTCATTTGGTATGCAGAAGTCCTATATTTGAGCAAGCTTTCACCCTTTCCTGAGCTAACCCTAGTTTGCATTCCAAAATCAAGAGTTACCCTTAGGGTTAACCCTAGCTAACCCTAGGGTTAGAGTTGGGGTTAACCCTAAGTCTCGAGTGGTCTCCGTAGCTTTTTGTCAACTTTGAGGTCCCAGGTTCGATTCCCACTTGCGGTATTGATATTTTTTTTTTTTTCAAGTCGAACACTGTCTACTGAATCATTTTCAGGCAACAAAATAATTTTATCAAAATTGGGCAAGGCTGTGCATAGCTAAACCTAATTTGCTTTCTACCGATTTAAACCCTCTCTGCACCATTTGCAGGTAAGGAGAAACTTAAAACTGACCTATTAAACCTCCCTAAGATCATTTTTTCGGTACCAAATTGCGTTGGACGTGTGCGCTACGACGTGCTCTTTCATTTGGTATGCAGAAGTCCTATATTTGAGCACGCTTTCACCCTTTCCTGAGCTAACCCTGGTTTGCATTCCAAAATCAAGAGTTACCCTTAGGGTTAACCCTAGCTAACCCTAGGGTTAGAGTTGGGGTTAACCTTAAGTCTCGGTAGCCGAGTGGTCTCCGTAGCTTTTTGTCAACTTTGAGGTCCCAGGTTCGATTCCCACTTGCGGTATTGATATTTTTTTTTTTTTTTTTTTCAAGTCGAACACTGTCTCCTGAATCATTTTCAGGCAACAAAATAATTTTATCAAAATTGGGCAAGGCTGTGCAAAGCTAACCCTAATTTACTTTCTACCGATTTAAACCCTCTTTGCACCATTTGCAGGTAAGGAGAAACTTAAAACTGACCTATTAAACCTCCCTAAGATCATTTTTTCGGTACCAAATTGCGTTGGACGTGTGCGCTACGACGTGCTCTTTCATTTGGTATGCAGAAGTCCTATATTTGAGCAAGCTTTCACCCTTTCCTGAGCTAACCCTAGTTTGCATTCCAAAATCAAGAGTTACCCTTAGGGTTAACCCTAGCTAACCCTAGGGTTAGAGTTGGGGTTAACCCTAAGTCTCGGTAGCCGAGTGGTCTCCGTAGCTTTTTGTCAACTTTGAGGTCCCAGGTTCGATTCCCACTTGCGGTATTGATATTTTTTTTTTTTTTTCAAGTCGAACACTGTCTCCTGAATCATTTTCAGGCAACAAAATAATGTTATCAAAATTGGGCAAGGCTGTGCATAGCTAACCCTAATTTGCTTTCTACCGATTTAAACCCTCTTTGCACCATTTGCAGGTAAGGAGAAACTTAAAACTGACCTATTAAACCTCCCTAAGATCATTTTTTCGGTACCAAATTGCGTTGGACGTGTGCGCTACGATGTGCTCTTTCATTTGGTATGCAGAAGTCCTATATTTGAGCAAGCTTTCACCCTTTCCTGAGCTAACCCTAGTTTGCATTCCAAAATCAAGAGTTACCCTTAGGGTTAACCCTAGCTAACCCTAGGGTTAGAGTTGGGGTTAACCCTAAGTCTCGGTAGCCGAGTGGTCTCCGTAGCTTTTTGTCAACTTTGAGGTCCCAGGTTCGATTCCCACTTGCGGTATTGATATTTTTTTTTTTTTTTTCAAGTCGAACACTGTCTCCTGAATCATTTTCAGGCAACAAAATAATTTTATCAAAATTGGGCAAGGCTGTGCATAGCTAACCCTAATAACCCCTTTCGAAGATAGCAGCCTCGTTTTGATATCGTGTCAAGGTCAAGGCCAAAAAATGTAAACAAACCGTCTGCTCCAATATGGCGTCTATGCTGGATGTTGTGAAGCTATGGAATGTGGAAGCTTTAAAGGATTTTTGTCGAAAGAAAGGTTTAAAAGTGAGTGGCAGAAAGGATGAATTGATAGCGCGAGTGTTTTCCGCCAAAGAACAAGATCTTTCAGACGTCCCTACATCGTTAGAAGAGCACCGAATAAAAGCAGCCACCTACGAAAAATTTCTCGATACTCCACACGGAAGACAACCTGACCCGAGTGATTTATGTGATGGATGGGTTTCTGAAGAAACTGGGAAATATCTCTGGCCACCAACCATGTATTCTGACATGTGTACATACATGTTATCAGCCTCAGGAAAAATAGACATTGGTGAAACAAGAACACTCAACGCTTACAAGGAGGGAAAGGCTTTCAGCTATTTAGAAAGCAACTGGCTCAAAGAAGTTTTTTATCATCCTATCAGTCCCAAAAGTGTCTACTGCTATTTAAAGTCAGCTTGTGTCCCATCACAGAGGGTTAATGATGTTCCACACCAGGCATGGGTAATGATAAAGAAAGACATTGGTGAAATCCAGTCAGCATACTGTACCTGTTTTGCTGGGTAAATATTTTAGCTTACTCTTTGATTTTATTTATTTATTTTGAATTTATATATTGAGCTTTAAAGTTTACAGTTAAAACCACTGGGGTGACACTTATGACAGGGCTGGGCTGTGTTTGTACGGAATAGACAAAATTTCCATCATTGCACACCTGGCATATGCCCATCTCTAATGGCAAATATAATTAATTAGCTTATATTTCATAATATTATTTTTTTGTTTGTTATTGTTGATTTTTCAAAATTGTGTTTTTTTTTTTCTTTACTTAGATGTTAAATGTTATTGTATTCTACTGTTGTGTTATGAAAAGAGTTAAATTGTTTTTAAAGGCATATTGTCTATCGGTAAGTATGATACATTATAAAGTAGCCAGAGTATGTTGTAGAGTGCCTAGAAATACAGCTGAACTAATGTACAAATATAGTAATTCGTGATAGAGCACAAGATTGTTGTCTGCTATACGACTGGGTGACATAGGTTTGAATACCGTTACTGAAGGGCCAAGAATACCTCTGATGCCAATCAGAATGTCATCTGTTGCATTCACATTCCTAATCATTAGTTTGTCGAGCAACTTTCTTCAAACTAAACCGAAACAGTTATTGATGTTTTGATTAAACAGTAGAATATGTGCTTAAAAGATTTTGTTTTTGTTTTTACAGGTTAGGATCTTCATGTAACCATATTGCTGCTATGCTTTTTAAAATGGATTTATATTGGAGACAAGGATACACCAATAAGTCTTGTACAGATAAGCTTTGTCAGTGGAACAGGTATGGAGCTGTAAAGAAGACCGTAGAACCTATTAAAGTTAAAGATATGAAATTTAAGAAACCTGAGTTTGGAAAATTAAAGAAAAGACAAACACGTAAGGCTGATCAAGGTTATACCTTAAATATTGATGAACAGGATTTGTTTACATTTGAAGACCTTTATAATGCTTTATCAACTGACTGTCCTGATGCTGTAGTGTTTCAAGGTCTTAAATCCCTTTCTCCAGACGATGTTGTTGATGTTGAGATTGAAACTTCAGCCCCACCTCCTTTATCAGAACTTTTGTACAAGTGTGAAACTGCTGAGGATATTTTAGGTGCTTTAAAGGAATTTAATAATTATGATGTTAATTCGATAGAAAATGCTACACGTGGACAAGCTGGTAACCAAATTTGGAAGCTTCAAAGAACTTTACGGATAACTTCATCCTCAGTTCATGATGTATACACCAAGGTGAATACTTTAAAAAATACAGCATCAAATAGATCTAGTGATGTTAGTTCTCTCATGAAGCGGATTACAGAAGTCGATCAAATCAACTCTCAGAAAATACCAGCATTAAAGTATGGATTGGAAATGGAAAATGAGGCAAGAGAACATTATAAAACACTCATGTTAGCTAAACATAAGGGTTTCCAAGTTCAGATGGTAGGTCTTGTGATTCTCCAGGATAATCCACAATATGGTGCCTCTGCAGATGGTTATGTGTCTTGTGAATGTTGTAAACCAGGTTTAGTTGAAATTAAGTGTCCTTTAACTGTTGCACATACAATACCATCACAAGAGAATTTGCCATATTTAAGTGCAATTAATAATGAAACAACATTGTCAAGAAAACACAAGTATTTTTCACAAATTCAGTGGCAAATGGGTGTATGTGGGAAAGAGTGGTGTGATTTTTTTGTATTTTCTAGGCATGGATATTATTTGCAGAGAACTGAATTTGATAGTGATTATTTTAGTTCATTGAAAACAAATGCTGATTATTTCTTTACTACATATGTAATACCTGAAATTTTTGAAGAAAAAAAAATAGCTTGTGAAAGATATTTACTCATCTGTCATCCAATGAGGAGTACATTTTTCCAGATATAATATATGAAAATTTGTTCTAGTTTCAGAACATTTTGATATTATCATCTTTCAAGCAGGGATAATAGTTGAAAGTAGCCCTTCGTAAGAAATTCTTGAGTGAAGCATAGATTTTGCTATTTGACTACATCTTGTAGTTCCTTTTTGTTAAAGGGATTTTTTAACGTAATTATAAAACTTAATGTTGATAAACCCCGATTTCCACTAAATGGAGAATTTCTTCTCTACGGTTTTACTTATTCTACATTCAAATTGGCAGAAGTTATTGGATAGTAGTTAATTGAGTAATTGTTTGAAAATTTGTTGCTGAAACCAGGCATTGTCAGCTGTTGAATTAAATAATTACGTAAAAAATCCCCTTTAATTTTCAGTAAATGAAAACAAATTTCGTTATAATTATTTATCACTATTATTTGTCATTATTCATTTTAACAAGACTTAGTATAGTCAAACAGAGATATTTCGGCTCATCCGGGTACAGTCAAAGCATATACACAACCAGTCTATTATATTTTCAAGGGTGTTGCCGTAACTTGCCACACAAACAACCCTCTAAATAAGATATTTTTATACCCTTGAAAATATAATGGACTGGTTTTGTATAGGTTTTGACGGTACCCGGATGAGCCGAAATATCTCTGTTTGACTATAGGCATACATAACAATTATTGTTTACATGTGATAGTATTAAAATTACAATCAATATACATTTATTAGCCTCTGAGTTTCTTTTTTTACTTTACAAGTGGTGGATACAAATTAATGATTGCTGAACAAACAGTCAATATGTCATCAGCCAAGGGGACCATCGATATAGGCAATGTCTCTGATAGTATTTTAAACCATTTTATCCGATTTATAGCTCTTTCCACATGAATTCGTAGATTAGCAATCTGTTTTGTCTTATGAACTTTAGCCCTTGTCATTTGTTCTTTTCCTCGAGCACCAGGAGGAATGTGCAACCTCGCCCCTCTAATCAAGAGATCGTCAGCAATTGGGAAGCCCCTGTCAGCTAAAATAACGTCTCCAGGTTCAATCTTATCCAAATAACCGGAATTAAGAACAATGTAGCGGTCACTAGTTCTCCCACCCCATGTTTCTGAAATAAATTGTATGATTCCAGTTGGAGAGATGTCAATTAATGCTTTTACAGTGTTGTGTTGCTTATAGTCTGACCAAGTTGCAGCTTGAATTTCCAGGCTTCTAGGTTTTTCAATAAAAAATTCAGAACAATCAATAATACCACGAATGTTGGGCATTTGATCTTTAAAGCATTTGGGTAAAGTATCTCTGACTTGTTTTTTAGAAGAGTGATAAATTAATGGTCTTAATAACTTTGACAAGAACATAATCCATGTAATAATAGTTTGAGAACAAACACAAACACTAATGCCAAACATATTTGCCAGAAATTCCAAAGTCAAATTCATTCTTAATTTCAAAAGTGTCAGAGTCAATTCCTGCTCAGCATTCAATTTCCTATTTGGACCTGGTTTTGGTCTGTTCACTTTTTTGGACACAACTTTCATACTTCCCCTCCAAAACCGCAATCTGTTGGCTTTCGGTGTCAGAATTTGAACAAGTTTGTTGAAAACATTTTTGTTGGGCAAACCAAGATACAATCGCACATTTTTGTCTGTTGCTTTAATACTTGACACAGTAAAAGTTCTTGCCTGTCGGATCTTCAAATTTGACAATTTTGATTCTAACTCAGCTATTCTATTATGCAGTTTTTGATTTTCTAACTGTTTTTTGACACAACCATCACAATCACAATCTTCAGAACAATCACATTTAAACTTGAAACTGTAGGAATGATCAGCTGATAAACAGTCAGGATTTACAATAGGCCCATTTGAAATATTTGACACACTGACAGTCTCTATTGATTCACAAGGTACAAAAACATCTGTTTTCAATCCACCCTCATCCTCCATTTTCATAGCTTTACTAATATTACTACTACTAGGCCTATTCATCTGCTGCGAAATATCGGACAATATTCTCCTCTTTACTGGAATCTTTCGGCCACAAACTGGTGTGTTGGTTTTTGTTTCATAACCCATAAAAAGAACAGGATACGGATTCCTCTCTGAAGGCTTCTTATCGGGAAAGTGAATCGAACAAATACGGCTATGAGATTTGGGTGTCCAATTTCTTCTTTCTTCCTTACGGTTGATATTTTTTATCCAAATCGACTTTCTTGATTCATCTTTGGGAAACGGAAGTAGTTGAAAAGGCTCCTCACATCCACAATACTCTTGAGATTTACCAGAGTGGACTGTAACCAGCGCTGAAGCCTATAATAAGAGTTTCCACAACCAACTACACAACAGTTCGCCATTTTGGCGGTTTGTTTACATTTAACAGGAAGTAGGCGGGAAAATCTGGCGCATGCGCAGACGTAACATCTAAAGGGGCTATTTGCTTTCTACCGATTTAAACCCTCTTTGCACCATTTGCAGGTAAGGAGAAACTTAAAACTGACCTATTAAACCTCCCTAAGATCATTTTTTCGGTACCAAATTGCGTTGGACGTGTGCGCTACGACGTGCTCTTTCATTTGGTATGCAGAAGTCCTATATTTGAGCAAGCTTTCACCCTTTCCTGAGCTAACCCTAGTTTGCATTCCAAAATCAAGAGTTACCCTTAGGGTTAACCCTAGCTAACTCTAGGGTTAGAGTTGGGGTTAACCCTAAGTCTCGGTAGCCGAGTGGTCTCCGTAGCTTTTTGTCAACTTTGAGGTCCCAGGTTCGATTCCCACTTGCGGTATTGATATTTTTTTTTTTTTTTCAAGTCGAACACTGTCTCCTGAATCATTTTCAGGCAACAAAATAATTTTATCAAAATTGGGCAAGGCTGTGCATAGCTAACCCTAATTTGCTTTCTACCGATTTAAACCCTCTTTGCACCATTTGCAGGTAAGGAGAAACTTAAAACTGACCTATTAAACCTCCTTAAGATCATTTTTTCGGTACCAAATTGCGTTGGACGTGTGCGCTACGACGTGCTCTTTCATTTGGTATGCAGAAGTCCTATATTTGAGCAAGCTTTCACCCTTTCCTGAGCTAACCCTAGTTTGCATTCCAAAATCAAGAGTTACCCTTAGGGTTAACCCTAGCTAACCCTAGGGTTAGAGTTGGGGTTAACCCTAAGTCTCGGTAGCCGAGTGGTCTCCGTAGCTTTTTGTCAACTTTGAGGTCCCAGGTTCGATTCCCACTTGCGGTATTGATATATTTTTTTTTTTTTCAAGTCGAACACTGTCTCCTGAATCATTTTCAGGCAACAAAATAATTTTATCAAAATTGGGCAAGGCTGTGCATAGCTAACCCTAATTTGCTTTCTACCGATTTAAACCCTCTTTGCACCATTTGCAGGTAAGGAGAAACTTAAAACTGACCTATTAAACCTCCCTAAGATCATTTTTTCGGTACCAAATTGCGTTGGACGTGTGCGCTACGACGTGCTCTTTCATTTGGTATGCAGAAGTCCTATATTTGAGCAAGCTTTCACCCTTTCCTGAGCTAACCCTAGTTTGCATTCCAAAATCAAGAGTTACCCTTAGGGTTAACCCTAGCTAACCCTAGGGTTAGAGTTGGGGTTAAACCTAAGTCTCGGTAGCCGAGTGGTCTCCGTAGCTTTTTGTCAACTTTGAGGTCCCAGGTTCGATTCCCACTTGCGGTATTGATATTTTTTTTTTTTTCAAGTCGAACACTGTCTCCAGAATCATTTTCAGGCAACAAAATAATTTTATCAAAATTGGGCAAGGCTGTGCATAGCTAACCCTAATTTGCTTTCTACCGATTTAAACCCTCTTTGCACCATTTGCAGGTAAGGAGAAACTTAAAACTGACCTATTAAACCTCCCTAAGATCATTTTTTCGGTACCAAATTGCGTTGGACGTGTGCGCTACGACGTGCTCTTTCATTTGGTATGCAGAAGTCCTATATTTGAGCAAGCTTTCACCCTTTCCTGAGCTAACCCTAGTTTGCATTCCAAAATCAAGAGTTACCCTTAGGGTTAACCCTAGCTAACCCTAGGGTTAGAGTTGGGGTTAACCCTAAGTCTCGGTAGCCGAGTGGTCTCCGTAGCTTTTTGTCAACTTTGAGGTCCCAGGTTCGATTCCCACTTGCGGTATTGATATTTTTTTTTATTTTTTTCAAGTCGAACACTGTCTCCTGAATCATTTTCAGGCAACAAAATAATTTTATCAAAATTGGGCAAGGCTGTGCATAGCTAACCCTAATTTGCTTTCTACCGATTTAAACCCTCTTTGCACCATTTGCAGGTAAGGAGAAACTTAAAACTGACCTATTAAACCTCCCTAAGATCATTTTTTCGGTACCAAATTGCGTTGGACGTGTGCGCTACGACGTGCTCTTTCATTTGGTATGCAGAAGTCCTATATTTGAGCAAGCTTTCACCCTTTCCTGAGCTAACCCTAGTTTGCATTCCAAAATCAAGAGTTACCCTTAGGGTTAACCCTAGCTAACCCTAGGGTTAGAGTTGGGGTTAACCCTAAGTCTCGGTAGCCGAGTGGTCTCCGTAGCTTTTTGTCAACTTTGAGGTCCCAGGTTCGATTCCCACTTGCGGTATTGATATTTTTTTTTATTTTTTTCAAGTCGAACACTGTCTCCAGAATCATTTTCAGGCAACAAAATAATTTTATCAAAATTGGGCAAGGCTGTGCATAGCTAACCCTAATTTGCTTTCTACCGATTTAAACCCTCTTTGCACCATTTGCAGGTAAGGAGAAACTTAAAACTGACCTATTAAACCTCCCTAAGATCATTTTTTCGGTACCAAATTGCATTGGACGTGTGCGCTACGACGTGCTCTTTCATTTGGTATGCAGAAGTCCTATATTTGAGCAAGCTTTCACCCTTTCCTGAGCTAACCCTAGTTTGCATTCCAAAATCAAGAGTTACCCTTAGGGTTAACCCTAGCTAACCCTAGGGTTAGAGTTGGGGTTAAACCTAAGTCTCGGTAGCCGAGTGGTCTCCGTAGCTTTTTGTCAACTTTGAGGTCCCAGGTTCGATTCCCACTTGCGGTATTGATATTTTTTTTTTTTTTCAAGTCGAACACTGTCTCCTGAATCATTTTCAGGCAACAAAATAATTTTATCAAAATTGGGCAAGGCTGTGCATAGCTAACCCTAATTTGCTTTCTACCGATTTAAACCCTCTTTGCACCATTTGCAGGTAAGGAGAAACTTAAAACTGACCTATTAAACCTCCCTAAGATCATTTTTTCGGTACCAAATTGCGTTGGACGTGTGCGCTACGACGTGCTCTTTCATTTGGTATGCAGAAGTCCTATATTTGAGCAAGCTTTCACCCTTTCCTGAGCTAACCCTAGTTTGCATTCCAAAATCAAGAGTTACCCTTAGGGTTAACCCTAGCTAACCCTAGGGTTAGAGTTGGGGTTAACCCTAAGTCTCGGTAGCCGAGTGGTCTCCGTAGCTTTTTGTCAACTTTGAGGTCCCAGGTTCGATTCCCACTTGCGGTATTGATATTTTTTTTTTTTTTTCAAGTCGAACACTGTCTCCTGAATCATTTTCAGGCAACAAAATAATTTTATTAAAATTGGGCAAGGCTGTGCATAGCTAACCCTAATTTGCTTTCTACCGATTTAAACCCTCTTTGCACCATTTGCAGGTAAGGAGAAACTTAAAACTGACCTATTAAACCTCCCTAAGATCATTTTTTCGGTACCAAATTGCGTTGGACGTGTGCGCTACGACGTGCTCTTTCATTTGGTATGCAGAAGTCCTATATTTGAGCACGCTTTCACCCTTTCCTGAGCTAACCCTAGTTTGCATTCCAAAATCAAGAGTTACCCTTAGGGTTAACCCTAGCTAACCCTAGGGTTAGAGTTGGGGTTAACCCTAAGTCTCGGTAGCCGAGTGGTCTCCTTAGGGTTAACCCTAGCTAACCCTAGGGTTAGAGTTGGGGTTAACCCTAAGTCTCGGTAGCCGAGTGGTCTCCGTAGCTTTTTGTCAACTTTGAGGTCCCAGGTTCGATTCCCACTTGCGGTATTGATATTTTTTTTTATTTTTTTCAAGTCGAACACTGTCTCCTGAATCATTTTCAGGCAACAAAATAATTTTATCAAAATTGGGCAAGGCTGTGCATAGCTAACCCTAATTTGCTTTCTACCGATTTAAACCCTCTTTGCACCATTTGCAGGTAAGGAGAAACTTAAAACTGACCTATTAAACCTCCCTAAGATCATTTTTTCGGTACCAAATTGCGTTGGACGTGTGCGCTACGACGTGCTCTTTCATTTGGTATGCAGAAGTCCTATATTTGAGCAAGCTTTCACCCTTTCCTGAGCTAACCCTAGTTTGCATTCCAAAATCAAGAGTTACCCTTAGGGTTAACCCTAGCTAACCCTAGGGTTAGAGTTGGGGTTAACCCTAAGTCTCGGTAGCCGAGTGGTCTCCGTAGCTTTTTGTCAACTTTGAGGTCCCAGGTTCGATTCCCACTTGCGGTATTGATATTTTTTTTTATTTTTTTCAAGTCGAACACTGTCTCCTGAATCATTTTCAGGCAACAAAATAATTTTATCAAAATTGGGCAAGGCTGTGCATAGCTAACCCTAATTTACTTTCTACCGATTTAAACCCTCTTTGCACCATTTGCAGGTAAGGAGAAACTTAAAATTGACCTATTAAACCTCCCTAAGATCATTTTTTCGGTACCAAATTGCGTTGGACGTGTGCGCTACGACGTGCTCTTTCATTTGGTATGCAGAAGTCCTATATTTGAGCACGCTTTCACCCTTTCCTGAGCTAACCCTAGTTTGCATTCCAAAATCAAGAGTTACCCTTAGGGTTAACCCTAGCTAACCCTAGGGTTAGAGTTGGGGTTAACCCTAAGTCTCGGTAGCCGAGTGGTCTCCTTAGGGTTAACCCTAGCTAACCCTAGGGTTAGAGTTGGGGTTAACCCTAAGTCTCGGTAGCCGAGTGGTCTCCGTTGCTTTTTGTCAACTTTGAGGTCCCAGGTTCGATTCCCACTTGCGGTATTGATATTTTTTTTTATTTTTTTCAAGTCGAACACTGTCTCCTGAATCATTTTCAGGCAACAAAATAATTTTATCAAAATTGGGCAAGGCTGTGCATAGCTAACCCTAATTTGCTTTCTACCGATTTAAACCCTCTTTGCACCATTTGCAGGTATGGAGAAACTTAAAACTGACCTATTAAACCTCCCTAAGATAATTTTTTCGGTACCAAATTGCGTTGGACGTGTGCGCTACGACGTGCTCTTTCATTTGGTATGCAGAAGTCCTATATTTGAGCAAGCTTTCACCCTTTCCTGAGCTAACCCTAGTTTGCATTCCAAAATCAAGAGTTACCCTTAGGGTTAACCCTAGCTAACCCTAGGGTTAGAGTTGGGGTTAACCCTAAGTCTCGGTAGCCGAGTGGTCTCCGTAGCTTTTTGTCAACTTTGAGGTCCCAGGTTCGATTCCCACTTGCGGTATTGATATTTTTTTTTATTTTTTTCAAGTCGAACACTGTCTCCTGAATCATTTTCAGGCAACAAAATAATTTTATCAAAATTGGGCAAGGCTGTGCATAGCTAACCCTAATTTACTTTCTACCGATTTAAACCCTCTTTGCACCATTTGCAGGTAAGGAGAAACTTAAAATTGACCTATTAAACCTCCCTAAGATCATTTTTTCGGTACCAAATTGCGTTGGACGTGTGCGCTACGACGTGCTCTTTCATTTGGTATGCAGAAGTCCTATATTTGAGCAAGCTTTCACCCTTTCCTGAGCTAACCCTAGTTTGCATTCCAAAATCAAGAGTTACCCTTAGGGTTAACCCTAGCTAACCCTAGGGTTAGAGTTGGGGTTAACCCTAAGTCTCGGTAGCCGAGTGGTCTCCGTAGCTTTTTGTCAACTTTGAGGTCCCAGGTTCGATTCCCACTTGCGGTATTGATATTTTTTTTTTTTCAAGTCGAACACTGTCTCCTGAATCATTTTCAGGCAACAAAATAATTTTATCAAAATTGGGCAAGGCTGTGCATAGCTAAACCTAATTTGCTTTCTACCGATTTAAACCCTCTTTGCACCATTTGCAGGTAAGGAGAAACTTAAAACTGACCTATTAAACCTCCCTAAGATCATTTTTTTCGGTACCAAATTGCGTTGGACGTGTGCGCTACGACGTGCTCTTTCATTTGGTATGCAGAAGTCCTATATTTGAGCACGCTTTCACCCTTTCCTGAGCTAACCCTAGTTTGCATTCCAAAATCAAGAGTTACCCTTAGGGTTAACCCTAGCTAACCCTAGGGTTAGAGTTGGGGTTATCCCTAAGTCTCGGTAGCCGAGTGGTCTCCGTAGCTTTTTGTCAACTTTGAGGTCCCAGGTTCGATTCCCACTTGCGGTATTGATATTTTTTTTTTTTTTTTTCAAGTCGAACACTGTCTCCTGAATCATTTTCAGGCAACAAAATAATTTTATCAAAATTGGGCAAGGCTGTGCAAAGCTAACCCTAATTTACTTTCTACCGATTTAAACCCTCTTTGCACCATTTGCAGGTAAGGAGAAACTTAAAACTGACCTATTAAACCTCCCTAAGATCATTTTTTCGGTACCAAATTGCGTTGGACGTGTGCGCTACGACGTGCTCTTTCATTTGGTATGCAGAAGTCCTATATTTGAGCAAGCTTTCACCCTTTCCTGAGCTAACCCTAGTTTGCATTCCAAAATCAAGAGTTACCCTTAGGGTTAACCCTAGCTAACCCTAGGGTTAGAGTTGGGGTTAACCCTAAGTCTCGGTAGCCGAGTGGTCTCCGTAGCTTTTTGTCAACTTTGAGGTCCCAGGTTCGATTCCCACTTGCGGTATTGATATTTTTTTTTTTTTTCAAGTCGAACACTGTCTCCTGAATCATTTTCAGGCAACAAAATAATTTTATCAAAATTGGGCAAGGCTGTGCATAGCTAAACCTAATTTGCTTTCTACCGATTTAAACCCTCTTTGCACCATTTGCAGGTAAGGAGAAACTTAAAACTGACCTATTAAACCTCCCTAAGATCATTTTTTCGGTACCAAATTGCGTTGGACGTGTGCGCTACGACGTGCTCTTTCATTTGATATGCAGAAGTCCTATATTTGAGCACGCTTTCACCCTTTCCTGAGCTAACCCTAGTTTGCATTCCAAAATCAAGAGTTACCCTTAGGGTTAACCCTAGCTAACCCTAGGGTTAAAGTTGGGGTTAACCCTAAGTCTCGGTAGCCGAGTGGTCTCAGTAGCTTTTTGTCAACTTTGAGGTCCCAGGTTCGATTCCCACTTGCGGTATTGATATTTTTTTTTTTTTTTCAAGTCGAACACTGTCTCCTGAATCATTTTCAGGCAACAAAATAATTTTATCAAAATTGGGCAAGGCTGTGCATAGCTAAACCTAATTTGCTTTCTACCGATTTAAACCCTCTTTGCACCATTTGCAGGTAAGGAGAAACTTTAAACTGACCTATTAAACCTCCCTAAGATCATTTTTTCGGTACCAAATTGCGTTGGACGTGTGCGCTACGACGTGCTCTTTCATTTGGTATGCAGAAGTCCTATATTTGAGCACGCTTTCACCCTTTCCTGAGCTAACCCTAGTTTGCATTCCAAAATCAAGAGTTACCCTTAGGGTTAACCCTAGCTAACCCTAGGGTTAGAGTTGGGGTTAAACCTAAGTCTCGGTAGCCGAGTGGTCTCCGTAGCTTTTTGTCAACTTTGAGGTCCCAGGTTCGATTCCCACTTGCGGTATTGATATTTTTTTTTTTTTTTTTCAAGTCGAACACTGTCTCCTGAATCATTTTCAGGCAACAAAATAATTTTATCAAAATTGGGCAAGGCTGTGCAAAGCTAACCCTAATTTACTTTCTACCGATTTAAACCCTCTTTGCACCATTTGCAGGTAAGGAGAAACTTAAAACTGACCTATTAAACCTCCCTAAGATCATTTTTTCGGTACCAAATTGCGTTGGACGTGTGCGCTACGACGTGCTCTTTCATTTGGTATGCAGAAGTCCTATATTTGAGCAAGCTTTCACCCTTTCCTGAGCTAACCCTAGTTTGCATTCCAAAATCAAGAGTTACCCTTAGGGTTAACCCTAGCTAACTCTAGGGTTAGAGTTGGGTTAAATAATGCCAAATTTCCAATAACAGAAAACCTTTCATGCAACAGCAGCAACATCATCTACCTTATTTCGTGTACAATCTGTCAAAAACAATACATTGGGGAAACTAAAAATAATTTAAGAACACGATTCAATGGCCAAAGATTTGATATTAATCACAACCTCGACAAATCGGTGGCTAAACATTTTAACCAGTCAGACCACAGTATAAATAATGTCCGAATTACCCCTATTGAAAAAATACAGGAACAAGTCGATATGCCAACAAGAACTTACAGACTTCTTCGAGAAAATTTCTGGATAAATACTTTAAATACAATGCGGCCTAATGGTCTTAACGTCCAGGTAGATTATCAAATAATTCCTTTTGTTATACTTTTCAGTAGCACAGCTTGCCTGGCCATACCAATTGTCAAAGAACTGTATAAGGAACTCCAACGTCTTTTCCCTGATATATTTCAAAAACAATTAGTTATTGCATTTAAACGTAATAAGAATTTGAATGACATTTTAGTTCACGGAAGATTAAAAGCCATAACAACGTAAAGTTTCTTTTATTATTATTTTAGTTTTCCTTTTACAGCTGATGCTCCTTCTCATTTAATCATTCTATATTTATTTAGTTTTGCAGGATGTTGGTTACTGAAATAAAAAACTACGATCCCATACCTTTTGATTTTATCTGATATTCTAAGATTTATAATGATCATTGTAATTATTCATTTTTTTTGTTGTGGATTGAGCTGAATTTTCACCTCGGCCTGTGCTTTCGTAATTCCAATTATATATTGTTGTTACAACCACTCTCACCTATCCTTGCCCGTGCCAGGTGATAGTTCAGTTTTCATCACGCAAAATGTTTTACTGCACATATTTATTGTAACTAACATCATTAATATAATTTCATGTTTTTAACAAAAATATTAGCAGTTAATAGTTAAACTAATAATCATAATCAACTCTTAATTTCTTAACATTATACCCTTCCTTCCCCTCAACAATTCCATATCTCTTTTATCTCCTATAATGTTGCCTACTACCCAGTTTTCCATCAAATTCTTGACAACAATTCTCCCCTCTCTCCTCCACCCCCATTTAAAATTGTTGTCAAGAATTCTCTATCACACACAAAAATTGCCATCAATTTCTCCTTATCTCCTCACCAATTTCGTGCCAAGAATTCTCTCGTTTTTTGGTTTTTTTGCCGGTATTTTCTATCATAAGTCACCCCCCTTTTTTATATATATATATATATAATATATACTTTTTAAGGATATTCTACGCTCGTATTTATTAAGACAATTATCACTATTACCAATTGGTCAAGTATTTGTTTTGTTAGAAACTGTATTGTTTAAGCATTCAACATGTAATCAATCTTTATTACTCATCTAAGAAATTATACGATATTTTAAGTTAACTATAGGTTAATCCAAATGATATATTCTCCAAAGTGTACATTATCATGATTTGATAATAACATATTTCAAATTATTTAATATTCTCAAATATATATATAATGTCCGTTTAGTTAACATTAATTCTGAAATAAATTCAATGGTTCTAAGAGTTTTTTTTATCAAAAAAAATAATATTAGATAATTTGAACACAATTAGCCACGCAGATGACAAAAAAATGTAACTATAATTGTCATGACATTAAGAAAAATCTACACAAGAAAAAAACTGTTCATAGAACAGTCAAATATTACGTAGCTGTCATTTTCATGACACTTAGAAAATCTACGTTAGAAAGAAAAACTGTTTATAGAAAAAGTCAAATATTACGTAGCTGTCATTTTCATGACACTTAGAAAATCTACGTTAAAATGAAAAACTGTTCATAGAAACAGTAAAATATTACGTAGCTGTCATTTTCATGGCACTTAGAAAATCTACGTTAGAATGAAACACTGTTATTAGAAACATTCAAATAATACGTAGCTGTCATTTTCATGGCACTTAGAAAATCTACGTTAGAATAATATTTATTCATAGTATGTTTTGCCTCTTGTCATCTGCACGTCTAAATAATAAAGTCAATTTTTACTCAGATTATGAAATATGAATCAAATCATCTTTTGTTTCTACCTCTAAACGAACCATTGAGTTACTCTTTATTTAGTAATATTTCTAAGCTTATATTTAAGTTTATATAGTATGTAATTGTTATTTTATCTCTCATACCTTTTTTACTTTGTTACTTCACACAACTTTAGTTGAGTCCACTTAACTGTATATTAATGTATTGTATTCTTTCTTAATTTATGTGATTAATCGTAGATTGTTTGTTAATCTTGATTGATATTTCCTACTCATTTTCATTTTTTGTTATCTTAAGAGCTTATCTTATTTAGTTATGAAGTATTTAAGACTGGAACTTTACCTTTACCCTCATTGAGCCTGATGAAGACACTGTGTGTCGAAATACGTATTGCTCCCTCCCTTTTACCTTCTTTTTACTTTGTGTTACATTTTGGATATATTTGTTATAATTTGGATTCATTGTTGTAAGTTATTTTGGTTTTGTACCTTAATTATATTTCTTCAATGACAATAGGCCTTTTTTTCTATTATTATTACCTTCACGCCCTCCGTGCATTAGTACTAGCCTTTACGCAAGCCACTTTTCCTATTATTACATCTTGTCATGGCAAACTCTAATCGCCACACCACTTCTCGCCCGAGACCGCTTATGGAAATCCGTGTTCCCCACCCTTATTACTATAATTACCCCCCTCTACCGTCTTACCGTCACTACTCTCAACCTCCACCTCCTCCTCAGCATTTTTATCAACGTCCGTATTACGTCAACCAGAATTTACACACACGTAGCCAGCACCATCAGCACCACCAGCGTCATCAGTGGAACCCGAGCAAACCAAACCACCACAAAGTCAGCCACAATGCCGAATCCCCCTTCATCAGACTGTTCTATCAGATATTACAGGCCCTACATCACATGGCTACTATGAAAACCCAAGTAACTGGCAAAAACACTCCTAGTTTCAAATTCAAATTAGAGGAACTTGATAATTTTATTAAGCCAGCCATGAAAAATAACTTGATCACCTCAATAATCTCCAAAGTCAATCGCTCTTGGGCAAAGGACATTTCATCTGCTTTAGTCAATCATTATGATGCAATGCTTACTGAAAAAGTAAAAATAATCAAAGATCGTTCGTTTTCTAAACAACAAATAGCAAATTTTTCTTCTAAGGCCCTCGAATGGGCAAAAAGTAATTATCGCAGAAAATTATCCCACGAAACAATCTCTTCATATCTAAGTATTATTAAGGACATTGACACTAATCTTGGAGAAAGCATGGATGTAGGACCCCCCTGTACAACCTCTGAAACAGTTCTAAAATCGCCAACAGCAGTACCACTACAGAATAGGTTTACGAGACAAAGTCATCCACAACGAACTCCAGGAAAACGGTTACGTTCACCCGAACAGACGATCGATACTCCGACCAAAAACCGAAAGACAACGTTAACTCAGCAAACCCCACCTAGATCACATTCTCTACCATCTACCTCTTCTACCCCACCACCAGTTCGAACCACCCCTTCGTCAGATAAATATTCTACCCCTCCATCAGCATCATCTCCATCAACTTCTACCAGATCAATGCCTCCTCCGCAAACAGCTTCTTCCTCCAAAACCAGTTCTCCATCACTTCCTCCAATAATTTTGAAACCAACTCCACCCAAGAAAACATTACGTCCGGCCCGCAAACTGAGCATGGAACTTCCCCGTCGTCACGATCCCAAAAATAAGAGTGCCTGGCATCTTCCCCAAATCACCAAACCAATTCTTATCATCGGATCCTCCAACATCAGCAACATCCCGAAAGGCAGAGATGATGTCCAAATGGAATCTTATCCAGGTGGAAAGATATGGCACATCAATTCCATTCTCAGCAAGTTTGTCCAGTCTTCATATTCTCCTCGTCATCTTATTCTCCACATTGGATTCAACAACAGAGCACAAGACGGCCGTAATATTTATCATCATTTACTAGAACTTTTGCAAACAGTTAAGACTACTTTTCCAGATACCACCATCCATGTCACCCATATACCTACGTCATCCATTTTCCAATCGAAATTCAAGAAAGAAAGTAAGAATCTTCAAACCTTTAATGATCTTCTAACCAACCAACCACCACCTGATGTTCATGTCATCAAACCAGCACCCTGTACTATTACAGTTAATCCCGATATGATCCACTGGGTACCGAAAACTGCAGACAACCTCTTCAACCACTGGATAAATAACCTCAGTCCTTTAAACTAGAAACGGGGGGTCTAGTAGCGAATAAAACAACTCAGTTGGGTAATACTGTAGTCAATCTGAGTCATAGATTTCTCACAACACACGAGGAACAAATACTAGACAAAGGTTTGAAATTTATTCCGACTTGTTCTCCCAAATCAGTTACTCCAATTCAAGAAGCGATAGAGAGATTTCAACGATTGATTAAGTTGGGATATTTCTACAGGAAAAGTCCTTCTCGGGGTTCCTTAACCAAATTTAATGAAAAATCAACCTTTACGCCTTGTGATGGCCTTATGAATCAAGAAATTTTAAAAGTATTCGATAAAATGAACAATGAAATATCTCATATACCTCTGGTACATGATAAATCAAATCTATCACACGCGGAGCGTACTGCTTTGAACTCCCTTAAAAATGATCAGTCCATAGTTATTAGAAAAAGTGATAAGGGAAGTTGCTGTGTCATCCTGAATAGAGATGATTACATTCTAGAAGCTGAAGCACAACTAAACAATACCGAACATTATACTATTTTGGACAATACAATTTATCAAGAAACAGCAAAACAAATATCAAATATTCTTTCGAAATTAGTAGAGTCGAAATTTATCAATGAAAAGCAGTTTCAATATCTGAACCCTGGACCCCAAATTAGACAGCGCCATTTCTATACCTTACCTAAAATTCACAAAGACCCTTTAACTGAATGGTTTATTCCTAATCAAGTACCCAAAGGACGTCCCATCATATCTGATTGCTCGAGTGAATCGTATCGTATCTCAGAATATATTGATCATTTTTTATTACCTTTGGCCTCAAAACACCCAGCATATATAAAGGATACCAATGATTTTGTTTCAAAAATTAAACAATTACAAATACCGAATGATGCAATCTTAATATCACTGGATGTTCAAAGCATGTACACTCGGATAGATAATATTTCTGGACTTCGCGCGGTGAGAAAAGCTTTTGACAGGACTCCTGACATTAGCCGCCCCGATGATGAACTATTAGACCTATTAGAAATATGTCTTAATAGGAATGACTTTACCTTCAATGAAAAAGTTTATCTTCAGATATCTGGCACTGCCATGGGGAAAAGATTTGCACCATCATATGCAAACATATTCATGGCAGAATGGGAACGAGAAGTGTCTCCACTTTGCCCATTACTTCCTCATTTTTATGTCCGCTTTCTTGACGACATTTTTATAGTTTGGACCCACACAATAGATGAATTCTGGGAATATTTCGATATTCTCAATAATTACCACCCTTCAGTAAAACTTACCGCCAACATTAGCGAAAACCGTATTGATTTCCTTGATACGACAGTATTCAAGGGCAATGATTTTACTACTTTTGGAAAATTAGATATCAAGGTTTTCTTTAAGGAAACTGACACTCACCAACTTTTGTTTAAATCCTCTTTCCATCCTAAACATACATTTTCGGGAGTTATAAAATCCCAAATATTACGGTTTCACCGAATTTGCACGCTTGAGGGGGACTTCGAGGAGGCTTGCTCTATAGTTTTTACAGAATTACAAAAACGTGGATATTCAAAACGATTTCTTCGAAAAATAAAAAATTCAACCCTTTGTGAAATAAAAGCCAAAGCCAATGTTCCTTCCACCACCGACCTCTCCAAAAAGTCTGAACCCTGTTCCAAAACATCTTGTTTGACCTGTCCATTCTTTAACTCAACTCGTTTCTTTATCAACACCTTAAATAATGCCCTAAAATCTCCCTAAGATCATTTTTTCGGTACCAAATTGCGTTGGACGTGTGCGCTACGACGTGCTCTTTCATTTGGTATGCAGAAGTCCTATATTTGAGCAAGCTTTCACCCTTTCCTGAGCTAACCCTAGTTTGCATTCCAAAATCAAGAGTTACCCTTAGGGTTAACCCTAGCTGTTAGAGTTGGGTTAAATAATGCCAAATTTCCAATAACAGAAAACCTTTCATGCAACAGCAGCAACATCATCTACCTTATTTCGTGTACAATCTGTCAAAAACAATACATTGGGGAAACTAAAAATAATTTAAGAACACGATTCAATGGCCATAGATTTGATATTAATCACAACCTCGACAAATCGGTGGCTAAACATTTTAACCAGTCAGACCACAGTATAAATAATGTCCGAATTACCCCTATTGAAAAAATACAGGAACAAGTCGATATGCCAACAAGAACTTACAGACTTCTTCGAGAAAATTTCTGGATAAATACTTTAAATACAATGCGGCCTAATGGTCTTAACGTCCAGGTAGATTATCAAATAATTCCTTTTGTTATACTTTTCAGTAGCACAGCTTGCCTGGCCATACCAATTGTCAAAGAACTGTATAAGGAACTCCAACGTCTTTTCCCTGATATATTTCAAAAACAATTAGTTATTGCATTTAAACGTAATAAGAATTTGAATGACATTTTAGTTCACGGAAGATTAAAAGCCATAACAACGTAAAGTTTCTTTTATTATTATTTTAGTTTTCCTTTTACAGCTGATGCTCCTTCTCATTTAATCATTCTATATTTATTTAGTTTTGCAGGATGTTGGTTACTGAAATAAAAAACTACGATCCCATACCTTTTGATTTTATCTGATATTCTAAGATTTATAATGATCATTGTAATTATTCATTTTTTTTGTTGTGGATTGAGCTGAATTTTCACCTCGGCCTGTGCTTTCGTAATTCCAATTATATATTGTTGTTACAACCACTCTCACCTATCCTTGCCCGTGCCAGGTGATAGTTCAGTTTTCATCACGCAAAATGTTTTACTGCACATATTTATTGTAACTAACATCATTAATATAATTTCATGTTTTTAACAAAAATATTAGCAGTTAATAGTTAAACTAATAATCATAATCAACTCTTAATTTCTTAACATTATACCCTTCCTTCCCCTCAACAATTCCATATCTCTTTTATCTCCTATAATGTTGCCTACTACCCAGTTTTTCACCTCGGCCTGTGCTTTCGTAATTCCAATTATATATTGTTGTTACAACCACTCTCACCTAAGTCTCGGTAGCCGAGTGGTCTCCGTAGCTTTTTGTAAACTTTGAGGTCCCAGGTTCGATTCCCACTTGCGGTATTGATATTTTTTTTTTTTTTTCAAGTCGAACACTGTCTCCTGAATCATTTTCAGGCAACAAAATAATGTTATCAAAATTGGGCAAGGCTGTGCATAGCTAACCCTAATTTGCTTTCTACCGATTTAAACCCTCTTTGCACCATTTGCAGGTAAGGAGAAACTTAAAACTGACCTATTAAACCTCCCTAAGATCATTTTTTCGGTACCAAATTGCGTTGGACGTGTGCGCTACGACGTGCTCTTTCATTTGGTATGCAGAAGTCCTATATTTGAGCAAGCTTTCACCCTTTCCTGAGCTAACCCTAGTTTGCATTCCAAAATCAAGAGTTACCCTTGGGTTAACCCTAGCTAACCCTAGGGTTAGAGTTGGGGTTAACCCTAAGTCTCGGTAGCCGAGTGGTCTCCGTAGCTTTTTGTCAACTTTGAGGTCCCAGATTCGATTCCCACTTGCGGTATTGATATTTTTTTTTTTTTCAAGTCGAACACTGTCTCCTGAATCATTTTCAGGCAACAAAATAATTTTATCAAAATTGGGCAAGGCTGTGCATAGCTAACCCTAATTTGCTTTCTACCGATTTAAACCCTCTTTGCACCATTTGCAGGTAAGGAGAAACTTAAAACTGACCTATTAAACCTCCCTAAGATCATTTTTTCGGTACCAAATTGCGTTGGACGTGTGCGCTACGACGTGCTCTTTCATTTGGTATGCAGAAGTCCTATATTTGAGCACGCTTTCACCCTTTCCTGAGCTAACCCTAGTTTGCATTCCAAAATCAAGAGTTACCCTTAGGGTTAACCCTAGCTAACCCTAGGGTTAGAGTTGGGGTTAACCCTAAGTCTCGGTAGCCGAGTGGTCTCCGTAGCTTTTTGTCAACTTTGAGGTCCCAGGTTCGATTCCCACTTGCGGTATTGATATTTTTTTTTTTTTTTTTCAAGTCGAACACTGTCTCCTGAATCATTTTCAGGCAACAAAATAATTTTATCAAAATTGGGCAAGGCTGTGCATAGCTAACCCTAATTTTCTTTCTACCGATTTAAACCCTCTTTGCACCATTTGCAGGTAAGGAGAAACTTAAAACTGACCTATTAAACCTCCCTAAGATCATTTTTTCGGTACCAAATTGCGTTGGACGTGTGCGCTACGACGTGCTCTTTCATTTGGTATGCAGAAGTCCTATATTTGAGCACGCTTTCACCCTTTCCTGAGCTAACCCTAGTTTGCATTCCAAAATCAAGAGTTACCCTTAGGGTTAACCCTAGCTAACCCTAGGGTTAGAGTTGGGGTTAACCCTAAGTCTCGGTAGCCGAGTGGTCTCCGTAGCTTTTTGTCAACTTTGAGGTCCCAGGTTCGATTCCCACTTGCGGTATTGATATTTTTTTTTTTTTTTTCAAGTCGAACACTGTCTCCTGAATCATTTTCAGGCAACAAAATAATTTTATCAAAATTGGGCAAGGCTGTGCATAGCTAACCCTAATTTACTTTCTACCGATTTAAACCCTCTTTGCACCATTTGCAGGTAAGGAGAAACTTAAAACTGACCTATTAAACCTCCCTAAGATCATTTTTTCGGTACCAAATTGCGTTGGACGTGTGCGCTACGACGTGCTCTTTCATTTGGTATGCAGAAGTCCTATATTTGAGCAAGCTTTCACCCTTTCCTGAGCTAACCCTAGTTTGCATTCCAAAATCAAGAGTTACCCTTAGGGTTAACCCTAGCTAACTCTAGGGTTAGAGTTGGGGTTAACCCTAAGTCTCGGTAGCCGAGTGGTCTCCGTAGCTTTTTGTCAACTTTGAGGTCCCAGGTTCGATTCCCACTTGCGGTATTGATATTTTTTTTTTTTTTTTCAAGTCGAACACTGTCTCCTGAATCATTTTCAGGCAACAAAATACATTTATCAAAATTGGGCAAGGCTGTGCATAGCTAACCCTAATTTGCTTTCTACCGATTTAAACCCTCTTTGCACCATTTGCAGGTAAGGAGAAACTTAAAACTGACCTATTAAACCTCCTTAAGATCATTTTTTCGGTACCAAATTGCGTTGGACGTGTGCGCTACGACGTGCTCTTTCATTTGGTATGCAGAAGTCCTATATTTGAGCAAGCTTTCACCCTTTCCTGAGCTAACCCTAGTTTGCATTCCAAAATCAAGAGTTACCCTTAGGGTTAACCCTAGCTAACCCTAGGGTTAGAGTTGGGGTTAACCCTAAGTCTCGGTAGCCGAGTGGTCTCCGTAGCTTTTTGTCAACTTTGAGGTCCCAGGTTCGATTCCCACTTGCGGTATTGATATTTTTTTTTTTTTTTTTTCAAGTCGAACACTGTCTCCTGAATCATTTTCAGGCAACAAAATAATTTTATCAAAATTGGGCAAGGCTGTGCATAGCTAACCCTAATTTACTTTCTACCGATTTAAACCCTCTTTGCACCATTTGCAGGTAAGGAGAAACTTAAAATTGACCTATTAAACCTCCCTAAGATCATTTTTTCGGTACCAAATTGCGTTGGACGTGTGCGCTACGACGTGCTCTTTCATTTGGTATGCAGAAGTCCTATATTTGAGCAAGCTTTCACCCTTTCCTGAGCTAACCCTAGTTTGCATTCCAAAATCAAGAGTTACCCTTAGGGTTAACCCTAGCTAACCCTAGGGTTAGAGTTGGGGTTAACCCTAAGTCTCGGTAGCCGAGTGGTCTCCGTAGCTTTTTGTCAACTTTGAGGTCCCAGGTTCGATTCCCACTTGCGGTATTGATATTTTTTTTTTTTTTCAAGTCGAACACTGTCTCCTGAATCATTTTCAGGCAACAAAATAATTTTATCAAAATTGGGCAAGGCTGTGCATAGCTAAACCTAATTTGCTTTCTACCGATTTAAACCCTCTTTGCACCATTTGCAGGTAAGGAGAAACTTAAAACTGACCTATTAAACCTCCCTAAGATCATTTTTTCGGTACCAAATTGCGTTGGACGTGTGCGCTACGACGTGCTCTTTCATTTGGTATGCAGAAGTCCTATATTTGAGCAAGCTTTCACCCTTTCCTGAGCTAACCCTAGTTTGCATTCCAAAATCAAGAGTTACCCTTAGGGTTAACCCTAGCTAACCCTAGGGTTAGAGTTGGGGTTAACCCTAAGTCTCGGTAGCTGAGTGGTCTCCGTAGCTTTTTGTCAACTTTGAGGTCCCAGGTTCGATTCCCACTTGCGGTATTGATATTTTTTTTTATTTTTTTCAAGTCGAACACTGTCTCCTGAATTATTTTCAGGCAACAAAATAATTTTATCAAAATTGGGCAAGGCTGTGCATAGCTAACCCTAATTTGCTTTCTACCGATTTAAACCCTCTTTGCACCATTTGCAGGTAAGGAGAAACTTAAAACTGACCTATTAAACCTCCCTAAGATCATTTTTTCGGTACCAAATTGCGTTGGACGTGTGCGCTACGACGTGCTCTTTCATTTGGTATGCAGAAGTCCTATATTTGAGCACGCTTTCACCCTTTCCTGAGCTAACCCTAGTTTGCATTCCAAAATCAAGAGTTACCCTTAGGGTTAACCCTAGCTAACCCTAGGGTTAGAGTTGGGGTTAACCCTAAGTCTCGGTAGCCGAGTGGTCTCCGTAGCTTTTTGTCAACTTTGAGGTCCCAGGTTCGATTCCCACTTGCGGTATTGATATTTTTTTTTTTTTTTTTCAAGTCGAACACTGTCTCCTGAATCATTTTCAGGCAACAAAATAATTTTATCAAAATTGGGCAAGGCTGTGCATAGCTAACCCTAATTTACTTTCTACCGATTTAAACCCTCTTTGCACCATTTGCAGGTAAGGAGAAACTTAAAATTGACCTATTAAACCTCCCTAAGATCATTTTTTCGGTACCAAATTGCGTTGGACGTGTGCGCTACGACGTGCTCTTTCATTTGGTATGCAGAAGTCCTATATTTGAGCAAGCTTTCACCCTTTCCTGAGCTAACCCTAGTTTGCATTCCAAAATCAAGAGTTACCCTTAGGGTTAACCCTAGCTAACCCTAGGGTTAGAGTTGGGGTTAACCCTAAGTCTCGGTAGCCGAGTGGTCTCCGTAGCTTTTTGTCAACTTTGAGGTCCCAGGTTCGATTCCCACTTGCGGTATTGATATTTTTTTTTTTTCAAGTCGAACACTGTCTCCTGAATCATTTTCAGGCAACAAAATAATTTTATCAAAATTGGGCAAGGCTGTGCATAGCTAAACCTAATTTGCTTTCTACCGATTTAAACCCTCTTTGCACCATTTGCAGGTAAGGAGAAACTTAAAACTGACCTATTAAACCTCCCTAAGATCATTTTTTCGGTACCAAATTGCGTTGGACGTGTGCGCTACGACGTGCTCTTTCATTTGGTATGCAGAAGTCCTATATTTGAGCACGCTTTCACCCTTTCCTGAGCTAACCCTAGTTTGCATTCCAAAATCAAGAGTTACCCTTAGGGTTAACCCTAGCTAACCCTAGGGTTAGAGTTGGGGTTAACCCTAAGTCTCGGTAGCCGAGTGGTCTCCGTAGCTTTTTGTCAACTTTGAGGTCCCAGGTTCGATTCCCACTTGCGGTATTGATATTTTTTTTTTTTTTTTCAAGTCGAACACTGTCTCCTGAATCATTTTCAGGCAACAAAATAATTTTATCAAAATTGGGCAAGGCTGTGCATAGCTAACCCTAATTTACTTTCTACCGATTTAAACCCTCTTTGCACCATTTGCAGGTAAGGAGAAACTTAAAATTGACCTATTAAACCTCCCTAAGATCATTTTTTCGGTACCAAATTGCGTTGGACGTGTGCGCTACGACGTGCTCTTTCATTTGGTATGCAGAAGTCCTATATTTGAGCAAGCTTTCACCCTTTCCTGAGCTAACCCTAGTTTGCATTCCAAAATCAAGAGTTACCCTTAGGGTTAACCCTAGCTAACCCTAGGGTTAGAGTTGGGGTTAACCCTAAGTCTCGGTAGCCGAGTGGTCTCCGTAGCTTTTTGTCAACTTTGAGGTCCCAGGTTCGATTCCCACTTGCGGTATTGATATTTTTTTTTTTTTCAAGTCGAACACTGTCTCCTGAATCATTTTCAGGCAACAAAATAATTTTATCAAAATTGGGCAAGGCTGTGCATAGCTAAACCTAATTTGCTTTCTACCGATTTAAACCCTCTTTGCACCATTTGCAGGTAAGGAGAAACTTAAAACTGACCTATTAAACCTCCCTAAGATCATTTTTTCGGTACCAAATTGCGTTGGACGTGTGCGCTACGACGTGCTCTTTCATTTGGTATGCAGAAGTCCTATATTTGAGCACGCTTTCACCCTTTCCTGAGCTAACCCTAGTTTGCATTCCAAAATCAAGAGTTACCCTTAGGGTTAACCCTAGCTAACCCTAGGGTTAGAGTTGGGGTTAACCCTAAGTCTCGGTAGCCGAGTGGTCTCCGTAGCTTTTTGTCAACTTTGAGGTCCCAGGTTCGATTCCCACTTGCGGTATTGATATTTTTTTTTTTTTTTTCAAGTCGAACACTGTCTCCTGAATCATTTTCAGGCAACAAAATAATTTTATCAAAATTGGGCAAGGCTGTGCAAAGCTAACCCTAATTTACTTTCTACCGATTTAAACCCTCTTTGCACCATTTGCAGGTAAGGAGAAACTTAAAACTGACCTATTAAACCTCCCTAAGATCATTTTTTCGGTACCAAATTGCGTTGGACGTGTGCGCTACGACGTGCTCTTTCATTTGGTATGCAGAAGTCCTATATTTGAGCAAGCTTTCACCCTTTCCTGAGCTAACCCTAGTTTGCATTCCAAAATCAAGAGTTACCCTTAGGGTTAACCCTAGCTAACCCTAGGGTTAGAGTTGGGGTTAACCCTAAGTCTCGGTAGCCGAGTGGTCTCCGTAGCTTTTTGTCAACTTTGAGGTCCCAGGTTCGATTCCCACTTGCGGTATTGATATTTTTTTTTATTTTTTTCAAGTCGAACACTGTCTCCTGAATCATTTTCAGGCAACAAAATAATGTTATCAAAATTGGGCAAGGCTGTGCATAGCTAACCCTAATTTGCTTTCTACCGATTTAAACCCTCTTTGCACCATTTGCAGGTAAGGAGAAACTTAAAACTGACCTATTAAACCTCCCTTAGATCATTTTTTCGGTACCAAATTGCGTTGGACGTGTGCGCTACGACGTGCTCTTTCATTTGGTATGCAGAAGTCCTATATTTGAGCAAGCTTTCACCCTTTCCTGAGCTAACCCTAGTTTGCATTCCAAAATCAAGAGTTACCCTTAGGGTTAACCCTAGCTAACCCTAGGGTTAGAGTTGGGGTTAACCCTAAGTCTCGGTAGCCGAGTGGTCTCCGTAGCTTTTTGTCAACTTTGAGGTCCCAGGTTCGATTCCCACTTGCGGTATTGATATTTTTTTTTTTTTTTTCAAGTCGAACACTGTCTCCTGAATCATTTTCAGGCAACAAAATAATTTTATCAAAATTGGGCAAGGCTGTGCATAGCTAACCCTAATTTGCTTTCTACCGATTTAAACCCTCTTTGCACCATTTGCAGGTTAGGAGAAACTTAAAACTGACCTATTAAACCTCCCTAAGATCATTTTTTCAGTACCAAATTGCGTTGGACGTGTGCGCTACGACGTGCTCTTTCATTTGGTATGCAGAAGTCCTATATTTGAGCAAGCTTTCACCCTTTCCTGAGCTAACCCTAGTTTGCATTCCAAAATCAAGAGTTACCCTTAGGGTTAACCCTAGCTAACTCTAGGGTTAGAGTTGGGGTTAACCCTAAGTCTCGGTAGCCGAGTGGTCTCCGTAGCTTTTTGTCAACTTTGAGGTCCCAGGTTCGATTCCCACTTGCGGTATTGATATTTTTTTTTTTTTTCAAGTCGAACACTGTCTCCTGAATCATTTTCAGGCAACAAAATAAATTTATCAAAATTGGGCAAGGCTGTGCATAGCTAACCCTAATTTGCTTTCTACCGATTTAAACCCTCTTTGCACCATTTGCAGGTAAGGAGAAACTTAAAACTGACCTATTAAACCTCCTTAAGATCATTTTTTCGGTACCAAATTGCGTTGGACGTGTGCGCTACGACGTGCTCTTTCATTTGGTATGCAGAAGTCCTATATTTGAGCAAGCTTTCACCCTTTCCTGAGCTAACCCTAGTTTGCATTCCAAAATCAAGAGTTACCCTTAGGGTTAACCCTAGCTAACCCTAGGGTTAGAGTTGGGGTTAACCCTAAGTCTCGGTAGCCGAGTGGTCTCCGTAGCTTTTTGTCAACTTTGAGGTCCCAGGTTCGATTCCCACTTGCGGTATTGATATATTTTTTTTTTTTTCAAGTCGAACACTGTCTCCTGAATCATTTTCAGGCAACAAAATAATTTTATCAAAATTGGGCAAGGCTGTGCATAGCTAACCCTAATTTGCTTTCTACCGATTTAAACCCTCTTTGCACCATTTGCAGGTAAGGAGAAACTTAAAACTGACCTATTAAACCTCCCTAAGATCATTTTTTCGGTACCAAATTGCGTTGGACGTGTGCGCTACGACGTGCTCTTTCATTTGGTATGCAGAAGTCCTATATTTGAGCAAGCTTTCACCCTTTCCTGAGCTAACCCTAGTTTGCATTCCAAAATCAAGAGTTACCCTTAGGGTTAACCCTAGCTAACCCTAGGGTTAGAGTTGGGGTTAACCCTAAGTCTCGGTAGCCGAGTGGTCTCCGTAGCTTTTTGTCAACTTTGAGGTCCCAGGTTCGATTCCCACTTGCGGTATTGATATTTTTTTTTTATTTTTTTCAAGTCGAACACTGTCTCCTGAATCATTTTCAGGCAACAGAATAATTTTATCAAAATTGGGCAAGGCTGTGCATAGCTAACCCTAATTTGCTTTCTACCGATTTAAACCCTCTTTGCACCATTTGCAGGTAAGGAGAAACTTAAAACTGACCTATTAAACCTCCCTAAGATCATTTTTTCGGTACCAAATTGCGTTGGACGTGTGCGCTACGACGTGCTCTTTCATTTGGTATGCAGAAGTCCTATATTTGAGCAAGCTTTCACCCTTTCCTGAGCTAACCCTAGTTTGCATTCCAAAATCAAGAGTTACCCTTAGGGTTAACCCTAGCTAACTCTAGGGTTAGAGTTGGGGTTAACCCTAAGTCTCGGTAGCCGAGTGGTCTCCGTAGCTTTTTGTCAACTTTGAGGTCCCAGGTTCGATTCCCACTTGCGGTATTGATATTTTTTTTTTTTTTTTCAAGTCGAACACTGTCTCCTGAATCATTTTCAGGCAACAAAATAATTTTATCAAAATTGGGCAAGGCTGTGCATAGCTAACCCTAATTTGCTTTCTACCGATTTAAACCCTCTTTGCACCATTTGCAGGTAAGGAGAAACTTAAAACTGACCTATTAAATCTCCCTAAGATCATTTTTTCGGTACCAAATTGCGTTGGACGTGTGCGCTACGACGTGCTCTTTCATTTGGTATGCAGAAGTCCTATATTTGAGCAAGCTTTCACCCTTTCCTGAGCTAACCCTAGTTTGCATTCCAAAATCAAGAGTTACCCTTAGGGTTAACCCTAGCTAACCCTAGGGTTAGAGTTGGGGTTAAACCTAAGTCTCGGTAGCCGAGTGGTCTCCGTAGCTTTTTTGTCAACTTTGAGGTCCCAGGTTCGATTCCCACTTGCGGTATTGATATTTTTTTTTTTTCAAGTCGAACACTGTCTCCTGAATCATTTTCAGGCAACAAAATAATTTTATCAAAATTGGGCAAGGCTGTGCATAGCTAACCCTAATTTGCTTTCTACCGATTTAAACCCTCTTTGCACCATTTGCAGGTAAGGAGAAACTTAAAACTGACCTATTAAACCTCCCTAAGATCATTTTTTCGGTACCAAATTGCGTTGGACGTGTGCGCTACGACGTGCTCTTTCATTTGGTATGCAGAAGTCCTATATTTGAGCAAGCTTTCATCCTTTCCTGAGCTAACCCTAGTTTGCATTCCAAAATCAAGAGCTACCCTTAGGGTTAACCCTAGCTAACCCTTGTGTTAGAGTTGGGGTTAACCCTAAGTCTCGGTAGCCGAGTGGTCTCCGTAGCTTTTTGTCAACTTTGAGGTCCCAGGTTCGATTCCCACTTGCGGTATTGATATTTTTTTTTTCAAGTCGAACACTGTCTCCTGAATCATTTTCAGGCAACAAAATAATTTTATCAAAATTGGGCAAGGCTGTGCATAGCTAACCCTAATTTGTTTTCTACCGATTTAAACCCTCTTTGCACCATTTGCAGGTAAGGAGAAACTTAAAACTGACCTATTAAACCTCCCTAAGATCATTTTTTCGGTACCAAATTGCGTTGGACGTGTGCGCTACGACGTGCTCTTTCATTTGGTATGCAGAAGTCCTATATTTGAGCAAGCTTTCACCCTTTCCTGAGCTAACCCTAGTTTGCATTCCAAAATCAAGAGTTACCCTTAGGGTTAACCCTAGCTAACCCTAGGGTTAGAGTTGGGGTCCCTAAGTCTCGGTAGCCGAGTGGTCTCCGTAGCTTTTTGTCAACTTTGAGGTCCCAGGTTCGATTCCCACTTGCGGTATTGATATTTTTTTTTTTTTCAAGTCGAACACTGTCTCCTGAATCATTTTCAAGCAACAAAATAATTTTATCAAAATTGGGCAAGGCTGTGCATAGCTAACCCTAATTTGCTTTCTACCGATTTAAACCCTCTTTGCACCATTTGCAGGTAAGGAGAAACTTAAAACTGACCTATTAAACCTCCCTAAGATCATTTTTTCGGTACCAAATTGCGTTGGACGTGTGCGCTACGACGTGCTCTTTCATTTGGTATGCAGAAGTCCTATATTTGAGCAAGCTTTCACCCTTTCCTGAGCTAACCCTAGTTTGCATTCCAAAATCAAAAGTTACCCTTAGGGTTAACCCTAGCTAACCCTAGGGTTAGAGTTGGGGTTAACCCTAAGTCTCGGTAGCCGAGTGGTCTCCGTAGCTTTTTGTCATTTTTGAGGTCCCAGGTTCGATTCCCACTTGCGGTATTGATATTTTTTTTTTTTTTTCAAGTCGAACACTGTCTCCTGAATCATTTTCAGGCAACAAAATAATTTTATCAAAATTGGGCAAGGCTGTGCATAGCTAACCCTAATTTGCTTTCTACCGATTTAAACCCTCTTTGCACCATTTGCAGGTAAGGAGAAACTTAAAACTGACCTATTAAACCTCCCTAAGATCATTTTTTCGGTACCAAATTGCGTTGGACGTGTGCGCTACGACGTGCTCTTTCATTTGGTATGCAGAAGTCCTATATTTGAGCAAGCTTTCACCCTTTTCTGAGCTAACCCTAGTTTGCATTCCAAAATCAAGAGTTACCCTTAGGGTTAACCCTAGCTAACCCTAGGGTTAGAGTTGGGGTAGCTGAGTGGTCTCCGTAGCTTTTTGTCAACTTTGAGGTCCCAGGTTCGATTCCCACTTGCGGTATTGATATTTTTTTTTTTTTCAAGTCGAACACTGTCTCCTGAATCATTTTCAGGCAACAAAATAATTTTATCAAAATTGGGCAAGGCTGTGCATAGCTAACCCTAATTTGCTTTCTACCGATTTAAACCCTCTTTGCACCATTTGCAGGTAAGGAGAAACTTGAAACTGACCTATTAAACCTCCCTAAGATCATTTTTTCGGTACCAAATTGCGTTGGACGTGTGCGCTACGACGTGCTCTTTCATTTGGTATGCAGAAGTCCTATATTTGAGCAAGCTTTCACCCTTTCCTGAGCTAACCCTAGTTTGCATTCCAAAATCAAGAGTTACCCTTAGGGTTAACCCTAGCTAACCCTAGGGTTAGAGTTGGGGTTAACCAACCAACCACCACCTGATGTTCATGTCATCAAACCAGCACCCTGTACTATTACAGTTAATCCCGATATGATCCACTGGGTACCGAAAACTGCAGACAACCTCTTCAACCACTGGATAAATAACCTCAGTCCTTTAAACTAGAAACGGGGGGTCTAGTAGCGAATAAAACAACTCAGTTGGGTAATACTGTAGTCAATCTGAGTCATAGATTTCTCACAACACACGAGGAACAAATACTAGACAAAGGTTTGAAATTTATTCCGACTTGTTCTCCCAAATCAGTTACTCCAATTCAAGAAGCGATAGAGAGATTTCAACGATTGATTAAGTTGGGATATTTCTACAGGAAAAGTCCTTCTCGGGGTTCCTTAACCAAATTTAATGAAAAATCAACCTTTACGCCTTGTGATGGCCTTATGAATCAAGAAATTTTAAAAGTATTCGATAAAATGAACAATGAAATATCTCATATACCTCTGGTACATGATAAATCAAATCTATCACACGCGGAGCGTACTGCTTTGAACTCCCTTAAAAATGATCAGTCCATAGTTATTAGAAAAAGTGATAAGGGAAGTTGCTGTGTCATCCTGAATAGAGATGATTACATTCTAGAAGCTGAAGCACAACTAAACAATACCGAACATTATACTATTTTGGACAATACAATTTATCAAGAAACAGCAAAACAAATATCAAATATTCTTTCGAAATTAGTAGAGTCGAAATTTATCAATGAAAAGCAGTTTCAATATCTGAACCCTGGACCCCAAATTAGACAGCGCCATTTCTATACCTTACCTAAAATTCACAAAGACCCTTTAACTGAATGGTTTATTCCTAATCAAGTACCCAAAGGACGTCCCATCATATCTGATTGCTCGAGTGAATCGTATCGTATCTCAGAATATATTGATCATTTTTTATTACCTTTGGCCTCAAAACACCCAGCATATATAAAGGATACCAATGATTTTGTTTCAAAAATTAAACAATTACAAATACCGAATGATGCAATCTTAATATCACTGGATGTTCAAAGCATGTACACTCGGATAGATAATATTTCTGGACTTCGCGCGGTGAGAAAAGCTTTTGACAGGACTCCTGACATTAGCCGCCCCGATGATGAACTATTAGACCTATTAGAAATATGTCTTAATAGGAATGACTTTACCTTCAATGAAAAAGTTTATCTTCAGATATCTGGCACTGCCATGGGGAAAAGATTTGCACCATCATATGCAAACATATTCATGGCAGAATGGGAACGAGAAGTGTCTCCACTTTGCCCATTACTTCCTCATTTTTATGTCCGCTTTCTTGACGACATTTTTATAGTTTGGACCCACACAATAGATGAATTCTGGGAATATTTCGATATTCTCAATAATTACCACCCTTCAGTAAAACTTACCGCCAACATTAGCGAAAACCGTATTGATTTCCTTGATCAATGATACGACAGTATTCAAGGGCAATGATTTTACTACTTTTGGAAAATTAGATATCAAGGTTTTCTTTAAGGAAACTGACACTCACCAACTTTTGTTTAAATCCTCTTTCCATCCTAAACATACATTTTCGGGAGTTATAAAATCCCAAATATTACGGTTTCACCGAATTTGCACGCTTGAGGGGGACTTCGAGGAGGCTTGCTCTATAGTTTTTACAGAATTACAAAAACGTGGATATTCAAAACGATTTCTTCGAAAAATAAAAAATTCAACCCTTTGTGAAATAAAAGCCAAAGCCAATGTTCCTTCCACCACCGACCTCTCCATAAAGTCTGAACCCTGTTCCAAAACATCTTGTTTGACCTGTCCATTCTTTAACTCAACTCGTTTCTTTATCAACACCTTAAATAATGCCAAATTTCCAATAACAGAAAACCTTTCATGCAACAGCAGCAACATCATCTACCTTATTTCGTGTACAATCTGTCAAAAACAATACATTGGGGAAACTAAAAATAATTTAAGAACACGATTCAATGGCCATAGATTTGATATTAATCACAACCTCGACAAATCGGTGGCTAAACATTTTAACCAGTCAGACCACAGTATAAATAATGTCCGAATTACCCCTATTGAAAAAATACAGGAACAAGTCGATATGCCAACAAGAACTTACAGACTTCTTCGAGAAAATTTCTGGATAAATACTTTAAATACAATGCGGCCTAATGGTCTTAACGTCCAGGTAGATTATCAAATAATTCCTTTTGTTATACTTTTCAGTAGCACAGCTTGCCTGGCCATACCAATTGTCAAAGAACTGTATAAGGAACTCCAACGTCTTTTCCCTGATATATTTCAAAAACAATTAGTTATTGCATTTAAACGTAATAAGAATTTGAATGACATTTTAGTTCACGGAAGATTAAAAGCCATAACAACGTAAAGTTTCTTTTATTATTATTTTAGTTTTCCTTTTACAGCTGATGCTCCTTCTCATTTAATCATTCTATATTTATTTAGTTTTGCAGGATGTTGGTTACTGAAATAAAAAACTACGATCCCATACCTTTTGATTTTATCTGATATTCTAAGATTTATAATGATCATTGTAATTATTCATTTTTTTTGTTGTGGATTGAGCTGAATTTTCACCTCGGCCTGTGCTTTCGTAATTCCAATTATATATTGTTGTTACAACCACTCTCACCTATCCTTGCCCGTGCCAGGTGATAGTTCAGTTTTCATCACGCAAAATGTTTTACTGCACATATTTATTGTAACTAACATCATTAATATAATTTCATGTTTTTAACAAAAATATTAGCAGTTAATAGTTAAACTAATAATTATAATCAACTCTTAATTTCTTAACATTATACCCTTCCTTCCCCTCAACAATTCCATATCTCTTTTATCTCCTATAATGTTGCCTACTACCCAGTTTTCCATCAAATTCTTGACAACAATTCTCCCCTCTCTCCTCCACCCCCATTTAAAATTGTTGTCAAGAATTCTCTATCACACACAAAAATTGCCATCAATTTCTCCTTATCTCCTCACCAATTTCGTGCCAAGAATTCTCTCGTTTTTTGGTTTTTTTGCCGGTATTTTCTATCATAAGTCACCCCCCTTTTTTATATATATATATATAATATATACTTTTTAAGGATATTCTACGCTCGTATTTATTAAGACAATTATCACTATTACCAATTGGTCAAGTATTTGTTTTGTTAGAAACTGTATTGTTTAAGCATTCAACATGTAATCAATCTTTATTACTCATCTAAGAAATTATACGATATTTTAAGTTAACTATAGGTTAATCCAAATGATATATTCTCCAAAGTGTACATTATCATGATTTGATAATAACATATTTCAAATTATTTAATATTCTCAAATATATATATAATGTCCGTTTAGTTAACATTAATTCTGAAATAAATTCAATGGTTCTAAGAGTTTTTTTTATCAAAAAAAATAATATTAGATAATTTGAACACAATTAGCCACGCAGATGACAAAAAAATGTAACTATAATTGTCATGACATTAAGAAAAATCTACACAAGAAAAAAACTGTTCATAGAACAGTCAAATATTACGTAGCTGTCATTTTCATGACACTTAGAAAATCTACGTTAGAAAGAAAAACTGTTTATAGAAAAAGTCAAATATTACGTAGCTGTCATTTTCATGACACTTAGAAAATCTACTTTAAAATGAAAAACTGTTCATAGAAACAGTAAAATATTACGTAGCTGTCATTTTCATGGCACTTAGAAAATCTACGTTAGAATGAAACACTGTTATTAGAAACATTCAAATAATACGTAGCTGTCATTTTCATGGCACTTAGAAAATCTACGTTAGAATAATATTTATTCATAGTATGTTTTGCCTCTTGTCATCTGCACGTCTAAATAATAAAGTCAATTTTTACTCAGATTATGAAATATGAATCAAATCATCTTTTGTTTCTACCTCTAAACGAACCATTGAGTTACTCTTTATTTAGTAATATTTCTAAGCTTATATTTAAGTTTATATAGTATGTAATTGTTATTTTATCTCTCATACCTTTTTTACTTTGTTACTTCACACAACTTTAGTTGAGTCCACTTAACTGTATATTAATGTATTGTATTCTTTCTTAATTTATGTGATTAATCGTAGATTGTTTGTTAATCTTGATTGATATTTCCTACTCATTTTCATTTTTTGTTATCTTAAGAGCTTATCTTATTTAGTTATGAAGTATTTAAGACTGGAACTTTACCTTTACCCTCATTGAGCCTGATGAAGACACTGTGTCGAAATACGTATTGCTCCCTCCCTTTTACCTTCTTTTTACTTTGTGTTACATTTTGGATATATTTGTTATAATTTGGATTCATTGTTGTAAGTTATTTTGGTTTTGTACCTTAATTATATTTCTTCAATGACAATAGGCCTTTTTTTCTATTATTATTACCTTCACGCCCTCCGTGCATTAGTACTAGCCTTTACGCAAGCCACTTTTCCTATTATTACATCTTGTCATGGCAAACTCTAATCGCCACACCACTTCTCGCCCGAGACCGCTTATGGAAATCCGTGTTCCCCACCCTTATTACTATAATTACCCCCCTCTACCGTCTTACCGTCACTACTCTCAACCTCCACCTCCTCCTCAGCATTTTTATCAACGTCCGTATTACGTCAACCAGAATTTACACACACGTAGCCAGCACCATCAGCACCACCAGCGTCATCAGTGGAACCCGAGCAAACCAAACCACCACAAAGTCAGCCACAATGCCGAATCCCCCTTCATCAGACTGTTCTATCAGATATTACAGGCCCTACATCACATGGCTACTATGAAAACCCAAGTAACTGGCAAAAACACTCCTAGTTTCAAATTCAAATTAGAGGAACTTGATAATTTTATTAAGCCAGCCATGAAAAATAACTTGATCACCTCAATAATCTCCAAAATCAATCGCTCTTGGGCAAAGGACATTTCATCTGCTTTAGTCAATCATTATGATGCAATGCTTACTGAAAAAGTAAAAATAATCAAAGATCGTTCGTTTTCTAAACAACAAATAGCAAATTTTTCTTCTAAGGCCCTCGAATGGGCAAAAAGTAATTATCGCAGAAAATTATCCCACGAAACAATCTCTTCATATCTAAGTATTATTAAGGACATTGACACTAATCTTGGAGAAAGCATGGATGTAGGACCCCCCTGTACAACCTCTGAAACAGTTCTAAAATCGCCAACAGCAGTACCACTACAGAATAGGTTTACGAGACAAAGTCATCCACAACGAACTCCAGGAAAACGGTTACGTTCACCCGAACAGACGATCGATACTCCGACCAAAAACCGAAAGACAACGTTAACTCAGCAAACCCCACCTAGATCACATTCTCTACCATCTACCTCTTCTACCCCACCACCAGTTCGAACCACCCCTTCGTCAGATAAATATTCTACCCCTCCATCAGCATCATCTCCATCAACTTCTACCAGATCAATGCCTCCTCCGCAAACAGCTTCTTCCTCCAAAACCAGTTCTCCATCACTTCCTCCAATAATTTTGAAACCAACTCCACCCAAGAAAACATTACGTCCGGCCCGCAAACTGAGCATGGAACTTCCCCGTCGTCACGATCCCAAAAATAAGAGTGCCTGGCATCTTCCCCAAATCACCAAACCAATTCTTATCATCGGATCCTCCAACATCAGCAACATCCCGAAAGGCAGAGATGATGTCCAAATGGAATCTTATCCAGGTGGAAAGATATGGCACATCAATTCCATTCTCAGCAAGTTTGTCCAGTCTTCATATTCTCCTCGTCATCTTATTCTCCACATTGGATTCAACAACAGAGCACAAGACGGCCGTAATATTTATCATCATTTACTAGAACTTTTGCAAACAGTTAAGACTACTTTTCCAGATACCACCATCCATGTCACCCATATACCTACGTCATCCATTTTCCAATCGAAATTCAAGAAAGAAAGTAAGAATCTTCAAACCTTTAATGATCTTCTAACCAACCAACCACCACCTGATGTTCATGTCATCAAACCAGCACCCTGTACTATTACAGTTAATCCCGATATGATCCACTGGGTACCGAAAACTGCAGACAACCTCTTCAACCACTGGATAAATAACCTCAGTCCTTTAAACTAGAAACGGGGGGTCTAGTAGCGAATAAAACAACTCAGTTGGGTAATACTGTAGTCAATCTGAGTCATAGATTTCTCACAACACACGAGGAACAAATACTAGACAAAGGTTTGAAATTTATTCCGACTTGTTCTCCCAAATCAGTTACTCCAATTCAAGAAGCGATAGAGAGATTTCAACGATTGATTAAGTTGGGATATTTCTACAGGAAAAGTCCTTCTCGGGGTTCCTTAACCAAATTTAATGAAAAATCAACCTTTACGCCTTGTGATGGCCTTATGAATCAAGAAATTTTAAAAGTATTCGATAAAATGAACAATGAAATATCTCATATACCTCTGGTACATGATAAATCAAATCTATCACACGCGGAGCGTACTGCTTTGAACTCCCTTAAAAATGATCAGTCCATAGTTATTAGAAAAAGTGATAAGGGAAGTTGCTGTGTCATCCTGAATAGAGATGATTACATTCTAGAAGCTGAAGCACAACTAAACAATACCGAACATTATACTATTTTGGACAATACAATTTATCAAGAAACAGCAAAACAAATATCAAATATTCTTTCGAAATTAGTAGAGTCGAAATTTATCAATGAAAAGCAGTTTCAATATCTGAACCCTGGACCCCAAATTAGACAGCGCCATTTCTATACCTTACCTAAAATTCACAAAGACCCTTTAACTGAATGGTTTATTCCTAATCAAGTACCCAAAGGACGTCCCATCATATCTGATTGCTCGAGTGAATCGTATCGTATCTCAGAATATATTGATCATTTTTTATTACCTTTGGCCTCAAAACACCCAGCATATATAAAGGATACCAATGATTTTGTTTCAAAAATTAAACAATTACAAATACCGAATGATGCAATCTTAATATCACTGGATGTTCAAAGCATGTACACTCGGATAGATAATATTTCTGGACTTCGCGCGGTGAGAAAAGCTTTTGACAGGACTCCTGACATTAGCCGCCCCGATGATGAACTATTAGACCTATTAGAAATATGTCTTAATAGGAATGACTTTACCTTCAATGAAAAAGTTTATCTTCAGATATCTGGCACTGCCATGGGGAAAAGATTTGCACCATCATATGCAAACATATTCATGGCAGAATGGGAACGAGAAGTGTCTCCACTTTGCCCATTACTTCCTCATTTTTATGTCCGCTTTCTTGACGACATTTTTATAGTTTGGACCCACACAATAGATGAATTCTGGGAATATTTCGATATTCTCAATAATTACCACCCTTCAGTAAAACTTACCGCCAACATTAGCGAAAACCGTATTGATTTCCTTGATCAATGATACGACAGTATTCAAGGGCAATGATTTTACTACTTTTGGAAAATTAGATATCAAGGTTTTCTTTAAGGAAACTGACACTCACCAACTTTTGTTTAAATCCTCTTTCCATCCTAAACATACATTTTCGGGAGTTATAAAATCCCAAATATTACGGTTTCACCGAATTTGCACGCTTGAGGGGGACTTCGAGGAGGCTTGCTCTATAGTTTTTACAGAATTACAAAAACGTGGATATTCAAAACGATTTCTTCGAAAAATAAAAAATTCAACCCTTTGTGAAATAAAAGCCAAAGCCAATGTTCCTTCCACCACCGACCTCTCCATAAAGTCTGAACCCTGTTCCAAAACATCTTGTTTGACCTGTCCATTCTTTAACTCAACTCGTTTCTTTATCAACACCTTAAATAATGCCAAATTTCCAATAACAGAAAACCTTTCATGCAACAGCAGCAACATCATCTACCTTATTTCGTGTACAATCTGTCAAAAACAATACATTGGGGAAACTAAAAATAATTTAAGAACACGATTCAATGGCCATAGATTTGATATTAATCACAACCTCGACAAATCGGTGGCTAAACATTTTAACCAGTCAGACCACAGTATAAATAATGTCCGAATTACCCCTATTGAAAAAATACAGGAACAAGTCGATATGCCAACAAGAACTTACAGACTTCTTCGAGAAAATTTCTGGATAAATACTTTAAATACAATGCGGCCTAATGGTCTTAACGTCCAGGTAGATTATCAAATAATTCCTTTTGTTATACTTTTCAGTAGCACAGCTTGCCTGGCCATACCAATTGTCAAAGAACTGTATAAGGAACTCCAACGTCTTTTCCCTGATATATTTCAAAAACAATTAGTTATTGCATTTAAACGTAATAAGAATTTGAATGACATTTTAGTTCACGGAAGATTAAAAGCCATAACAACGTAAAGTTTCTTTTATTATTATTTTAGTTTTCCTTTTACAGCTGATGCTCCTTCTCATTTAATCATTCTATATTTATTTAGTTTTGCAGGATGTTGGTTACTGAAATAAAAAACTACGATCCCATACCTTTTGATTTTATCTGATATTCTAAGATTTATAATGATCATTGTAATTATTCATTTTTTTTGTTGTGGATTGAGCTGAATTTTCACCTCGGCCTGTGCTTTCGTAATTCCAATTATATATTGTTGTTACAACCACTCTCACCTAAGTCTCGGTAGCCGAGTGGTCTCCGTAGCTTTTTGTCAACTTTGAGGTCCCAGGTTCGATTCCCACTTGCGGTATTGATATTTTTTTTTTCAAGTCGAACACTGTCTCCTGAATCATTTTCAGGCAACAAAATAATTTTATCAAAATTGGGCAAGGCTGTGCATAGCTAACCCTAATTTGCTTTCTACCGATTTAAACCCTCTTTGCACCATTTGCAGGTAAGGAGAAACTTAAAACTGACCTATTAAACCTCCCTAAGATCATTTTTTCGGTACCAAATTGCGTTGGACGTGTGCGCTACGACGTGCTCTTTCATTTGGTATGCAGAAGTCCTATATTTGAGCAAGCTTTCACCCTTTCCTGAGCTAACCCTAGTTTGCATTCCAAAATCAAGAGTTACCCTTAGGGTTAACCCTAGCTAACCCTAGGGTTAGAGTTGGGGTTAACCCTAAGTCTCGGTAGCCGAGTGGTCTCCGTAGCTTTTTGTCAACTTTGAGGTCCCAGGTTCGATTCCCACTTGCGGTATTGATATTTTTTTTTTTTTCAAGTCGAACACTGTCTCCTGAATCATTTTCAGGCAACAAAATAATTTTATCAAAATTGGGCAAGGCTGTGCATAGCTAACCCTAATTTGCTTTCTACCGATTTAAACCCTCTTTGCACCATTTGCAGGTAAGGAGAAACTTAAAACTGACCTATTAAACCTCCCTAAGATCATTTTTTCGGTACCAAATTGCGTTTGACGTGTGCGCTACGACGTGCTCTTTCATTTGGTATGCAGAAGTCCTATATTTGAGCAAGCTTTCACCCTTTCCTGAGCTAACCCTAGTTTGCATTCCAAAATCAAGAGTTACCCTTAGGGTTAACCCTAGCTAACCCTAGGGTTAGAGTTGGGGTTAACCCTAAGTCTCGGTAGCCGAGTGGTCTCCGTAGCTTTTGTCAACTTTGAGGTCCCAGATTCGATTCCTACTTGCGGTATTGATATTTTTTTTTTTTTTTTCAAGTCGAACACTGTCTCCTGAATCATTTTCAGGCAACAAAATAATTTTATCAAAATTGGGCAAGGCTGTGCATAGCTAACCCTAATTTGCTTTCTACCGATTTAAACCCTCTTTGCACCATTTGCAGGTAAGGAGAAACTTAAAACTGACCTATTAAACCTCCCTAAGATCATTTTTTCGGTACCAAATTGCGTTGGACGTGTGCGCTACGACGTGCTCTTTCATTTGGTATGCAGAAGTCCTATATTTGAGCAAGCTTTCACCCTTTCCTGAGCTAACCCTAGTTTGCATTCCAAAATCAAGAGTTACCCTTAGGGTTAACCCTAGCTAACCCTAGGGTTAGAGTTGGGGTTAACCCTAAGTCTCGGTAGCCGAGTGGTCTCCGTAGCTTTTTGTCAACTTTGAGGTCCCAGGTTCGATTCCCACTTGCGGTATTGATATTTTTTTTTTTTCAAGTCGAACACTGTCTCCTGAATCATTTTCAGGCAACAAAATAATGTTATCAAAATTGGGCAAGGCTGTGCATAGCTAACCCTAATTTGCTTTCTACCGATTTAAACCCTCTTTGCACCATTTGCAGGTAAGGAGAAACTTAAAACTGACCTATTAAACCACCCTAAGATCATTTTTTCAGTACCAAATTGCGTTGGAAGTGTGCGCTACGACGTGCTCTTTCATTTGGTATGCGGAAGTCCTATATTTGAGCAAGCTTTCACCCTTTCCTGAGCTAACCCTAGTTTGCATTCCAAAATCAAGAGTTACCCTTAGGGTTGATTGAGGAGACAGTGTTTCCAGCATCAACAACAATATGAAGTTCAGTAAAAATATATAATATTTTTTCAGATTCTTGTTATAACAAATAAATTTTTACATAAAAGAAGACAAAAGCTCGATAAAAATGAGAGCTAATAACTATAACCTACCTACTTAAGAGAATGCAAAATACCTTGCAAAACACATGTCATAAAATTCATTACGCATATATGAATGCACTGTGGGCACAGATTGAAATGTGTAGTTAGCTCTGATATTTAATATTACATGTTATTTTGTTCGGGGCAACTACGGTGTTGGTTCGGAGTCCTGTAACCAGTTCTCGGATCGATCTGGTATTTTGCGTTGTTGAGGTTCCCTTTTCTGATTGACCTTAGACGATACCATACGGCAACATTCCGAAAAAGGAGTGTTTTATAGGCTCGATATCATCCAGACTTCCTTGGCATAACAGTCTGCATATAGGCATTCCCTGGGATGTAGACATGAGGCGGGATCCATGCTAGGTTTTTTTGTTGGTTTGGTATTCGTGTATCATTCTGTGACATTCAGTAATGGCTTCAGACCTGCTATAAGAAGAGTTCAGAGAAATTGATCGAAGACTTCTAAGTGAATTGGATAAAATTACGACATGCGCCTTGTGATGCAAGCATAGCCAAACTACTGCGACCTTGATGGCAAGAAGTTCGACTGGAAAGATTTAACAACTAGGAAGGATTCTTTTACTATACTGATGCGTTTTGCTGGGTTACACAAACCGTAACCTGTTGCTGTATTACTTAAGGAACCATGAGTGTAGATCTTCAAATGGTCGACGTATGCAGAATTATAAGATCATGAGCGTGAACTCTGCTCCTCATAGTTCTCATTCTTGTTGGTAACTTTCCGAAGGGTTTACCGATAGGTGCCGTTCAAGGATCGTATAACCGAGTGGTCCTTATTCTGATGTTGTTGAAGAGGGTAGGGCTTATGCCAGAGCCTTGAGTGGTGTCAATCTTCATTGTGTGCTTCTCACTGATAGAATTGGAGACGTTCACTTGTATCTGACGATGTTTTAAGAAGTCTTGGATCGACCGGAACATGCAACCCTAAGCCAAGTTTAAAATGTGAATAATAAAAATCCGTTCAAGCAAAACAATTCCGTTAATAAAAAATCTCGTCCAAAGCATAACAAAATCGGGTGCAATAAATGTATAGTAGTGAATTTTCGATCTATACTAAGTCAAAGGCTTTGGATAAATCCAAGAATGTAGCAATGAAATAGTTTTTCATTCGAGTTGAGTCAAAAGATTTGATTTATTGTTGACTGCTTTTCTCTGTACCAGCTTTGGTTGGTATCGATGAGACCATTTAGTTCACAGTGCACGGAGACGCTGTGAGCCCCTTTTATAGTATAATAAATTGGCCTTGATTTTATCCCAACCCTTTAAAGTACATGTACTCTCTAGAGGACGACATGACATCGATCCTACTGTATAGTTAAGGTTGTAACTAATAAATATTCATGATAATATCCTGTTAGGATCGTAGTGAGTCATTCAAACAGTTGTGACTGGAGAGAACGGACACTCACCATGGAAGACGATGTAGCTGCTTTGGTTATTGACAATGGATCGGGTATGTGTAAAGCAGGTTTTGCTGGAGATGATGCCCCTAGGGCTGTTTTCCCGTCCATTGTCGGAAGACCCAGACATCAGGTAAATTGAATTTTTTGTTTATAGGTAAACGATTTTAAAACTTTGTACATTTAATAAGACTTTCCAGTTGACCTGGTTTGTTGCTCACAAATTTCGAAATTATTGCAACTTTTGAATTTGTTCAAAATTATAGCTAATTATATGTAGTTTCAATTTTTTGGGCTGTGGTCGTGAATTTCAAGGAAATATATTCTATATATAGTTAGGGCTTCAAAAGTGCATTTTAAAGGCTTATAAAACTTGCACCAAATTTTCATTTTAGGGCAAGGTCACTATCAATGCAAATCTTGAAAGTATTTTATGGCATTTCTACCGTTTCACACAAGAATTCAATTACATTCTGAAATGCCGAAGAATGATCTATATGTTTGAGATGAAATTTAAGCCGTAGTTCAGAAACCTTTTACGCTTTGGTGTATAAGCGGAATGTGAACATGTGATTACTGTTTTACCTTATATTGAAATATAGCCCGTCTAAATTTTTTAAATATAGGCCTATCCTTTATTTATACCCTATTAATTTCATTAAAGTACAATTTCGAAGTCACTAGGGCGTCTTAAAGTTAATATTGAATACACATTTAGTGAAAAGGAGGGGGGGGGGGGCGGTATATGAAATATAAAAATGCTGAAATGCATCAAATTCATCGGCACCGCGAACGGCAAATTTTAAGAGGGTTGGGTCAAATTGGGTACCAGGGAAGGGGGGGGGGGGGCTTGAGCCGGGGGAGTCCCCCTTGGATCATGACACTTATATAATACTTTAATTTGACAAATACTATTCATTCTAAGTTCTTAATTTTAATCATTTTGTATTTTCAAGAGTGTTATGGTTGGTATGGAACAGAAAGACAGCTACGTAGGACATGAAGCTCAATCTAAGAGAGATATCCTCACCTTAAAATACCCAATTGAACATGGTATTGTCACCAACTGGGATGATATGGAGAAAATCTGGCATCACACTTTCTACAATGAACTTCGAGTTGCCCCAGAAGAACATCCCGTCCTCCTCACAGAGGCTCCACTAAATCCTAAAGCCAACAGAGAAAAGATGACCCAAATTATGTTTGAAACCTTCAATTCACCAGCTATGTATGTAGCTATCCAATCTGTATTGTCCCTGTATGCCTCCGGTCGTGCCACTGGTATTGTCATGGATTCTGGAGATGGTGTTTCACACACAGTACCAATCTACGAAGGTTATGCCCTTCCCCATGCTATTATGAGATTAGATTTGGCTGGTCGAGATTTGACTGACTATTTAGTGAAAATTTTGACAGAAAGAGATTACTCCTTCGTCACAACAGCTGAAAGAGAAATCGTCAGAGATATCAAAGAAAAATTATGTTATGTTGCTTTGGATTTCGAACAAGAAATGCAAACAGCTTCGTCTTTGGAAAAATCGTATGAATTATCCGATGGTCAAGTCATCACTATTGGTAACGAACGTTTCCGATGCCCAGAAACCATGTTCCAACCATCTTTCTTGGGTATGGAAACTCCTGGTATCCATGAAATCACCTACAACTCCATCATGGAATGTGATCTTGATATCAGAAAAGACTTGTACGCCAACACTGTATTATCTGGTGGAACGACCATGTTTCCCGGTATTGCTAACAGAATGCAAAAGGAAATCACAGCCTTGGCCCCACCAACAATGAAAATTAAAATCATTGCTTCACCCGAGAGAAAATACTCCATATGGATTGGTGGTTCTATCATGGCTTCTCTCTCTACTTTCCATCAGATGTGGATCTCCAAACAGGAATATGATGAAGCTGGCCCTGCGATCGCCCACATAAAATGTTTCTAAACTTAAAATCAGAATAATTGAGCATCAGATCAGACAATTCTTGGTGAAATTTTCAGAGTGTTCCTAAAGCTTTCAGAACTTTCAAATAAACAAATACATTTAAGAAGACGTTTTGAAAATCCATCACGTCGTATGGATGCCCAAATCAAGGGTATTCCATCAAATCATACATGTTCACATAATATAAATAAAGTTTAATTTTTTTTTTAATTTGAAAGGGGAATGTTCATCATGTTCGAGGGTCGATTTGGGCATTGAATATATGCAAATAGCCCCCAGAAGTACTAGAACTGCACCAAAAATAGCACAATCCCTTCAATTCAGATCTGACTTCAGTGTTCTGACTAGGAAGACTCAGTCCAGATCTACATCATATCATGTTATGACTAGGAAGATTCAATTCAGATCTACATCATATCATGTTATGACTAGGAAGATTCAATTCAGATCTACATCATATCATGTTCTGACTAGGAAGATTCAATTCTGATCTACATCATGTTATTACTGGGAGGATTCAATTCTGATCTACATCATGTTATTACTGGGAAGATTCATTTTAGATCTACATCATATCATGTTATGACTGGGAAGATTCATTTCAGATCTACAGCATATCATGTTATGACTGGGAAGATTCAATTCAGATCTACAGCATATCATGTTATAACTGGGAAGATTCAATTCAGATCTACATCATGTTATGACAGGGAAGATTCAATTCAGATCTACATCATGTTATGACAGGGAAGATTCAATTCAGATCTACATCATGTTATGACTAGGAAGATTCAATTCCGATCTACTTCATGTTATGCTTGAGCCGGGGGAGCCCCCCTTGGATCATGACACTTATATAATACTTCAATTTGACAAATACTATTCATTTTAAGTTCTTAATTTTAATCATTTTGTATTTTCAAGGGTGTTATGGTTGGCATGGAACAAAAAGACAGCTACGTAGGACATGAAGCTCAATCTAAGAGAGATATCCTCACCTTAAAATACCCAATTGAACACGGTATTGTCACCAACTGGGATGATATGGAGAAAATCTGGCATCACACTTTCTACAATGAACTTCGAGTTGCCCCAGAAGAACATCCCGTCCTCCTCACAGAGGCTCCACTAAATCCTAAAGCCAACAGAGAAAAGATGACCCAAATTATGTTTGAAACCTTCAATTCACCAGCTATGTATGTAGCTATCCAATCTGTATTGTCCCTGTATGCCTCCGGTCGTGCCACTGGTATTGTCATGGATTCTGGAGATGGTGTTTCACACACAGTACCAATCTACGAAGGTTATGCCCTTCCCCATGCTATTATGAGATTAGATTTGGCTGGTCGAGATTTGACTGACTATTTAGTGAAAATTTTGACAGAAAGAGATTACTCCTTCGTCACAACAGCTGAAAGAGAAATCGTCAGAGATATCAAAGAAAAATTATGTTATGTTGCTTTGGATTTCGAACAAGAAATGCAAACAGCTTCGTCTTTGGAAAAATCGTATGAATTACCCGATGGTCAAGTCATCACTATTGGTAACGAACGGGAAGATTCATTTCAGATCTACAGCATATCATGTTATGACTGGGAAGATTCAATTCAGATCTACAGCATATCATGTTATAACTGGGAAGATTCAATTCAGATCTACATCATGTTATGACAGGGAAGATTCAATTCAGATCTACATCATGTTATGACAGGGAAGATTCAATTCAGATCTACATCATGTTATGACTAGGAAGATTCAATTCCGATCTACTTCATGTTATGATTGGGAAGATTCAATTCAGATCTAGATTTTGTTATGACAGGGAAGATTCAATTCAGATCTACATCATGTTATGACTAGGAAGATTCAATTCAGATCTAGATTTTGTTATGACTAGGAAGATTCAATTCAGATCTACATCATGTTATGACTGGGAAGATTCAATTCAGGTCTACAACATGTTATGACAGGGAAGATTCAATTCAGATCTACATCATGTTATGACAGGGAAGATTCAATTCAGATCTACATCATGTTATGACTGGGAAGATTCAATTCAGATCTACATCATGTTATGATTGGGAAGATTCAATTCAGATCTACATCATGTTATGACTGGGCAGATTCAATTCCGATCTACATCATGTTATGACAGGGAAGATTCAATTCAGATCTACATCATGTTATGACTGGGAAGATTCAATTCAGATCTACATCATGTTATGACAGGGAAGATTCAATTCAGATCTACATCATGTTATGACTGGGAAGATTCAATTCAGATCTACATCATGTTATGATTGGGAAGATTCAATTCAGATCTACATCATGTTATGACTGGGAAGATTCAATTCCGATCTACATCATGTTTTGACTGGGAAGATTCAATTCAGATCTACGGCATGCAATGACTATGAAGGCTAGTCAATTCTGATTTACATAACGTTACAATTGGAAGTTATTGCTCCTGTGTAAAACAAGAATTTGAGGTTATTGCCTCAGAGGTTATTGTATCAGAGAAGGTTAGGTAGTTATTGTTCCTATATAAGAGAAATATTCGTTGTTGACCCTGTGTAAGGAGGGGTTTGGAGTTATTGCCCTTGTGCAAGAGACAGATTTGCAGCTATTGCCCCTGTATAAAGAAGGTTAGGGAGTAATTGCCTGTGTGTAAATGGAGACATGAGTCTAAGCAAATCTCAAAGCTTGTAATGAATTTATGCAAAATATTCTTCAGTAGGGCTTGAGACAGTGATTTCTACAGAAATACGGAGTGAGATGAACTTTGACACACGGATAAGTTATTTTGACTACATGAATAACAAAAATGATCACAATTTTGATTAAAAATAACATTATATATAGGACAAATTTTATTTAAAAAATGTTGATCTAAAATTCCAATAACTATTAATGAAGCATCCTCACAATGTCAAGGTATAACAAACTGGACAAAGATCTTGAGGTCATTCTAGTTTGTATATGCAGTGATTTGATTGGCTATATGTAAACCAGGGTAAGATTGAAATTCTGATATTATAAATGATAAAAATGATTGTGAATATCGATAATGACCTCAAATATAGGACTACCCCTACATTTCTATGAATGATTCCAAATTTGATAAGAAGTAGCACCATTTTTTGTTTAACATCTTACCAAGCAAATAAGCAAAACTATAAAAAGCACATGTGAAAATGCACATGAAATAAAATGGCTACTGTGAAACCATATATTGGAAATGAGGGAGGGAGCCGAAAAATAGTTTTGTTCCCTGAATTTCACTCCAATTTTATCTTTAAAAAATCCGAAAAAAATTGTCAAATAGCAACAAATTATTTAAACTTTCAGTATTTTTCCGAGGGAGTACTCCAATCTTGTCCCTTTTTGTATCCCAGGTCCCTATCAAAAATTTTCTCTGACCATTATACACCCGATACATTCGGGTCAATTTCTATATTTGGTTAAGTGAATCTCCATGAACAATGATTTCACAGTAACTAATTAAAGAATGTAAACATGATATAAATATTGAATATTATGAGAATGTCCACGATAATGTAAAATTGTTCGATAGTGGAATCTGGAATCCTGACAGCTTCAGAACCTGAAACAGAAAAAAAGTCAGATCGATTTCATTTCAAACCTATCACTGTCCTTCAGTGGCGTTTGTATGAATCTTTAGGTGGGGGCGAGTTAGGGCCAAATAATTGTAAGGGGGGTTGGGTAGTGCTACCAGCACCAGGTATCCATATGTAACATTATACGAAATTTAAAAAAAGGGGGGGGGGGGGGAGGGCATGGCCATTTTGCCTGACTATGGCGAAAATTCTTACAGATATCTTCCTTCGATACTTATTTGGCCAGATATGACTGTGGGAGAGTCAGAAAAACTAAGGCATTAAAATTGCGGATTTTTCACACCTTGCGCACGCAGTATTCGATGGCGACCGACAGATTTTATAACTTCGGAAACAAATTTGACTGCAGGCAAGCATGAAGCAGTAGGATAATGATGATATGAATGAAATACAAATCATCCATCTTTCTAAATATATCGAAGTTGGATTCAAATTTACTGAAAATCTCCAATTTTTGTGTCTTTGTTTTTTTCGACTCTTCTCAAGCCATATATGTCGGACTATACCTAGCCTATCTTAAAACAAAGTTGACTGATGTCTTGATGTTTTGATTAGGACATGGGTGAGCAATATTATCTTCAGAATCTTCAAGGTAGCCATAATTTTTCATCTGAAAAGTTGTTAATGCAAAGTTTCAGAGCCTTGCTAGATTGAAACGGTTATTTAAGAGCTACGCTTGTCTCAGAACATTATGTTTTGGATTAATCAGCTTTTTGAAAAAACATACCTTATAAAAGCTGTTATATTGTTTGGTAATGTTGCTACCAAGAAGAGTGAGGTCTGTTCCTGAAGGTTTGGATGGAATATTAAATACCGTTATACTATTTATTTCTAAATCATCTACTATAGTTTGTTGTTTAGTCACTGACATTGTTACTGACGTCTGTAATGAAAGTTGGAAAGGGTACAATTTAATGGAGATTTCCGCATCTGTTTTGGCTAATGTTGACGATAAAACGTCATACAATGAAGGAAATGGGCGGCAACGCTGTTTTGATCATATCTTGCATAGTTTCGGTATACTGTCTCACGATTGGACGCTTTTCCCATGTCAGCCCCTCCGACATGCATCTGTGACAGCAGTGACAGGGGTAAAAATCCAGAGATATTATTCGACATATCTGGACCTTCAGGTTATCAAGCAAGAGTCACAGCGACAATTTTCATTTGAGAAGAGGAATTGTATAATATAAATAAGTGTATTTTTTCAATTATACTTTATTTAAAGTTTGTCTTACCTTAGTTGATCTGAACTCGGCAGTAAAATACTGACCATTTTCAACTGTTCCTGAAAAAGGAACACAAGTTGTGCGAGACTCTTGCTAATTCACTATAGACTCAATCAGTACCGGTACCATACGAAATATGGTGCCATCTTAATTTGGTATGAATCAGTATCAATTGAAGGAATTGGAAGAAGTCTTGGGCTGGTTATCGATGACCAAATTGGGTAAAGATAAATAACAGATTAATAATCGAAATGTTTTAATTAAGAATTAATCTTCTATGTACGCTTTTTGTACCTGAATGTTTGAATATGTAAAAAAACATTAAACTATGACTTTTAATCGACTATAAAATTTGATAATTGATTATCGAAATTAAAACTTCGTAGCATCGATTATCGATTATTTCGATTATTTGACCCAACGTAGTCTTATGTCTTATTCAGTTGAATCTCATAATAAAATTGAACTTTGCTACTGTTTCTGGCACGAAAAGAAAACTAAAACAAATGGTCTCCGAATTATTAATTTTCTAATTTTCGAAAGGTCAAAATACTGAATTGGACATAACAAAATACCCCAATGAGTAATATATGTATCATTTTAAAAATTGTTTCCTACATACATGCACTCAAGTAACAGCATTGATTTGTGTTCAAGTAGTTCTTACCTATTCCCTCTCCATCATCCCAAAACAACGTTCCACTGGCCATACCACTGTCATCGGGAGCTACTATCAACTTGAATGGATTCAAACGACTGAAATAGAGAATGTCATTTATATCTTTGTTCATCGATAACTTATGCCCATGTGCTTAATAATTGTGTAGTGTAGATTGGGCTCTCAGAATAATTGGTTTTCCAGTCCAATTCTCAACCGTTGATCGTGATTCTTTTTCTTACCCTTGTTCCCCGTGTTCCCGTTTTTTGTTTATATCGAGGTCGTAGCGCCCAGGGCCCCTCTATGCCTTCAAAGGACCCGTAATAAGTGATTTTATTTCAATCTTTTCTATTGAAAAGTTAAGAGTGGCAGTGGCTTTCACTTATTGTCCATATTATTAGGCTCCTTCTCTGGGTCTGCTTACCTGAATATTGTAGTGTTAGCAGGATGTTGAGTTGGTAAAATGGAACCACCTCTAACAAATAATGGAATGGTATCTCTTGGTGCTGGAACTGTTTCATAGCCTCCTCTAGTTCTAATTTCACTTCCAGTATAATAGTCATACCAAATAGTTGACGTACCGGGGAAATATACCTCTCGTCTTGACACTCCCTACAACAAAATAACAGGTATAAAAAAAGGTGTATCTATAGTTGAGGGAATTGTGTCTGGACCCGTACTTTACAAATTCTTCAATTTGCTACTGCATCGATTATCCCGTAATGCGACCATACTGTAGGCTACCTTGAGAATATTCTAAGCCTGATGGAGATCATAATTTTATCGGAAATCAATTATTAAAAAAGTGCTTCTTCTCCAGAAATTGTAAAACACCACTTATAAGCTGATTACATAGATTACATCTGTAACTTAGTAATTGGAGCTTTCATCCGAAGATGTTCTTTTGCCCTATAGGACATGAAGTTATGGAGGATAGAAATCAAACCTACAGGTAAGTAAACCGGAGCAACCATAAATGACGAACCCCATAAAAACTGAGTTTCTATTTTTCTTGCAACTTCATCAGTGGGAAACCTTAAATACAAGTACATATTATATTCCGTTAGAAATGGCAATTTCAACAACAACAGAAGTGACCAATACAACGTAATATACAATGCGGTGCAATAAATATTCTTACAAAATGGCGGCGTGATTACTTTTGTACGAATATGAATTGCACCGCACTGTACATCCGACAATGCTCGTCATTTTCCGTTAACCATATCAATACTATGTTGCAATACGCCTGCCCAACTTTCAAAGAGATGTTTGCGTAAAGCTGAGGACAGATTGACTGAATTTTAATTTTTAAGGCGAATGGTTCGGGCGATTCGACGACATTCGCCCTGTGTGTTCATTGAATATCGGCCGATAGTTCGGCCAAGTACTAACTTGCGGATAAAATTAACTGTCTGTCCTACGCTATATCTAAACTGAAACTCTTGTATACAGTCGCCTCGCAATCTGGAATCCATGTATATAAAATAAAACTAACTGCTTTACATAGAAGTGGTTTTACAGAAAGTAGGCCTACTCGGACAGATCTTATAGATTAGTGAAAAAGATACTTACTCATGAAATAATCCTCTGATAACGGTACCGCCAAGTTGGTTGACATTGTAGAAGAGTGTATAAAGATAAGGTAAGAGAGAATATCTTATTCGTAATACTTTACGAGATGATGCAGCTACCTCCGAACCAAACGCAGCAGGATCTTGTGGCTGAAAAAGGATGAAAGAAGTAAGGATTGTGTTTATCGGTGAAACTGATAGTTTGAATTTGCACCATTTCAATTTGTTTGTGATTCCAGCAATTCCGTTAATAAACTATGTTTAATGACGTCACTAATCTCGAATCCCAAGAATAAAAGCATATTATTTCATGATGACGTTATGGTTTTGACCATGCATTAGCAATCGGCTCAACCATTGTTCGATATACTATAATATAATGATTCGGACATGGCGGCCATCTTGCCCAGTAAATGAACAAGGGAAGATAACTCTTGTTTGGAGATTGATTTTGATTGGCTGTTTATACTGCGACGAGATTCTCTGATGGATGGTTTTGATTGGCTAAACTATTATAATTTATTTAATATGGCGATCTCCGTATATTATACGAGGTTATGTAGTACGCTAGTATAGTTCCGAAGTTGATACAAGTGTATGCATTAGATCTCATAAACATGGTGTTTACCATTTCCTTTAGTCTCTATGTCAATGTCACTGTTCATTACTGATAATAGACATTTTCAATATAGATATCTAATTCAAGCACCATAGTCTTTATTGACATACACAGTACTTCTAATTTAAAATAATAATATACTACCTTATTATTCAGTCCATTGTGGTTTCTGTTGTATGTGTAAAAGGCCCCAAGTTGCATCCACCTTTCACATAACTCAGGATTTGAATCACCAAAAAATCCACAAATATCAGCTCCAATCTTTTGAAATATGAAAAAAAAAAACATTTACAAAAACATATCTGGTTAAAGGCATATTAATTCTTTACATTCTGCAATATTTCAAATGAACTGGATTATTTATGAAACAAAACTTGGGGTAAGTAAACTTAGGGGAAGTATACGTAATATGCATTTTTTTTTGGTATAGATATGATCCCAATTTTCAGTCAGTCGGGCAAATGCCCCATGACTTAATGGTTAACAAGAATTATTTTAATTACTTACATAAGGTATGCCAAACAAATTGAATTCAATTATTCCTGCAAGAGAAACACACAATTTTATTGATCAATGGAAACGTACATAATATGAAATGGAAAAATATAAAATAAACGGTAAGGCAAACGTCCAAACATTTCTAACCGATCTTGGCCTTATATCTGTGCGGTACGGATAATCCGGGAAAGATCAATGCCAAGAGGTTTGGCCAAGGACCAGCTGGGAGAAAGAATCCTCACGGAACGTAAGTTGTTATCCTTGTAAAATCTAGATGTTTCCTTCTTTCCTTTGTAGAAAATTGTGATGGTTGACTGAGATTGCTCGGTAACCTAGGTCTAAGTTTCAATTCCGGCATGCGACGAAGAGATAATACCTAAGAGTAAGATCTGTCAGTCAACCCGGTTTCTAACTGTCAGTGATGTATGTCGGATCGATTGACATGGAGAACAGATCCTTTGCACTCGATGGGTTGCAATTGAAAAAGAGCAGGGCAAACATGCCCTTCCGCATTAGCTCAAAAACATGTCCAAATAGAAGGACATAAATTTCATTGGGTGTTGTCTTAGAACATATTGAGCACTATAACAATATTCATACATAGTCAAACTATTTTGCATGCTTATGAAGGAAACAGGGTTGGGTTTATATAATTATAAACGTACCAATAATAGAATCATAAAGATGTCCCCAGCTACTGTCATTGTCACCCAACCAATGACCAGCATATTGACCACTGCCAGGATATGTAGATCTGGTGATAACCATTCCACGTTTACCCGATGCTGTCTGTAGAGCTCTAGTGAGAAATGAAGAGAAAAATAAAAATCAGTACCAGGCAAACGATTCCGTTAATCAAACCAAAACATAGCAAAATCGAAAGTAATCGTTGTATAGTAATTAATTCGCTCCAAATTATGAGAATAAGTCCACCCACTCATATTGTGGTAAGAGTGGTGACTTGTCTCAGCTGAACATGAATCCGGGTCCGTTTGCCCTGAAACCTGTTCTCCCATTTTCACGCTCGCCCCCGGGTTCGTTCGCCGTATTTCATATTCGCCATATGACCAAACAAATGCAGATCCAATATGTTATGCTAGAGGAAACAAAGCGCAAACAATAATGATCTAGATAAGACTGATATCAATTCATCAAACCGGACGAATAACTACCCCTTTCTTTTTTCCCAAAGCACTCAGACGTACAGAGGTTATACAGATGGTCTTCTGACACTGTCTTTCATTTGCTCTCCACAGTTGTCTATTTACAAAGTTCAGAGTCGAAAAATGTATAAAGTAATGTGTTATTAAAATGAAACCGTATTATGGACGTATATTAAAATTTTAAGATGTTGTAAAGATGTTTTCCAGATGTTGAGAATGAACAAACCTTAATGTTGGTTCGGTTTGACTCCAACCATATAAACTGTGAACATCATAATGTCGATAAGCACCATTATTTTGTAGTGATACCATACACACAGTCTTCTCCGACAACCGAGCTCCATAAACAGATGCTGGTGGTAAAATACAAACAAAATCATGTACGTGAGAACCAAACATCATAATGTATTTATATGAATGACACACTGAACCATGCAATTAGAGCTCTCAAAGCGATAGTATTCCTTTAATCCTTTTTGTGTCACTAGGTGAAAAAATTATCTTAAAATTATTCCAGTTCAACAGGAATTTTATTTAGTTCAAAATATCATATTTATGTTCGGTGGTCTCATTGACCAAGAAAGCCAAAGACAAACAACCATAACAACAAGTTAGCCAAACCTCTTGCTTTTTTACATTCTGGTTTATTTGAATAACCAATATTTTCATAACCAATCGAATTAAAATTGACTTACTCGGTTTATAAGGAGGATCATCCCATTTGTTGGTAGGACATTTTAAACTCCAGTAGGGTTTGGCTTTCTCTGGCCAATTAAAAGGTCTTTGTTCATTGGTTCCGAAGTTAGCTGGTTCATTCATGTCCTAAAGAAAATACACACAACTATTTTTAATAACTATTTATTATAACAACTATTTATAACAACTATTTATTATAACTATTTCTTATAACTATTTATTATAACTATTTCTTATAAAAAAATACTGCAACTTAGTAGTATTCACATTCACAGAGGTAATCTTTCTACCTCGTACCTGAAATTGAAAATGATGATGATGTTTTTGTTTTTGTTGATGATAATGATGATGATGATAGTGTCGATGACGATGATGCTGATGATAATATCGACGATGATGAGTTTGTTGTTATGTTGATAAGTTTGTTGTTGATGGCATCGATAATGATGATGGTGGTGATGATGGTGTCGACGATGATGAATTTGTTGATGATGATGATGAGTTTGTTGTTGATGGCAATGATAATGATTAACTCACAATCCATAGCCCATCGTAAGGTATTTCTTTAAAGTGGTCTACGATCAATTCACTCCAATAAGCACTAGAATTTGAGTTCAGGTAATCTGGGAAAACTGTTTTCCCCTTTGGCCATACCTGAAGTAAGCAAATAGTAATCTTCACTATTTTTAGCAGGGAATTTTCCAAATTTTATGGGGGACGAACCGTAGAGTAGAGTACAAATACGTCGGGAGCCTAAACAAGGTTCTCCCTCTAGAGAAAAAGATGGAAATATGGCTCAGATTAGGTGCATTCTGAACAATATTTCGGGGTTTGAATAATGAAGTCAGAATTTTCGACTCTGATTATCATGTAATTCTTCAAAAAATCTTACTTATGTGGGGGACAGATACCCTCCCCCCCCCCCCCCCTCTACTCTCTTGATTGAATAAAGAATAGCATTCTTTAGTCCTTCTCTACGTCTTGACATAATTTTCAGTTTATTGTACACGTTAATTTCACCCAGTACGCCTTGATCATATTATCAATATTACAAAAAACAAATTGGAATTTCAGAACTTACATATCCGAGAAGATTATCATTTTGATATTCAGCATAGTCCGGATTCATACCAGCTGGCCATTTGATATATATGTCTTTCTCTAGACCTAACTCATATGGTCGATAGTTTGTCACATTACTGATAATAGCAGGATCCTAGATAGATAGAAAAGGAATAGTATCTGGTAATTGCGATAGACGATATATTAATTGCCAAATGAACATAACGAAACGAAGCATTGGCATATTATAACTTGCTAAAGATATAGTACTCATATGTGTTGCATATTCTGTTTATTTGATAGTTCTTGAAACTTATCAATTTGAAATCTTACAATCATTATTGTTACTTGATTCATCTATGACAACATAGACTTAAATGATGAAACATGGATTGACCATACACACCAATATAATGATGAATCGCATCCCTCGATCTTGAAGATCTCTGACGAACTCTGACAGACCATCAAAATTATTCTTATCTACTGTAAAATCCATCCTTTCATCCATATGATCTATATCAGCATATTGTACATCCTATAATAAGAAAATTCAACACACAAATCGAATGTGATGTTCACTAAAATCGTATACTTTTAGATTCGTTTCGGTTTCGATTCTTCAAATGTTACCTTTTGGATAATTCTAAGGAATGATTTGTAAACATTTTCAAGCATCCTCAAGGTTTGAGCTAAGTTGTTTCGCGACTTTTTATACCATAAACTTGGGGGAAAACGGATGATAGAACGAAAGAGTAGCCTATTGCATACATCTGAAGGTCATCTTGTTAATGTCAAGGTTAAAATGAAGATCAAGGACACTGACCTTCCTTGTATCAAAGATATTATTGAACCCTTATACGTATTTGAAAATACAATGAACTGTAGATTTGTACAACAAACTTACAAAGGGAATATCTGCAGCTATAGTTCTATCAACTACTTCTCTCATAGTTTGTAAACTATTGTAACCATAGCGACATAACTGGAACCCAAGAGACCAATATGGAGGTAGATATGGTCGACCAATCATCTGAAGAAACAATGAAAATCTTTGGAAATCTATATTCCAATAATATATTCTTTGAATTCATTTCCAAAGACTCTTCGAACCAATATCTTTCAAATTTTGAGTCCAAAATACCGACGTTTATTTTAATACTGGATTACTGTTATCTGTATTTAACACTTTGTCAATAAGGACTATAAAAATATGACTATGAGAGTAGGTAAAAGCCTCAACTTACACTTGTATACTGTTGAATGACTGACTCTGGCTCTGGACCAAGAAACACATAAAAATCTAAAACACCACCGATAGTTCTGTAGGTTATTGCTGGAGATGGTTGTAAACCAATTTCTGAAAAGAAACATTAATTTAGATGATACATTTTTTATAAGAAACCTTATCTCTTAGAAGCACCAGTTGGCAGTAATAAGTAAGTCTGGTTTGGATTAACCAGCATTTGAAGATCTCTTCTCAAACTTTTTCAGACAGTTTTTGCTGTCGTTTGTGTCAGTTTTCAACTAGCTTCGCAATACTTTAACAGTCACAAATTATATGTTTTTCTTATGTACTCACCCATAGCATTACTATTGAGTAAGAGTACACCATGTGTATTGCCCTGGTTGTCTTCAATACAAGTATAAAATGGATGAACGCCATACAGATTACCATAATCCTTAAAAAAGACACATGGAATTGTCATGTGTAATGCAAAGGGAATGGTTAAAGTTAAAGACGGATGTTTTGCACCCGTCCAATTAAAAAGCAACCTTGAAATGTTATAAGTCTCCGATTAACTGATTTCACTTCTACCATAAAATTCAGATAAATTCTAGCATGATTTTCCAGACTAAGTCTACATCACGCATACCCTTAGGTCAACCTCTGATGAGATGTAAAAATCCAAAGATACAAGCAAAATATTAAAGTAATCTCGAGGCATACGATGCGAACAATGAACATTACGTACATTAACAGTAGTACAGTTTCAGGAGACGAACTTATAATACAAACTTACTCCCCATCCGGGTGCCTGATCCCTTGAAAACAATGGCCACCTTTTATAGTTGAAATCATGACGTAGACTGAAATGTCGATTTTCACCAAAACCATAAAGATCTTTTGAAGGTACTCTGGTCACAAGCTGCAAGAACTGATCAGCGAATGTTAACCCGCCGATTGATGTATCAAATCTGAAACCACATTGTTGTTTGTAAGTGAAGTTGTTTGAAAATTGCACAGGAGGGATTTTAGTTGACCTTTGATCTAAGAGTCACGCTAAATAACGTTGACCGTTGGCACAGGTTTTACTGTACATTGAAAATCAATAAAGTTGTAAGCCGTAAACAGGGTCACGCTAAATACGGTTGACCGTTTATACAAGTTTGACTGTACATTGAAATAGCGTTAAATCCCTGAACTTGCTATATATGAAATCCAATCAGTCATTAAATTTAGTTTGTTCTGGTTGCAGGATCAAAATAACAAAATTTCAGATTGTATTTGATTTAGATTAGAATTTCTTTTCCAGAGTACTCAAATTCACAAATAATAGTGTTTGGGTGGGGAGGTTAAATTCCTGGCAGAAAATGAGAGTTCTTTAATCAAAAACCTACTTACATAGTTGTATTAGTTAAACGCCTTTTTATCTTAAATGAGAACCTATTTTGATTCTCAAACTCGAATTGATACTTGCGATTGTTGGTAGTTGATCGGTCAAGAGTTAAATTGATAGGTACTTCATATCTTGGTGTACTTGGATCGTATAACTGAAATAAACACAATATTTCAGATTTAAATACACCAAAGAATGTAATGATCCAATATATTCGACATTACTCTTTAAGCGTAATAATAATAATAAACACTTTATTTTTCATGGGTCAGAATTAAACTCAATACACCAAAGTGACACATTCAGACCATGGGACAAACATAGATACAATGAGCAATATTAAGACAGGGAAAAAATGGACTTAATAAGATTCAATAACCACAAGATGAACAGTTTACCGAGATTAAGATTTGTACAACATTATGCTATAATAATATACACAAGTAGTCTACATGTGTATGAAATGGACAGATTATGTTGAAGTGATCAAGTACATAACCACAAAAATCAAATGTTTGCAACCAAATTTGATCAAGCAAACGTATTGTTATAAAGTATTTTCTCACCTTTATTCTGACCAGATTATCATTTATATGATCAACAACTAGAGTTATATTAAATATATCATCAGTAAACATCTGAGATTGGTTTCTGCATTGTAAATTATAAAACGTTTCAGTGCCAGAGGTCGTGGTAGAGATCAAATTATAACCATAACGAGAGCTGAAAAAATATTAAATATCATTTTAAAATCATTATTTTTTATCAATTTCATCTTAATCTAAAAAGAATTTTTACTTTTGTTAAAAGTCCACTGTTCAATGTAAGGGCTAAAGTGTAGCTACGATCCAAGACAAGACACAAATTTTGTTTCGATCGGCTTCAGGTTTTTAACCACTACAACGGATTTTAAAAAGCCGATCGAAACGAAATTTGGATCCAAGTTACCTGATTCAAGTTAAGATATAGGAAGCTTACTTGTCAATAAAACATGCCGGTAAACCATCAACATCATTCACTGGTTTCCATAAACAGTTTCTTCTGGTACATTCTGTTCGAACATCTACAAAATCAATTCACGTTATGAAACTATGTCCTCTTTCCTGGAGTATAATCTGTGCCCGTTAAAATGTTGGTCAACTTCCAAAGCATGATGAGTAAATTTTGAAATGCATTACGTAAAAGGTGTTATTATTTCTAATTCCCTTTTCTCGGATATTTTGCAATAACCAAGTTAAATGAGCGGGGAAGTTTTTGTAATATTTTTGTCTACTTTCATCTGTGATCGTTAAGACGTTAAAATATAACGTATTACCAACGACATAAGTAATTTAATACTATAACCTGTATATTTATTGGCATCGGGTAAACAATCTATTCTATCATATTCTTCTTGTGTTCCTTCTCTCTTCTGATTCCATTCAATAACCGTATTCTGTGCCAATTTCAATCCAAGGTTTCTGATCATCAGTTTCTGAAACAGCATACAAATTGATCTAAGTTATTGTCAATAATTATCAAACACAGAGTATCATTATAATATGAAGATTTGGGATTGTACACTTCTCTTTGGAGTAGTCCATTACTATATAACTATTGCTATCGATTTTACCATGTTTTTGGATGCGATTTTAATTAACAGAATTGTTTTGCTGGTACGGATTTTCATTTTCAGTCTCATGTTAAAGTAGATTAATGGCTATCTACGTTATAGTATCACGGCTTCATGGCTGAAGATAAATTAACTGCGGATTTCCATCCTGGAAGCACATAAGTAATATGGTATTCTCATAAAGAGATATGTATGTCTGATTTACATTGGACAAACCAACAATACGCTAAAATTCGATACGTGACGACTTCGCTAGTACTACTTCATTGAAATACTACCTTGTAAGCTTGATGGTTTGTAAATCTGCTATGTTCTTTACCATTAACATGAACATAATTCACCCAGTTTTCTACACCCAGTATTTCAATACTGTCAACCATTAGATTACTATCAGTCACATTGTCATATTGTACTCTTATATCCAGTCGATTTTTAAAACATTCAAAATACATCGACAAATACATTCCATTTTCATAAGTATCTAAAAATATATATAAGAACCGAATCGAGCCTTTGGCCCAATATCTATGCATTAGCTGTCCATTTTCCATTGCATGGTTAATTCTGCACTATACACTGCATCAAACGCCGTGTTTGCATTCGGCGCAAATTTCGTCATTTTGTTCGAGACTATGTAATGACTCGGTCATAATAAGCGGCCATCTTGCGGGGAAAATGAGTAGGGGAAGATAACTCTTGATCGCAGATTAATTTTGATTGACTGTTTTTACCGCGAAAGAAGAAAGACTCTCTGAAGAATGTTTGTGATTGGCTGACATATAATTTATTCAATATGGCGACTTCCGAATAGTATATGAGGTTATATAGCCACTATGCTAGTTCCGAAATAGATACGAGTGGCATGCTAATGCCTCTTAACTAACATTTTCATACCTATTGAATCGCCGTCGTCCCAAAATAATTTACCAGAAGCATATAAACCGCGACCTGGGATATCTTCCATAGCTACTAACAATTTAATTGGATTTTTTCGACTGAAATAGAAAAATAGACATTGAAATAATGAGATTACACCTCTTTTTTTAATACGGAACTCGAAGGCGAATAGTAATGGACGCATCTTATACTAACTAAATCGAAAGTTCTTTGAGGATTATGTCTTATATCATATTTCCTATTCCATAAAATTTGAAAGTAAAAGATTAAAACAAAATTCCTATAGAAATAGAATACTACAATGCTTAGGTTGAGACTAGGTCAGTGTTCGAGACTTAAAGGGACAGTCTGAATTTTAGGTCAAAATTTTTTTTTGCTCAAATTTGTGAAAACTTTACACCAAATTCTGTAACTATGTGCCCTTTAATGTATCTGAAAGTTTTAACGAAAAAAATCCAGCCGTTAATTATTAAACGCTAAAAACATGCTAAAAATTTTAAAAAACTTAGGTAAGGTTTTTAAGTGTGTTAAGTTTTATGGACGCTGATAGGAAACTACTGAACGGATTTGAGTAAAATAAACGCCTTATAGTAGAGAAATGTCCCTCTTGTGTATTTTAAAGGTTTCAGCTAGAAATATTGAGCCATTTAATGGGCAAACACCAAAACTAGGTCAAATTGCTTAATTAACAATAAGTACTCCCTGTTTGTAACTAACCCTTTAAAACCAGTTTGATCAAGAAGATACAGAGATACAATAAGCATACTTTGAAAATACTCTCAGGTAGCATTTCGTCGTCCGGGAGTCAAAACCCTGTAAGTCTAATTTTAAAACTTTTCAGGAGACGATAAAAACTGAATATTATTGTAAGTATTTGAGATATTGACTTCGTATTTTGCATGGACGTATTCTTGGGCGTGAATCAACTATACGCACGATTCATATCTTCACACCAATAGCGAACAGCCTCGTTTTGGACTTACGTGGTTTTAGCAGTACCAGTCCGAGACATTATTAGATTTACGTGTTTTTTCCCCGCAAATCTTAAGAGTTACGTGTTATAACACATTACAATTGGCAGTAAAACATGGCTTAAATTGTTCTCCATCAAATGTAATACCGACAGAATAGGTCCACATGCATAGCCGTGGGGCCCATGACTCAACAGGGGGGCAGATCGACATGTCCACATGTCAATATAGTTTCAACTTTAGAAGTTGATGACTTAAAATGGGGATGCTGAATTCATGCTTGACAGAGATGGTCATGACAATGGCCAGCATCAACTCTTTGTCGAAAAAATAAAATGTTTGACTGCAAGCATGGTGATGGCTGATTTCAATTGACCACTCGACATTATGCTCGTGTTTTTGGTATCAATCATTAGAAGGCTGAGTTCATCGGCACCAACGAAGTGAAACGACCAAAATTTCAAAGCTTTTTGCAGCAGATTAGAAACGTTCTTGGGCAATTTATGTCGTTTTTAAGAGGACCCTAGGTTTTATGGTCTAATTTATAACTATGGATGCGATCACTTTCTGTCAGATTAAAGTCAACCATCACGTTTATGAGCAACAGTGATGCTACAGTTGATTGTTTTAGGGTGGCTGCAGCAATTTTTTGCTAACCAGCATCCAGGCCTAGCAGCATCGTGGCAAATGTGTGTCAACCTGGAAATGGTAGAAAAATAATTGAAAACAATTGACTTGGACAGGTTTTTTTGGCACATAAAGGCTTCAAAAATTTTAGTAATACCTAATAAATAAATAAAAAAAACTATTTCAGAAAAACACTTTTTGTAACGTAACGGCAAAACCACGTAAGTCACGAAATCCTATACAAAAACACATCCCATGGCGAGATACGTGGTTTTAGCATAAGAGTTTAGTGACCAATGAAATTACAAGTTTTTGTAAACGTGACCAAAAGTCAAGATTTTATTGGACTAGAGATTCGGGGTTTTAACACAAGTTGTAATAGGGCGGGAATAGTCGTTTCAAGAAAAAAACAAGAAATGGCAAAAAGTAGACTTACGAGGTTTTGACTCCCGGACGACGATTTGCGATTTTAAGCATTATCACTAGAACATGATAAGCGATCAGATAAGATAACTCTGTCTGAAGAATGATTTGGATTGGTTTCTGATCTTTTTTCTCCAGTGTGTCGAGCCACTTTAGGCTACGCTATTCTAGTTCCGAAGAGGATACACGAATTACCCTCACCTGAATCTGGTATTGTTTGCGGGTTCTTGAAGTGGTAGAATGTAACCACCACGCACATGTAAAGGTATTTTAGAATCGCCCATCACTTTAAGATTCTTAAATTCATTACCATCGGTTACTTTTTCACCCTGAAAATAGATGATATGCTCTTTAAATGAAATTAAAAACGAATATCCGGTTAACAAAAACCTAACATTGACGAAGGTGTTCGGTTAGGAATAGCCCAAAGTGATTGAAGGGAGGTTTTATATTTTTTATGGGTATGGGGGACACTGATGGCATCAATTTCAGACATGGTTCCAGAAATTCCACTAAAACTCTATGTTTGATGACGAATTGGTAGAACCACAGACGTTTGATTGGAAATATTTTCTTAAGCAATCGCCTATTACTACTGTCAAGTGAATCAATGGCGTGAATTCAGGAGAGGGAAGCGAAAGTGCCTTGGTCTTCCACGTAATTTGGTTGGTAAAGAAGTTATCTAGAATTAAATGATAATCAGAGTCGGAAATCCCGTATTCAGCATCATAACACTGAGATGTGGTTCGGAATGCACCAAATCTGAGCCATTTTCTATTTTTTCTCTAAAGGGGGACCTCCTGTGGTGCTTTACGACGTACTTGGTCCTTAAAAACAGCTCTGTATCGTCCTCTACAAAATTTTGGACAAATCCACGCCCTTGATGTCGATATCTCAAGCCCAATTAGGTGTGATTAGCCCATGACAAACAAAAAGCTTCGGACGGATGAATCCAATTAACTACTTACTGTGTAGAAATCATACCATCTTCCACCAGGTAAATAATAGGAAATAGATTTCTGATCCTGAATAACAAAGTATACAAACAATTTAATTCCAGAGTACACCTATTGGCTTATGAAACTAAAATCTATCCTGTGCAACTAGCGAGCTGATAGATTCAATGTGGTCTGAACGTCTCCAAGAAATAGTTGTATCCGCACTAAATGGCGTTTGCAGGAAGTTGTCGATACTAAAAGTGCTCAAGCACAAGAATCGTTCAAGGTTGGAACAATAAAACTTCATATCGATGTGAACACACAATGCAAATTGCAGGTGAAATAAATAAAATAAATATTTAACGGTTATCTCGATGATAAATTTAAGCAGTTGTTTCAACATTATGAATTTTGAAAAATGCTCAGCTCTGCAGGTTTCGGCTTTTGAAATTTGTATCTATTTATCCATAACGATATACGACATACTTCCGTTTTTTGTCTTTTTTTCCCCACTTAATATCATTTTCAATGACTTCAAATAACTTTTTTTAAATTATTTTTTCTAATTATCAAACTCTCTCTACATTGTTATCTAAAACAGTTTTTGATAAATCTACAAACCTGATAAAGAATAGGTGATATCAGTAAAGCAGATCCCCATAAAAACTGTGTATTAATACCATACGTATTGCTATCAGTGGGGTATCTGGAATTTCAATAACAACACATTTTTAATGTTGGAATAGTACTCAAAAATCAAATCATTCAAATGTAGAGTGACAAATGATCTATTTCAGACTGCTAGAACAAATAGAACAAGCTCAAATATCTGAGATTACAGTAGTTTGAAATTAAATCAAATCGCGTTTTACGATGCTTGTCTGTACCTATATGGGCTAACTGAGGACGGGCAACACCATGCAGTGTGCAATGAGGAAAATTTTGCCAGTACAGTAGCATTAGCCTACTCTTATTTTCAATTTCCAACCTTCGAGGGATCTTTAGGATACGGTAGTTCTTATCTGAAATTGTGGTGAGCTCTGTCCTTGTGTTGAGGAAAATCCCAAATGATGCAAAATTAGGCCTATCTTTCGAAAATTTGGCATTATTTCAAGTTAATATTCGGATCCGCATTCTTTTAATTGAAAATAACTAATTGAGTACAATCATTATGACTTACTCGTGATGTAGTGGTCTAATAACAGTATTACCAGCTGTATGAGCTTGATGAAATAATGTATATAAATATGGTAATAACCAATATCTCGTTTCTAGAGCTTCACGTGATGCCTTGGCTACATCTTCACCTAAAGATCCAGGGTCTTGTGGCTGGAAGAAAGATTTAGAACTAAGCAGAACACAATCTTGAATCATTTATATCTGTAGACTAAAGGCTGATCACAGGGGCGGATTTAGGCGGGGGCGTGGCGGGCGTGCGCGCGCCCCCCCCCCCCCCTCTAAAATTTGCAAAGCATGTGTTGTCCGCACCATTTTACCACAAATGTTACTCGCCACACTTCGCTTGGTAAGATATCTATCTACATTGCACCCACTCTAGAAGAATATTTCAATAACTTTGATTATTTTAACCTCTAATAATTTTTCGACTCGCTCCGCTCGGTGAAATTTTATTCTGCGCCCCCCCCCCCCCCCCCTAACGTCAAATCCTGTATCCGCCCCTGTCATCATCTTCATCGATTAAGTAAAATGAAATGAAATTTTGAGTTCTATATTTCTGCATTCTTTGGGAATATGTAATAAAATCCGTAAAAGCAAACCAGTCCGTCAATCAAAAACGCATACAAAAACATGGCAAAATCTAGGGCATGGTTTGTTTCGCGCGTGAAACCCGCCACTACTATATATATAAAATCCACTTTGGAACTCAAATCCAGCTGGAATACATAGTGGACTGTACTAATAGGTCAACATCAAGAGATACAATCGGATCAATTCATGCCCAAACAAATCAGCCAATATGCAAGAAACCGATTTATTGTATATTTTCACAAGTTCGTTATAAAGTAGATGCATGAAAATGAATGAAATACAAAACAATTATACCATATATCCTTTGCCATTGTGGTTTCTACTAAATGTATAGAAGGCACCAAGTTGTATCCATCTTTTACACAGTTCGGGAGTTGTATCACCAAAAAATCCACAAATATCTGCTCCGATCTTTAAAACATATTTCAGAAATAGATGATCAAAAAATGTTTGAAAAGATACGCCCTATAAGTATATTCTGTTTTTGAATGTAGTTTACGAGATTTCATGTTAGATTACAAAATGACTCACATGGGGTATTCCAAAAAGATTAAAGTCCAAAAGACCAATTATGGATTGTTTCATATGCTGAAAGGTACTTTCGTTATCTCCTAACCAATGTGCTGCCATGGTGCCGCTCCCAGGGAACGTTGATCTGGACAGTACTAGTCCTCTTCCTTGGTTATTCTTGGCTTGTCTTAAACCCCTGGAAACAACAAATTAATAGCCATTGAAATAAATTACATTATATGAACAATAAAAAACAACATAATAATTTATATGTGGGGTTTTATAGCACAGTCGAATAGTGTGTCGTTCTTTACAAACATGACGTCATTTGCTTGTATATGAGCAAATAGATGTTATTGTGTTTGAGAGTTCGGTTATGGATCGGTTGTGGATAAGTCATAAGTAAATGGGTACAGATACTATTTTTGGCCAAGGACCAGCTTGGAGAAAGAACCCTCACGGAACCTAAGTTGTTATCCTTGTAATATATATATATTTTTTTTGTTCTTTATATTCAGTACCTTCTTCCTAGATATTGTGATTGTTTTGTTTTAAAGAATCACTTACTGTAACGTAGGTGAAGTTTGACTCCAGCCATATAAACTATGAACATCATAATGTCGATACTGTTCATCAACGCCCTGTACTGTATTCATACATATAGTCTTATCAGATAGTCTCGCTGTTATATTCAATCCATACACAAATACAGCCACTGAACAAAATCAAAAAGACAATTTAGACGCATGTTCCTTTAGCAACGGCTATCATTTCATTTCATTACATTAATCCGTTGCTATCATGATAAGATATTCTCGTCATTAATTTTGATTGGTCGAACGATTATTGTTCGACCAGTTATATTCCTTGTAACAAATTATTGCGGGAAAACTTTCGAATGACCAGACGTCAAATTTCTTGTAGCAAATTTACCTTGTGATAATCGGGTCTAGACCGTCATAAATTGAATGTGACGTAGTGTTTTTAAAACGTGATTATTAGTTGTTAATGACGAGAAAACTCCGTCAATCCAGCAACGGTAGATAATGCCAATGTCTAACGTTGCTGAAGGAATGATTTAGACGAAGAATTGGTAGAATAAATATTGAAGAATCACAATCCTTTGTCAAGAATCTTGTGGAACACCCTTAACGTATTGAAATTATGCAGTTTCACAAACGATATTCGATATAAATTGGTTTCTTTGGTGTTGCGTAGTCAATGCATTTTTTTTAAAATGAAGACCCAACCAAGAGCGTGGATTTGTCAAAACATTTTTGTGGGGGGGGGGGGGGGGGGGGGACGACCAGCATTGTTGTAGAGTCGAAGTACGTCGTCCCAATCTTCTGACTTCTGAGACCCCCCCCCCCCCCCCCCTAAATCCACGCCCTTGGACCCAACGGGGGATTTTCAACGTATTAGGCCTTCAAAACGGAACCTGAATAAAAGACCTGATCAGAAGAATAAGACATATTTAGCTACCGTACTAAATAGTTTTAGAAAATGATTCTTACTTGTTCTGTATGGCGGATCATCTAAATCGTTTTTGGTACATTTCAAAGTCCAGTTTGATTTTTCAATATTGGTTTCAAAATTAGCAGGTTCATTCATATCCTGTTTTAAAATAGATTTTTGATAAAGAAAATGATATTACGTTTAAACCAAGTTAAAGAGAATTCAAAGAGGCTTTCTAGACTTTGTATGCATATCTGGAACACTTATTCAGTATACATCTTTGCACAGTTCCCTTTCCATTGAAGGAAAAATAGTTGAAATTTTGTTAAAGAAATATGTGATTCATTCATTTGTCATTTAGATAACAGAATATGTATATTCAATTGATCAAAATTATAACCTGAAACTGTTGTGTTGTAAGCTTCTTTCGCTATACATGTTTTTTTTTGTGTTTGAAAACAATAAAAAGAAATACACTTACAATCCAAATACCATCAAAAGGGACCAGATTTGAATGTTCTGCTATCAGTTCAGACCAGACTCGTGATGTGTTCTCATTGAAGAAATCTGGAAATGCAACTTTACCTGGAGGCCAAACCTACAAATGCAAAACAATCAGAAGTTCCATCTAGTTTATCTCTGTTTTCAAAATGCAAACATTGTTCAAAAGTAAAATTTTTTAAAAATAGTTTTAGTGTTCTAAAAGCTGACCGCAAGTAATTCTTATCAAAACTTTCAGATAGTGTTACAAACGACACATTTCTTCAGATTTTGGTCTATAGTTTTCATTAATCGAGCAAAAAAGTTTCTAACCTAAAAACTAAGGTCAGACTTTATCTTTGAAAAAAATTTATAAGGGGCCGTTATAAGGGGCCGCGGAGCCCTAAAAAAATATTTCGTTCATCAAAATATTTTTGTTTTTTTTATACGAGAACTTCCTAGATCTGAAAATCGAGTGGCCGAAATCCGATGAAATGAGGGTGAATGCTTCGCGACCCTATTAATGTTCGGTTGATATAAATTATGTTCAACACTTACTTTACCAAGGAGTGATCTATCGGAAGTAGAACTATTTGGAGGAATAGACGCACCAACTGGCCATTTAATATAACCATTCACAGCTTTCATTCTTTCATACGGTTCATAATTTGTATCTTCTGCAAGTAAGGCTGGATCCTAAAGACAAACAAAAAAAACTGCCTTTTTTTCTTTAAATTTGACTTATTTGCATATATTATTATCAAACTAGTTTTGAGGTCTGTCAGAATTCCAATATATCTGTAACAATGATCAAGGGCGTGGATTTGTCACACAATTTGTTCGGGACGAATCAAGATGGTTTGTAGAAGAGTCCAAGTACACTGCGAAGCGACATAAGCGCGAGCCCCAACACAAGGTTCTCCCCCTAGAGAAAAAATGGCAGCGATTTTGGTGCATTGGTGTTTCAAATTCACAAAACACGATTTAGAAGATGTTATATTACCAGAATAATCATAGTCCTCATTCCATTAGCTCTTAATTCATTAAAATAATCTTTTAATCCGGCAAAATTTACATCATCCACTGTAAAATCCTTTCTTTCATCCATGTGATCTATATCAGCCAATTGTACATCCTAACAAAATAATAATAGTCTATAAAAACCCAAGCAAAAAAGATCCCAATCGTATAATAGATCTCGAAATCCATGTAAATAATTGGTAATACATTGGTAGCAGCTAATGAACTTTTCATTTGAGTAAGTATATCAATAAATGAGTAAATATTTCATACTGGAAAGTGTTATCAGGTGTCTAGAAGATTTAGCATACCCTGCTTGGCGACATCAATAGAATTACATGTGTAATACTATAATCACCATGTAATGCTGTAGCAGACAAAGAACAATTAAAAGAGCTCAATCACGGCCATATGGGATAACATTGGCATCGATTGTAGTGCTTACTTCTCGTAGAGATTCAATAATGAAAAATGATACAAGAATTCTGTAACTAAGCCATATCAAAAGATTGCTAAATGCAATCAAACTATCAAGTCTGCTGTCTATTCTTTTAACATTCGACTTACACAAGGAATTTCTGCTTCCGTAGTCCTAGCTACTGCCTGTTTCATGTCGTCCAAACTTTCGTAACCAAATCTAGATAACTGGAACCCCAAACTCCAGTAAGGTGGCATATACGGCTTCCCTATCAACTACAGTACATTGAATTAAATTGACTGCAATATCTTTAAAAATTAATAACACGTTGCTTTTACTTACATCCAACCCAACCACAGTATTATAGGTCGGAGAGGAGTAGTTGGTAAAAAGCGCAAATGGTAAAAAGCGCCTCGTCAGCTACAAGCTGTAGTCTCAACAGCTGGAAATCGAAAACACTTCACACACTGCAAGACGTTTCCCACCCCTTTTGTTCTATAAAACGGAGCAGGATCATTGGATGCAAAACTCCATTTAATGTCACTGCATCAGTCAGTCGTCAAATCAGATCAATTTATATTCTGGGATCTATAAGTTGGTACAAAACCGCGTAACACAAATAAAAACCGTCAATTTATTACAGTGACTTACCATGGTATATTGTTGAATAACATTCTCTGGTTCAGGACCAAGAAAGAAATATAAATCTAATATTCCACCAATTGTTCGATACGTCAACATTGGTAATGGTGTAAAGGAATACTCTGAAATGAGAAAATATAATCTCCAGATATATCTGTTAAACTTTAAGGGGCAATGGCGTGGATTTGTCCAAAATTTTGTGATGGATGAACAAGGATGGTTCGTAAGATCCAAGTATGCCGCGAAGCACCGAGAGCACAAGTAATACCAGAAAGTCCGACCTCTAGAAAAAAAAATGAAAATAGCTCAAATTTGGTGCATTCTTTATTTTGTGGTTGGGATGTTGATGTCGGGAGTTTCCACTCAGATTATCATTTAATTCAGGCCTTCTCAAGAAAATTTCCTAAAGCGTCACTTTTGTAAAAAATAGTGAGTAAGAAGTGAGAAAATTTTGAAAATAAGTCGCCTGGAACGCAATTTCCTGACATTTCAGGTTTTCAGGTTAGGTTTTATTATTTTTTGCACTAATATTTTTTTTATTTTTCACACAAACGTCCGCGCGCCACTTTGGCAGTTTTGATGCGCAACGAGTGGCGCGTGCGCCGCCAGTTGAGAAGGCCTGATTTAATTCTTCCTTAATACGTCCTTACCAATCAAATTATGTGGGGGAACTAGACACTTTCGTCCCAAATCTGAGTTCCAGGGGAAAGCGCCACGCCCTTGCTAGGAGACAAACAGGAAAACATCATTTTTTGTCCCTTTCTTAACTCAGTTCTGTTTAGCAATCAAATTAGTATTATCAATTGGAATTTAATGCCAGGTCATATCATGATGTACTGTGATGGAAGCAAATTTGAAGCTATACCTTGTGCGTTAGAATTGAGTATAAATACACCATGTGAGTTGCCATCGTTTTCTACAACTGTATAGAAGGGATGAACACCATAATGGTTGAAGGGCAACTTAAATACAACAAAACAAGCTATATCATTACAAGTTAACGTTTTAAAATATATAAAAAATGGTCTTTTTCAGATTCCCCGCGTGTTGTTGCTGATTTGTGAACGTGGTATGTGGTATTAGGGTGGATGGGATATTAGCGCGGTTTGTGGTCATAGGGTGGTATGTGGTATTAGGATGGGTTGGGGTAATAAGGGCAATATGTGGTCATAGGGTGGTATGTGGTATTAGGTTGGGTGGGGTATAAGCGCGATACATGGTCATAGGGTGGTATCTGGTCATAAAAATACCATAGGGTGCCGGAATGGGCTATTGTTAAATTATAGCCTACTAGTATATCAATTCAATTTTACTGGAAAATATGATCTATATACTTACATAGCCATTTATAGGCTGATCTCGACTGAACATTGGATACGATTTAAACCAACGATTATGTCTAAATGAATCTTTAACGTTTTCACCAAAGCCATAAATATTTGTTGATGGCAACTTGGTAGAGATCTGTAAAAACTGGTCAGCAAATGTTAGTCCACCGACACTTGTATCAAATCTACATTAATAGAAGAACGGTATATTTTTAGGTCGGTCTTTCATTTCTACTTAGACTGTAAAATTAGAAGATTCAAACCCTCCCTGAAATCCATTACATTTCTTAAAATAACACAAAAAGAAATGGTTCCCATGTGGTTCATGAAAATGTTTTATTAACTTTCATATTGTTGGAAGCAAAACATGGTAATGCGACGACGGGACGGACGGTGGTATTGCAAAACCAAGAGGCGTTCACCACAGAATCTGGGTTCATTTTATCAGCGTAACTATGTTGAAGCGCCAACAGGGGGTACTTGGAGATGGAGAAAGGTATTAAAGGGGTGTGAAGAATGTTGAACTTACAATACCGTTCCTGTACTCTGTCTTATGATTTGGAAACTAAAAGTGTTGTTACTCATATATTTAACCATATAACGTGGATTTTCAGCTCTTGTTTCAGGCTTGTTTACATTCAACGGAACTTCAAATCGTTTCTTGTTTTTGTCGAATAGCTAAAAAAAGAATTAGGGTGGAGTTTAGAATTTTTTTTAATTGAATTGAATGCCATGAATTTTTCGATGAAGGTCAGTGAATCTCACAGCAGCGTCAGTATTTTTAATGGTACCTCAAATCGTTTCTTGATTTTGTCGAATAATTATTTAAGAATGACTGTGGATTTTTGAAAAAATCATCAAATAACGTCATTAATTTTGAGGAAAAGCCTGTGAAATCCTACACCAGCGTCAGCATTTTTTCTAAGTGTCACCTGAACATTTTAGAAAACGTACATGTAAAGGGTATCCATACCTTGACTCGGAGCAGGTGATCATCTAACTCTTGCACCTCAAATGTAATTTCTTGGAGATCTCCAGGGAACGGACCAGGCAGTGATGATCTCGTCAATGGTAATTGATATCCCAAATCTGTATCCATTTTACTACCATTTATCATGTATCCATAATCACGAGTTTGTAAAAAACAGTGTGGTATCCCGGACATAACAGCAGGGTCATATAGGCAACCTCCTGCTTGACATTGACTTTGGTTCACCGTTTCCAGTCCTCCCGTAGCTTCTGGGTAGCAGTCAATTCTGGAGTAATGTTCCATCTTTACTGCACTGAAATGTATTGAATATTAATTGATCTATATTTGTTAGGTATATAAACTATCAACACAGCTATACCTGTTAGGAAAATTCAAAATGAAATTTTGTAAAGTTAAAAACTAACTAACACGTTTTATGACGTCACTCCTACTGATCTACCGGAAGCTACTATTGCTGTCTATGCAGACCAGTGGGGCTGACGTCAAATGCGTTAGCCGTTAGTTTAATTTGGATTGCAAGGACCACAGACTTCGGAATGGTAATTATTGTAATGGCGCAAATTGATGCTATCAGTGTCCCCGATGCATATACAAAGTTTAGAAAACCTCTTTACAATCCCTTTAATGTAAAGGATCTAAACATTTGATTTATATGTGCATATTATATGTATAATTGAATATCACTTATCTGTGCTTTTTCTTCTCATAAAACTTTTATAAAATTATTCGGTTCAATATACACTTCTATTGAATTTTGTTAAACGAAAGACGCTAAGGTAAACGTTATATTTATGACTAAAATTTGGACTTACTGCGAACCATGTAAATTAGCAAAGACCAGCGAAAATTCTTTGTTAAGTGGAAACTTATGATTGATTACTAATATCTGAAACAAAGAAACAAAAGTTCAAAATTATCAAAAACTATACCTTTCCTTTAACCATGTTTTCAGTAGCGTTTCTAGTAATTATCAAATGAAGGGGTCAAGTACAGGCATTTAATAACACGATGGTAAAAATATTGAAACTGGGGTGCGACCAAAGTCTCATTTGAGACGCCAAGACTGTACGTTTTCAACTTAAATTGCACCAACTTGAATACCGTTTCCAGAAATGATATGGCCCACAATATGCACACCTTAAAGAATGTTTGTTTTATGTAGGCGAAGGTTTTTGTTTACCTTGCTTGCTTTGTCATAGGAAAATGGGAGATCCATATTTTCCGATTCATATCTCACAACAACATTCTCGTGTTGAAATCCCAAGACTTCTATTGTCTCTATATATAGATGATTCACTTCTTCAATGGCACTGTGTAGAATCTTCATGGATAATGTTTCCTGAATTAGAAAATCCTTTATGGTAAACAAAATAAAGTTACAAGAGTAACAAAACGTTTGAAAATGCAATGTTAATCTTCGAACAAATTAGTATACTTGGTGTACATTTACTAGTGCTTTTTTGACAAACGGGGTTGTTCGCTTTTTTCATGGCAGATAGGTCCTGCTATCCGCTCTTTTCTTGACAGAGAAGACCCGCTATTCTATCTTTTCGTGACAGAGAAGACCCGCTATTTGCTCTTTTCGTGACAGAGAAGACCCACTATTTGCTCTTTTCGTGACAGAGAAGACCCACTATTCGCTATTTTTATAAACCTCTGTGCTATCAGCAAAGGCGTGGATTTAGGGGGGATGGAGGGGGGGGGGACGTGTCCCCCCTTGAACTCAAAAAAGGGGGGGGGGGGGGACGAAAGGGTCTTGGTCCCCCCCATAATTTGATTAGTATTAAAAGAATCAAAATCGATCACATGAAAATAAGGAACTTATGTTTGGATTTGCGGTTGTAGAGTTTCAAGACGTACTTTGACTCTACAACCCATGATGGTTGGTCCCCAAACCAATTTGTTTTTTGACAAATCCACGCCCTTGGCCATCAGACCCCCATACACGTTTTACATAGAGAAAGAGAACCGCAATTTTTTTTTCATTCAAATTCACTAAGAGTATTTGATTAAATATTTAGAGAGTATCTATACCACTTTGAATTCAAATTCTGCTTTGTAATAATTTCCATTTTCATAGGTATCTGAAATATAAAGAGTTATTAAGTTTTTGTTCAAAGTCATTTATAACATCTACCATCTACTTGATCTCATATGCAGTTAAAGGGACAGTCTGAATTTTTTTAGGTCAAAATTTTTTTTTGCTCAAATTTGTGAAAACTGCACACCAAAATCTGTAACTATGTGCCCTTTAATGTATCTGAAAGTTTTAACTAAAAAATTCAGCCGTTAATTCTAAATGCTCAAAACATGCTAAAATTTTATAAACCTTTCGATAGGAATCTACAGAACGGATTTGAATAAAATAATTGTAGAGACATGTCCCTCTTGTGTATAAGTACTCCCTGTTTGTAATTAACCCTTTAAAACCAAATTCAGTTTGATCAAGAAGGTATAGAGATACAATAAGCATACTTTAAAAATACTCTCAGGTAGCATTTGCGATTTTTTTGACAATGGAAACTTTTTTCAAAAAAGCAGAATGGCCCTTTAACATAGACATAATATACTCGTTGACAACACAATTCTACTTTCTAATACAAGAAAACCATAAAAAAAACTCACCAATTGAAACTCCGTCATCCCAAAATAATTCCCCTTTATTTACATCATTGTTATTATCAAAAGCTACCAATAATCTCATTGGCTTCTTTCGACTAAAAAATGAAAAATATCAGTAGTTTTGAGATATTTCGATTTCACAGGCGTAACGTCGACAATGTTACTGGGTGGGCAACATTTGCAAGAACAAAATTTAGTGGGTCAAAAATTGTGATTTATATCTTACTGTGATTAACTAAATAACCAGAAAATAATTAAAAATATTAATAGACCTACCTTTCCCTAGTATTTCTGGCATAATCTTGTAGACACAGAATTGAGCCAGCCCGGATATGTAGCGGTATTCTTGAATCAGAAGATATATTCAATGTTTTATAGAAGCTTGTAGTTGGTCCAGGTATTGCTGTTCCATGTCCTCAATAAAAAGGGTTTTAACATTATGAGGCACATTTTATTACAAGCGTACAAAAATGGCATCCAGCAGAGAAAGATTTCGTATTTTTTATAAGGAATTAAAGAAGGATATGACCGGGACCACGCTTGGACTTCGAGAGATTATCGTTTTCCAGATAACGAGGTTTCACTGTACATGACACAATCATCAGTGTATGCTATAATGATAATTATTATATGCTAGTATGAGATATCTTACCGAATAAAAATCATACCACACACCATTTGGTTTATACATCTTCAGTTTAGTTTGTTGCTAGATAAATTAGAAAACAAAATCACAGTTAAGGAGCCTTTCCATCGTAGTTCATGGGCTTGTGCAAGAAAAAGTTGGTCCAAATTTGAATTTTATTGATCAGGTAGCTGTGGTAAAAGTAGACTGCCGAGCCCAAAGTGGAGGGATTAAGGAGAATATTTTCTTTTCATCGAGGCCCCCTGAGCAGGGGAGGGTCTGGACCACTCGGAAACCCCTCTAGATATGCTCCTGTAGCGATCACCAGTTGTATATGGTTGAAAATAAAAATAATGATTACAAGTTTGAAGCGCAAATCATAATACATATAAGATTGATAGAGTATGATACTGAAAGAGTAAATTCAGATCTGATACACGGAGACCTCATCTTGCATTTGAGATGTCTTCGTATGCTTCATTGACACATTGGCACCTGGGTTTTCAACTGGTTTTCTCAAATGTCCCCAAAAATGCGTATGGAAATGATCATGTCCCCTGAATTGTCTGCAGAAGACATAAAATTTCGAAGCATGATATAGTCACAGGATTTTTCGTTTCAATACAAACTTAATTGGTGGTCATAATATAAGATATAGCACATTTTTTCAGACCTATAGATCAGTTTTTGTCCCCTGGAGAATGTCCAAATGTCCCCAGTCTGGGACATGTCCCCCAAGTTGAAAACCAAGGCATTGGCAGATAAACCGAGACGGGTTGTTGGAAAGAAGAAGAAAATCCCACAAAACTTACAGGATAAAGAATTGGTGATATCAAAAGGGAACGTCCCCACATAAACTGTTCTTGGATGCCATATGTTTGTTTATCTTCTGGAAATCTAAAAGGAAAAGCGAGTGTACAATTTGAAATGAATCTATTTTGGTTGCAGAAATAATCGGTCTGATTGTTTCCAAGTAACCTGGTAAAAATCGTATTTTGTAGTTTAGTCGCAAAGTACATGAAACAGATAAGAAAGATTAAGAAAATAAAAATAGGCTTAACTGACAACAACATTAAAAAGTTCTATCTTTGCTGAAAACTCGCATACATGGAAATAGTGACTCAATTATGAGATGAATAGAAGTCCATGTTGGTCACACTTCTCGCCCGAGACATATTCAACATTAATACGTACTTATGAAATTTTGTATATTTTTATTGGTTGGAGACCATCTTGTGGCTTGGGACCCGTGGACTTATTTCAACCAACATGTCTTCATGGTAGTAGAGCCACTGCATGACAACTACTAGAAGTTGACATAGAATAAACTGATACTTACTCGTGATGAACAGGACGAACTACTGTATTACCATCAACATGAGCTTGATGAAACAGTGTATAAAGATAAGGTAACAGTTGATAACGGGTCCTTAAAGCTTCCCTTGATGCTATGACTACGTCGTTGCCTAATGCTCCAGGATCTTGATCCTAATGAAATACACACATAAGTTTTTTACTTTTTGGCAAGTAGGCTACATAGCAGTTTTTTTTTGCAAGGTACCATATAGAAATTCCATAAAGAGGGATGCTGCGTATTGCCAGATAGCTGATGGTTAATGAGGGACATAAAAACAGAAAGTAAATGATTTAATAAAATGGTTGAATTAACTTAAATATTTGTTGAACAGATTCACCAAGAAATGAAATGGAGTGTTACGTTTTGCTTTTCTGCTCTTGTATGATCTAATGAGAACGGACAAACACCATGCAATGAGCAATGTGCAAAATTCATCCTAGACACCGGCAGCCTTCTCTTATTTTTGATATCTACCTGTCGATGGATCTTTAACGTGCACAGAATGAAGCATATTTGGCCTCGGTATATTGTCCCATTCAAACTACTAGACGCTTTTCCACGTCAGCCCCTCCGACCTGCATAGTTACACCAAGGGAAAATGCACTTTCAGTTATGCATGAATTTTTCTGTTTGTGTCTTTTGATTTTGACCTATATAGTCGACTTATGAAGATTTGAAGGTTATTTTTGGATAACGAAAACATTTTTGTACGGATTTTTGTTAAGAAACAAATTCTTACAATATATCCTTTGCCATTGTGATTCCTGCTGTAAGGATAAAAGGCTCCAAGCTGCATCCATCTTTTACACAGTTCTACATTCGTATCATCAAAATATCCACAAATATCAGCCCCAATCTAATATAAAGATATGAAATAACAAACAAAAATTGATTATGTGTACTGGTAAATTGTACCTTAATTCATTATGGGGGAAATTTACTTTGTCCTTTTTCATACAACAAAATGACTATGATCAACTATAAAGTAGCTATAACATACTTACATAGGGAATTCCAAACAAATTAAACTCCAACATTCCTAAATTGAAAATAAATAGTACTTTTTTTAATATAACGGGACTAAACCTTTGCCTTTAGAGTACACCCAATATGAAAAATGGGTTGCTTTTGTTAAGATAAAACAGAATATGAAAAATGGGTTGCTTTTGTTAAAATAAAACAGACTTCGCAAGAACAGTAAGTTGGCTTTGGCATATATACTTCTCCTTCTCTATTTAATTGTATATCAGGTACAATTTTGTCCATAAATAAATACATGTACCTCTCAAAAATTCCATAAAAAGCTTAAGGTAAGTGGGTAGATGATAAGTGAGTATTCACTTTCAGCAGATGCCGCTGATGGTAAAAAGACAAAGGGAAACTACAGGGTATAAATTGTTTCTATAGATTCTAAAGTAATTTTATTTTTTTTACCAATAATTGAAATCCTTAGATCTTCCCAAGAACTTTTATTATCTCCTAGCCAATGTCCAGAATGTTGACCACTTCCTACAAATGTTGATCTGGTCACTACAATACCTCTTTTTCCAGTAGCTTCTTGTAATCCTCTGAAACAGAAAAAATCGTTCACTTAAATCTGATATACACGACGTATTTCCATTCCAATTTATTTACTTAAAAGACTTTTGTCGATTGCTCTGATTTCGAATTTGTGAAAATTTTTCATATAGTTAATAGTATTTATGGCAGGACTTTCGGATCATTTTCCCCAACTAGAATCCATAAAGCGTTTATGTTATGTTATGCGTTGCGTTGGGTTGCGACCTTTCGTGCACAACGTTTGATAGCTAACATGTCACATCAAATAGAATTTACTTGGAATATCAGATGTTCTATGGGAAATTGCAGTCAAATGGGTCCATAGAAATAAATGAAAAGGCTTAAAATACTTCCCTGAAAGAGGTACTTACTCAAACGTTGGCATGGTTTGGCTCCATCCATATAAAGAATGGACATCATAGTGACTGTATTGTCCTTGATCCCCCTGTCGACCAACTAGACACAATGTCTTATCCGACAGTCGAGCTTTCTTACTATATCCATAAGCAGCACCTACAGATATCAAAGTACGAGTACATGTAATCATATTCTGACAAAAAACATAACTAATCTATCATGAATCCTAAAAGGGATTATAGAGGGATTTTTATATTTTGTATGTGAATTGAGAACACTGATGGCATAAATTTTCACCATTCTTATTTTTCAGCGATTTCACTTAAACCATAGAAATAGAATAGGACTGGAAGTCTAAGTCTTCACATCGTCTATTGAACTTCCGTTTCAATTTATGGTTGACATAGTTTCTCCTTTGGCAACAAATTGACTCTATAGGCGATACTGTGGCAGAGAGACTGGATGTTCCGGATTAGTTTGATCCTTTAACATGCCTTTTAAATTATATGACTTCTTGCAGAAACCGGAAGTTAAGTGAGTCCCTAAAATTCAACGTATGCATAAATCTTGTGTTAGTATTCCATACCTTACAGTTCTGCGCTTAAACGAAGGTCTTCTGTGGTGTCATAAAACACTTAGTTCAAGTCAGAGGTTCCCAACCTTTTTCGAACCGTGGCCCAAATTCATGAAACTCTCAGAGCCATGGCCCCCCATTAATTTCTTAACTAGGAATTCAATGTTCAAATCACTGATTTTTTACAGATATAATTCTATAAAGATATAAATACAATTTTTAAATTCAGTTTGCAGGGCCCTATGGCCCCCTGACAAGTGTCCCATGGCCCCCAGGTTGGGAACCACTGGTTTAAGTGGACACTTTTTCTTTTCCAATTCATTAATATTCATTGATTGAGATAAAACAATAACTTTCCGGAAAAATTCAAAAGGGTTAAAGTTTAGAATTTAATATCTTACGTGTATTATATTCAGGGTCATCCCATTTGTTATGAGGACATTTCAAACTCCAGTAGGGTTCATCCTTTACTGGCCAATTCCACGGTCTATCTTCATTGGTTCCAAAATTAGCTGGTTCATTCATGTCCTATAGAAATAAGAGAATATGTAACATACTCTGGTTGAACGTAGGTGACGACACAAAAGTGCACGATTTGAATTCAGCTCACTAACCAACGCCATCGTACGGTTTCATTGACACAAAGGGCAGTATTTAAAGGGGAACATTCGTTATTTTCGGGTCTTGAATGTATGTAGATTGTCTTCAAAAGTGTAGGAATGCACGATGAACGAAAATCTCATAATCCCTACATATATACGATAGTACCTGAAATATAGAACTTATACTTTCCTATTTCTAAGTATGTGTTTTCTATATGAAGCGTATATCACTAAAATTCGAGTCGTATTTTTAACTTTCAAACGTGGGCAATAATGAATACACTTGGTTTAATTAGATTTTGAAATAAAGCCGTATTCAAATCTATGTAAATTAGTTAGGAATAGACAGCAAACATACAATCCACAGCCCATCAAAGACAAGCGTCTTCTGGTAATCTTTGATCCATTTTTTCCACAAGTTCTTGGTCTCTGCTTTAAAATAATCAGGGAATACAACTTTTCCTTGAGGCCATACCTGTGATAATGAAATGACATGTATTTGAATTCTTTGGAAATATTAACTAACATTGTTTTTTATGATCACCAATTATACCTCGGTGAACACTTATAAAATTTTTATAATTCATACTACATCAAATTTGCCGCACGCTTGAATAGGATCGATAGGATCGTGGACTATAGAAAACTTACAAATCCCAACATAGCTCCATCTGTATCAGCACTACCATTAGGAATGTCGAAATTATCAGGCCACATAACAGATCCACTAATTTGACGTATATCATCATATGGTTGATAATTTGTTTCGTTTGATACGATACAAGGGTCCTGTAAGTATAAAATTAGAAAAATTCAATAAAACAAGTAACAATGTATAGTTAAAGAATTGGGGTAATCAATATTTAGCATGTTGACAAATCCTGGAGTAGCAATATATCTACAAGTCATAGACATTGTAACCATATATTGTGAAGTTTTATTTCAAAATGTTCCGCAAATGCGTGGGCTAATAAGACCGTAAAAGTCGTCTGAAATGAAGGGAATTTTGATTTGACATTAGCGTACAGTTATTAATTTCCATTTTTGAAGGATCTAACGTGCATAGCTTGTAGCACACAAAGCCTCTGTAAACTGTCTCGTCGAAACGACTAAGCTACTTTTTAACGCCAGCTCTCCGATTAGAGTCACTAAGGGAAATCCGAAGGCGAGAATGATAAAGTCATGGATATTTACCAAAATGATTATGGTACTCATACCCTCGTCGCGTAACTGATTGAAATATTCAGATAAACCACCAAATCTTTGTTGATCAACTGTGAAAATCTTATTGTTATCATAATGATCAATATCAGCATATTGCACATCCTGAAAAAACATTGATGAAAAGTCAACTGAATTACTGGATTTTAAACAACCGCCCCAAAATTTGACTGAAATCTGCTTTTCGAAAACATGACCGTCCGCTGCACGCAATCTGGAAAAACAGATGAAAATTAAAAATGAAAATGTTTGAAAAAAACTGAATGCAAACGTTTTGGAATAACCTATTATTTCAAATTATGCAATTCAAAATGCATCATAAATTCTAGGTCAAATTCTTTGCCTTTTACCGACCAAAACAACTGTCCTGTTAATGCCCTTGGAAGTATTATTTATGTTTGTCTGAAATGCACAAAATATATGATCTCAAACATCTTACGTGCGGTATGTCAGCAGCTTTTGTTCTGTCAACGGCAGCTTTTAGATTATCAAGACTGTCATAACCATAACGACACAGTTGGAATCCTAGAGACCAATATGGAGGCATCACTGGACGACCAATAACCTAGAATATATTGGAAATAACATTTTCGTGCAAAACAAAAAACACTAGAAGTTTAATTGCATTGCCAACTGTAAGCTGTAAAGCGTGGGTGACGACAACAGAGCATTCGTTAACAGGGGCCGCGGATTATTTTTTTTTTTTTTATAATTTCCGGAATCTAAAAAGCAATTGGCGGGTGCGGGTGGGGTGAGTTGGATTTTGAAACTTTTTAACCAAGAGCCCCTCATTTCCAGAGACACTCCGCGGACCCTAGTTCATGATGCTCAAATTTCTTGTTGGCTTTGTTCGAATACCAAAGATAATGGAAAATACTCAAATACTGCGGTCATATGGCATCCAAAGTGTAAATCTGATTACAATGATATTTATCTTACCTTAGTGTATTGTTGTATTACATTTTCTGGTGTTGGTCCCATGAAAACATAGAAATCTAAAATCCCACCTATTGTCCTGTAGGTAAGCATTGGTAGAGGTGTGAAGGAATAATCTGAAAAATATCATTAGGCCACGATCAAGAGACGAAAACACATTTTCATTCTTAATAAAAAAACAATTACATAGGTGGTGCATAGGTGTTGACAGAAATGAGTCAAAAGACGTATGGTGTTTCGGAAACAAAACCTTCGTGAGAAATATCTATGAGATTGGTGTTCACTTACATTAATATACTGGACATTACTGGTGACCAAAAAAATAAAATTATATTACCTTGGGCATCGCTGTTTAACAATAAAACACCATGTGCTTTCCCATCGTCTTCCATACCAACATAAAATGGATGGACGCCGTAGTGATTACGATATTTCTGAAACAGTGATAAAACAGTAAACCCATTTGATGTATGAACAAAATACAACATTGATTCAAAAAATCGTCGTAAGGTGCTGATAGTGGCTCTGAAGGGTTGTGTATGCTATATATTATCAGTATATAGAACATTTAATATTTGCAATTTTAGTACATATGACTAATTGCCAATATCTTGTCAGCATTCGGAACAAGGATACCATAAGATTCAATAAATGTCAATTAATTCGATTCATGGACAAAAAGAAAATGACAGTACTTACTCCATAAGATTTAACAGTTGGTTGATCTCTAGAAAACATTGGCCAAGTTTCAAAACTTAGGTCATGCCGGAAGGAATGATGCAGATTTTCTCCAAAACCATAAATATTAGTGGAGGGCAGTTTAGAGGAGATTTGTAAAAATTGTTCAGCGAAGACCAAACCACCTACTCCAGTATCGAATCTTTAATTTGAAAAATATGACGTATTAAATATTATTTTATTAGTTAGGTTGAGTTTTAAAGATATCTCTTATTTTCATTTATTCATATATAAATATACCATAATTTGACCGCTAATACTTATATAAATAGAAAGTATAAGAGATGTTCTAATGACTGGGGAAAATACCAGTTTGTTTCACAAGTCTTTAGTTAACTCGTAATTAGGCTAATTATGACTCAGATTTCATTTTGAGTTCCCTAAAATATTCTCCTACCCTCGTAACAAGTCTCTTTTGATTTGTTGATTTGGGTAAGTTGAAGAGAACCAACGACCGCGAGTAGTCTCGTGATCAAACATGGAGTCTAAATTTAGCGTTTCAAAGCGAATTGAGTCAAATGGATTTTCAAGCCTATGTCCACATACGGTTTATTAACTTATTAATACATGGAATATTCATTAGAAACACCGATAAAACAATGAGAAAATCCATATTTAAATCAAATATATTTCATTTACAGAAAGGTTTATACTTCTATTTAGAAAATCAGAACAATTTTTTTAAATTAATATGTTTACTCACATAACTGTTCCGGTTTCCTTTCGGATGATTTGGAAAGCAAATGTGTCATAATTAGTAACTTTGAACTCATAAAGAACTTTATTCGTCACTGTACCATTTGTGTACATCTCTTTAGGAACAATATATCTATTTTCACCAACAACATCAAACTGTTTATAAAGAAATTGATCATTACATAATTTAATTTAAAAAAAATGATCAAGATAATTAAAGTTTTTTGGAGATTTGTCGACACCTCACAGGAGCTGACATTAAGACGCACCATTCTCAATGAAATTTATATTTCTAGCAAAATTATGTCATCCTTCACTCGATCCCATTTAAAGGGGCACTATCTTGGAGCATTCGATCCTAAGTTTGTCTCAGAAACGGGATTTAGTTTAAGCTAATCAGTAATGATGCTCGCAGATCGCCAACGAAATTTTAGCCTTTAAATTCATGCATATAAATATCGGTGTTTGACAGTCCAAAATACGACTTGTATTCTAAAAAGAACGCCTTATAGGAAACGTATTAGAAATTTGAGGTATGTACGAGGTATGTTTGAAGGTTGAAGTGATTATACGATTTTTGATTAAAATGCCGACTGCTATCCTATCATAGTCACTTTTTGCAAGAAGTAGGCCTATTTATAATGGTTTAGGATTACATTTGCGTAGTTGCTGAGCTTAAAATGATATTTCTTTACAGTTGCGCACAGAAAACCCTCACAAATTTCCATCCTAAAAAGAATCCTTATTCATAGTACGACAATAAACGTACCTTAAAACGAATCAAAAAATCGCTGTACATTTCTACAGTAAATGTTAAATTCTGCTTATCATCTTGGAAAGGTCCAGAGCCGACTCTTCTTAGCTCAATCTGGAACCCTATTTCGGTAACTGTTGGTGACCCAATTACTCTGTATCCACCGTTCTTAAAATAGCACACGGGTACTTCAGGATGGGAAATATCTTCATCGTATTCGCAATTCCTTTCTTGGCAAGCTTTCTCCGTTAGTTCTGTATCACCACCAAGTCGTTCAGGAAAGCAGTCAATTCTTGAAAACTGCTCTTTGGGATTTTTTCTGAATAGTAAATGTTAATAATGTATGCATATATATGAAATGAAATTAATGCCAGTGTCAAAATAGATGTTCTGACAAGATAAGCAGATATTTTTTTCGTCGTCTCATCTGCCATAATAGCCGTTTCGTGATATATCCAAATCAAATCCGGAAGACATTGCACTTCTCTAGAACATTAACAGCATAAACTTTGTATAAAATCAAATTACTCAGATGAATATAACTTTCTTATTACATTGAAGTTTTTCAATACATTGTTACATTTACACCAAATTTAGGCTTTGTGAAAAAATCTGAAATGTTCTGCAGATGTGGAACATTTTTTTAATAAAACTTACCCCCACGATAGTTTAAAAGAATTCTCTAAAGGAATGTCTAGATTTTCAAACGTGGAAACCTGTAAGAAAAAATATTAAGTATTATGTGAAAATCCAGGAAAGATCAATGCTAAGCAGTTTGGTCAAAGACCTAATTTGTTATGGTGGTAAATAGGGTTCTTTCTTTCTAATTCTAAACAGAATGGACGTAGGTGTGCACAAAGCCTCAACCGTTTCAAATTTATTTATATATGCTTTTACATAAAAAGGTATTCTGTAAATCCTGGGTTTTTAACCTGGTTTTCTCAGGTGTACCAAATTGTGTATGAGAAATTTACAGTGTCACCTGAACAGAAATTGTCTGCACAAGTCATCGAAAATCTCTAATTAAGAGTGTCAATTTCTCTTAGTCCATAGATATCCAACCGCTGATATGTACGCAAACTGGATGTATATGCACCCAGATAATACAAAATATTTCATATTTTTTCAGACCTATAGATCATTTTGTGTCCCAAGGAAAATGTCCAAATGTTCACAGTCTGGCGTCACTGACAGTGATCTGCAAAGATATCAATAGTAGCTTCCGGTATATCACTGTCAGTGTCGTCATAAAACGCGTAAGTTTTAGTGGAATGCAAGAACCACAGACGTCGGAATGGAATTTAAAATGGCGCAAATTGATGCTATCAGTGTCCCCGATACACATACAAAGTTTAGAAAATCACTTTACAATCCCTTTAACTGGCAAAAATCTATACATTATTTATTATATCAAGTTCTAATATACATTACCTTAGAAATATTGTCATATTTCCATTGTAGAAAACTCATCGTATTATCAGCATTAAACAATATCACATTATCAATCATTGAATGCAAACCCCAAATTTCGATTGTTTCAATATACAAATCTTTAACTTCTGGTACATTATCGTATTCGACTGACATTGTCAGATAATTCTGAAATAGAATGACTTAGTTTAAAAGTCTAAAATTCAAGATTTATGATTTTCAAAAGTCAGCCCGCGAAGCAGTAAGGTAGCGTTGCTTCTGTCCTTATTCATTGGCGTTTCCGAGAATGATTGTTGCGGCGAGGAGGAAAACAGAATTGTCAAAGAGAGGGGGTGGGGGTGTTGGGTCACATCACCAGCATGTTAGATCCAATGATAAGAAGTTTGAACCCTTGTATGACCGTAGGAGCCAATTTCATATATATGGGGTGTGGGGAATGTGCAAAACTCATTCTCAAGGGTGGTGGTGCAGAATTCCTTGGCTGGGGTTGGTTGGCTGCTCCTGCCTATAGAAAGTTATTTTGATTTTACTAGCTCTAACAACATACCAGTTATTTCTTGACAAATAAAAAAATAGTTGCTTCAGTCATAAATGGAATATCTTTTTTTTCAACTGCAAAAGGTGAGATAATGCCAAAATTGTTGAGTGTTGACCAACCCTAATCCAATTGTTTCTACGGGCCTGAGTATATCAGTTTCAGAAAATGTGCTAGTTAATATTGCAAATGAATACTTACCTTTTCTGCATTGAACTTTGCTAAATAATATAATCCATTTTCGTATGGGTCTGAAAGATAAATAAATGAGCAGAATATTAAGAGAGACATATAGCATTATATCATTAATCAGTATAAGTATACGTTTATAAGATATTGATAAAGAAAAAGAAAGAAACATCTGTACTATTTAAGGATAACACCTTATCCGTAAGGATTTTTTCTCCCATCTGGTCCTTGGCCAAACCTCATGGCATTGATCTTTCCCTGATTATCCATACCCATGGACTGGAAAAATGAGTGGATATGACTTATTCAAGGTCATCTGGATTTCACGTCCTGATCGAGAAAGGAACTCTCAAACACCACAACCACCATCTGAGTATCCAAGATAATGACGTCATGTTTGTACGAACACGGCGCACTAACCGACTGTGCTATATAATCCCTTCTTTAACTTACCAATCGAATCGCCATCATCCCAATACAGTTTCCCAGCAGCTTTTCCCTCTTTTAAAACAACCACTAATCTAAAGCCATTTTTTCGACTACCGAAACAAAGAAAATGAGTACAATGTATAACAAGGGACAAAATGAACATCGACCTTATAGCAAAATCAATTCTAGCGTCGACCAAGAAAAGGATACATAAACAGGTTTCAAGAGCTATAGAGTTAAAACAAAAATGTCACGTATACCATCGAGCAGCAGTGGCGGATGTGGCGCCAAGCAGGGTATGCTAACTCTTCTAGACACTAGAGCTGCTACAATTTTTACTGTTGTGCGTTCGTGTTTTTGTTTTATCGTATCGTGGATTGGTCGTTCAGAAGTTAACAAATTATAGTCTTTACTGGAACTTACCTAAAGCTTGTATTATTGGCTGGTTTCTGTAATGGTAATATGTGTCCACCTTGGACAAGAAGGAAAATTTTAGAATCAGGTTTTACAGACTCGGTGACAAAACCATTATCTTGATACTTCCGACCCTTGAAGATATTTGGAAAACATGAATATAAATAATAAATAATGGATAAAACATGATAAAATTAATTACTATGAGACACTATAGGCCCGTTGTTTTTTTTGTTCTCGATTTACTGAGGAACCCAGAACCACCCTTATGAAACTAGTTAATATAGATAATTCCTCATCCAAATTCAAATCTTATTTCAATTCATAAATAGCTCTAAATCAATCAGAGGATATTTAACAAAAAACACGTTTCTCTGCAAGGACGTGGATTTGTCCAAATTTTGTAGGGGACGAACCAAGATGGTTTGTAGAGTCCAAGTAAGTTGCCAAACGTGCGAGCCCCACACGCGGTTCTGGGAAATACATGGAAAAATGGCTCAGATTTGATACATTCTGAACCGTATTTCCGGGTTTGGATGATGAAAGTCCAATACCAGGACCAATACCAGGACCAATACCATTCCCCCTACCCCCTTTTGAGTTCAAGGGGGGACAGTTAACTTTACTTACAGTATAAAAGTCATACCAAATGGAATCTGGAAGGTAATACTTAATGCTGGTTTGGTTCTGAAATGGTAAAACAATAATAACATATTATATTTCCATAGACGTCTCAGAATCGACATTGACAAGAGCTCATCGTATATTGTTCACGCATTTGACTTGCAGCAAAATCTTTCCATTCGACTTAATCAGTGCTTCTCAACCCTAGGGCTGAATTGGAAATGTAAAGGGATGAAATTTGGAAAGAGGGGAGAACCCCAATCATCCTCACGAGGTGGGCTCTGTCGACAAGCATCTTTATGAAAAGGCATCTGATGTCTGATGCAGGAAAATGTATACCAATTTTCTTTTCTCACACAACCCTGTGCTAAATGTGTACATCTGTAACCTATGTCCTTAACATCTTCGCTCATAATTCCAGTCCACCCAGCTGTAAATGGGTACGGATAATCCGGGAAAGATCAATGCCAAGAGGTTTGGCCAAGAACCAGCTGGGAGAAAGAATCCTCACAGAACCTAAGTTGTTATCCTTGTAAAATATAGATGTTTCTTTTCTTTCTTTCTTCTATGAAGATACGGAAATGAAACACTTACTGGTTCAAGTATAGGAATAATAAGTAAGGCTGATCCCCATAGAAACTGTCTATCTATATCATAGGTATTTTCATCTGCTGGAAACCTTAAAAGAAAAAAGGAAAAAAACTTTAGTCAACAAAACGTATGTAATGTTTTTCAACTGATGCCACCGAAAAAGAAAGCAATTAATTATATCCAAGGGTTGTCCCAAATTTTGTGGGGGACGAACAAGGACTACTTCTAGAGTCCAAGTACGTTGTGAAGCGCCACAGACACGAACCTCACCACCAAGTCCTTCCTGTAGAAAAAAAAATAGAAAATGGTTCAGATTTAGTGCATTCTGAACCATTTTCTGGGTTAGGATGTTGAAGTCCGGATTTCCCACACTGATTATATCCATACGGTGTAATCCAATGCAATCTGAGCAGTGTCGAGTATGTTTCCAGCTTGTTAAAACGCAGCACAAGCATATCTCATATTCTATTAATTTGAATCTCCACATTTCAAAATTCCCATTTAAAACTGGTTTCCTTTTTCAAAATTCCTCTTTAAAACTTGTTTCTGGTTCAAAATTCCCTTTACAACTTGTTTCTGGTTCAAAATTCCCATTTAAAACTGGTTTCTGGTTCACAATTTCCATTTTAAACTGGATTCTGTAGACTAAATGACTTACTCGTGATGTAGTGGTCTAATAACAGTATTACCAGCTGTATGAGCTTGATGAAATAATGTATATAAATATGGTAATAACCAATATCTCGTTTCTAGAGCTTCACGTGATGCCTTGGCTACATCTTCACCTAAAGATCCAGGGTCTTGTGGCTGGAAGAAAGATTTAGACATGAGTTCATTACCTGTTTCAACCATCGAGTGAAGGCTGATTGACCGTATTCATTTTAAAATAATTGCTGGAATAAAATTAAATAAATAAATAAAATACACTACCATATATCCTTTGCCATTGTGGTTTCTACTAAATGTATAAAAGGCACCAAGTTGCATCCATCTTTTACACAGTTCGGGAGTTGTATCACCAAAAAATCCACAAATATCAGCCCCAATCTAAATAAACAATATTTAGCGTTATCGTGGTCCATGTCCGTTTCCAAATTGTTTCTTGTGAGCAATACGTCGAATAACGGTGATTTGTGATTATAAAAATTTCAACCAGATAGTTCACTACTTCTACGAAACCCTAGAACAGTCCTACCATTGATTGTCACTTTACGATATAAAGAAGAGTGTATTATGCTCATGGTTATCTAATGTGGATACCAAAACCTCCAAAACAGAAAAACAGTTTCCAGACCTACATTATATTCAGATTGGTCAATTACATGCAGTTCAAATTGTCATTAGTGGTTAAGGCAAAGGTACAAATTATAGCCTTTTCAAAAGCAACTATGGTATTGTCACTGGGAAGATATATAACTTTACTTACATAGGGTATTCCGAATAAATTGAACTCCAAAATGCCTGAAACGGGGAGAAAAAAACAAAAAATCATCTTTTATCAAGGCAACATCACTAATTCACCATCTTTATGAAAGCAAACCAACTTCTTGTACGGATTTTTATTATTCTAACATTATCGGGTGAAGTGAGGGAGAGTCGCTAGGATGGTCATAGACTAGATAAGAATTACAGTTGCCCACGAAAAACTCAAATCATTACATGTATAAAATAAAATACTAATAATGAACTCTTTATTTTACATGGATCAGAATAACACCCAATACCACGAGTGATACGGTCCTGTCTCACACTCAGCCGATGGGGATAAACATAGGTACAATATACAATATAAATAAAATTGACGGTCAGAATATGGTTTAGTACATGACCACAAGATGATGTACAGTCTACTGGTTAATCAAAACATATTTCAAGATATACCACATAGTAATTACTTATTTTTGAAGCCAAAGGTCAGTGCAATTGCTGCGAGCGGGCTACCTAACCCTAGGTCTACTTCATATATGTTCTTATTCTAAATTGGAGGGAGGGGGGGGGGGGGGGGGGTAGGATTTATCCATGCTCAAGACCAGCTTGAAATTCTTTGTACTATGGTTGTGATAACCCTGTCCAAGTTTACCACTAATTGTATGGACAGGGCATCGGCCATGCTTTAAGGTACATACCAATTATTGATTCAACCATACTACTCCAGTTACTATCATTGTCTCCTAACCAATGTCCAGAATATTTACCACTGCTGGCGAATGTAGACCTCGAGATTACTATACCACGTTTACCCGTCGCTTCTTGTAATCCTCTGTAAAATAACATTTGGCCCAAACCTATACAGTGAAATTTCTTTAAAGGAATACTACCTCTTAGAATGATCAAAAAAGCAACTTAGTACTAGTCTATATATTTTATAATCTGATAAATCCAGAAAATTACTTTATTTATTTTAATTACTTCAATTTATACAAAATATTAAGCGTTTTATTAAGCGTTTTTCAATAACAACCTGTAATTTTGTGGAAAATTACTTAGTTTTCTGGTTTATTTGATTGGTTTATTCTCTTATGGGCTAAGTTTAAGAACTTAAAGTTTTTGTTTATTTCAAGAGGTGATATCGCGTTAAACAAAAAATATACTGCTTCATTAGTGTTCATCGGATATGACAATAAAGGGCGCCAGAACTTTCAGGATTATCAATAGAGAACACTATTCTTTTACCGGGAAAAGATCATATTTATGTTCGATATCCCACTTGCAATTTATTGATGACATTTACTTACAGTAGTGTTGGTTCAGTTTGACTCCAGCCATATAAACTATGAACATCATAATGCTTGTATTTACCATCAGTTCCCTGTCTTGATATCATACAGATAGTTTTCTCAGAGATCTTAGTTATCTTATTGTCATAATCGTAGACGTAACCAACTTCTATAGAGACAAATGAAAATTATAATGTTAAAACAAAATGGTGATTATCGTTATCCCTTAAGTTGCAATTTTACATTCGATAAATCATCAGAATAATCTTCTCAGAAAACTTAAGCACAATGCAGATTACGGTGTTTTGCATCCCACTTTTCTGCACCTATTGGGCTAATGAAGACGGGAAATTTTGTTAGGACAGCGGTATGAGCTGACTCTTATTTCGATTTACAACTGTCCAGGGATCTTTACTTGCACAACCTGTAGTACCTGGGGTCTCGGTTTGTTTTTCCATCCGAACGATTAGACATTTCTTCAATGTCAGCTCCGTCAGACATGCATCACTGACAAAAGGAAACAGCAGTAGAGTCGGGACATAACGGTCATATAGCATCAGACATAACAGACAATACACCGAGTAGAGATGAAATAAAATGGAGTTTTACGTCCTGTTTTTCTGCACCTGTAATGAGGACGGGTATACACCGATTGATTTCAGTTAAAACAAAAATACTGTACAATTGAGAAAACGTAAGAAAATGAAGTATTGTATACTTGTTCTGTATGGCGGTTCATCCCACGTATTATTACCACACTGTAAACTCCAGTAGGGTTTATCTTTTTCTGGCCAGTTCCACGGTCTTTCTTCATTGGTTCCAAAATTTGCTGGTTCATTCATGTCCTAAATATCAATTATTTTCAAATTATAACAATGCAACAATAACCAAATAAGTTGCTTTACAGTAATATCTTATGACAATGCAACAGTATCTTACAATATTGTTTTTTCTTTATATCAATATCTTATAACAATGCAACAATGCTTTACAACAAGTATCAATGTTTTTTTTATTTCAACGGAAAACAGTTTTAAGCATTAAGTTACATTTAACCATGTCTCTTTGTTTAAGTAGTACCATAGGATATTTGTCAGGGGCCATGGGTTTATAGTTTCTTGTGGTCAAATGTATTTGGCCTCCAGATGATAAGGGGGCACAACACCACCATTTGGGCGATATTTCGAATTAAACAAGGGTCACGGCTCTGCGAGTTTCGTGAATTTTCGGCCACGATATGAAAAATGTTTGGCACCACTGGAATCGTGTTTCTATATTATTGCAGCTTATGAAATTTAGGGGCCATAGACGGTCTATTTGATATATCCCATAAATACCTTATAGGTAATTCAATAACAGATATTCAATAAATCACTTACAATCCACAGACCATCAAAAACCAACTGTTCTCTGTGATGTTTCTTTATCAATTCTTTCCAAACATCTCCAGTTTCTTTCTTCATAAAGTCGGGAAAAACAACTTTACCCTTTGGCCAGACCTGTAATATCAGTTTATGAATGATTTTTCCCGAATTTGATGGGGTAAAGAAGGGGTGCGCATTATACATGGGTGCGCATTATATTCGGAAATATACGGTACTTGTCTTGTAAAATGATTGCAAAATATTGTTGCTTTTCATGGTATTGCTTATAAACCTCGTAGTCAGCAGAAAAATCAAAATCTAAACCAATTTCGTTAATTTTACATACATTTGGTGATTATTTTGCAATTTTATATGAAGACATGATTTAAGTTTTAGTATCTTATATTATTATTATTCATAAGTCGTCTCAAGGCTATGAATTAGAATTGATAATTTGGCATTCGGTGAACTTCGAGAATGCATTCGTATATTAATTTGTGAACATTTGTCTTACAAATCCCAAAACAGCACCATTTTCATCTGCATCACTTTCTGGTATATTAAAATAAGTTGGCCATTTTATATTACCATCGATAGCTTTCATCTTCTCATAGGGCTCATAACCAGTTACATTGGATATCAAAGTAGGGTCCTGAAGGAATAAAACACTATGTAAGTGAACTGAACTGTTTGATGCATCGCATCGCAATGTAAGGAATTACAAACCCGGTCTAATATATTAGGCACTGACATCACCGAGTCAAGTTATTACAAACTTTGTTTAATACATTAACATCATTAATTAAAAACTTTTCTTGTTTTTATCAAACTTCTCAAAATTTAGAGATATGGATCTTACTCTAGCCATAGAAATGTATAAGACTGGAAGTCTTAGTCTATTCACCGTCTATTGAACTTCTGTTTCAATTTATGGATGACCTAGTTTCTCCTGTAGGACTAGTTGACTATAAGTGATACTTGGGCTGAGACTGGATGTTCCGTTCGAATAAAATCGCGTTTATCATGGCTTTTAAATTAATATAACTTCTTGCAGAAACCGGAAGTTATGGGCATACCTTCAATTCAACGCATGCGTGCCACGCATAAATCGTGTGTTATTATTCCCTATCTACATTTCTATGCTCTAGCGAATACAACCAACCAAATTCATCGACAATAACTGTAATAATATGAATTCGCCTGTAATACTAGTCGATTGTATTAGAGAAGGAGGCTACAATTGAATCGCTGTAATTCCAAACTTTATAGAAGAAGAAAAGTGCCTTATATTGTCGAAGTTGGTTGGTTGGTAAAATGACAATTTAAAGGGGAATGTTCACTAACTCCATTGCCGTGGCGTTGGGCTACCATAGTCACAGACACCTGAATTTTGTTTAGATAATCTAATCCCTTGGTTCCCAACCTGTTGGACTCTTCGTACCCTTATTTTTTTAAAGCAATCTCCTGGTACCCCTTCGACCACTCGAAGTAACATTAAGAGCCAACAATGAGGGTAAAAGGATATTTGTCGGTTGATGGAGTTTGCCATACTTTTTAGAATTGGCCAAGGGGCTCATGTACCCCTTTTGGTGTTCCCTGGTAGGACTAATCAGTAATAGTGATCAAGGCTTACCGTAAAAATTTGATCCTTCAAATCCATGCGAATTCATGATTATCCTTGTTTGAAATTGAGCTCATCGAATTCAAAACGTGAGCCATTTTCAGCATGCGTTAAAGTTAGATTATCCAATCTCATGCCTTCACACTGATTTAATATTAAACTTTATCGACAAGACGTACAATATTATCGAGTAGCCTAATTTTTAGGCAGAATTTATATGAGGTATATTAGAGATTCTGTTTTTATTTTCGCACAGTTTTAGTACCTCTGAAGACTGTTTACGTCAACTGATAAGGCTCAAATAAACCAAAATAAATGGTGAATATTCCCCTTTAACGTTCGCCTTCGCTTGACATTGTGAAACTGAGTGCAAAAAAAAAAAATCATTACTAATATTTCTCACTAAACTTCAGTGCTGACAGGATGTGCTTATCAGAACATTAGAATCAAGTATTTGAGCACGGAAGGATCTAATAATTGCATTATTGGATTCCAATAAAACTTGCTCTACCTTTCAGTAGATTACTTAAAGGGATTGTAAAGTGACTTTCTAAACTTTGTATGTGTATCGGGAACACTGATAGCATCTGTGGTTCTTGAAATTCCACTTAAACTAACGCGTTTTATGACGTCACCCCCATTGATCTACCGGAAGCTACTATTGATAACTATGCAATTCAGTGGGGGTGACGTCATAAATCGCGTTAGTTTAAGTGGAATTGCAAGAACCACAGACGTCGGAATGGAAATTGGAATGGCGCAAATTGATGCTATCAGTGTCCCCGATGCACATACAAAGAAAACCTCTTTACAATCCCTTTAAGTAATACAACTGTTTTGATTTTTAAAAATACACTCTAAATTATTGACATTTTGTTCATGATCAATAACTGAAGGAGTTCCATATCATTTAAAATGTTGACATTTCTTAACGTGAGCTACAGAACAATTGACTATGATTTCATAAGGAATTGTGTTGGTAAATTTTCTCTTGATGTAGGCTTTGCAATAAATAAAGGTAGATCAAAAACAGTATTTCTAAAGAAAACAATAACACTAAAGTATATCTCGCATAGTAGTTTCTTTAAAAAAGCTGATAGAATCGATTTTGTTCTCTTAGCTCCAAGCATGAAGATTTTCTTTAAAAAAATAGCACCGCCTTCCACCTTCAGTATACTAATATAAAAAGAATTTACCAATATGATAATGGTTTTCATGCCGTTATGTTGTAAGGATTTGAAATAATCATTAAGTCCTGGAAAGTTAACATTATCAACAGTAAAATCCATTCTTTCATCCATATGATCTATATCAGCATATTGTACATCCTATAATAGATAGTATTATCTTAACAAATATAAAACACTATATGACTATCCTAAAAATTGTACTGGATTTGTTAAGAAAAACAGTGCAGATCTTGGTGGTATTAGCAAATATGCAAGATTCAAATATAATGCAAAATTCATCCGGAAAGCGGGCTCAGATGATGCAACAAAGAAGGATGAGATCTTAAAACTAAGGTATAACTAATTTTCAAGAAATAAATAGCTCACCAATGGTATATTGTGTTTCTTCGTATTTTCTACAGCACGTGTTAGATTGTCAATATGATTATATCCATAACGGCATAGTTGAAATCCTAATGACCAATATGGAGGCATCATTGGACGGCCTATTAACTACAGAAAATAAATTAGTGAGAATAAAAATCTGAACAAGCAAGAAAATTCCGTTAATCAAATATCACACCCAAAGAATGGTAATATCGATAACAGTTGTATAGCAGGGGACTCCTCCAAAGAGAAGAATTATCAGATGTTTCGAAAAGACTAAGCATGGCCTGAAAATAATACCAAAGGATCTACAAGTACAAGACGTTAACAACAAAGGCACATGTGATGAATTTCTATGGTTGTAGTAAACAAATAAATTGTTTTTATAAGGAGCTTTTTGACTTACATCTGTGTATTGTTGAATAACATCTTCTGGCGTTGGTCCCATAAAGACATAGAAGTCTAAAATACCACCAATGGTTCTGTATGTCAAACTGGGCAGATCGGTGAAAGAGTACTCTGCAAGCAAAACCCAAAACGATTTGAGAGTAAAGCATCTTAATTCCTTGCAAATATACCTTTGCTTAAAGTGGTTTTCTAAATAGCATGAGTATTATGTACAATTTTAACATTAATTTGCACCCAATTCTAATCAGGCCTTTGTGGTTCAATGATGACGTCACATCCGTGAAATATGCTTGGATGAAATGGTGCAAGTGCCTCTTACATTCCCTATACAACGCCTCTCATAAGTTAGTCATTGTTGGCCATGACAATTTCGGCTATGGAATCAGACATTTTTCTGATAATGCTGATAGCCGATTAATTTTGATGTGGTACAATCAAACGGTTAATCAATTGAAGCCAGTGTCCATATACCTTGAGCATTGCTGTTCAGTAAGAAAACACCATGTGTATTTCCATCTTTATCTTCAACACATTCATAGAAAGGATGAACACCATAGAGGTTTGAATTATCCTGCAATATATGAAAATAACACTTTTGGATAAAGAAATTTCCGAGGAACCAAACGCAAGTGATTTGGTACCACACAATTCATTTCAGGATATTTGTAAAAGAGGCAGAGGCGTACAACAACTTTTTTAAAAATCATACAAGAAGTATTTGCGATGAGTAACTGTTAAAAATTCAACTGTTAATAGATTTCAAAGTATCTCAGTAGACTGAACTATTTTTTAACACAACTCATCACTTAAAACATCTAAATTAATAGATAATTGATAGTGAGTAGATTTCAAACACTACTCAATAGACTGAACTGTTTTTAAACACAACTCATCACTTAAACCATCTAAATTAATAAATAATTGATAGTGAGTAGATTTCAAACACTACTCAGTAGACTGAACTATTTTTTAACACAATTCATCACTTAAAACATCTAAATTAATAGATTATTGATAGTGAGTAGATTTCAAACACTATTCAATAGACTGAACTGTTTTTTTTAACACAACTCATCACTTAAACCATCTAAATTAATAGATAATTGATAGTGAATAGATTACAAACACTACTCAGTAGACTGAACTGTTTTTAAACACAACTCATCACTTAAAACATCTAAATTAATAGATAATTGATAGTGAGTAGATTTCAAACACTATTCAATAGACTGAACTGTTTTTAAACACAACTCATCACTTAAACCATCTAAATTAATAGATAATTGATAGTGAGTAGATTTCAAACACTACTCAGTAGGGTGAACTGTTTTTAAACAAAACTCATCACTTGAATCATCTAAATTAGTAGATTATTGATAGTGAGTAGATTTCAAACACTACTCAGTAGACTGAACTATTTTTTTAACACAACTCATTACTTAAAACATCTAAATTAATAGATAAATGATAGTGAGTAGATTTCAAACACTACTCAGTAGGTTGAACTGTTTTCAAACACAACTCATCACTTAAACCATCTAAATTAATAGATAATTGATAGTAAGTAGATTTCAAACACTACTCAGTAGACTGAACTGTTTTTAAACAAAATTCATCACTTAAAACATCTAAATTAGTAGATAATTGATAGTGAGTAGATTTCAAACACTACTCAGTATACTGAACTGTTTTTAAACACAACTCATTACTTAAAATATCTAAATTAATAGATTATTGATAGTGAATAGATTTCAAACACTACTCAGTAGACTGAACTATTTTTTTAACACAACTCATTACTTAAAACATCTAAATTAATAGATAAATGATAGTGAGTAGATTTCAAACACTACTCAGTAGGTTGAACTGTTTTCAAACACAACTCATCACTTAAACCATCTAAATTAATAGATAATTGATAGTAAGTAGATTTCAAACACTACTCAGTAGACTGAACTGTTTTTAAACAAAATTCATCACTTAAAACATCTAAATTAGTAGATAATTGATAGTGAGTAGATTTCAAACACTACTCAGTATACTGAACTGTTTTTAAACACAACTCATTACTTAAAATATCTAAATTAATAGATTATTGATAGTGAATAGATTTCAAACACTACTCAGTAGACTGAACTGTTTTTAAACACAGCTCATTACTTAAAACATCTTAATTGATAGATAATTGATAGTGAATAGATTTCAAACACTACTCAGTAGGGTGAACTGTTTTTACACAACGCATAACTTAAAACATCTAAATTAATAGATTATTGATATTGAGTAGATTTCAAACACTACTTAGAAGAATTAATTGTTTTTTAAACACATTCAACATTTAATTGCAGGCGCGTGTCCATGAGGGTGGGTGCTCATCTGGGGCACTCTACAGCCCCTCGCAGCTACAGCCTGCGGCAAAAACATACGACAGCCACGCATCCGCCGACAGTAAAATCCGTATTTTGGACCCTAAACCCTGTAGTTTCCTACTAACGCGCTCGAATTGGTGTGCCACTGAGCCAAATCAGTTAACCAGTTACATGGTCAAGACAAGATATACTTAAAAAAAAGAAATTACTTACAACATGTCCAGGGGCTTGATCTCGACTGAACATCGGCCATGTTTGTTTCATATCGTGTCGAAACGATTTATGTCTGTTTTCCCCAAATCCATAAATATTCCTCGATGGTAATATTGTACTAATTTGAATAAATTGCTGGGAAAACACGAAACCTGCTAGTGACGTATTCCAACTGAAAAGAACAAATACATAGTTAGAATGCAACAATGTGGCCATATGTAACCACGAAGGGAACTAGTAACACGTTTTCATAACCCTCTGAAACTATTTAACATTTTGCAATCTTACACCTGGCTTTATATATGGGGAGGTGGGACATGGAGTCACTATAATAAAAATTAGACTCAACGTTTGTTTCGTTCAACTTTTTTAAACTCCGATTTGTGCGGGCCACTACAGAACGGTTTAACATTGACCTTCATACCTTTCCATCGGATTGACTTTGCCCATACCTTAATAAAATGGCTTGATAATCTAGTCTCAAACAATATCACTCGTATCAACTTCAGAACTAGACTAGTGTGCTAGATAACTTTGATTACAACACGGAGATTACCATATTGAATAAAATGCAGTTAAGTCAATAAAAATCATTCTTCAGACAGTTGTCTTCGTCAAAACCAACCCCCTAACAAGAGTTGCCTTCCCGTTCCCATATACCGGGCAAGATAACTGCTTTTCAAGGCCGAGTCATAATTTAAGTCTCGAACATTCACGAATGAGGCATTCGGGAACCATCGGAATGCACGTTTTGTTCGCAGAAGATAGTAAAGATCTGATTAGTAGAAGCAGAGTTCATTGAGGTAAGGGAAAAGGCTAACTTGACAGAAAAATCAGAAGGTCGTTGCTAGACCCTACTGTAGTGGCACGTACTAAGCGATGTTTAACAATGGGTCTTATTTAAATTAGGCTGGTCTTTAAGAATGTTATTGTAACATTTACACAAACTTACATGGCCGTTCCAGTATCTTTCCGGATGACTGAGAAGGAAAACATCTCTGTGTCATTATGAACATCTACGCGGTATTTCGGATTATTAGCGCCATTCTGTGGTAAGTTGAGGTTCAATGGAACTTGATATCTGTTGTTTCCACCATCAAACTATAAATACAATAATAAACTATAGAAATAAATGCTGCAAAATCTTGAGATTTTTTTTTTGTGTGGAGTCTCTAATGAGTTCAGACCCAACCTGATTACGTTTCTCATTGCATCCATCGAAAGCGTTGAAATTGCTCGCATAACGTTTTGCGTTATTAAATTGAAACCTTTAAGTTGTACTGCTAAATAACAAAGTAACTGGAACTTAATTTGACACCTTATTTCAGAAATGATTGTTTGAGTCATTATCATTATTCGATCCTTACCCGAAAGCGGAGAAGAGTATCAGTTACATAATCAACAATGAAATCAACCACTGGAATTTCACCACCAAACGGAGCCTTTCCAAACTGACGAAGCTTTATGTTTAAACCGTGGTTATTATCTTCTCGATTCCCAATTTCGTATCCAAAATTTTTCTCTGAGTGGAAACATTTTACTTCATCACCTTTAGCATAATGGTCGTAGACGCAGCCACGTGATGCACACATTGATGACGTCACTTCCACTTTACCATTTTCTGCTTCCGGTATGCAGTTCATCCTTTGTCCAGAGTAGGAAGGTTTTTCAGGTACAACAACTTCCGATTCATCTCCTTGATTGTCAGAATTTACCACCGAGAAGTAAATGATGGGAGCTAAAATAGCGCATAGACAGATGATAGCTATTACACAGATGGCTGCTCTTTGGATGCTACACCAACTCTTTTTGATTTGGCCATCTTCTACCATAAACGTTTCTCTTGACATCCTGAATGAAGGGCGAGGTACATCTACATATCACTAAAATAATATATACAACACGAACATCTTTAATAGTGCATCAAAACATAATGACCAAGAGTACTCTCATTATGCTTTCAAATTAAAAAAAAGAAAGACACATCTATATTTTATAAGGGTTACAACTTAGGTTCCCACAGGGATCCTTTCTCTCAGCTGGTCCTTGGCCAAACCTCTTGGCATTGATCTTTCCCGGATTATACGAGCCATTTTACAGCTGGGTGGACTTTAATTATGAGTAAAGGTGCTTCAAGGTCATCGGACTTTCACACCCCGATCAAGGTCATCTTACTAAACGTTTTTTGTATATTTGTGTCAATCAAAAAGGATTTAGGATGTAGTTTCAATTTTTGAAAATGAGTAAAACTTGATTTTAGTTTTGAATGCGAAAATGTGTTATGTTAAGTTGAAAAATCACAAATGGTTCAAAGACATCAAGAATTAAAATTCAAACAATTTATTTTTAGTTTTTAGGAGGCCCATCACCATTTCTAGTCATGTTTCCTTTGAGACCACCCAAGTATCTGTTTCATTATTTCAAATCGTTCTTTAAAATATCAAATTCGGGATTTAGCGCCCGGTCGATATGACATAATATTAAAATTGTTATGTGTGAAAAAAAATTGGCGTTAAGGTGTGAATGTGTGTAATTGAAATGTATGATTTTATTCATATTATATTCAATGACAACATGCGGTTTGTATTATATACATTCATAAGAAATTGTATTTGTGTATGATACGCATATTTCACTTACAATAGAAATATGTTTACTTCCTTGTACGAGCTCTTTAATTATCGATTTGAATGTATTATAACATTTAAAAGTGGATCTGTCAGCCACATTGGGCTTGGTTGGTTGGTTGTTATTTGTCATTAAATGCCAATTAGAATGATTTAAAATGAAGTCATGTTTTAGATTCTATATACTTTTTTGCACTTGACAGGAAATAAATAGAGCTTGTCATGCAGGATGTGCACAGTGAAAATCAATCTATCGAAAATGAGTAAGGTAATGCCGCTGTCTTAAATTGCATGGGTCATCTTACTCATCTTCACTCATAATTTAATTCAAACCAGCTGTGAATTGGTTCCGATAATCCAGCTTATCAGCTCATTTTCCCTTTTCACGAAAACTCGCACGTCTCAAAAAATCTGAAGATGTAATCTCGTCCTATTGTAATATATCGAGTGTTCCAGAAAAAATGTCCCCAAGTTTGACGGGATGTATCTCAGCTGCTGATAAACCGATATACTTTCGATACGTACAGTAGTTCTACCGAGATACATACAGTATCACGTGCTTTTATGCAGTTTCTCAACAAAATTTATATGTCATAATATGTCATAATATGCAATTTATTTGATATATAAGTTTTGTTGATTTGATATCTTTTTCGTTACACTTGTCAGTTTTCAAACACGACCGGGTTCCAATCGGGCGTTGAATATACCATAATTATCGTCTTGGATGTAAAAAGGTGCTAAAATTGCAGTTGCAAGATTTGCCAATGGAGCCTTACTAACCGTATAATATAAACTTCTTACCTACAAAACGTATGCAATCATGTCCCCAATATGAAGCTCTTCAAATGATTTACGCCTATATACCTTATAATGTACTAGACTATTCTAGGGTATGTATTATAATCCGTTATAAAGGAGTTTTGTTGACGAGTTGATATTACATGTCGCTTTTTATTATCCTCTAAACAAGCAAACTATGTCAGGCCACTCGCTTGCACGTTTAGAGAGGAGACATAAAATCTTAAGACAATTTGAAGCTATTAGTCGGTATGTTACTAAGAAATTCGGAAAAGTCGGTCATCCATATAATAATTAACAAGAGGATGAAGGTTTCGATTAATTAAGTTAAACATCCGCAGGATGAAATTGTTCTACATCCTACTTTTCTGCACTGGTTATGCTAAGTACGACAGGCAAACACTATGCGTGTGCAAAGAAGGGGAATTCAACTACAATGAATCTTCAACAGCCTGTACAATTTGGGGCCTCGGTTTATATCGCCCCATCCGAATGACTACTCTCTGACCACATTGAGATCTGAATTGAATTTTTTCTCTGATGTCACAAATATTCAAATTATGTTTTTCTATTGTATGCCATGTGTCTTAGAATGCCTTTGGGTCCATGAAAATATATGGTTTGAAAATTTTCATTATAAAATAAATACAGTTCCCTCCTAGAAATTTCAAGTGAAAATGACCCATATTTCGGACTGAAATTTTCCTTCTGTAAAATCATATTTCAAGATAAATATTTTTTTAATAGTTGTCATTTTCATCAACCCAAAGACAATCTAAGACTCTCAGAACTAATTTTGGGTTGATATTTCAATTCATGAAAAAATAATAGGCAAAATGCGATTCTGAGCCCATTGTGGTCAGAGAGTAAACGATATGTTAAATGTTCATCGCTGACAGAGGAAATCGAATTGAAAAAATCAAATGTAGGGATTGAACCCTGGTGACTGGGCCAGCGTAGCTCAAATTATTATGTAGAAGCACCTTAAGGATACGATATTATGCAAATTTTGTGAACGGACAATATTTGATACAGCCCACTTGACTACCTAAGAAATACTCTCTTTTACTACTCTTATCATAATACAATATGAAGTAGAATTTGATACTATGCCTATTTATTCAATATCTTATAGCAATCTTTGTATATTATGTTATGTATATAGTCCAATATCCTGCTTGAAATCAAGGAAATCTGAGCTTTAGTTGACTTAATCATTCTCAGTGAAATCCATAAATTGCTTATTTGGCAATCTTTATTTGACATGTTGAAATGAACTGGAATTTTACGTCTTGCTTTTCTGCACGTGTATGGACTAATGAGGACGGCCAAATACCATGCAGTGTGCATTGAATTTTTGCCAGAACAGCTGCACTGGCTTGCTCTTATTTTCGATTTCGGGGCCTCGATTTATTTTCCTATCCGGACGATTGGACGCTTTTTCCATTTCATTGGACATCAAGAGAGAGAAATGAAGTGGAGTGGGAGGGGGTGGGCATAGTTCACATCAAACTTCATTCTACCTGCTTCCTATGATAAGTTTTTAGGAAAATCACAAATTAATAGTAGTGTGCGTAAATAGCAATGACATTATCATATTACAGGTCTACTACTAACATACGTCCTAGGCTACTGGGGATATAAACAAAGTATGTCTATTAATAGCAAACTAGTAGCTTAAATCAGTTTATGGGGTTCGTATGATCTAAAGGAGACAATAAATCGAGGATACGTGTACTATAGATTGTTATCGATAGAAAAGGTACTATTCCATACCTGTTTTAATAAGTTTCTGTATTCCTGTAAGTCTTCAGGCTCTCTTATAAAGATAGTAGAGGTATATGTTAAGAATTGTGTTATATGTATAGTATATAATATATTATATTAGAGTGCTCTCATTATCATTTGAATGATAGCCAACAAAGATAGCTGTTCTTATTACTTGTTCAGTTGTTTTGTGAAACTTTAACAGAGTATCAGTAGAAATGGAAAGATGTAAAGTTAAACTTATACAATGTTCTACCTACAGTAACATTATACAACGTTTCTAACATCTACCTACTACAGTAACATTTTACAGCGTTTCCAACATCTACCTACAGTAACATTACACACTGTTTGTAACATCTACCAACAGTAACATTATACATGTTTCCTACATCTATCTACAGTAACAGTATACAATGTTTCTTACATCTACCTACAGTAACATTATACACTGTTTGTAACATCTACTAACAGTAACATTATACAATGGTTCTAACATCTACCTACAGTAACATTATACAATGTTTCTAACATCTACTTACAGTAACATTATACACTGTTTGTAACATCTACCAACAGTAACATTATACAATGTTTCCTACATCTATCTACAGTAACAGTATACAATGTTTCTTACATATACCTACAGTAACAATATACAATGTTTGTAAAATCTACCTAAAGTAACATTATACAATGTTTGTAACATCTACCTACAGTAGTATTATATAATGTTTGTGACATCTACCTACAGTAACATTATACAATGTTTGTAACATCTACCTACAGTAACATTATACAATGTTTCTAACATCTACCTACAGTAAAATTATACAATGTTTGTAACATCTACCTACAGTGACATTATACAATGTTTGTAACATCTACCTACAGTGACATTATACAACATTTCTAACATCTACTTACAGTAACATTATACAATGTTTCTAACATCTACTAACAGTAACATTATACGATGATTCTAACATCTACCTACAGTAACATTATACGATGTTTGTAATATCTGGCTACAGTAACATTATTCAATGTTTGTAACATCTACCTACAGTAATATTATACAATGTTTGTAACATCTACCTACAGTAACATTATACAATGTTTGTAACATCTACCTACAGTAACATTATACGCTGTTTCTAACATCTACTTACAGTAACATTATACAATGTTTCTAACATCTACTAACAGTAACATTATACAATGGTTCTAACATCTACCTACAGTAACATTATACGATGTTTGTAATATCTGGCTAAAGTAACATTATACAATGTTTCTAACATCTACCTACAGTAACATTATACAATGTTTCTAATATCTGGCTACAGTAACATTATACAATGTTTCTAACATCTACCTACAGTAAAATTCTACAACAGTTCTAACATCTACTTACAGTAACATTCTACAATGTTTGTAATATCTGGCTACAGTAACATTATACAATGTTTCTAACATTTACCTACAGTAACATTATACAATGTTTGTAATATCTGGCTACAGTAACATTATACAATGTTTCTAACATCTACCTACAGTAAAATTCTACAACGGTTCTAACATCTACTTACAGTAACATTCTACAATGTTTGTAATATCTGGCTACAGTAACATTATACAATGTTTGTAACATCTATCTACAGTAACATTATACGATGTTTGTAATATCTGGCTAAAGTAACATTATACGATGTTTGTAATATCTACCTACAGTAACATTATACAATGTTTGTAATATCTGGCTACAGTAACATTATACAATGTTTCTAACATCTACCTACAGTAAAATTCTACAACGGTTCTAACATCTTCTTACAGTAACATTCTACAATGTTTGTAATATCTGGCTACAGTAACATTATACAATGTTTCTAACATCTACTTACATTAACATTCTACAATGTTTGTAATATCTAGCTACAGTAACATTATGCAATGTATCTAACATCTACCTACAGTAACATTATACAATGTTTGTAATATCTGGCTATAGATACTTTATAACATTATTCTTATACAGTGTCATACGCTTGTTTTGTATTCTCTCATCAAAATTTTGCGATTATCATTTTCTCTACTTTATTTTGTTCAAACGCTGTAATGTTTAGCCTAAACCGGTAAAAAAAATATGCGAAACAAACAAAACACTTCCGTTATAATCGGATAAAACGGATTCAATACCGTTATTAACAAAAAAGAGATAATGCCTTTAAATCCTTTACTTCCTTAATCTAGGCTTTGTAATTTTTTTTTAAAAATAGTTTAATATTATGAGATGATAATAAATATAATAAAATCCAAGTTTTTTAATACATGTATATGCTAATCCTCCTATTGTCTTTTCTAAAACTGATAATGAAACTTTGGACCTATTTTACTTCACCTTATTCACGAAGACAGTGGCTTTTTACGAGTGGTTGGGATTGGAGGCCGTTGGGGATGAGACTTTCCCGGCTTTAAATTCACCCCATTCCCCGTTCTCGTTTCAAAAGTTCTCTGGCCCCTACTCAGCCCTCCATATGCCGATTTCTAGAAAAGTCGCTGAAATAGGCTTACACATCGTCGAGCAATGTGCAATGATGAAACATTAACATTAACAAACCAATAAACCATTCGAGTGATTTTAATCTTAAACAGTGTAGCATACAGAACAGTGACCTTTTGAGTATTTTCCCACCGAACAACTGGTCTAGTTTTATTTTTTTCACTCTGATTGAAGAAGGGCAATTTGATTGAAAAATGTCAATCTCTGAACCAATGCTACAAATTTCAGCATGGAGACGCTAACGAACGAAAATAAAATCTTCTGACCACTTACATCCGTTGATACCAAACTGATATATCTATTAGGCCGTGGTCACCATAGACATACTATTAATAATAGTATGTCTATGGTGGTCACACATACCTACGTCAGAATAGTGTACGTCAAACGAATGCGAAACTATGCAAGTTTTAGTTGATTAAGTCACGTATTCAACTGACGGAGAGACAAAAACGTACACTTACGTATATGTGTGTGACCAAGGCATTACGGGATAATATAAGTTACGCATTGACAAAAATGTGAATGCATATCTGATTACAAGTTGATTACAGCCCATTACATGTATAAGTATCTAATATTCGGATCTTAGAATTATATCGCTAGAAAAGCGTGAAATATGTGATCTCTAAAGAAGCATTTACAAGGTACGATAGGTAAGTATCCAAAAAAAAAGGAAATTAAAAAAACATAGGGTTATACTGTATCATTTTTTATCTATTTTTTGCCATAGAAATGAAATAAAAAAGAGTTTTACGTCCTGCTATTCTGCATTCTAACCATAGAAGCAAAATCATATTTCATTAATTTGAGTAGGTAAAGAATAAATTGTCCTTAATAATATGCAAGTTTAAACGTAACCGTGGAAAATTGTGTGTTTTCTAACGTATTTCTCCAATAGTTGTCTGAAACTAAGTTTCCAGTTACAAAACTGTCAGAGCATCCGATATCATCAGCAAACCACCATCCTCCACCCAAGGTCTTTGGACAATCAAATCCTGTCAAATCGCTGTCAAATGTTGAAAAAGGTCGGCCTGTAAGGTTTAGGGTATTATTGCTACCCATAATTGAGTCGCCACATGGCACGCTACCAAAATCTTGAAATCTATCAGCTGATAGCTTGTATTGACTTGCATAATTTCCTATTGAAACTTTCATGTATCTGATAGTGCACAGAATTCCGGGATTTGTTAGGATAAATATTTCTAATTTTAGTCGTGTATTTGGTTTGTTTACCAGTGGTAGTATTTTATCAAATCCAAGCCATCCATTCCAAGGTACATTTCCAAATCCCACCTCATACTCGTACATACTGCGGTTGAAGTTTTCAGCTTTACATTTAGCATCTCGTTCAAGAATGGTTAGAGCTCCCGAAGCTCCGAGCCAACAAGGTGCTTCAAATGGTTCGGGGGATGTTTCTGGTTGAATATTTGTAAGAACAGTGTTATGTTCTCCATAACCCATCGATACGTATTCACTACAATCTGAAATTTAAATAATTTTAAAACTGTTAATCAATAATAACATACAACAACAAAAACATCGAATAGTGTCAACCAAACAAATACTGATATCCGTTCAGAAAGAGATGTTCTCAGTTATCCCGTGTAGCATTTCGGAGAGGCATGGAAAAACCTCGGATATGGCAATTAACCGTAATCTAGTAAAAGGGTCGAGGCACATGCCGTTGTTTCGACAAAAATCAATCATTTTCAGTACTGTACATACTGACAACATTTTTGACAACTTGTTGGCCAACAAATCTGGGCAACAGAATATCTTTTACACGACAACAGCAAATTGTTATCATTCGTTGGTGGTCGGTTGCTCCGATTTTATTTACACCACATGACTTCAGACAGATCATGGGATTTTATAGTCTTTTTTCTGATTGGCTAAACCACGGCAACATCATTTGCATCTCGACAACAAAAACAAACTTGTAATTATTTAGCAACATGTTGGGCAACAATTGAACAATTTTTTGCCGAATGTTTCTGAACTGTATACACTGACATTTTCGACCACATGGCATTTCGGCAGCATGTAGTCGAAAATGTTGTCATTGTCATTGTAGATTACAGTACTTTAGACTACAAGGCATGCAGTTCTTCACCAATCTAAGTGCAAATAAGTACAATACTATTTCAATTCAAATTGGTAGAATGAATATTGTGACGTCCGAAATGGATATTTTGATTTACAAAACAATAATGTTAAACAATGTTTATTCAAATAGTTTTGATCGTTTCAGATTAAGTCAAGCAAAATGTTATATGCCAATTGCCTTCCATATTGGTCGCAATATGTTATACTTACCTTTAGCTATTTGTGTACATTTATCACCATAGTAACCACGAGGACAGGTACATGTATCACCAACACACCCATAAGACTGAAACAAGAAGCAATTTGATTTAAAGGGGAACATTCGATATTTTTTAAAGGGTCGATCTGGGTCATGAATATCTATGTCAATAGCCTTGATAAGTCGCTTAATAGAAAAATCCATTAAATTATAATGTATTATCTTCGAACTGAACAGTTGTCTTCAATCGTTCGGATTGAACATTAAACAAAGGCCCCATGTGCTACAGAACTAAAGGTTGTGTACGTTAAAGATCCCTCGACAGTTAGAAAATGGTAGGCTAATGCCACTGTCGTGACAAAATTGCACACTGCATAGAGTTCGTCCGTCCAAATCAGCCAGAAAATTCAGAAAAATAGGTCTTAAAACTATATTCTTTGGTTAACTTCATTTTAAATTTTCATAAATATGTTTTCTATATAAGACATAGAACCTAATAAAATGTTGTCTTTTTGGTTTTTAATTGCTAATGATTATGAATAAAGAACATTTTGTTACCTTCACAAAACAGCGATATCCGGAAGAATCACCATCAACAATACAATTGGTACCATCAGAATATAGTGTACACATCAAATTATTTTTAGAGTGTAAAAATCTTCTACAATCCTCTTCCTTCCCACACCACAAAGCACAATTCCAAAAATTACTTGTCCGGGTCTCCAGATTCAATGATTTGTCACATTTATCGTTGATAATCGTAGTCAATCTGAAGTTACCAAACGTAACGTTGGTACTTGAAATTACAAGAGAAAAGTTCAATAGAAAATACAACCCAGACGTAAAAATGAACATCATAACTAAAGTTCCAATTCCGTATCGCACAGCGCTTGAAGTTTTCTAATATACAAATTATATACTATGCCTTCAACCGTTTGTTACCAAAGTATTGATTGCCCGTTTTAAAAGAACACAAGTGTTAAAGGGATTCAAAAGAGACTTTCATATAAACGATTTTGAATGTCATTTGATGTCATTCATCTTTTGTTTCGTTCGGCTTTTTAAACGCCGTTTCATTACAGTTCCGTCTAACAACGACGTCCTTATCGTCCGTCGGGGCAAAGTACAAAACGGATGTTTAAAACGCATAACGAAACGAAAGTTGAGTCTTTTTTTATTAGACTTGAAAGACTTGGTCATAATTTGGCCAATTTGCTCTGAAATTACCAAAAAATCAAACTTTGGACAGGAAATCTGAATGTTGCATTATATAAGTTTTAATTGTCATTGATAGACATCTTTCTATACGTTTAAAGTTAGAAAACCTTTTTGAAATTCCTTTAAATATTTGGATTATCCGGTTTGTTTCTCAATAAAAATATTTTTCTCCACGATGGCGATAAATTCGACACTTTTGTGTAAAGTAGCCTAACAGAAACAATAATAATTTCTTTGCCTTACAATCTTGAACTTTCATTGTGTATATGAGTGTCTATTAAAATACATATTGATTCTTCATTGAACAATAAATAGGGCAGCTTCACCAATTCCAAACGTTTTAACGATGAACTTGCTTCTCCTGATTTCCCTTACGAAGACAAAACTAAGTATGTAAATCACACACACGAACATAGTTGACAACCATTTTGAATAATATGTCGACTTGATAGCTTAGATTTTCAAAAACGGTAGTATATTTCCAATAAGCTTTCAAATCACGTTTAGAAATATTTCTAGGCCATATATTATAGTATTTAAAAAAGAAAAACTCAAGTTCTCAAATCTTAATTTCCTGTTTTATTTAATTGTATAATGTTACTGTTGGTAGATGTTAGAAACATTGTATAATGTTACTGTAGATAGATGTTACAAACATTGTATAATGTTACTGTAGATAGATGATAGAAACAGTGTATAATGTTACTGTAGGTAGATGTTACAAACATTGTATAATGTTACTGTAGGTATATGTTAGAAACATTGCATAATGTTACTGTAGGTAGATGTTAGAAATATTGTATAATGTTACTGTAGGTAGACGTAAGAAACAGTGTATAATGTTACTGTAGAAAGATGTTAGATACATTGTATAATGTTACTGTAAGTAGATGTTAGAACCGTTATATAATGTTACTGTAGGTAGATGTTAGAACTATTTTATAATGTTACTGTAGGTAGATTTTGGAAACGTTGTATAATGTTGCTGTAGGTAGATGTTACAAACATTGTATAATGTTACTGTAGGTAGATGTTGGAAACGCTGTATAATGTTACTGTAGGTAGATGTTAGAAACATTGTATAATGTCACTGTATGTAGATGTTACAAACATTGTATAATGTTACTGTAGGTAGATGTTGGAAACATTGTATAATGTTACTGTAGGTAGATGTTAGAACCATTGTATAATGTTACTGTTAGTAGATGTTAGAAACATTGTATAATGTTACTGTAGGTAGATGTTAGAAACAGTGTATAATGTTACTGTAAGTAGATGTTAGAACCGTTATATCCTGGGTTTTCAACTGGTTTTCTTAAATGTCCCCAAAAATGCGTATGGAAATAATCATGTCCCTTGAATTGTCAACAGAAGTCGTAGAAAACATGCAATTTCGAAGCAAGATATAGTCACAGGATTTTGCGTTTCAATACAAACTTAAATTGTGGTCATAGTACGAGATATAGCATATTTTTCAGACTTATAGATCAGCTCGTGTCCCCTGGAGAATGTCCAAATGTCCCCAGTTCGGGACATGTCCCCCAAGTTGAAAACCCAGGCGTTATATAATGTTACTGTAGGTAGATGTTAGAACTATTGTATAATGTTACTGTAGGTAGATTTTGGAAACGTTGTATAATGTTGCTGTAGGTAGATGTTACAAACATTGTATAATGTTACTGTAGGTAGATGTTGGAAACGCTGTATAATGTTACTGTAGGTAGATGTTAGAAACATTGTATAATGTCACTGTATGTAGATGTTACAAACATTGTATAATGTTACTGTAGGTAGATGTTGGAAACATTGTATAATGTTACTGTAGGTAGATGTTAGAACCATTGTATAATGTTACTGTTAGTAGATGTTAGAAACAGTGTATAATGTTACTGTAGGTAGATGTTAGAAACATTGTATAATGTTACTGTAGGTAGATGATAGAAACATTGTATAATGTTACTGTAGGTAGATGTTAGAAATATTGTATAATGTTACTGTAGGTAGATGTTAGAAACAGTGTATAATGTTACTTTAAGTAGATGTTAGAACCGTTATATAATGTTACTGTAGGTAGATGTTAGAACTATTGTATAATGTTACTGTAGGTAGATTTTGGAAACGTTGTATAATGTTGCTGTAGGTAGATGTTACAAACATTGTATAATGTTACTGTAGGTAGATGTTGGAAACGCTGTATAATGTTACTGTAGGTAGATGTTAGAAACATTGTATAATGTCACTGTATGTAGATGTTACAAACATTGTATAATGTTACTGTAGGTAGATGTTGGAAACATTGTATAATGTTATTGTAGGTAGATGTTAGAACCATTGTATAATGTTACTGTTAGTAGATGTTAGAAACATTGTATAATGTTACTGTAGGTAGATGTAAGAAACAGTGTATAATGTTTCTGTAGGTAGATGTTACAAACATTGTATAATGTTACTGTAGGTAGATGTTAGAACCGTTATATAATACTACTGTAGGTAGATGTTAGAAATATTGTATAATGTTTCTGTAGGTAGATGTTACAAACATTGTATAATGTTACTGTAGGTAGATGTTAGAACCGTTATATAATGTTACTGTAGGTAGATGTTATAACTATTGTATAATGTTACTGTAGGTAGATGTTAGAAACATTCTATAATGTTACTGTAGGTAGATGTTAGAACCGTTATATAATGTTACTGTAGGTAGATGTTAGAACTATTGTATAATGTTACTGTAGGTAGAAAAGTATATGATGTTACTGTAGGTAAACATATTATACCATGTTTCTACAATAATAGTATAAACTGTTTCGATTAACTAATCTACTGTAAAATGAATAGATTTTTAAACTTTTTTAAACTTTTTAATGTATAAATCCATATAGAACAAAACTAGGAGAAGACGTTTAATATCAAAGAAATTAGAATAAAAACATAACATGCAGTCAAAAAAATATATATGAAAAGAATTCTAACGACAGGAGTTCTCTCCCTTAATGTTGGATTTTATTATTATTTTTTTGTGAAATTAACTCCTTTGAAAGTTGAACTTTAAAATTATTGACTTTGTGACCTTAAATTGTATGGTGACAGAAAGCATTAATCTATTAAAGGGATATGTTCACCATTCGTTCGACTAATAAAATGTTTAGTGTCAGAACCTGAAATCTGTTGGATTTTCTAATCCGGAATAATGTTTACAACTCTCCTTTGGAAATTTAGCAATCAAATCTCCGTGTATCCATGCTTTACGGCGTTTTAAAGTAAAACATGCGACTCGTTGTTTAGTAAGAATATGCCTTACATAGAAAACACAAGGTACATGCTAAGGTACAGATAAAATGAAGGGATTTTTTGGCAGTTCTGGTACTTATGAAGGCTTTTTACATATTCAAGACCCAAACCTACCCTCGAAAATGCTGAACATTTCCCTTTAAGGTAATATTATTCAATAGAGTGTGACGCCAAGTAGGGTATGCTAACTCTACAATGTAGAATGTTTTGCCAACATGGATTTCGAGATTTATTTTACAATTCGTTTTTGGGTTTTATTATTATGAAAGAAAATTAAACGACTAAATCTAACACGATAATATTTTTTTTTTTTCATTTTTTGAGTACAATTGTTTTACAATAACAAGAATTTGGTATATTATAATATTTCAAAGAGAATTTCGAAATAAATATTATGTGTGTCGCTGAGTCTGATTCTATCGATGGGCATGTACCGTATCAATTTTTAATAACAAATAACAAACATCCAAATAACAAAACATAATATTGTAACACCGAAGATTTTGAATTGGAACGATCCAAATTGGAACTATTAGTGTCTGCAATACACAGTAAAATTAAGCTAAACTCTGCAGTCTAATTAAAATCAGATCCTAATTTCGATAGAAAGTGTCTACCTTAAATCTGGTTTTAACCAATCAGATCTTTGCCCTCTCCCGCGCTGGGATTTTGTTCGCGAACAATAGGTGCATTCTAGGAGTGCTATAGACTAGTTTATCAGGTCATGTTTATCAAAGTAAGGTCAGAGTGCACGTAGATACTTTCTATCACACGTGGTTCTCAGACCCTAATGTAGTGTTTAAAAAAAGATTTAAAAAAAGATTTAAAAAACCGAGCGAAACAAAATTAAGGTTTGATTTTAATTCGACTGCTAAACTCTTTAAACACTTTTAGTGCTATTGTCAAATGTCTTTGCGACATTTCAGCAAAGATTCCGGGAAATTAATACAAAGTATCTCTATCTTTAATAATAAACAAGTTTTAATGCAAACAAGATGATTTCTTCGTTTTTTAACGTATTTATCCAATAATTGTCTATAGAGGAGCTTCCAGTACCAAAACTGTCAGAGCAGCGAACATCATCAGCAAACCACCATCCTCCTCCCAAGGTCTTTGGACAATCAAATCCTGTCAAATCATTGTCTAATGTTGAAAAAGGTCGGCCTATTAGGTTTAACGTATTGTTACTTCCCATAAAAGAATCGCCAAAAAATTTATTAGAATTACCGAAACTGTCAGCGTACAATGTATATTGACTTGAATAATTTCCAATTGAAAACAAATAGTAAGGAACTCTGCCAGAAGTGCCCTGAGAACTTGTAATATATACATCTAATTTCACTTGCGTATTTGGTTTGTTTACCAGTGGTAGTATTTTATCAAATCCAAGCCATCCATTCCAAGGTACATTTCCAAATCCCACCTCATACTCGTGCATACTGCGGTTGAAGTTTTCAGGATTACAGGATTTTGCACGCATAAGTATGTGCAGAGATCCTGTATGTCCAAGGTGACATAACACTTCAAATGGTTTGGGAGATGTTTCGGGTTGAATATATGTTAGAACGTTTCTTGATTCTCCATATCCCTTTGTCACGTAGTCTTTACAATCTGAAAAAAAAATCAATTACAAGTATGGGGAGCTTCACGTGAAAAAAAAATACGCCAAGTCATCTTTAGATAGCATTCGTTGCTGATAAAGATGGGTGCTTGTGATATTCTTGACAAAGCCAATACAATACAAAGCCAGGAGAGCAAGAGTAAAAGAGCGTGAATCTCAGACAGCCGCACTAAGAATGTTGCAACAACTGATATGGGCTAGGCTTTTTCCGGGTTTTCTTGACTCCGTAAAATGAAAAGATTTTTTAGAAAATAATATTTGGCATTTTGTCCCTCCCCTCCCCCTCCTCCTCCCCCTCCTCCTCCCCCTCCCACTCACACACACTTTGCCTTTATAACATCTGGATGTGAAATGTTCCTTACCTGTAGCTATTTGTGTACATTTATCACCATAGTAACCTCGAGGACAGGTACATGTATCACCAACACACCCATAAGACTGAAACAGGAAACAAATGTGTTCGTTAAATAAATTGATTTGAATAAAATAGTAATTTGTGAGCTCAAAATTAAATTTCTCATAAAATATTTTATTTATTTTAGATAGTTGAGTTTAAACGAACGATGTCATGGAGTTTCCTCAACATAGGTCAAGGAATGTGCCTTCTGGAGATTAAACGAACTCGATATCAAATGCATTTTGAATAACACGGACAACAACTCATCAAAGTTGAAATTGGAAATAGCTCATAAAATATTTCTCGATTTTTTTGTCAATATAAATTAGTTCATCCGTAGATGATAATAAAACAAAGAAAAATGCGTTGAAATTCGTTAAGAATTGTGTTTACGAGAATTAGGAACTGACAAAGGTGATACATAGGCCTATATACTTCCATGATTAAAGATGGGCGTATAATAAAAACCAACTATTATTATACATAATTTGTTACCTTCACATAACAGATATATCCAGAAGAATCACCCTTTACAATACAATTGGTACCATCAGAATAAAGTGTACACATCAAATTATTTTTAGAGTGTAAAAATCTTCTACAATCCTCTTCCTTCCCACACCACAAAGCACAATTCCAAAAACTATCTGACCGGGTTTCCAGTTTCAATGATTTGTCACAATTATCGTCGACAATCGTAGTCAATCTGAAGTTAGCAAACGTATAGTTGGGACTTGTCATTACGAGGGAAATGTTCAATAGAAAATACAACCCAGTCGTTAAAAGCAACATTTTGGTCTTTTTCCACAGTGCTTGTTACCATCAGAGGCCCTCGATGCGTCTGATTATGTGCTAAGAGAAAACAAATTTAAATGAAGCAGAATAAAGCAAGCTTATCTCGGCTTTGTTTCTAATACACTGAGCGATTATATTTCAAATTTTGATTGTTGTGTGTTCTTTTGTTAGAGACTTACCTAACTTAAAGGGGAACAGTTGGCAAATAATCTGTACAAGTACTAGAACTGTACGAAACTCGCTGAATCCTTTCACATATGCGTCAAACTAAACTGTACTTTACTGTACATGTATTTTCTATTATGGCGGTATCTCACATATTAGAGTTCCTTTTTTATATAAATTAAAAGCGAATAAAACAAATGGATTTGAAGGACAAAATTTGACAGTGAGCTATGAACACTGCAATCTAACTAAAATAAGATTACATTTTTTTTCCGACTCATTGTAATCTAAAAAGGTTTATAAATCGAGCGTGTTCTGGTGACGAAATAAGCTATTTATAGCACGCACCACCCTTCCGCTAATCAGAACAACGTTTACAAGTGCGTTTCGTATTACGTCATAATTTGGACTGCTGTGTTGTTTTACTTTCTGTTTCGTTCTCCCACAATGCAACCCAATGCATAGACACGCGATCTGCAAGGCAGTTTCTGATTGGTGAAATCGACTTTACCATAACAGGCTCGTCTTATAAACCTTCTTAGATTACAATGAGTCTAAAATAAAAACAATTAACCGAAACGAAATGTAATCTAATTTTGATTAGATTGTGAACACTGTGTCCTGATTATCTATGCTGAACAATTTCCGTTCTGAGATGTGAGTGGTCGAGCGTATAGGTAATTGTGTTCCTTTAAACTACACTGTATTCTGTTTGAATGTGTTCTAGACAATGTCTTAATCAGGTAAAACATTCATGAAAATACAAGGTCTTTCTTTTGTATTGTGTCTGCAAGAGAATACAAATGGATATAATAAAATCTAAATGTATAAATTTATAAACTTATGATTTAAACCATTCAATTCTTTTTATTTATCCATTCAATAGCATTTATTTCTTTATTACTTCATTTCATCATTCATTTCAATCATTTACTTCACATTAAAGGGATAATATGTTCATCATCCGTTTAACCAATAAAATTTTAGTCTCAGAACCTTGATTTGTTTTTATGTTAATCCACAGTGTACACAACTCTCCCTCGAAATTAGAGCCTTTAAATTCCTGTGTTTTCATAATTATCAGCGTTAGAAAGTAAAAAATACGACTCGTATTTAATTGAAAGCCTTAAAAAGAAAACACATACATGTATACAGAAAATAAAAGATAAATGATTAGGTAGGGGAATGATTGAAGGGAATGATATATGTTGTCAGTATGCCAAAATCTGTATGTTTTCATATTCTAAATCATATCCAGATTACTTTTATATTTGTCATGTTTGAAAAATAACATAGGCCAATCGGCAATCCTCAGCAGTTTCCGTAAACCATAATTTGTCTCGGTAATGAATTGTAAATTTCATTGTGTCTTCATGGACGGGACTATTTACATTGAAGCATTAACACTGGCTTGTAACGCTGTGACAACAATAGTTCATAGTTAATAGCCTCGTCTACACGGGTAGTAGGGTGTTTCACACCCAGATAATTCCCGCCCGGACAATTCCCGCCCGACCAATTCCTATTGGGACATTTCGCACCAGGATGATTTGTATCAGTACAACTTCCACCCGAGGCATTTGACACCCGTGCACTTTGCACCCAGGACAAATTCCACCTCAAAAACAAACGCAGTGACTCCGCGACCACAGCACCATGTCATTCGTTTCAACAAGACTGATTGAGGATTAAAATAGTTTCATCATTAATAAAGGTAGATTTATTAGTTGTTTGATTTCAATTTGACGTCTATTGTTCCAGCAATTTCAATTAATTTAAAACCACATCTTTGATGAAGTCACACACGCAAAAGTCTTTTGTGATAAAAGCAAATTTCTCAAGAATTTCTTGAACCATAGACGTCTATGACGTCCTATCAGCATCCCCGAAACACTTAAGAAATATAAAAAAAAACCTTCACCACACTAGCAATGATCCCAATACATCCAATGATAAAAAATTCCATCTTAAGTCTCAAACTTTAAAAGATGCATATTCATGATGTAAAATATATAAAGTTTCTATTGCATTGTATTAACGATTGGTTTTTCAAAATGTCAAGGGCAATAACTCGAAACTTTTAATATTAAAATCATCAATTTTAAACTTGGATAAAAAAAAATAAGATCAAAAAAGATAATCATCTATCATGTTCACAATCCAAATTTAATATCTTTAGAAAGTCAAGGGCAATAACTCCCAAACTGAATAACTGATTGATATCAAATTTAAACTTCAAACTGGTATCTCATCTGTTCATCCGATAATGTCTATAAGAAACCTCGAGGACAGACGGATCAGAAAACCTATATAAATCGGACAGGTTAATGTTTTTATAACTAATAATTATTTTAATATTGTTAAGAATGACAATTCAATATTTCAATAGTCAATGTTTCAATATAGACTTCACTATATTATATTTAATTGATTCTTTAATGTTTTCTGAAAATATAAATCGATATATTACAGCCTGAAGAAGGCTCTATTATGTACATGTACTTAATATATTTGAATAGAATTAAAGTTAGTAGTCTTTAATAATAGGTAACTTTAAAAGAGAAATATGTTATTTTTTCGTTTTCTAACGTATTTCGCCAATAATTATCAGAAACTAAGTATCCAGATCCAAAACTGTCTGAGCAGCGACCATCACCAGCAAACCACCATCCTCCTCCCAAGATCTTTGGACAATCAAATCCTGTCAAATCGCTGTCAAATGTTGAAAAAGGTCGTCCTATGAGGTTTAACGTACTATTGCTTCCCATAATCGAATCGCCACAAAATCTACTCGACATATCGAAACTGTCAGCGTAGATTTCATATTGACTTCCAATCGAAAACAAATAGTAAGAAACTCTGCCAGAAGTGCCTTGCGAAGTTGTAATATATACATCTAATTTCACTTGCGTATTTGGTTTGTTCACTAGTGGTAGTATCTTATCAAATCCAAGCCATCCATTCCAAGGTACATTTCCAAATCCCACCTCATACTCGTGCATACTGCGGTTGAAGTTTTCAGCATTACAGGAACCGGAACGCATAAGTATGGTCACAGCTCCCGAATTTCCAAGGGAACAATATACTTCAAATGGTTTGGGAGATGTTTCTGGTTGAATATATGTTAGAACGTTTCTTGATTCTCCATACCCCTTTGTCACGTAGTCTTTACAATCTGAAAAACAGTACACATGGATATAAAGTGAACACTACATGATTGTATTTCTGATAGCAAGGGCATGGATTTAATGTGGGGACGCGAAAGGGTCTTGATCACCCACATAATATTGTTAGTAAGGACTTTTTTGAAAAATTAAATCGCATTTAACATCGGATATTAACATTCAATACTTTTCCATTTTTCTCTAGGGGAAAACCTTTTTGTTGGGGCTCGCGCATGTGGCGCTTCGCAGCATTTTCCCCCATCATATACAGGGAGCGCGGTGGCTAAGTGAGTTAGACGCTTTTCTCACCCTGAAGGTCCAACGTTCAATCCCGACATGGGTTGAGATGATACCGGATTTTTAAAACCGGTTATCCCGTCAGTGATACAGGTCGGAGCCCCCGTGTGCTACAAACTGTAGACGTTGAATATCTCTCGACAGTTGGAAATCGAAAATAGGAGTAAGGTAATGGCACTGTCATTTCCCTTTTTGTACACTTCATGGCGTTTGGCCGTTTACATTAGCTCATAAAGATGCAAAAAAGTAGGATGTTAAACTCCATTTCATTTCATTTCCACCGTGCAAAAAGAAAGAAACAAATAACAATATTTGACAAGGATAATCTCGACCAGCTAGTCTTTGGTTTTATCTCTTGGCATTGATCTTTCCCGGGTTATCCGTAAGAATTTACAGTTGGGTCTACCTCAATTACGGGTGAAGATGATTTATTCAAAGTCATCGGACTTTCAAATCCCGTCCAGATTAGAACTACACAAGACGTCCCATCTGCTCATTGACAACAAATGACATCACATTTTTAAGAGAGCACGCCCTAACCGCAGTGTCCGGCACTTGGATTACCTAAGAAGACCCCCTCAAATTTCAAGTCACTGCACCCCACTCAAAAGGAAACACCATGACAAAAATTATATATATTTTAAATTTACACCTGTCCTGGCTCCGCAGGTATAACAAATAGTCCAGGATTAAAATTAACCAATGATTTAAGCAGGTTTTCGCGGGTTAATTAATATTAATTTAAAGGGATTGTAAAGATGATTTCTAGCCTTTTTATGACACTTTTAACTTTCATTTAGTATATTCTGAATTCCCGCTGGGTGCCCGTGGTTCCTGTTATTCCAGAAAGACTTCACTGGATTTGACGCACGCCCCGCTACGAAGTTTCAGACCACATAGAACAAGGTGTTATCTTCCCTTACAATATGGCGGCATTTGTTGATTTGTATTCGTCGTTTCGCTACCTATTTTCTTCGTTAATCCAAAATAATTTGTGCTCTCAGTTCCATATATATGACAAACACAAATGGTCCTCCTTCCTTAAAAAAATTAGTACAATTCATTACTGAAGTGCCGTAGAACATTGCGTTAAAGAAAATAGTTCGCGAAGGTCTTTCTGGAATAACAGGAACCACGTGCAACCAGTGAGCATTTTGAATGTGTCAAGGGCTAGAAATTATCTTTACAATCCCTCTAACTCTGGGTAATGCATTAGGTCCAAATATTTCTGAGACAAAAATTCCGAACGAGTATCTAGAATCCTAGAGGTTTGACTTAGCATTCTTTACCCTGCCCCCTCCCCCTTTGCCAGATCATACAAGTCAAGGGGTGTCGTGATATCTTTGCTAATCATCATTGTGCTATTTGTGTGGCAGAATATTTTAAGTACATTGATAGATTATATTACCATTATGACACCAATCTCCTTCTGATACCTCGATACCTGCATATGAGGTTATCCTTACCTGTAGCTATTTGTGTACATTTATCACCATAGTAACCTCGAGGACAGGTACATGTATCACCAACACATCCATAAGACTGAAACGGGATGCAATTATGTTAGTGTTGGTTTAAGTAAATTTGCCCATATCAACAATTAGAACTGTCTTACAGTGGTTCCCAATCTGGGGGCCTAGCCATGGGATGTTTGTCAGGGGGCCATGGAGCATGAGGATGTATATCCTTTTTTCTTTAGCCCAACTTTTATTTAACTATATTTTGCCGTGTAAGGTCTATAGTTGCTTGTAGTCAAATGCATCCTGATGATGAGGAGGCACAAAATAACAACCCTTGAGCAATAATAATGATTAAATTTAACAGGGGGTCGTGGGGGTCGATATTCTAGGTATTTCGGGAATTTGGGCCACGGTGTGAAAAGGGTTGGGAACTACTGGTCTAGTACCTTGCAATCATAGGCATTGTTTATGTATCACGGAAGTTGTTTACCGGGTTGTTCAGAACATTAAAACAAATACCCGCGTCTAGAGAATAGAAAAAGAATCATGCACTATCCTGAAAAGGTTCCCCCATTTCACAAATAGCATTAGCTATCTTCATTAAGTCCATTGGGTGTATGCAAAAAAGCACGTTAAATTTTTCATTGCAGTATTATATAGACAACAAATACCACTTATGATACATATTGTGTTACCTTCACATAACCAAATATGGTTCAGAATGCACGAAGTCGCAGCAAGTTTCCTTTTTTGTAGGAGGAAAACCTTGTGTTAGGACTCGCAATGTACTTGGACCCTTAACACCATACCGATAAAAAAAAGGTCACTTATTTTGATAAGACATTAAGAAGAATATCAAACACGTTACCTTCACAAAACAGCGATATCCATAAGAATCCCCCTTTACAATACAATTGGTACCATCAGAATATAGTGTACACATTAAATTATTTTTAGAGTGTAAAAATCTTCTACAGTCTTCAACCTTCCCACACCACAAAGCACAATTCCAAAAACTACTTGTCTGGGTATCCAATTTCAATGTTTTGTCACATTTATCGTTGACAATCGTAGTCAATCTGAAGTTAGCAAACGTATAGTTGGTACTTGAAATTACAAGATCGAAATTGAATAGAAAATACAACCCAGACGTAAAAAGCAGCATTTTGGTTTTATTTACTTTGTCCTTTCATACAGTGCTTGTAGCCGTCAGATATTTCCGATGCTTCTGACAATATTCGCTTCAGATTAAAACTGGGTATTGATAAATTGATTTCCTTTCTTAAAAATTTAAAAGAAAATTAAATAGGCTTATCTCACCATTGTTTCTAACGATTCTATTTACACCAGTCGAATTCACGACTATTGTTTCCTGTTATTCTCGATAGACTTGATCAAATCATTACTTTACTTAAACTCTTAAAGGAATACATCCGTTTAGAATGATCAAAAAAGCCAAATTCTCAAACTTGGTGAATACGAGCTTATATTCATGAGGCACCTTGTCTGATGTCATAACTATACAATAGATTACTTGTAATCTGATAAATCCAGAAGACTACCTTATATCTTATAATTACTACAAGATAAACAACATTTTAAGCGTTTTATTAAGCGTTTTTCATTAATAACCTGTAATTTTGTGGAAAATCACTTAATTTTATGGTTTATTTTATTCTGTTAGTATCCTGTAGACACCTTTGACGAATATATACTCTTATTGACCAAGTTTTAGAACTTAAATGTTTTGTTCATTTAAAAGGTGGTATCGCTTTAAGGGGGGACGTTCACGTTCCGTGCTCAACTGATTATATTTTAGAAACAGGAATGTTTCAGCAAAGCTAATCAGTAGAGTTCTAAAAACAGACAATCAGCCTTGAACTCCATGTGTATTCATAATTATCAACGCATGAAAGTCAAAAGTACGACTCGAAATGTAGTGTACGCCTGTACAAAAATTATATAGTTTGAGGTATATTTGAAGGGATTATGCGATTTTAGTGCAGATCTCAAAATTTTGAATATTATTTACATTTTTAAGACACCAAAAAGACCTTCGAAAATATTAAATATTCCCCAAATAAATGCATAAAGCCTACTTATAGGAATAGGTAGAAAGGGTCTGCTAATGACTTGGAAAAAAATCAGGTTTATCTCATGTCACTGGGGTTAGGGATTGTAGGTTGTAGCTTTATACTAATGACAAAGTTACGAAAGCACAGGCACGGGCAAGGATAGGGATTGTAGGTTGTAACTTTAATCAGAAGTTTATCAGAGAATGACTGCTGGCCGGCGAGTGGTTGATCAAGATAAGTCAAACAGTCTTTTTTTGATTATCCAGACTGTGCATGCATTGATTTTTTTGGTTGGTTAAACTCTCAATTATATATTAATTAAAATGATATCATTAAGAATAAGTGGATGATAATTGACTTTTCTTGTTCGGTCACTTTTTTTTATAAACATGAGAGACAAACCAATAATTGTATATTTTGGTTTGAAATTTTTTAGACAATGTTTAAAAAGGTCCAAATATTATTCCCGAACATACAATCTTTCGTATTTGGAGTGAAATTTATTGTTTTTCCCCTTTGAATCCCATTACTTTATGTCAAGTTCACACGGATAGCTATCAAAAAATTGTGTTCTCGTAAAAATATGTTTTGAAAACAACTTCAAGTTATAGCAATCGATTAAAATGCATGTGGGAACTTTAATAATGAACATAATATTTTGATTGTAAATATTTACACGACCATATAATATATGTAATTCCTTAAAAATTGAAAAAAAAAATACAGGAAACCGCTCTTTTTTATTCCATTCCATTCATTCATTCATTTCCAGAAAATTGGCAAAAAAAAAAGTTCTTCCGACGTCTAATTCACCAATCATAGTAACAGAAAAAGTTTGACAAAATAAACGAAAATATTATGCATAAAATCCATTTCAAAATAAATATACACTATTCATCTATTCTATCCACACTTCATTCATTTCTTACATGGAATTTCATTCCAATTTACCAATTTAAAGCGATACCACCTCTTAGAATGAACAATAACTTTGTCAATAAGAGTAAATATTTATCAATGGTATCCAAAGAATAAAAACAGAATCAAATAAACTCATAAAACTATGTAATTTTCCATACGATTACAGGTTATTATTAAAAAAAAAACGCTTTGAATTTGAGCAAGCGTTTTTCAATTATTGTATATAAACATAGTTTTCTGTTGTATAGTATGCAACCAGGTAAGAATATTTACTCCATAACTGTTCATCCGATCAATAACTAATCCATCTGGATCGGTTCAAAAGGTGCAGAATATAATTATCACATCAACATTAATCAACAAGAACATGAAGGACAAACGGAAGGACGGATCAAGAATACAATCATACTAAAAACATTTTTTTCTTTACATACAGTTAGGTAACATCAACATGATTACTTCTTAACTTCTAGAATTATCGTGACAATTGTCATACTGTACGGTACTGCATAAATGTGCTTGCAACCCTCGACAACTCCTGCAACCTTTTGATGTTGTGCCAGCGACGCTGTCATGAATTCTCCGACAGACTCCGACGTGGCGCTGCACTTAAAAGTCGATTTTTTTTATTACGTATGAAGAAACGAAAAGTTATTTTTTGAGTCCGTCGCAGTCTGTCGGAGGATTCATGACACTGAGCAGCGACCCATGATTTGAAGATCGGGGATTTAGAGGAAAGATCCGACTCTTTTGTCATGACCTTTACTTTAAGAACAAGTCAATGATCTGATATGTGCTGATAACGAATTCATGTTTTCATGTTAATTAGAAAGAAAATTCAATAAATCTAATACGTTTAATAAAGACTTCTATAATATTTATTGTTCTAAAATTGATTCTTTTAAAAGCATAAATCAATGGAGAAGACTATTTCTTTTCAAGCATATCAAAATAAAAACATACATACACAGAATAGGAATATTTATGAAAAACAACGTGTATTAGATGAATAAAACTAAACAAAACGAATTAAGTACGATATCGTTATGGCATTTAGTTTAAAGGGATATGTTCCCCAACTGTTCTACCAAAAATTCGTCTCTGAACCTGAAATTTCTTTTAGCTAATCTAATCTGTAATATTATGTCCCAAACTCTCCCTTGAAATTTAAGCCTTCTTATCCCCGAGTATCCAAAATTATAAGCGTTTGAAAGTTAAAAATACAACTCGTCGTTTAGTAAGACTATGCCTTATATAGAAAACATTATGAAACATAAATGTTTAGATACGGGTTCAATTGAAGGGATTCTGCGATTTTTGGGCAGCTCTAGTGATTCTGAAGGCTATTTACATAATATTCAATGACCAAATCGACCATCAAAAATGCGGAACATTCCCCTTGAGTGGAAATGTTCAAGGTTAACAAGGAAAAATCTGGGCGTGTTTTGTGATCACAATTTCCTTTTCTTCATAGTTAAAGGAGAATGCATGCCCGTAGCTAGAGGGGGGCCAAGGGGGGTGGGGGGGACCTAGCCCCCCCCCCCCCCCTAATAAATATTTGGCCCCCCTTTAAATTTTTCAACCATAACATTAAAAATGTCCTCTTTTTTTACGCCCACACATTAATGTGGGCGTATATTGTAGTCGCCCATGTCTGTCTGTCTGTCCACAATTGTTGTGGACACGATAGAGACCGGGGTTCTTGATGGATTTGGATGAAACTTGCTGTCAGTGTTTGTAATCACCCAAGGATGAACCCTATTGAAAATCAGACGAATCGTAAAATATTTCATGGGTTATTGCCCTTGCTTTTGAAAATATGTTGTGGACACGATAGAGAGCTGGTTTCTGGATGGATTTTAATGAAACTTGGTATGAGTGTTTGTATTGACATTAGGATAAACCCTATTGAATATCAGAAACATCGAAAAAATATTTTATGAGTTATTGCCCTTGTTCTTTAAAACGCGTTAATTTTTCAGCCCGTTACACTCTCAAAGTTGTGGATACGATAGAGAGCTGGTTTCTTGATGGATTTTGATGAAACTTGCTGTGAGTTTTTGTAATCAACCAAGTATGAACCCTTTTGAAAATCAGACGAATCGAAAAATATTTCATGGATTATTGCCCTTGCTTTTGAAAATATGTTGTGGACACAATAGAGGGTTGGTTTCTTGATGGACTTGAATGAAATTTGGTATGAGTGTTTGATTTTAATAAAACTTGTTGTGAGGATGAACCCTATTGAAAATCTGACAAATCGAAATATATTTGATGGGTTATTGCCCTTGTTTTTTAAAATATGTTGAGGAAGCAATTTTGAGGTGTGACTGTTCTTAATCATTTTAGGATTGAACCTTATATTGACGTATTGCCCTTGTTTTATGCATATTTCAGTGACATATTTGTTTTGTTTTTTCAGGAAATGTAAACCCATGATTTTTAATCAGTAAATATGTAAAAAAGAGAAAGAAGAGATTTTAAATGAAACTTGTAAACAAAACTCCTGTAACAAGAAAATGTAATTCTCAGAATCTTTCATTTACTGACAACTTTAGTCAAGCCCCCGGACGAATTGGCTGCCATTATAAAAGTGGGTGTATTACGATGCCATCGCTATTTTTTTAGTTTTATATAGCCAAAGAGCAATTCTTAAACCTCAACCAAGACAAGAAGTCTTTCAAAATTCTCACAGATTTACTTCCACATGTCTTAGTCAGACCCTGAAAATATGAGAGTCATCAAATAAAGTACTGCCTCAAACAAAATAGCTTGTCAAAAAAATCAATATCAGAGCAAATTACATTTATTTGGACCTGTGTCCATTGTGCTTTCACAACATATAAATGCATTAAGTAAAGTTCATACTTATAGCAATGAAAATAACATATTTACAGACAGTGATGATGAGTAGGAACATAATATTTACAAAATATTTGAATAAGAATAATAATTCAAATTGATATAATTATATATAGAAGTACAAACGTAGAGCGGAAAAGGAAAGATAAATACTAAGTTGTGTGATTTCGCTTCAAAAATGCGTAGTAAATGAAAGAGCTCAAAAGTTGTTGAGTTTTGGATGAGGGATCTGACATAATAGAAATGAATTTAATAATTGAAGGATGATGCATAATTTGGCAAATATAATAATCCAATTATTACATATTAGATAAATACCAGGTTCTGAGACTAAAATTGTATTACTCGAACGAATAGTGTACATATCCCTTTAAAGAATCTTAGTGATCGAACTATTAATTATTGGCCAAGCGAATATCGATAGATCCATAAGTAGCCCATGTAAATGTACTTTTGACGGGCAAACATCCAATCGACGAAGGTAGGTTCGAGTTGGCAGGTGGCGAGAGATGTCTAGGCGTCCTCCCCTGGACAATTCCGATGTTAAGACGACTCGACTCGATAAGACGATGATTTTTCCCCCGGAAATGCCAATTTCCAGCGTGTGTAAGATTCAAGATTATTTGTCTTACACACTTGTTATAGTTCAAACGTAGCCTTGTAAAATTTACGGCCAAGTTTACTACCAAGGCGAAGACATAGATCGGTTTTGTGGCGAATTCACGCAAGTGAGGAGATGATATGCACCTTATTTTCTGCAACAATATATGGGCTAAAGAGGACGGGAAAACGCTATGCAGTGTGCAACGAGGTGAATTTTGCCAGATCAGTGGTATGAGTCTACTCTAATTTTCGATTTCCAACTGTCGAGAGATCTTTTACGTGCAGAGCCTGTAGCACAAAAGGCCTTGGTTTATTGTTCAATTTGAACGACTAGAGGCAAACGTTTATCAATGCCAAACCTTCCGACCTACATCCCTGACTGGGGGAAACAGTGCTAAAATAATCCTGTATTATATCATTCCAACTCGTGTACACGCCCCACACCCAACCAAGGGTCGATTTGAATCAGTAAAATAAAAAGGTATATTTTAAACAGCGATTGAAATTTCTTCGCAAATCAAGATGAAATCAAAATGAAATTAGGGGGTGCATGGAACCCTCTGAACTTATAAGGCTACGGGTCTAAACATCGGACTTTTATCTATATTGAATGTGGATTGAATTTACAGCTCGTAGAATATGGCTAAATTTCAGCAAAGATTACAGTTATATGTAGGTAAAATAATTCAAAATCGTCCTCAATAATAAGAAATTTTAAACGCAAACCAGGAGAATTGTTTGTTTTCTAACGTATTTCGCCAATACAGGTCTGAAACTGAGTTTCCAGTTCCAAAACTGTCAGAGCAGCGACCATCATCAGCAAACCATCATCCTCCTCCCAAGATCTTTGGACAATCAAATCCTGTCAAATCGCTGTCGAACGTTGAAAAAGGTCGGCCAAGAAGGTTTAATGTACTATTGCTTCCCATAATCGAATCACCACATGTAGTAGAATTATCGAAACTTTCAGCGTAGATAGCATATTTACTTGAATTATTTCCAATTGAAATTGAAAAACCAAAGTATGTTATTTTTCCGGTAGTGCTTTGATTAGGTTTAATAAATATTTCTAATTTAATTCGTGTATTTGGTTTGTTCATCAATGAAAGTATCTTATCAAATCCAAGCCATCCATTCCAAGGTACATTTCCAAATCCCACCTTATACTCGTGCATACTGCGGTTGAAGTTTTCAGGATTACAGGAACTTGCACGCATAAGTATGTGCATACCTGCGGGATTTTTAAGTTTACAATAGACTTCAAATAGTTTGGGAGATGTTTCTGGTTGGACAGTTATAAGAATATTTTTAGATGATCTGAATCCCCTTGTCACGTAATCTTTACAATCTGAAAAAAAAACAATTTAATGTATTTTAATCAGAATTTCCGCGAGAAGCCCAACACTCCATGCAGATAGGGCCTATTTAATGGAATTGAACGAAAATAGCATATTCCCTACACAAATGTCAACTTTATAAATAGCAAAGTCTTATTTAAAAAAGTCCTCATTGAATGCACCGAACTGAAACCCCGCTTGTAAGCAACTGATATGGTACTTTGAACCAATGGTATACAAACAACCATACAGAATATTTTGTTTCCATCCATGGACCACTGGTATAGATTAATGGAACTCATCTACCAACAGATAGGCTAAGTTTCTTTTAAAGTTTTATACGTGTATATTATTTATTCATAATAAGTTTCATTGCAAAAAGAGAACATTTCCCACTTTTTCGATAAAAGCTTTTCCCCCTTTTCTTCTCATTTTCCACTCTCTTCTTACATTCTCCTCTTCCTTTCTTTTCGGGTCTTCCAGTTTTCCAACATCCATCAGATAATCACCAAACAAAACCAACAATTACCATTCAACTACCACCATCAAGAAGAATAACCATGATCACAACTAACGCCACACTTCTCAGGGCCGAATTTCACTGCCATGTCATTTGACCCGACCAGATTTTACGAATTCTCAAATTACCAAACCAACATCAAAGTAACATCCGATTGAACCAATCAACTACCAACTACATGTACTACCACTACCAACAACTACCTAGTTAGCGATATCAGCTGCTGCTGGAAGCGAACGTTAAATTGTCATCTACCACCACCACGAAAAGTACTACAACTGCACACAAATCGAATAATCCCTTTAATTATATTATCATACTCCTACCTAAACATATATCTTTTATTTTCTGAATATGTGTTTTCTAAACAAGTGACGAGAATGTCGAGTTGTACTAAAAACAATGACGAGGTTATTCTTACCTGTAGCTATTTGTGTACATTTATCACCATAGTAACCACGAGGACAGGTACACGTATCACCAACACATCCATAAGACTGAAACAGGATGCAATTGTGTTGGTTAAGTAAATTGATTTGAATTGATAATTGTGTCAACAATGCAAACTAGATAACTTAAATTACCCCCATAAGCTCAATAATACTGAAATATAGCTTGCCAGGCAAAGTAATATACGCCCAATGGCATATTTATCTGAAAAAGAACAGAAAGTGAAAAATCATACCATTGTATATACCTCCTGGTTTTTTAAGAGAGCTAATGAGCTTATAATTGAATGCGTTTCGAAGCAAAAGGGCGAAGACTAATACCAAAATTACTCATATTATCATAAATTATTTCTTCGAAAGAGTTTATCCTTTAGTAATAATAAACATTTTCAGCAAGTTTTGTTAAAATCCGTCAAGAATTGCGCCCTCTATTGTATAGAATTGTTGAGGGACGAACATGGTGACACTAATTTACGCTCGAATTCATTGAATTCGATGGTACTCAGTCTTTTTCAAACCATGTCCCAAATTCATGACACGCCCGTATCTTTCTTAAATAGGAATTCAAATCACAGTTACGCTTACAATTCTACTTAGTTAGAGATTCAATTTTAAATTAAGTTCACAGACACGCGAGATAAAACTAATCCATGAAAATATCCCGTCAAAGCCGGATACGGTCGACATATAGCGCAAGGGTTGCCGTTTTGTGCCTACAAGCAACGGATAAGGGAGACCACACCACACACACTTACTTTACACAGCAAACTATAGCCGATTGAAATTTGGGCTAGAAAAAAAAATGCGCATATCCCATTGCCCATGCCTTAATGTCCTCGAGGTTGAGAACCACTGATTTAATTTCATTTCAGATAAAGGGCATAGACTTATGGGGTGGGGTACAAGTCCCCTGAAGTTGGAACGACAGGGTCTGGGTCTCATCAGAAATTGGTTGAGGAAGACTTTTCTTTTGAAGTATTAATTGAAAATCAGAGTTGGAAATCCACTCACGACATATGGTTCAAAATGTACTTAACCGCAGCCATTTTCCCCTTTTCTCTGGTGGGAGAATCTTGTGTTGTGGCTGGCGTCTGTTGCGCTTCGAGATGTACTTGGACTCTACAAGCCATTCTAAATCGCCCCCCACAAAATTTTGGATAAATCCACGCTCTTGTTTCAGATTGAAATAGGGAAGGAAAAAGTCAATTATTTTGTTAAGAAGAATATCATACACGTTACCTTCACAAAACAGCTATATTCAGAAGAATCACCATTTACAATACAATTGGTACCATCAGAATATAGTGTACACATCAAATTATTTTTAGAGTGTAAAAATCTTCTACAATTCTCTTCCTTCCCACACCACAAAGCACAATTCCAAAAACTATCTGACCGGGTTCCCACTTTCGATGTTTTGTGACAATTATCGTTGACAATCGTAGTCAATCTGAAGTTAGCAAACGTATAGTTGGTACTTGAAATTACAAGATCGAAATTGAATAGAAAATACAACCCAGACGTAAAAAGCAACATTTTTACTTATTTGCTTTTTTTTTTGTTGCACATTACTTGTAAGCGTCCAGTTGGTATTGATGAATTGATTTTTGATATTTTCAAAACAAAAATTAAGAGAAAATCAAACAAGCTTATCTGGGCAAAGACACTAACAGATTCAACACTCAAAAATCTTTACTGTGGTTTCCTGTTGTTCCAGATTAACTTCATCAAGTACATTTTATATTTGGTTTGAATGTGTTTCTATGTGTCTTAGACAGCTCAATAGAATATAACAACATTTTAAACAATTGAGTGCACATTAATCCTCTTGGAATTTCACATTTGGTATCCTTTTAGCTTTATCCCAGTAGGGACCTGTTGGTTTAACGTCCCCATGAATATATACAAATTCGGCTTTTAGAACATGAACAGAGCTAAGTAGACCTAAATATTTGTCATAAGCCAATGGTCTTTTACCAAGCCATACATAATGCACAATGAGCGGCGCTATTTTACTTTCCTGAATTTTCGGGCTTCTTAATTTTTCACTACCATAATATATCCAACGCGTTAAACGTCCAAATTCGGAGTCCAGCGTCATGATATCTTTTGGGAAAAGTTCAGAATTAACGATAACACAATCACTAATTTTTGTGGAACGTATGAAATCATTTTGATGAACGCATATAACATTGGAAGGTGTTGTTTTGAGAAATAATGTTATTGAAGAGGGTCCGCCTTAAGGTCCTCGAGGTTGAGAACCACTGATTTAATTTCATTTCAGATAAAGGGCATAGACTTATGGGGTGGGGTATAAGTCCCCTGAAGCTGGAACGACAGGGTCTGGGTTTCATCAGAAATTGGTTGAGGAAGACTTTTCTTTTGAAGTATTAATTGAAAATCAGAGTTGGAAATCCACTCACGACATATGGTTCAAAATGTACTTAACCGCAGCCATTTTCTCCTTGTGTTGTGGCTTGCGTCTGTTGCGCTTCGAGATGTACTTGGACTCTACAAGCCATTCTAAATCGCCCCCCCCCCACAAAATTTTGGATAAATCCACGCTCTTGTTTCAGATTGAAATAGGGAAGGAAAAAGTCAATTATTTTGGTAAGAAGAATATCATACACGTTACCTTCACAAAACAGCTATATCCAGAAGAATCCCCCTTTACAATACAATTGGTACCATCAGAATATAGTGTACACATCAAATTATTTTTAGAGTGTAAAAATCTTCTACAATCCTCTTCCTTCCCACACCACAAAGCACAATTCCAAAAACTATCTGACCGGGTTCCCACTTTCGATGTTTTGTCACAATTATCGTATATAATCGTAGTCAATCTGAAGTTAGCAAACGTATAGTTGGTACTTGAAATTACAAGAGAAAAGTTCAATAGAAAATACAACCCAGACGTAAAAAGCAACATTTTTACTTATTTGCTTTTTTTTTTGTTGCACATTACTTGTAAGCGTCAAACATTCCTAATTCTTGTGGTGATATTCGCATCAAACTAAAAGTTAATATTGATGAATTGATTTTTGATATTTTCAAAACAAAAATTAAGAGAAAATCAAACAAGCTTATCTGGGCAAAGACACTAACAGATTCAACACTCAAAAATCTTTACTGTCGTTTCCTGTTGTTCCAGATTAACTTCATCAAGTACATTTTATATTTGGTTTGAATGTGTTTCTATGTGTCTTAGACAGCTCAATAGAATATAACAACATTTTAAACAATTGAGTGCACATTAATCCTCTTGGAATAGTCCAGATCAGATAACCGCCATGTGCCAGCAACAAAATATGGATGGTCAGGGCTTTCATATCGCGAAGGGGTGGGCTGGGTGTAACATAGAGGCGAGTTTTCTGTCGGGAAAAAATCAAAAAAATTATTGTAGGAAGGTCAGGTCCGTAGCCAATATACCTTTTAATTAGCTGGGAATTATTAGGAATTTGCGTTTCCAGTCGTCTAATTTCCTATATTATCTACACAAATACACCATAAAAGTCTTCTGGAAATTTCCGGAAGTCGCGTCTCAGAAAGTCAAATTCTCAAAAACACACCTAAGAAAATCCCTGGTCCAGGCTTCCCCTGAAACAACTCTATAGAGGGCATCACTGTAATGTGTAACAGGAAGAGTTGACATTGTTCCTCTAAGGGCCTCGTCGTTGAGAAAAAAATTAAAAATTGTTGTCGGGAAAATATTTTTCATACCCCTAATCACCACTGCCACGACTGATCTGGTAGGATCACAACGATTATTTCACGATTGAGACACGAATTTAAAAGATATTAATATAAGAGGACATAATAAACATCATCATGACCATTCATCAGAGGACTTTCCATCAATGTAGCTATTCACTATTCATTATACATGTACTTTTATTTCGGCCTTGAACGTATGTTTATAGTCGAAATCTTCAGCAGCATTAGCAAATTCATTAAAATCGCATAAACCATTCAAATACAAATCAAACTAAAAATGACAAAAACATTTGAATGTAAAAAATATTTATTTATGGGTCGGCCCCCAGCTCTGCGACCCCTGGTATCTTCAAACGTACACAGCCTGTAGCACACAGGGCCTCAGTTTGTTGTCCGATTTGAACGACAAGACGCACATGTTTGTCCATGTCAATCTTCTTGCGTATGCGACGTTGTGTTAATCTGTAAGTACATTTTGTTAAAGTTACATTTACCTAATTGATCATGTGATCAACCATGATCTCTTAAAACAAGCAGTTTGTGCTACAAAGGGAAGCTTCGAAGGCACTGAGCTTGAACAAAACGGGATTATAATTTGGATCTATTGGATTAGAAGTTTGCCTCAGGCTTCTGCTCTGTAAACGTTACATCGAACACGAAGCAGTAGAAACGTATAGTATTAAAGTAAAATTTCAAAAGAGTCCAGCTTTCTTCAGAACAAATTTGCCGATGTCACCAAACATAGAATCGGAAGAATAAAGCGCTTCCGGACTTGCGTACTCGATAGGATCCGGATAAGTTATATGGACACATATAGTTTCGTTTCTCCAATCAAATTTTAGCTTATTCAGATGGCTGTATTTCTGATAACCAGGTAGCCATGTTGGATGACATGCTTCGTTTGCACATATCACCTGCAAATGTGGTTCTTCAAGGACTAAATCGGAGTGCTGTTCGTAAATTTTGTAAGGCATGTATACAGCATTATAGATCCAATCGTTATCCAAATAATATCGATAACTTTCTAAAAAGTACTGCATATATTTTGATCCCTTTTGAGCAATCAGGACACCTGGATTTAAAATATTTGGAAATTTCCCAGCAACTGGCCAATCAATGCTTACTATTGCATCATATTTACGCAGTCGCTCTGGTATCTGATTTACCCACAAAACGTCCCAGTCGCAATAAATGCCACCATAACGTATCAAAATATCAGCTCGAAGAACGTCACTTGCATGTGATGCCCATTTTATAATTTTATTTCCAAACACAGACGCAGGGAATTCTCGAAATATAAATTTCACATTTGGGATCATTTTAGCTTTATCCCAGTAGGGACCTGTTGGTTTAACATCCCCATGAATATATACAAATTTGGCTTTTAAAACATGAACAGAGCTTAGTAGACCTAAATATTTGTCAAAGGCCAATGGTCTTTTACCGAGCCATACATAGTGCACAATGAGCGGTGCCATTTTACCTTCCTGAATTTTCGGGGTTCTTAGTTTTTCACTACCATAATAAATCCAACGCGTTAAACGTCCAAATTCGGAGTCCAGCGTCATGATATCTTTTGGGAAAAGTTCAGAATTAACGATAACACAATCACTAATTTTTGTGGAACGTATGAAATCATTTTGATGAACGCATATAACATTGGAAGGTGTTGTTTTGAGAAAAGATGTTATTGAAGAGGGTCCAATTGCCCCACGTTTCATTAAAACCAACTCAAACCCGGTTGAATAAGAAAACTGTAAGTTTCGAAGCCACGAAAGCGGGTTGGTCAAAATAGTTGTTTCGCCTATGAATATACCACCACGTTCGTTTAACGTCTTCAGAATCAAGTTTTTCTTATCACTTGCATCTGAACACGTCTGAGACAATCTCTCCTCCACGATAATTGGGATGTATCGAAACAGTTCACCAAAGTATTGATAATAACCATAAGGATCGAGTTTAGGTCTTACATAATAATGAAATATGATTCGAGTTGGTCTTAGGAACCGGAAAGTACTGTAAAGACTAAGATAATGCTGAAATTCAAATTGTTTATCATGGCACCAAAAATAATGGACGGTTAAAGGGATTTGTAAAGTTACTAAATTCAATTCTAGATTGTTGCTTATTGTGTTGTAAGTTTCGTTCGACAGCATGAGATCTCCGGGTACAAGACCATGTGAAAATGTTTCTACCGAGTACGGATTCTGGGCTGAATCTTTGCGAATCATATTGAGAAGGTCTATTCCATGTGGATTCTTCATTAAACAATATATGAATAACAAAACTGTAAAAGCCAGAACCCATCCTTTCACCATCCGTCTTGACCAATTACAACTGACAAATCTTAACATGGTGGGACACATACATGTACTATGTTCTGAAATACAAATATAACTGTTTATCAAAATTGTCTATCTAATGACATAAAGCTTTATGGAAAGATGAATCTTCAGAACATAACCCTTGAACCAACAAATCAAGGCCCATAGCTACAAGGGGGCATACCCTCTCCGAAATAACCGTTATTTTACCTTCGGGCTTATTCCTTTAGTAACGGTGTACGATCTTAATGATCTAACCGTTATTGCATGAGAAGCCAAATGATTAGTAAACCATTCGCGTTGAGCTGTCGATTTAAATCTAGACAGAAACATACTTCTATGTGTCCTAGATATCCATTTTAAATTTCAGCATATTCTAAAGCTCTCTTCCACGTGAAATCAAGTTCCAGGTGGGGTATTTTTCCTGATAATGGCGAAATGGAAGGGTGAATTTTCTCGCGTTATTATATTTGAAGTAATATGATTGGTAGAGAAGAAAACTCTCTACCAATAAAAATTATAATGACGAGAAAGGCATCTCATGCAAACAACGGTTAGATCGGTAAATAGCGTTGCTAAAGGAACATGACTTTTGGGTGGTTATCACTGAGAATCACCAAGGTAAAGAAACTGAACCACATCAGGTAGAATTGATATATTAAAGGGATTTTAAAGTGGTTTTCTAAACAATGTATGTGTATCGGGGACACTGATAGCATCAATTAGCGCCAAAATCACTAATAATGGTGACGTCATAAAACGCGTTAGTTTTAGTGGAATCGCAACCACAGACGTCGGAATGGGGATTGGAATGGCGCAAATTGATGCTATCAGTGTCTTTGATACACATACAATTCCTTTAAGCTGATCAATTGAATTAATGTGAGTTATCCGGTAGATTAACTTTAAATATGTTCACTGCATTATATAATACAACTAAGTACATTATAACATAATCGTCTAATCAGAATATAATTACATGATTAATAATAAATGGATAATTATCAGAAAGTCGAATTATCAGATAGTTTCATTAGTTCGATAGTAAAAAATAAGGAAACCCATCTTTAAGCTTTGAATACACGGACAATTGTTCCGGTAACATGTTTTGGGGAATGTTAATAAAATGAAACGTCCTGCTTTTCTGCATATGTACGGACTAATGAGGAAGGGCAAACGCCATACACTGTGCAATTAGTAAAATTTAACCAAAACAGCTGATAGATTTCACCGACTCATCGTTGCTTTAGAAACATGTTTTGGTAATTATACATTTGAAATAAACACACTTCCATCCGTTGTCAACTAAGCATGGAAAGACCAGTGTTTTCCGTTTTGTTCACAATTGTTTTATTCGCTCTTAGCACTTTTTGTTTGCAATTTTGGGCTTATTTGCGCTTTTTAGTCACACCACAACTGACATAATCAATGACCAGACATGATATTCATTATTCAACCACTGTCGACTTCGTAAGGTAATAGCAACCGGGCAACCCTTTTCACGGGCAACATCGGGTTTTAAATCGCAACTTGACAATTAATATTGTATGAATTGGATGTGATTAGAGAGGAGTATCTAATTGAAACACATACATGTATTCGGTCATGAAGCCTGGCTTCAAATTATATGAGTATTGCTTCTTACCTTTTCATGTGTTCATTATCCAAGAAATGAGATATAAGCTATGCAGTCATTCGGAACCATTTCATTCCTATAACATAGCTTCTTTTGTAGGCTATAGACGAAAATAACCTCAGATTGGCAACATTTCAAACAGTCGCATGTCACATGTGACTTGATGGCTCATTATTATGCGTTCACTTTGGGTGAACATTTATAACCAGAATGGATCATGTCGCTATGTCGTTATGGCTCATCAGTAATCGTAACACATGTGAAGGATTTAAACTTTATTATTTGGATGTAATTTTGTCATGTCATTGTGTTGGTAGTGGATAGATGGTGGACAATATAGCAAGGTTGAAATATCTAGAGTGGTAGGTGGCATTGAGATACAAAAGAATATGCGATCAATATTTTACTGTTGTCTGAAAATCAGGCTGAACTTATCGTCTACATTCAACTATAGCCTAGGTTTTCAACTGGTTTTCTCAAGTGTCCCCGATAACGCATGAGGAAATTATCATGTATCCTCAACAGAAATTGTCCGCATCAAAAAATGCAATTTCGGGGTTGCTTTTTGATATGAACTTAAATTGTGGCCGAGACTATATAGAGTCCTTACTGCCAGTGGACATAATATACAAGATTACATTTTTTTTCAGTTTGTGTCCCAGGGAAAATGTCCAAATGTCCTCAGTCTGGAAAAACTTTTTTAAGTGGTGAGTTGTATTTAAAAACAGTTCAACCTACTGAGTAGTGTTTGAAATCTATTCACTATCAATTATCTATTAATTTAGATGTTTTAATTGATGAGATGTGTTTAAAAACAGTTCAGTTTACTGAGTAGTGTTTGAAATCTATTTATATCAATTATCTATTAATTTAGATGTTTTGGGTGATGAGTTGTGTTTAAAAACAGTTCACCACACTGAGTAGTGTTTGAAATCTATTTATATCAATTATCTATTAATTTAGATGTTTTGGGTGATGAGTTGTGTTTAAAAACAGTTCAGTCTACTGAGTAGTGTTTGAAATCTATTCACTATCAATTATCTATTAATTTAGATGTATTAAGTGATGAGTTGTGTTTAAAAATAGTTCACTCTACTGAGTAGTGTTTGAAATCTATTCACTATCAATAATCTATTAATTTAGATGTATTAAGTGATGAGTTGTGTTTAAAAACAGTTCAGTCTACTGAGTAGTTTGAAATCTATTCACTATCAATTATCTATTAATTTAGATGTTTTAAATGATGAGTTGTGTTTAAAAACAGTTCAGTCTACTGAGTAGTGTTTGAAATCTATTCACTATCAATAATCTATTAATTTAGATGTATTAAGTGATGAGTTGTGTTTAAAAACAGTTCACCCTACTGAGTAGTGTTTGAAATCTATTCACTATCAATTATCTATTAATTTAGATGATTTAAGTGATGAGTTGTGTTTAAAAACAGTTCAGTCTACTGAGTAGTGTTTGAAATCTATTCACTATCAATTATCTATTAATTTAGATGTATTAAGTGATGAGTTGTGTTTAAAATCAGTTCAGTCTACTGAGTAGTGTTTGAAATCTATTCACTATCAATTATCTATTAATTTAGATGTATTAAGTGATGAGTTGTGTTTAAAATCAGTTCAGTCTACTGAGTAGTGTTTGAAATCTATTCACTATCAATTATCTATTAATTTAGATGATTTAAGTGATGAGTTGTGTTTAAAATCAGTTCAGTCTACTGAGTAGTGTTTGAAATCTATTCACTATCAATTATCTATTAATTTAGATGATTTAAGTGATGAGTTGTGTTTAAAAACAGTTCAGTCTACTGAGTAGTGTTTGAAATCTATTCACTATCAATTATCTATTAATTTAGATGTATTAAGTGATGAGTTGTGTTTAAAATCAGTTCAGTCTACTGAGTAGTGTTTGAAATCTACTCACTATCAATAGCTATTGGTGAAGAACTAAAGCATAGATATTCGAGAATTATGTATTTCTTTGAAATGAAACACGTTATATTATTTCATTTCTTGTAAACGAATTTAAACATTTTCGTGTAAACGGAATAAGTCTTTTTCATTTAAACGAAATTGTTAGTAGCCTACTTATTTTCTTAATGCACACGCCCTTAGAAAAGCGTATTAAGCATAAATCTTTTCTTGGTGTTCCAGTCTATATATAGTTCCATGTTAAAACTAAATAATCTTAAAAAGTATTGAAAATTGCGCCTAACTGACTCTGTCTAGTGGCACATATATACTAGCCCTAGAAATATTTACAATGTCTTATTTGATGCCGTTTTCTTTCTCTTGCAGTGACAAAGACAAATTGAGTTAATGAACTGTGGTCATGCATCGAATGAAGACAGAACAAAGAGAGAATGGGTTACCGAATGGCGAAAGTTTTCCAATGCAGACCGAAGCTAGGCGTGTTGTTGATATTGTTATTGATTATTGCTGTGTTATGTTATGTGTATTTACGAGATAGTTCCAGACGGTATAATCCGTATATCTTAAGACATTTACCAGAAAATTCCGAGCACATTTACAAATCATTGTCAAATAGTCATCTTTCGGACCTGCAATCGTACACCCCCTTTTTGACTGTGCATTATTTGTGGTGTCAATCGGAAAAAAGAAATGCGTTCGAACATCGACATTATTTGGGAATTATGAGTATATTGAAACAACTTCACCCCGATCAAATATTTTTCCACCATGATGATGAAATTAGAAGCGAAAATTCAGCCATTAATTGGATCAAGGATTTAAAAAGAGATGTCGCCATTTTGAATTTCAGACCTATGACGTCTGCGACCAATCTATGCAGTGCTCAAATTCTTGACCTTGAGATGAATGGTATATTTGTTGAAAGTGATGTAATTGTCACCAATTTAAGTCGGTCCGTTGTTATTTCTAAAATGGGATTTTGTCAAAAATCTGAAAATAGCTGTGCCAAAGACAATCTCTACCCACCTGCAGGTAAACTTCTGTTAACATCCTCGACTTCTATCAAGCTATGGAAAAACGTTGAGGTTATGAACTGTCAGCAGTTAAAACAAATGAATTCCCTTGAAATTCTGCCAGGCTGCGTTACCACGGATAGTGACTTCAAAGTTAGCGACATCCACCAAGGGGACAACAACTTTTATAAATCACTGCGAACAATCTTATATGGAAATTCTGAGAGAGTGCAACCCATTTCGAGTACATCTACAATACCACTTTACGGTCACATCGTCTCGGAAACGTTTACCTCAAATGTCTACATTAGTATTCTCAGTGCCGTCACTTCCGGTCATTTAAAAACTATTTTCTACCATGGTACAGAGTTGCCGTTTGGAACATACTGGAACAAATTAAAAGAAACTGGAGCTAAAATTCATTTTGTAGAAGTGGATTCAAAAACATTTCCAAAAACTAAGGTTGCTTTATACCAGTATAGTTTTTATATTCTGTTACAATATGGGGGTATATTTTTTACAGATCGTGTAGTATGGCAAAAGAAAATCCCTTCCGATATTCTCAAGTTTGTCGCAGTTGGAACTGCATTTTCGTATGAAGGAAACACAAAACACTTTGACCTGAATGTTTTGATGGCGAAACCAGGGGCTTTATTTGTACAAAGTATTTTATCAGCAAGTCAACAGCTTGGCTCCCAATCAAATGAGCTGATAAATTATGCATTGTACCATATCTATGAAATATATCCTAAATATGTATATATGCATACTAATTTAATTGGGTTTCTGAATTGTCATAATGAGTGTTCTGTCGACCAAGAAGCGTTGGCTATTGTGGATGTGAACTCTATTATAACGAATGAGGAATCGTATCATAAAATATTCAAACTGTGAAGTCTCTAGAACAAATGTAATTACAAGGACTGGGTCCATAAAGTATCATTTTATTCCAAATTAAGTGTGGCGTTTCTGCAAATTTAAAATATCTTGCTGGTATTCAACTATCATTACCATATACAAATAGAAGTTATGTATTGTGTTTGATACAAGAACTAGAAATAAAATGTTTAGTCTGTATATCGAAGTCTTTGCTAACTTTAATTAACATGACTTGACACTTTGTACAAATAAATATTTTGATATCTCAAACAAGAACGTATATATTATGCATTTTTGAACTGTTTAACTCTCTATATATCTACAGTGGAACATCGTTTATCCGCACATTTCCGTTCCCGATAAATTCGTAGTAGTAGTTCAAAACTTGCTGACTCTTTCCCCAGCCTTTGATAGATATTTGGACGGATATGGCAGGGAGAAAAACTAAACACAAAAACTTTCGATTTTCCACACCAGCATTTAATAGCGACCGACAGATTTTATTTCTCGGAAAAAAAACTTTGATGGACTCGCATAGATGGCCTGTATGGTGTAAGGGGATAATGATGGTATGATTGGACTACAAAATCATCCATCTTTCCAAATAGATCGAAGTTTTGTGGATTCGAGGAAAATAAATACGTTTAAAACCCGCGAGGTTTTTGGGGCATAGTTTTTCTGACTCTCTCCCAGCCATTTTTGTCAAAATATCTATCAAAGGCTGGGAATAAGTCAGTAAGTTTCTGACTAATATATAACGTACCTTTTTGCTACCGCAACATCGCTATTGTTTTTCAAGTGATCCCATTGCTTAATAGTTTTAATTGCTAAAGCGTCTATCAAACATTCTGTCCTGGGGATGATTGTGTCGACACTATGACCATAATTCTTGGATTTATTCTATTTTAATTTGTCTTGACCGTAAATTGTAAATGCAATAACTTTTTTGTAGCGAGCAGAGTAAAATCTGTGACTTTTCTCGGTTATGAAAAATAGATTCCATAGATTCGAATCTGCTTCAAGACATTTAACTCTATGACTCCAAGACACACCTGTGTGCTTTAAACGGGTTGATTTTGAAATCATGCTGCACATCACAATGTTATGGTCAGGCGCGGATCCAGGGGGGGGGGGGGGGCCGGGGCCATGGCCCCCCCCCAAACGGTAAGATTTCACATCGTGAAACGCATCATATTACATGTCAGGTGGAAATTTCGGCGAATAAAAAGGGAAAATCCTATGTTTTTAAGCCAAAAAAAAGGTCAAATTTTTTTTTGCCTCGCTGCGCTCGGCGAAGCTTTCCTTAAACAACCCCCCTTTCGAGAATCCTGGATCAGACCCTGCACATGGCCCTCCCCATAATTTGATGCTAGATCCGCCCCTGGTTATGGTTAACAAGATAAAGAAAAAAGGTATTGTAAGCAATGCGTTTTTCGAAGAATTAACTGTTGTTTCTAGTCAAAGTATATTTCATAAATTGAGTTGTCTCCCTTACACCGTAAAATCGTTCAGAGACATGCAGTACAAAAACAATGTGACGGCTATTTTTTTTGAAAGTGAATCAATTCTTGAGATTTAGACGACATTAGCCATGGAATTAGCTTCTTCTCTCATTTTTATCAACAATTTTGAACCCTTCCATAATGAATTATTCAGACCTCGTGCGTTTTGTATCAAGATGTCGATGGGGAACTTTACACGAGCACGAGGTCCATCTGACACATGCGCGTCTGTTATAAATAAAGATCAACTTCCGGTGACTGTGCATTAACAAAATTAAAATTTTGGCGTTTCAAAAAAGACAAGAAAAATGCCGTCATACAAAGGTAACACTTGTTAAGATATGTGTTTATTCTAAAGAAAATGTGAAATGTTTAAAAAAATAAGACGGATAAAATATTCATCTATTTGATCTTTGAATATGATTTGAAATAAAAACCGGCATGTTTACAATCGAATCACGTTGTTGTTTTTAGTAAGTAGTCCGAAACTTGCTGATTCTAGGCTATTCCCAGTCTTTGACAGCTATTTGGACAAATATGGCTGGGGCAGGGTCAGAAAAAATTAAGCCACAAAAATTGGTGATTTTCCACACCTAGTGTGCACAGCATTTCAATGGCGAGCCACAGATTTTAGTTCTTGGGAAACAATTACTTGAATTACAATATGACATATGTATCATGTATGAGATAAAACCTTCCGTTGAGCCGGTCAACGTCAGGCTGCCATGCTGTATCATTTCATTGCGGAAATTCAAATCCTTTATTAAGCCCGTGTGTCCTTGAAAATCAGCACATCTCGATACATTTTCATAAAATATTATATAAAAATGTAAATTAAATGATCTCCTAGCTCAGTTAATACCTTTTATTTTGACGGTACTTTTGGGAGATTCTTGTGAAATTTTTACATTCCATCGATAAGAAAATTCTTCGAAATTTCCGAAAAACATAAATTTATTAAGGTAGGCCAATTCGTTAAGACCTGAGAATCCTCATTCCCAGAGTCCCGCTATGGATTTGTATAGGACGGATCCCCAACTAGGTGAAGAGGGGGATAATAATGGTATGAATGAACTACAAAAATATTGATCTTTCCAAATATATCAAGGTTTAATGAATTTGAGGTAATTAAATACGTTTAAAAGCCCACACCCATTAAGGTACAGAAAATCCCCAGATTCGTTAATATTGGCACAATTAATTGGGAGCTGTTAATTTGTACGTAGCATGTACATGTAATCTAGGCCTAAAGTAAAAGTCCTGTCATCTTCGGATTTTTCAACCCGTGATGCAGTTCGGATGGGCTGACATGGAAAAAGCGTCTAGTCGTTCCCATGTGCTATTGGCTGTGCATGTTAAAGATCCCTTGACAGTTGGAAATTGAAAATAAGAGCAGACTAATGCCGCTGTCCTGGCAAAATTTCCCTCATTTATAGCCTATTCAACTTTTGAAAGATGATATGTCATAGCCCTCTTATTGTTTTACCGTATGTCAATGGTTATATTTCAGTGTCTGTCAAATGGGGTAAAGAAAAGTTTAATGATGTAGAGTGCAATACGGAAGAACCCCCTGTTGTATTTAAAGCTCAATTGTTTGCACTGTCTGGTGTCCAACCTGACAGACAGAAAGTTATGATGAAAGGGGCTGTTTTGAAGGTTTGTAGAAATCTAAACATTATTTAATTCTAGAGCAAACTCTATTTAAAGGGATATGTTCACTAACCGTTCGACCAAAAAACTTTTAGTCTCAGAACCTGGAATATTTTAGTTACCGGTAATCTAATCCTTAATAATGTTCCCAACTCTTCCTAAAAATTTAAGCCTTCAAATCCCTGTGTATAGTAGTGTTTGAAAGGCAAAAATACAACTCATCGTTTAGTAAGACTATGCCTTATATAGAAAACGCATATACAGAAAATTGAAGATAACTGTTAAGGTACAGGTATAAATGAAGGGATTGTGCGATTTTTTTGGCAGTTCCAGTAAATCTGAATGCTATTTACATAAATTCAATGCCCAAATCGACCCTCGAAAAATGCTGGACATTCCCCTTTAAGTGGAATCATCAAGTTTAGTGCCATGTTTAGGAACTTTTCATATCATTCTTCATTTAAGTTTGATTAGGAAGCCTATGTTACAAAATCTTAATCATTCATCACCTGGCTATTGTACAAGTTTCTTTTTTCACATCTAGGCAGTCAATTTCATATTAAATTATTTTGATCCTTTCAGGATGATAGCTGGGGAAATCTCAAGTTGAAAGATGTAAGTGTGTTAATAATGATTTTTTATGTCACAAGTCCACAAGTTGTTATCATACAAAAGAGATAGACTTCCTTATTATCAGAGTTTGAAAAGGCAAAAGGATTTTTTGACTGATCTAATTTGACACTGATGTTTTTACTTAATGGGTAAAATTGCATATTTCTGTATGTATGTATTATGTAATTATTCGTATTATAGAGGAATTTTGTTGTAAATTTATGAGACCAGGGGCCTTATTCTCGAAAACTTTACTTAGATAAATTCAGATTTTAAGAAATACAGCAATCTGAATGGATAATAATACTTAATTTAAAACAGATTTTAGTAACTGACCAATCAGATTAGCGTATCACTAAAATTAAGTTTTCAGGAATAAGGCCCCAGGTAAGTCCATTGATGAATATTTAATAAACTTCAAACTACTTTCAAAAATTGATTATGTGATGTTCAATTTAAGGGGTAGAATATCTATTTCATTGCTTTATGTTTATATTCTTCTAACCATTGTGATACGTTGTTATTATAGGGTGCGACATTGTTGATGATGGGTACAGCTGATGCTCTACCTGAAGCACCTAAAGAAAAGACAGTGTTTATGGAGGATATGTCTGAAGCACAACTAGCTAATGCTGTAAGTTCTTCGTCTTGTGTATACTCAGGGAATTGAATGTTTTCATCTAGAGCAGGCCTTCTTGATTAATTTTTTAAAAGGGCCAAATGCATTTTATGAAAAAAATATATGGCCAAATAGAGATTAGCTAGCATAGCGAGCAGAGCCTTTTACCGGAAGGGGTCACTCTTGAGGGGCCATTCTCAAGGGTGTCGCAGGCCGCCATTTGAGAAGGCTTGATCTAGAGTATCCTTCATATACACTCAAACTTGGTATTGCGGTCACCTGTATTCAGCACCACCCATTTATAAATTGCCACCAAAAATTTATCCCTTGCAATTTTCAACCAAATTTACCACTATTCAACACCACCCTCTTGTCACGGCCAGCAGTCACCTTTTTCTTGACAGAAGTATTTTCCATTATCTGAACAATAGACACCCTCCAGTTTCAACAAATGTGAGGAATTTATCAGAATCTTTCCTGGATTATCCGTACCCATTTACAGCTGGGTTGAATGGAATTACGAGTGAAGATGACTTATTCAAGGTCATCAGATTATCACACCCCTGTCCAACTCTCAAACATAATGACCACCATTTGCTCGTATCCAAGCAAATGAAATCATGTTTGCAAAGAATGATGCGCTAACCATGAAAAGGGAGTGTGGCTCATGTCATCCTTAATCTGACCAATATCTCCCTGTGTAATTGATTTGATTTATATACAACATTTTTATTACAATATTATATTGTTTTTTGTTGATTTCATTGAATACAATCTGTATCTTTCTGTATATTACAGTTAGAAATGCCGAGTGGACTGACCAATCTTGGTAATACTTGTTATATGAATGCTACTGTACAATGTTTAAAGTCTATACCTGAATTAAATGATGCCTTAAAAAGGTAAGCTGACTTAGTCAGAATAGGATAACCTATCTAAAGAATGATTTGAACAGGGCTTTGATTTGGGCACTCCCTGTATTGACTGAGACTGATTATCAAAGGAAGGCTAATCAATTAATAATCGAAATATTTTTATTGAGAAATCTTCAGATCTTTGTCTGTTGATGTACATTCTTATTCTTATACCCGAATGTTTGTTATTTATCAATATCTGGTAGCGAAGACAAATAAAACTGAAGTAACATCTAGAATGTTTTGAGGTCATTTCGATATAAAGAGATGTGAATTGTCTGATAATCGTGTAACAGATTATGTTGAAAGAAAATTTGATTATGAATGTTAATCGATTATGAAAGTCAAAATTCAAAATTTGTATCATCAATAATGGATTATTTAGATTATTTGACCCAGCTCTAAATATAAAATGAAATTACCCCAAGATTAAATAGAGATAATATTGTTTTATTGTAGATATTCTGGAGGAATAACAGTAGGAGGAGCTATAGCACCAGCTGATTCCATCACAGCAGGTAATATAACTATTTTCTCTTATCAGACCTTTCTTTTAATTGTATGAGTAGATGATTGGACAGAGGATGCTGTGAATTTTGATGGAAAAGAAGCTGTATTTTGCAAGGATCAACTGAAGTTTCTAAGGAAATCCTTCTTCCAGCTGGTCCTTGGCCAAATTACTCATACCCATTTAAAGCTGGGTTGACTGAGTTGAAATGACTTATTCAAAGTCACTGGACTTGCACACCTATATGAAGTTCTACAACCACAACCACAACAACCCCCATTTGCTTGTTTCTGAGTCATGTTTGTAGAGAACCGGCTGCTATAGCACCTGTTTTGGAAGCTTTTAAGTGTGATGCATGCTAGATACTATCCTTATTAAGCTCTGTATATTTTTCAGCGCTGAGAGATTTATATCAAGCACTAGATAGATCTGGCACTGCTATACCACCTATTATATTCTTACAAATATTACACATGGCCTTCCCTCGCTTTGCTGAGAAAGGAGAAGAAGGAGGCTACCAACAACAGGTAGGAGATCTTTTTATACGCCCTCATCTCTCTATGAGGACGTATATTGTCGGCACCCCTGTCCGTCGGTCCGTCTGTCAGTCAAAATTTGCTCGTAAACGCTCTAAAAACTAGAGTTTTTGACGGAATCAAATGAAATTTGATATGTGTATACATATTCATGAAACGAAGATCAAGTTCAAATTTGAGCTATTTTCGATTGTTAGAAGCAGAGTTATTGCCCTTGCCCCAAATCTGTCGGTCTGTCAATCAACATTTGCTTGTAAACGCTCTAAAAACTAGAGTTTTTGACGGAATCAAATTAAATTTGAAATGTGTATACATATTCATAAAACAAAGATCAAGTTCGAATTTGAGCTATTTTCGATCGTTAGAAGCAGAGTTATTGCCCTTGCCCCAAATCTTAAATATGCTATTACTCTCTTAGTTTTCAACCGATTTTGATAAAACTTTAAATGGATGTTATTGGACCTAAATCGCAAGGTTTGAGAAAGTTTAGTTTACTTCTAATTAAATTTAAGACTTTTTCGTTAGGCGTATTTGGCCGTGGTTCACTATCTTTAAATCTTTTGATTGACCTGTCTACTTTTTTCAACATATTATGTGAACCTTAAAGTGTCATTTTTAATCAGAAAGTTTTGTTCTGTCTTTTAGACATTGCCAAAAAATTACCACTATATTAAGTATTGCCTCTTTTATAAGAAATGTGTTGCAATAAACTGAAATATTGTATACTATGAATTGGATAGGAATCATGTTTTTATGGGGTTAAAACATAACATTTTGATGATAGTTATGGGTCGTTCAGTGAATTAAACACTTGCTGGCTAAGTTAAAGGTCCAGGGTTCGATCCCGACCAGGTTTGGGATTATTTTGGGCTCCCACTGTCAATGATGTAGAGAGTGATATGCAAATATCGTCATTTGAATAGCACAGTAAACAGGTTCTCTGTACTAGTAAGCTAATGCTGATGCCTGGCAAAATTTTCCTCATTGCACACTTTACATGCCAATTTGCTTTTCTTTATTAGCCAAAACAGATGCATGAGAATAGGATGTAAAACTCCATTTCTTTTCATTTGATGATACATGTAGTTACATTGTATGAATTAAAAGACTTACAACACACATCACTATAAATAATTATCTAGTATATTTTCTAGGATGCTAATGAATGTTGGACAGAAATAGTGCGAAGTTTACAACAGAAGTTACCAGCTGTAGGTCCCTCAAACTCTAGTACAGTCAATACTGCTAGTAGTTCACAAGGTTTTATAGATCAATTTATTGGTGGAGAGTTTGAAACAGTGTATCCTTTTCAATGTTCAATTCTTTATCAGATTTTTTTTGGACACCATTTTTGTCTAGCAAATTAATGCAGACCGAATATTGTCATGTATTATTAAGCTTATATTTCCTGCTTTGCAATGTTTTTTTCTAATGTCAATGGTGAAATATAAGAATATTATTACATTTGATGTTTTTTATTACGAGATTTTATTGATTTTCAAGCAATTTGATGGATTTTTAGGCCAGATGATTGGTGGTCTCACAAAAAATTTCAAAAATTGTGATTGCCTTAGCCTGTTCCATCCAGGATCCAGGGTAAAATTGGTCCTGGAAAATGATGAAAGTCAGGGAAATATCAGGGAAAATTTGATCTAATGATCTGTATTCAATATTTGTGACATGAGAAAAAAAAAAATCAGAATACACATGAATCTTAAATTTTCGTACTGTGCCAATAATATTCATCAGTGGAATAACTTGAACTATACAAAAAAATCACTGAATATCCAACAAATTATTAAAGAGGCACAGGCTTCATTTTCGTGGGTCGATTTTTCCAAGTCTCAGAAACGGGGACTTTTTAGCTCAGCAATTTAGTACTGGTTATCACAACTCACATCATTGAAATTTGAGTCTTCAAATCCATGTGCATCCATAATTATTAGCATTTGAAAGTTATAATGCCCTACTACACATTAGCGATACTATGCAATATATAGAAAAGTCATCTATAGAAATAGAAGGAGAAATGTCTAATTTAAGATATATTTGAAGGAAATATGCAATTTTCGTACATTTCTAGTGCTTCTGAAGGATACTTAAGTATATTCAAGACCCAAATCCACCAATAAAAATGAAGACTGGTCCCCTTTAAAACTAAATGAATTCTTAACACACTCAATAGAATGAAATGTAATGAAGCTGATGATGAAGTAGAGACGAAGGGTTCAGAAAAATTTTATCAACTTTCCTGTTTTATAGAAAAAGGTATGGCCATAATATTTTTATATGATCCAGTTTGATCTGTTTTGAAATAATGTCTTCTTACATATTAATGAGTTAAAAGAGAATGTTAAGAAGTTTTCTAATTTTTATGTGTGTATCAGGGACACTTACTCATCAATATAATTTTTAATCAGATGTCAGCAATTCCACAAATTTCAAGACATGTTCAATGAAATCACACCTACAAAGGTTTTCTGTGATACAAGCAAATTGGAATGGTGCAAATAGATGTTACAGAGTGTCCCCTATATAATTTAATATTAGAAACCCTATTAAATTCATTTCAAAGACTTATTAAAAATTGTTTTGATGATAATTGATATAATATACATAAATATATTTGTATTTTGTAGAAGTAAAATATATGCATACAGGTTTACGGTCGGTATGTATTTTTTTTATGTCTATTTGATTTGCTTAAGAATTACAGAACAAATCCACCAATCGAAATGTAAATTGACGAAATTAATTTAAATAAAACTCTTGCTGTGCTTTTTATGTTCCATTGTATTAAAAACCAGTATAAGCAAATAATTCCGTTGATCATAATTATATCTAAAACTTTACATGTGCAAATTTTTTAAAGATGCGTTGAAACTTATTTTATCAAAAACTTGTAGTTGGAAATAAGCCATGTGTACCCAAGGGTGTGTTTTGACTTAAAATTTTAATAAGCACTTGGTATGTATTTACTGAAATGTAATGACTTTGTTGGTATTAATTACTGAAATGTTATGATTTTGTAGGTAGGCCCCTATTTATTACTGAAATGTAATGACTTTGTTGGTATTTTTTACTGAAATGTAATGACTTTGTTGGTATTAATTACTGAAATGTAATGATTTTGTTGGTAGGCCCCTATTTGTTACTGAAATGTAATGACTTTGTTGGTATTTTTTACTGTAATGTAATGACTTTATTAGTATTAATTACTGAAACAAAATGACTTTGCTGGTATTAATTACTGATATTTTTTACTGAAATGTAATGACTTTGTTGGTATTTTTTACTGAAATGTAATGACTTTATTAGTATTAATTACTGGTATTTTTTACTGAAATGTAATGACTTTGTTGGTATTAATTACTGAAATGTTATGATTTTGTTGGTAGGCCCCTATTTATTACTGAAATGTAATGACTTTGTTAATATTTTTTACTGAAATGTAATGACTTTGTTGGTATTAATTACTGAAATGTAATGATTTTGTTGGTAGGCCCCTATTTGTTACTGAAATGTAATGACTTTGTTGGTATTTTTTACTGAAATGTAATGACTTTATTAGTATTAATTACTGAAACAAAATGACTTTGCTGGTATTAATTACTGGTATTTTTTACTGAAATGTAATGACTTTGTTGGTATTTTTTACTGAAATGTAATGACTTTGTTGGTATTTATTACTGAAATGTCATGACTTTATTGGTATTTATTTGTGTTGTTAATGTTATATTTCAGAGATTACAAGAAACAATAACTAAACTATCTCCAACATTAGGTCGTGATGCTTTATATACTAAATCTGTAAGTAATATTTTACAATAACAAACACAAGACAAATCAGATGACATATTTTGTAAATTGTTTTATAACATTTTGTGCTTAACTTACAGAAGTGTTTTATATTCAATAATATTTCTAATGTCGTTCAAATTATTGCAATTAAGGAATCTGTTGAATACAAATATCTTAGAACAGGCATTCTCAAATGACGGCCCGCAATGCCCTTCCGAATGGTCCCTCAAGAGTGACCCCTTCCGCTAAAATGCGCTGATTGCTATGCTAGCTAAGATCTATTTTGGCCCTTATATTTTTTCAGAAAATTCCCTTAACAAAAATTAATTGAGAAGGCCAGTCTTAGAAATTTGGTACAGTTTGTTATATAAGAACGATTTCTAATTGCCAAAGGGTTACCTTATTAATTGTGCATTGTGAGACTCATCAAACATTGTCTTTGAGTAAAATTACTTGTCTAGTAACATGGGTAACCATGGAAATTGTAAACAGAACAATTTTTTTGAAAATGTCATTGTATTGAAAATATGTGATGAACCAGTGGATAGAGCTCAAGAATGACTGATGACATCATGATTTTAGTAATAATTGCATGTAACAATTTACAGATTTTGATTCTGATAAGTGACACAGACAGCTCAAATAAATTGTGCTCATTGAGCTAATATTAAGCTATCAACCTTGTATATTTCAGTGTAACATTAGTAGACTACCAGCCTATTTAGCTATACAATTTGTTAGATTTTATTATAAAGAAAAAGAATCCATTAATGCTAAAATATTAAAGGTATGTAAAAGTTTAAGCATCTGATTTTTAAACTTTATTTTAATATTTAGATATGTGACATAAAGCTGGGCAATGTATCAATAGTGTTATTACTAGGTGGTACGGGAGAGCTTTGAACCCCCCTTGAGACTTCTATGGGCCGAGATGATACCTTCGGATTTTTCAACCCGGTTTCCCCCTGTCAGTGATGCAGGTCGGAGGGGCTGACATGGAAAAGTGTCTAGTCGTTCGGATGGGACAATAAACCGAGGCCCTGTGTGCTATTGGCTGTGCACGTTAAAGATCCCTCGACAGTTGGAAATCGAAAATAAGAGCAGGCTAATGCCGCTGTCCTGGCAAAATTTCCCTCATTGCACACTGCATGGCGTTCGCCCGTCCTCAATTAGCCCATATAGGTGCAGAAAGTAGGACGTAAAACTCCATTCATTTCATTTAATTTCCCTTGAGACTTCTGTGGACGTTGCTTAGGGTCAATCGAAACAATCGATTATCCACAATACAAATTTTTTATTTCGATTTTTACACGATAATCAGACCAAGTCACATCCCATTATATCATGATAATCATTAAAAAAATTCTAGTCACTACTTAGTCTTCAATACCAGATATTGATAAATACAATCAGAAGGTTTATCAATTAAAATATTTCGATTATTAATCGATTATTGATTGGTAGCCTGCCTTCGATAATTAGTATCAATTTGATAATCGATACTCAGCCCTACCCCTGCTTGCCCCTCCACCTTATGATTTCTAGGAATACCACAGGCCTGTCTGATTACAGATTAAAAAGGTGTATCAAGCATGTGGCCCTTCAGCCATTACCATTTACTGCTGCAATCACCAATTGCTTTTCAGTCAGATTGAAAAATAAGTCTTGTAAGGCTTCTTTTTGTAATACAGTCATGCAATTCAAAACAAGCTTGAGCCAATCATGTTATTATCATAGCAAATACTTGAATTTTCAACATTATTTTTCAGGATGTGAAATTTACTATGAGTTTAGATGTATTTGATTTATGTACACCAGAATTACAAGCTAAATTATTACCTATGAGAAATAGTTTTAAAGAACAAGAAGATAAATATTTAGAACAGGCACAACAGGTTGGTTTATTTTTTGGGGGATATTGATATGGTATCAGTACTTCTTGGAAAGCCCAATGGGAGCAGATTGGCTTAGTAAGTTACATGCTTGATCGCTAACCTGAAAGTCTAGGGTTCAATCCCAGCATGGGTCGAGATGATACCTTTGGATTTTTTCAACCCGGGTTCCAACGTGAGTGATGCAGTTTGGAGGGACTGACATGAAAAAAGCGTCTAGTCGTTTGGATGGGACATTAAACCAAGGTACCCTGTGCTACAGGCTGTGCACAAGATCCTTCAACTGTTGTAAATCAAAAATAAAAGTAGGCTAATCTCGCTGTCCTGGTTAAATTTCCCTTCATTGTACATGTGGCGTTTGCCTGTCCTCATTAGTTCAAAAGGTGCAAAAAAGGATGACATAAAACAATATTTCATTTCATTATGTGGATAGCCTGACAAATTGCCCTTATATCTGGAAGGGATGTCCTATAGTAAATAGTAAGAGTAAATAGTGGTCATTGTGTTTGAGAGTTCGGTTCTCAATCCGGAGTGTAAAAGTCCGATGACCTTGAATAAGTCATCTTCACTCATAATTCCCGTCAACCCAGCTGTAAATCCAGGAAAGATCAATGCCAAGAGGTTTGGCCAAGGACCAGCTGGGAGAAAGAATCCTCATACGGAACCTAAGTTGTTATCCTTGTAAAATGGAGATGTATCTTTCTTTCAGCTCAAACAAAAAGGATCTGGAGAGAAACCAGTAGAAAGAAAGAAAAGAGCTGAACCTTATTCATTCCCTGATGGTAAGAATACAATGTGGATTATCTGTTGAAATCTGCTTACTAAAAACAAGCAATGTTTTATACTTTCAAGCTTGGAAATAATGGATACCCAAGGATTTTAAGGCTGAAATTTTGAAAAATTATTACTGAATAGCTTAGTTTAAAATTTTAGGTGAAATGCCTGCTTTATTTTAAAGGGATTGTAAAGAGGTTTTTCTTAATATTTATATTGTTGATGTGTATTGGGAGCACTTCTAACATCAATTTCTATCACAGGAGACTTTTGCGTTGATCACAGACGTTTAATTGATACACTTAAAAAATTTTGAAAGTCTCCCTACCGTTCATTTGGAGTGCACCTATTGACTATTAGTGTATTAATGAGAGATATGATATATTTGTAGATATTGGTTCTAATAACAGTGGTTACTATGAATTAAGTGCTGTATTAACACATAAAGGAAGGTCCAGTTCTAGTGGTCATTATGTAGGCTGGGTGAGAAAGAAGGGAGGTAAGAATAACATGTTATATTAGAGAAATTCTACCTCTTTGAATAAAAAAAAAATCAAATTTTCAACTTGGCAAATAAGAGTATATTCATCAGTGAGCTTCTTTCATGGCAAAATTTCATTTTGCACTTCAATGCACCATCTTCATTAACCCTATTAGTCAGAGAAAAGTATTGGATTACTTGCAGAAAAATATACATCACTGTGACATTGTGTATTATATTTGATAAATGTCACTGTGACATCTTGTATTATATTTGATCAATGTCACTGTGACATCGTGTATTATATTTGATGAATGTCACTGTGACATCTTGTATTATATTTGATAAATGTCACTGTGACATTGTGTATTATATTTGATAAATGTCACTGTGACATCTTGTATTATATTTGATCAATGTCACTGTGACACCTTGTATTATATTTGATCAATGCCTCCGTGAAATCTTGTATTATATTTGATCAATGTCACTGTGACACCTTGTATTATATTTGATCAATGCCTCTGTGAAATCTTGTATTATATTTGATAAATGTCACTGTGACATCTTGTATTATATTTGATGAATGTCACTGTGACATCGTGTATTATATTTGATGAATGTCACTGTGACATCTTGTATGATATTTGATCAATGTCACTGTGACACCTTGTATTATATTTGATCAATGCCTCTGTGAAATCTTGTATTATATTTGATCAATGTCACTGTGACACCTTGTATTATATTTGATCAATGCCTCTGTGAAATCTTGTATTATATTTGATCAATGTCACTGTGACATTGTGTATTATATTTGATCAATGTCACTGTGACATCTTGTATTATATTTGATCAATGTCACTGTGACATCTTGTATTATATTTGAACAATGCCACCGTGATATCTTGTCTTATATTTGATCAATGTCACTGTGACATCGTGTATTATATTTGATCAATGTCATTGTGACATCTTGTATTATATTTGATCAATGTCACTGTGACATTGTGTATTATATTTGATCAATGTCACTGTGACATCTTGTATTATATTTGATCAATGTCACTGTGACATCTTGTATTATATTTGATCAATGTCACTGTGACATTGTGTATTATATTTGATCAATGTCGCTGTGACATTGTGTATTATATTTGATCAATGTCGCTGTGACATTGTGTATTATATTTGATCAATGTCACTGTGACATCTTGTATTATATTTGATCAATGTCACTGTGACATCGTGTATTATATTTGATCAATGTCACTGTGACATCGTGTATTATATTTGATCAATGTCACTGTGACATCTTGTATTATATTTGATCAATGTCACTGTGACATTGTGTATTATATTTGATCAATGTCATTGTGACATCTTGTATTATATTTGATCAATGTCATTGTGACATCGTGTATTATATTTGATCAATGTCATTGTGACATCTTGTATTATATTTGATCAATGTCACTGTGACATCGTGTATTATATTTGATCAATGTCATTGTGACATCTTGTACAGTGAAAACCCTGAAGACCGCACACCCTGAAGACCGGTTTCCCCTGAATATCGGCCAAATGTAAAAGTCACGATTTAAACACTCTATGATTCATTGAATTTTGTACCTGAAAACCGGCCAACCCTGAAAACCGCACATCGGCCGCTGTTTGCTATAAATTTGGTCAAGATCCACTATAAAAAACCTCTATGCTATCGGCCAATCGGCCATTACCGTTCTCACGTGGTCATGATCGCTGGAGTTATTGAGACAACTATTATCGGTAAAATCAAAGGTGTCATAGATAATTGAGTAAGATCAATTAATTTTTGCCTTTTACAATCAATAGGTGTTAAATTCTATTGTAATTTGATGATTACATGCAAGCGCAGGGCTCGACATGTCTCCCGTTGTACTTGTTTGATTATCATTTCGACATTCGCGAAGAATTGAGGGTGTATTCGATTCACCGTGCTTTATCCGTGTCGTGCTCCTTCATTGAAATCCTATATGAAGTGTCTGGAACAACAAATCGAACGCATCCATCTCGCAGATTCACGCTTCGTTTATTTGTAAACAAATAATTTTTTTCTGATAATTTAATTATAATAACGACAGCGCATTGATGTTTTTAATTAAGGATAGTGAAATATAACTTAGGGAAATCTACAGTCGGCGATATAATACGTAAGAAACAGATTCATATGAATCAATTGAGAAGTCTAACGATCTTGAAAGTTTTTAAATGGTTTACGATTGCCCGTGTAAAAGTTATTCCTATATTTGGTCCACTAATACATTGACGTTAATGATGGTGTATTTGACATTTCATCCTGAAAAATGTTGACAGCGTTACAAGTTACGGTAAATCGGCCACTCCTGAAAACCGGCCAAATGAAATGGTCCCGTGCATGGCCGATTTTCAGGGTTTTCACTGTATTATATTTGATCAATGTCATTGTGACATCTTGTATTATATTTGATAGATGTCACTGTGACATTGTGTATTATATTTGATCAATGTCGCTGTGACATTGTGTATTATATTTGATCATCTATTTGTAGATGAATGGTTGATGTTTGATGATGATAGAGTATCACCTGTCACGTCTGAAGATATTCTCAAATTATCTGGAGGAGGTAAGATATGATTTAATAAACTACCGACTTATATAGATACAGCTTAAATAGCGAACAACCCTAGGACAACGGGGGAAACATTTCAAAACTTTAACCAGTGATTGTTGTTCCATAAAGCTTTGTCTATATATTGTGCTTACATTGCTAAATGCCATTTAAAGAATTTAAAATACTGACTTCATTTGACCTTACACTAAAGACGAAAACAACAAATGTCAATAATTAAGTCATAATTAGCTAAATCAGAAGAGAACAACTGGCAGAAATCCAACAAGTGATTGATTTTGTTATTATTTATCCAGACTGAAGGTAATTGACTAGATTGGTTAAAACTGATATTGTTTTTTAAGATTTAAGATTTTTAAAATATAACAAATTATATGCATAATAACAAAACATATGCATTAAAGGGGAATGTTTAGCATTTTCAAGAGTGAATTTGGGCCATGAACATATATAAATAGCCTCCAGCAGTACTGCACAAAAATCACATAATTCCTTCAATAATACTCTACCTAAACATTTATCTTTCTATAAACAGTTTTAGTTTCACAAAAATTCAAGTTTTGACATTCAAAAGCTGATAATTATGGATAGTAGATAGAAAATTGAAGGCTTAAATTTTGGGGGAGAGTTGGGAACATTATTGCAGTGTAGATAAGCTACCAAATTCCAGGTTGAGACTAAAATTTTACTGGTCTAAAGAATATACTTATAATATGTCTATGAATACATATCAGATAATTCCTTAGAAAAAAGGAAAAAATAAAATGATTTTTTTTATTTGACACTTAAAATAAGGGAGAACCCATCTTTAAACTATTACACACTGCCTTCAGGCTTATTATATCATAATAATTCAATATATAATTTATATCCTATAGCCTAGATTAGGTGATTAGACTCGTAATATATCAATTTCATCAATATTTCAACACACACAATTAGAGGTTTATAATTAGTGCTGTTAATTAGATATCAGACAAAATATTAATTACTTTTCTCTTCTAATTATTAGTCTTTTATTAATTAGTTTTATTAAGCTTTAGTAACGAGGTCTTAATAAAAATGTATAATATGAAAAAAATTATCAATGCAGAGAAAAGTGTCTAGTCGTTCAGATGGGACAATATACTGAGGCCCGTGTGCTACAGGCTGTGCACGTTAAAGATCCCTCGACGGTTGGAAATAGAAAATAAGAGTAGGCTAATGCCGCTGTCCTGGCAAAATTTCTCTCATTGCACACTGCATGGCGTTTGTCCGTCCTAAATTCTAAATACAGGTGTAGAAAAGTAGGACGTAAAATTCCATTCATTTCATTTCAAAAGTAGTTCTGTTCATTATTTAGAAAAATTTTCCTCTTGCTGTATATTTGGTACTAGCGCCACTAGCTATTGTTGTACATTTAGAAGTCAAGAAATGTTTTTCTTCTGTATTTTAGGTGATTGGCATTGTGCTTATGTTTTATTATATGGACCAAGGATACTGGAAGTAGAGGTGGAGGAGTCTGAAACTACCCCAGAACCAATGACTAGCTGAATATCTTCAAGTTAGAGAAGGGGAAGGGAGGGGGGAGTTCCCAAGGGAGAAGTGGGAGCAGGAACCAATGTAATATTTATGGATACCTCATGACTTTTGACCATCATATTACCTGTTTTCACACAATTATTTTACATAAAAACTTTGATCATTTAAAAAAGCTTTTTTCTCTGCTAGTGGAAAAGAAATTAAAGGAATTGTAAACGGATGCCATTTGTGTTTTGTAATTGAATCATTTCATTTTTCTGATAGAGATTTCTGTTATTTGATAAATGCTTAAACGTAGCTTAACTGTAGCTTAACCACATAAAACATGTTAGTTTGAGTGGAATTGCAAGAACCACAGATGTTAGAATGGAAATTTGAATGGTGCAAAACAATTTTATCAGTGTTCTTGATATAAGCTTACAATCCCTTTACGACATCTGATTAACTATTTCCACAGCTTATAGAAATGTAAAATCATTTGAAGCTTGAAAACTGAGTTTTTCATCAAAGCTAAAAAAAGCCAAATGCCAAAGTTCAAATCTCTCATCTGTGCAAATTAAAACTGTTATCAGTACAGTTCCTCTATTCAAGTTTGGCTTCAAAGTAGTATTTTTGTTGAATTTGTTCGGTGGATTGTTTCATTGAATGATCTGTTTTATTCATCAAATTAATCCTTATTTTAAGAAACATTTAGTGGTAAAGATCACTTTAAACAAAGGAACACAATCTTCTTTTATACTACTCCTGAGTTTTATTACACACAATGTTTCAACAATTTACACTGTCATAGGGTGAAATAACTGGACCAATAAAACTCAGGAATAGTACACAATTAAATTGTTAAACTGTTATTTAAAGGGATTGTAAAGAGGTTTTCTAAAAAAAATTATGCATATATGGGACACTGATAATATCAATTTGCATTATTCCAAAGTTGACATCTGTAGTTTCAATAACTTAAAGTTTAAACATGTCACTAATAACGAATAAATGGAACCATTTGGAATAGTACAAATTGATGCTAAGAGTCCAGATACACACAAAAAAAATTAAAAAAACCTCTTTACAATTCCTTTAAAAAAATTAAATTGTATATTTTTCTGAAAGTGCTATTATTTGTTTGGGATTTGTTGACACTAAATCTTTTGTAGGTTGAGGTGAGATAAGTTTTGTTGAGCCATTTGATTCAAATAATTGTTATATATTTTCTCATTCATAATAAATTCATGATTAAAATTTCAACATAATATACAATAATGTTTATATTTCTTCTATATATTACTAAAGGTATTGTAAAGAGGTTTTCTGAATTCTTTATGTGTATTGAGCATACTTATAGCATCAATTAGCACTATTCCAATTTTCAATCAGACATCTGTGTTTTGAGCAATTCCACTTAAATATTCTTGTATCACAGTCTTGTGTGATGTAAGCATATTTCGCAGGTGTGATGTCATCATACACTTAGTTCATGTGAAATTGCTGGAACCACAGACGTCTAATTGGAATGACATTTTTAAAACCTCTTTATAATCCCTTAAATAGAGGACACAACAAAGAGCAGGTGTTCATTTACAAAATGCTTATTGAATGTTCAAGAAATGAAGTCCCGTAATATTTTACAGAATAAGTTTACACCAAACTCAATGGTACAAATATGTTATGAAAAATGATGTGAAATGAAAACTATACAAAACACATTTATCTATGAACATGAATGGATCTTTCACGGTGTAGTACACATGTACAATGCAGTTTATTTTTTGGTCTTGACTCTTGATTAGCAAGGGCCGCGGATCGAAGTTTGCTGACTCTTTCCCAAGCTTCTGATAGATATCAGGGGCTGGGGAAAGAGTCGGCAAGTTTCGGACTAAGGGTGTAGGTGAGGTCTTTTTGATTTTTCGAACCACGGGTCCCCTCCACATCCAGAGACGCTCTGCAGGCTTTGAATTTTTCGACACTAAAAAGTCATCAAGATGGTTTTCGACTGTTTTTGGCTGAGAAGGATATGAAAAATGTATGCCCCTCTCCCCTAACAACACACACAAGAGCACACTCATTTATGAGACTTGATCCAGCGCTACCTCATTCGTTTGTGTTTGCGACAAGCACAGTTGTTTGCAGTTATAACCATCCAGGTTAAGTTTTGGTTGTCGTTGCCCCGTCTCATTTTGACACACTTTAGAGAAAATTAGTCACGGGTCAACCGTTATTTGATATCCTCAAGACATTTTCGAGCCAGGATTACCCCTTTTTCGGTTCATCTACTGGTGGCACATCAGACATTTCATTGCGAACACTCGCTGAGGATGTGCAGGTTCGTTCTATGTAGGTTGTAGTTGTATTCATAACTGAATCTGTAACCGAATCCAAGTCTCTTAGATAATGTTTCACCTTTTCCTTGGGTTGGTTCGTATTGCCGTAGCTAGAATTTTGAGATAAAGATTTACTTCCGTGACAACCCATCTAAGCCAAAAAAAATTCAATTTTACCTGAAATTCTCGATATTTTAGCCAAATAAAAGAAATCCAGAACCTTTGGTCTTCAAATGTATATTGAAAACTTCACAGCATTTAGTAAACGTTTTCCAAATACACCATAGACTTAAAAGAATAATTGTCAGAAGCTGTTCAAATTTCAATAGTTCAGAATAAACTCACTGTTCACAAAATATTAGAACTTATTAGAAAATAATATTTGATATTCCAAACACACAAATCGTTGTTTTGTAAGTTCTACACGATTCCGGTCAAGATGTTCTTTAAGTAATGTTTTCCTAGACAATATTCCGGAAGTACTATAGGTTTTAAATCTATGAATAATAAACCACATTAATTGAGTTATGATTTAATTAAAGTATCAGGCTTCATTTACTGTGTGAGACTGTATATAACTTACAGTAAGATGCTGTCTATTGATTTCATAACAGTCACTATTTATACCAGAACAGTCACTACTTATACCAGAACAGTCACTGCTTATTACAGAACAGTCACTGCTTATTCCAGAATGGTCACTTTTTTTTATAACAGAACAGTCACTATTTATAACAGACCAGTCACTGCTTATAAGAGAACAGTCACTATTTATAACAGAACAGTCACTATTTATAACAGAACAGTCACTGCTTATAAGAGAACAGTCACTATTTATAACAGAACAGTCACTGCTTATACAAGAACAGTCACTATTTATAACAGAACAGTCACTGCTTATACCAGAACAGTCACTATTTATAACAGAACAGTCACTGCTTATAACAGAACAGTCACTGCTTATACCAGAACAGTCACTGCTTATATCAGAGCAGTCACTATTTATAACAGAACAGTCACTATTTATAACAGAAGTCACTATTTATACCAGAACAGTCACTTCTTATACCAGAACAGTCACTGCTTATTACAGAACAGTCACTGCTTATTCCAGAATGGTCACTTTTTTTTATAACAGAACAGTCACTATTTATAACAGACCAGTCACTGCTTATAAGAGAACAGTCACTATTTATAACAGAACAGTCACTATTTATAACAGAACAGTCACCGCTTATACAAGAACAGTCACTATTTATAACAGAACAGTCACTGCTTATACCAGAAGTCACTATATATAACAGAACAGTCACTGCTTATAACAGAACAGTCACTGCTTATACCAGAACAGTCACTGCTTATATCAGAGCAGTCACTATTTATAACAGAACAGTCACTATTTATAACAGAACAGTCACTGTTTATACCAGAACAGTCACTGATTATTACAGAACAGCCACCATTTATATCAGAATAGTCACTATTATAGTCAAACAGTCACTGCCTATATCAGAACAGTCACTGCTTATTACAGAATGGTCACTTTTTAGACCAGAACAGTTACTATTTATAACAGAACAGTCACTGCTTATTCCAGAACAACCACCATTTATATCAGAATAGTCACTATTATGGCCAAACAGTCACTGTATAATACTAGAACAGTTACTATTTATCAGTCATTATCATTATCAATACTATAACAGTCACTGTATATATCAGCACAGTCACTATTTATACTACAATGTAGAGCCTAAAAGTCACTGTTATACGTGAACAGTCATTATTTATATCAGAACAATCACCGTTTAAATCAGAACAGTCATTAGATCATTCATAGTTTATATCAGAACAGTCACTAATTATACAAGAACAGTCACTGTTTATATCAGAACAGTCACTAATTATACAAGAACAGTCACTATTTATATCAGAACAGTCACTATTTATAATATATTATGAGAATTCAGAATAGTCACTTTATTAGTATTTATTCCGAATAATCACTTGTTTGCTATTCCAAAGATGCCAAAAACTCACCATCATAATTTCGTAAATACAAACAAACTAGGATTACAAACGTTTCTCTTCAAATCTAAAAAGGTACTGTTTAAATCCGAACAGTTACTACAGGCCCAATCCAGTAGCACTCCACTCCCATTTAGATTAGACATCTATTTATTTAAAAACGTGTGTTAATTGAATCAAACTGATTATGTTTGTAGGCGACATGCGAGTTTTTTACACCAGTGATCTACAATCGATTTCCAATTTAGCAGTTGGTGTTAACAGTTTCTGTGTGACAAACGTAACTCCTTATTTCCGCTGGTTAAAGCTGACCGTTTGTAATTTGATAGTAAAACTAACTAGGCACAGAACTTTTATTCTAAAGTAGGCCTACGCACGTACGACTATAGCTCTTAATGGAAGCACGTTTTTAGAGATGACAATCCTTATATTAATCCCGTAAACACAATGATATTCTATATAAATCCACGAACGTTTAATCCTGTACATATATATTACAATGATAACAAATAGTCTATGATAACAGTAAATTGGAAGCTAACAGTAATGTGCCATCTTTCATTTCAAAGAACATTATCGACTATATTTAACTGTTGCATGTAATCATCAGACATAGTTCAAACATTATATCATTGTTCCCTTTATCTATTTAACTTTCAGAATCCTATTAGCTAACGACTGAATACGTTACGTACTGCCTTAGATTAGTAGGCCTAATCATAATTTATTTCCAATAATATTTACTACTACTACATTTACGTCAAACATAATGATTCTAATAACATAGGTTGATTAATACACAATGTCTAATTTGTTTGATAAATCATTTATCAAACAGCGTTCTTTTCTAAAAATTATATTTTGCCTTCACATCCTGTTAGGGAAAATGAAATGAATGGAGTTTTACGTCCTGCTTCGCTGCACCTATATAGGCTAATTGAGGACGGGCAAACGCCATGCAGTGTGCAATGTGGAAAATTTTGCCAGGGCAGCGGCATTAGCCTTCTCTTATTTTCGATTTCTAACTGTCGATGGATCTTTAACGTGCACAGCCAATAGCACACGGGACCTAGGTTTATTTTTCCATGTCAGCCCCTCTGAACTGCATCGCTGACAGGGGTAAACCAGGTTGAAAAATCCGAAGGTATCATCTCAACCCATGCCGGGATTGAACCCTGGACCTTTAAGTTAACCAGCAAGTGTCTAACCCACTGAGCCACCGCGGCTACCCATCCTGTTAGGGAGGAAGCGTAATTTGCTTGTGTGCCTTAAAGGGGAACAGTCGGTATTTTCAGGGAAAGAGTACATTTAAAGAATTGTCTTCAACTGCACGAAAATCACACAATCCCTTCCAGTATACCACAAACTTAAGATTGGTAAATGGCAATGGTAAAATGGACCGACAGAATATATTGACATTGCGAGTGGAGCTAATAACGGATGTTGTCCAGAGGCCCGCTTATTATAGCTTGGGGTTTTAGCTATTGAAGAAAGGCTATTTGAAGCTATATTTTTGTATTTCTTTTATGCTGATGCCTGCGACCGGCGGTCGGCTCAACTTTACCGACGGCTCTTTTTCAACGGACGGATATCAATAATGGGGAATGGGGGGCAATGCACCCCCCCCCCCCCTCTCTAGCTACTCCACTGGCTCCTCTTCACATGTTCAAGTAAAATTTTGAAAATGTCTGAAACACGTGGCAGCACCGTGAGATAATCTCTTGTGAATTTAGAGCCGAGTCATTTACATCTATATTCAGTTATATTTATATGTCTCTGTCAATGTATGTATTATCTCTAATTATATTTCTCTTGTAGAATAAATTTAATGCCAGACGGCAGCACTTAAATTACTGTAAACCTATAATCACACTGTTTTATATTAAGGGGAATCCGAGGTCATTGAATTGTTGGCATTACCAGTGAAGGGTAATAAACTTTGCTACCCATAACAGGGTATTGAAGAGATTCTAAAGAAGTTTTAAAAAGTCTGTGGTTCCTAACGCGTTTTATGATGTCACTACCAGTGATAGATATCAATAGTAGCTCTCGGTACATCATTGATAGTGACGTCATAAAACAAGTTAGTTTTAGTGGAATTGCAAGAATCACAGACGTCAGAATGGAAATTGGAATGAAGAAAATTGATGATATCAGTGATCCCGATACACATATACAAAGTTTAGAAAACCTCTTTACAATCCCTTTAAACTAAGTGTTTGATGGGTCACAGGGTCAAAAGCCTCTCCTGTGATGCAAGCATATTATTTACAGGTTTGTTGTCATCAAACATTTAATTTAAGTGAAATTGCTTGAACCACGGACGTCTGATTGTATATTGGAATGGTAGCCTACAAATTGATTCTATCAGTGTCCCCGATACACATACAAAATTTAGAAAACCTCTTTACAATACTTTTACAAGGAGAAGTATTTTTAAAGGGACAAGTTCACCATCCGTTCGACCAGTCGTATCTTTCGTCTCAGAAAGGAGATTTTTAGCGAAGATCATCAGTAAACGATCTTAAAGTTACGCTAGCGCTCTGCAACATACAGATTGTGGTTTACTCAAACTGCCGAGGATTGCCGATTGGTTCATGGTTATTGAATCATGATTTTTCAGAAACATACTTCTGTTGACGTAATTATAAACATTATAATATGTAATCAAACCCTTTGTTATAATTACTAGTTTGTTATAATAATTATTCCTTGGGGCTATTGACATATATAGACAAACTGTAGGGCATAAATATGTCACCCTGGCTTTCGAAATGTCAAGAAGAGAATAAGAATGCCATCTATTTGCTCTGCGGTCATTGTATCCTGTAGGGCAGAGTATTGCCGCATAGCTAATTTCTAAGCAAAAAGAGCACAAGTTCATCGTAGAAGACCTTTTGTGTATCTCTGTGCAATTTCTTATTCCAATTTTCAGTTAGATATCTGTGTTTCCTGTTAAGATACCTAATGGTAGTCTATATGAGTTATGAAAAATTAACTGACCGCTTTTGCAACATCTTGACAACAACATAAAACGCTTAGATACAGTGGAATGCAAGAATCACAGACGTTTAACTAAAAATTAGAATGATGCAAATTGGTGCTATAAGTTTTCCCGATACATATATAAAGTTTAAAAAAAAAACCTCTACAATTACTTTAATAAGTGAACCCCAAAAACATGTTGGCATCTCCTTGTGTGACAATAAAGTTTCCGCAGTTTTCTAAATAGCAACACACAAATGTCAAAATGAACCTATTATATCAAAACATTTAATACATTGTTTTAATTTTATCAATTCGTTTACAGCAACAGAAATTTCCTAGCACAATAAGACTAATGATCTATTTCCGTTCAAACTACTTTAAATGGTTAATTTTCTTCAAGAATTTCTCTTGGAACCTTTGTTCGATTTTCCTTCGATCCGATATATAATCCGGTGTTCTATCACGTGACAGTATTCTCAGCACGCGGATGATGCCAATGTGAATTCTACTGGAATAGTAAGTATGACAGCATTTTTTTTTTATGAATTTTTATGTCATTTGATGCATGATTGATATGGTTCGGCACATTGCATGTCATTACGTATGGATTGAGCACATGCTTACATAAGATGACATAGCCTCAAACAAAGCATATCCATAAGCTTACATATGATAATCTGTTCTGTTTTATCAATGATGATAGGAAGCTTTAGTGTATGAAATATAGGTTTATTATGGTGTGTTTTGTCTCGCTGAGTTAATTACTTTATTCTTAGTTAAACCAGGAAAGCAATGTTATTGACAGTCGGTTCCAAATGATGATTATGTTAAGATTATTCCTGACATGCTATTTTCAGGAAATTGCCAATAACCGTTATATAACAGCAATAAGCCTAATTGCTTCGATGCAGGCCTGCATGCAACAGATTTCAGTCCATGTATTCTGATTTACTACGACGCGTATTTCGGATACACAAACTTCACCAGGGCAGACAATTTTGGATATCTTCTACGTTTATTAGCTAAAATAGAATTGCACTCGATTAATGGATTTAGTAACGTTTCTGCAATAAGTTGGAGGAGCCAGGGAAAAACTATAGAACTGTAATGGGGGGTGGTGAACAGAATTCACCAGCCTCATATCTTTTTGGAGGGGGGGCGGGGGGTAGGGAGAGCTAAAAGCTCCAGCCTTATATTTGGGACATTGAGAGACGCCAATATTGCAGGATATATTTCACAAGAAAAAGCAGCCAGATTTGCATTTAATCAGTCTAAAAGGTTACCGGTTACAAAATCTAAGGGGATTTGCAAGCTTCGTGTTTGTCGCTTTGATTATCATTGAAATTTAATCGGGTTTTTTTTTCAAATTCGGGCGACCAGAACATTTTTTCTTCTTTTACTAATGAATTCAGCCTAACGATCATAACGTTTATAGAGCACCATAGCTAATCAAATATATAATTTGAAGGAACTATAGTCTGTGGGACGGTTTTCAATCAATTTTCTTGTGTTATATCATAAGATAAAGTCAAATTATTGATTATTGTGGTAGAATTAGACTATTTCTTGCCTGCCACTGAGTTTAATCATCTTATACCAAATAATTCTCTTCATGTATGTAATCATATTGCTTGTTATAACATTCAATCATTCAGACCATAGTTGGATAATAAAACCAATGTACGTACAATCCGAAACATAAAACGAATCTTGAAATCCATGTAAACATATTGGCAATATATCTGCAGTAGCAGCTTCGTTGCATGATACCAAGTCCTACCAAAAATGATATTCATGGTATTTCGTTAGTCTATACATAAAAGGGCTGTGGACTTGTGGGTTTTGGTTATTACATTTATGGTTAAATATTATTACATTTATGGCTAAATATTACATTTATGGTTAAATATTAATACATTTATGGTTAAAGGGACAGTCTGAATTTTTTTTTCTCAAATTTGTGAAAACTTTACACCAAAATCTGTAACTATGTTCCCCTTAATGTATCTGAAAGTTTTAACTAAAAAAATCCAGCCGTTAATTTTTAAACGCTAAAAACATGCTAACATTTTTAAAAACCTTACGTAAGGTTTTTAAGTGTGTTATGTTTTTTGGACGCTGATAGGAAACTACTGAACGGATTTGAGTAAAATAAACGCCTAATTGTAGAGAAATGTCCCTCTTGTGTATTTAAAAGGTTTCAGCTAGAAATATTGAGCCATTTAAAGGGCAAACACTAAAACTAGGTCAAATTGCTTAATTAACAATAAGTACTCCCTGTTTGTAATTAGCCCTTTAAAACCAAATTCAGTTCGATCAAGAAGATATAGAGATACAATAAGCATACTTTAAAAATACTCTCAGGTGGTATTTGCGATTTTTTTGATAATGTAAACTTTTTCCAAAAAAGCAGAATGGCCCTTTAAATATTATTACATTTATGGTTAAATATTATTACATTTATGGTTAAATATTATTGCATTTATGGTTAAATATTATTACATTTATGGTTAAATATTACATGTATTACATTTATGGTTAAATATTACATGTATTACATTTATGGTTAAATATTACATGTATTACATTTATGGTTGGGTTGGTTATTACATTACATTTATGGTTGGGTTGGTTATTACATTTATGATGTGTATTACATTTATAGTGGGTATTACACTTATGAGTAATACAAGGGCAACCTATCCGTTCAATCAATCATACCTTAGTCTCAGAAACGTGAATTTTAAGCTGGGGTAATATGTAATGATGTTCACATCTCCCTACCGAAATGTGTGCCTTCGAATCAGTGTGTATCAATACTTCTTCGCGTAAAAAAGTAAAAAATACGACTCGAATGTTAGTGTGACTACATCATTGAATAGAAAAATATAATATATTATAGAAAACGAAATTTCTTGTTTGAGATATTATATTTAAAGGGTTTATGAGATTTTCGTGCATTTCTAGTACTCAAGATTACATATTCAAAAACAAAAGCAACCCCTGAAAATGCCGATTGTTACCCTTTAAATCATATTGAAAGATGCTTTTCGAATTTTTCCGTTGATGTTGTAAGGTTTTATCCATTATGACCATAATCCAAATATTATCACGATTCAGTAAAAAACTCCATCATTTTCATTGTAGTAATATCAATAAATCCTCTTTCCTTTTATTTATTTTTCGTGATATTAATCATCTGTTTCTTTATTTCAAGTTTATTCATCGTTTCTTTAGGGATTTTTCATTTTTTTCTGGGAGAATCGTGTCATAAGCATAATAGGCCTACACGAAATTTCAGATATAAATCTAATAGAAATCAGACACAAAAATAAATAAATAACAATCAGAAATTAACTACGTAAATGTTCTACAAAGAATCAATCTAACTCAAACCATTGCACACTGCATGGTGTTTTCGTCTTCATTTGCCCAAAGTGGTGTAGAAGAGTAAGACATTTTATTTCATATAAATGTGTTATCATGCTTTCTATTAGGTCCGCGCTTTTTAATATTATTTATTAAATCAATTTTTAAGTAAAGGAGAACCGTCGACATTTTTTTAAAGGCGGATGAGGGTGTGTGTTTTTATTGTTTTGAATATATGTAAATAGTCTTTAGAAGTAATAGAAATGAAAATCGTAATATTCCCTTTAAAGGGATATGTTCACTAACTGTTCTGTTCGACCAAAAAAAAATTAGTCTTTTTTTAGCTTATATAATTCATAGTATTGGTCACAACCCTCCTACGAAAAATTAAGCCTTCAAACACACGCGTAAATATCGCCGTTTGAAAGTCAAAATTACGACTCGTGCATTAGTAGTACTTCTAAAGGCTATTTGCATATATTCAAGGCCCAAATCGACCCAAAAAATGGCGAACCTTCCTCTATAAATATGCCTCCACCTCTCTATTTCTCGTGTGTTTTCTATCAGGTCCACGCTCTTCAACATTATTAAATTGATCTTATTCTAGTGCTCCATGTATTAAAAACATGTTTACTGTCAGAATATTTGACGATTGAATTGCTATTTCTCATCATCTCTAGTGCTAATTTCAGTGTCCAGTTGATAGCTTATCGATTTATTTTGTTGTCCATTCTTATGTCTATAGTGTTGACCTCTCTATTGGTTTTCTCTACCGACTCACAATTCTGTTCAATTCTACTTAGAAGTCCTCGGCCCATAAATCTTAATAATATGTCTGTGTTTTATCAGCCAAGAATAATGGGAAATCTGAAAGCTTTACATATATTCCCGTATACATGTGTATTTAGCAGTGTAGAGTTGTATTGATATGTAGTCGATAGATATGTTTCTACGTATGCAACACAAATGTTTTGAGGAACCATGCTCCAAATTTCGCGTCTTGCAGTAGGATTTCTTCGAATAATATGTAATTTCAAATGAATATACACCAAGTTTACAAATTTGGATTTTTAGTTAAATTTACACTGAAATTTGTATCATTCCATTTTGAACGATATGTTATACAAATGACAAAAGTGAATTAGTTGATTACATCAGGTTAGTTTGCTTCCACTTTCCCGGCAGATTTTCCGGATTATTTTTTCCAGATAATCTGCCGGGAAAGTGGGAACACCCCATCAAGTTTAGTCCTTATTACTTTTTTAGTCCTTTTTATGTTAGCCTCGTCTTTGCTAATGTTAACTCTTTTATTTTTGAATGTTGACCTTTTTTTCATAATTTTAACATTTTTTTAATGTCAGCCCTTCTTTTAGTCTTTATTTATTTTTCAGGTATTGAAAATGAAATGTAAAGTTTTAAAGTCAACTCTGGGGTCGAAAGTAATTCCTTGAAATGTGTTATTCGCCTTAGAGGTGAAGATGATGATGTCTTCTAAGCCAATCAACGCCTACCTTTTAAATGATAGATTGAGAATGATGGAGAGCCAATCACCGAACTTGTCTTTTAAAAGTTTGGCATGCATTGTGTCATTTGGTCTGGGATTTGTTCTATTTCTGGTGGCTTTCAGCTCATCTGAATGGTTCGGAATTGAAAATGGTATAACAGTTAGTTTGTGGCAAAAGTGTTCTCAGAATTTTAAGACTAATATCTGGTCTTGTGAATACTGGGAGGACAAACTACCTGGTGAGTTCCCTTAAAAATAGAAAGAAACATCTATATTTTACAAGAATCTTGCGGATCCTTTCTTCCAGCTGGTCCTTTCCCGGTTTATCCGTACCTATATACAGCTGGGTTGGCTGGAATTATGAGTGAAGATGACTTATTCAAGGTCATCGGACTTTTACATCCTGATAGAAAACCGAACTCTCAATCACAACGACCACCATTTGCTCGTGTCCAGGCATATGACGTCATGTGCTAAGAAACTGAGAAAAAAAGAATACAGTGTAGCTATAGTAAAATGCAAAGCCAGGAGTGGACTGAGAGGTCGCGACGCGGGGACGCGCTCCATGAGTGGCTTTCCTAGGAATTATTATGTGAAAAGTCACAGAATTGTCAAAGGGGGTACCAGGCATTATAGATCTCAATGATAAGACATTTTGAAAGTATTTTAAAAATAAATTGAGCTTCTGGAGTCATCGAGTATCTAATTAATTGTGTACATGCATAAAGTGTATGCACATTTGACTTGACTTTTCAGTTTAAATATTGAATCTTATTTTTTTTTATTTTTCAGACTTCATAAGAGCTGGACAGGGATTCTGTATTGTTGGTTTATTGACCTATGTTATAGCTGCCGTTATCATCATCTCATACGTATTTATTCGACAATTACAAGAAACAAGGGCATTAATCATAGCATTGTGTCTGCTCATATTTTCAGCAGGTAAGAAAACAAGGGCGACAATCATTGATTTGTTTGTGCTAAAAAATTAACAGATGAGAAAACAATCTGCACCGAATGCATTCAGGTGGCATTTCATTAACAGAACTCTAAAAATCTGAATGGTTTTTGTACAGAGTTTCATCCATAACAGAGAAAGAAATGTTACATCATTGGCAAGTAAGCTTTGCATAACTGTAACTGTAACACTGTACTTCACTTTGACTTTCCACATTTATTTTAAGGGATATGTTCACCATCTGATCAACCAAAATTTTTTAGTCCCAGAACCTGGATTATTGATTCCTTCAAAACCCCCTGAATCCATAATTATCATCGTTTGATTATGTGATTTTCGTGATGTTCTGGTATTTCTGGAGGCTATTTATTTACATATAATATTCAAGGCCCAAATCGAAATTAAAAAATGCTGAACATTTCACTTTAGATAATAAAATGAACTTGATTCGTTTCAGGGTGTATGACTATCATGGCCAGCATTGTGGTTGGTGTGAAAGGTGGAGATTTCTGTTACGATATCAAACGAGATCGTCGGAAATTGTTTGACTATTTCATCGCTGGTGTTGATGCTTCGGGAAAATTTTCTGTCGGCTGGTCCTTCATAGTCGCCATCTTGTCCGCCATTACAACGTTAGTTAGTTTTACGTTTTGTATGTTGGAATTCTTCCGAGTCAATGCCATGACATTATCAGAACCTTTGAATCATCATATTAGTATTTTCTAATCAGAATATTGGTATAGTTTTATTTACTTATGTTGAGTTGACATAAGTTTTATACGAAGTTAAAGACGAAAAGATGAATTGACATAAGTTAGGGCCGAAGGTTTGAATTTACTTAAGTGACAGATTATTTATGTCATGATCCCATGATCAGATATAGTGAGGCCTATACATGAAGTCTGATGTGAAACATGTTCATTTAGCAACGTATATACGATATTACCTATCTAACCGTTGCTTGCATGAGACGCCTTTCACGTAATTATAATTCATTGGTCGAGAGTTTTCTTCTCTACCAATCATACATGTTTTACTTGAAACTTGAAAAATGTAACCCTACCATTTCGACATTATCAGGATAAATATCACATTTTGAAAGTGCTTTAGCTGAAATTTAAAGTGGATATCTAGGACACGCGAAGGGTTTATGAACAGAAAGGTGTATCATGCCAGCAGCGGTTAGATCATTACGGAACGTGATTAAAAACGCCATCTCTGAAAATTGTGTTATGCCAAAGAAAAGATCTAACCAATTCTTTGAATTGAATCTGAAGACTTTAAATATTTTGTATTCGCATTTGATTTATTACTTTATTATTATTTAAGTCCCATATTTTGAAACCGCCATTTGCCAAAACAATCTCATATTTTGGTTATAATGTAACCCCTTTAAGTTTTCTAACGTGGACTTGGATACTTGAATATTATGTAGGCCTAGATGTTTTCGATGGCATGAACGAAGCCAAATTGTGAGAGGACGGTGAAAATCCAGGATTCATCACCCTCTCTTGAATTTTCGAGCTGTAATCGAACACAGCTTGCTATTGATATGGAATGGTTTTGAAGCGTAGCTTTGTTCAATTGTCTATCCTCGGCAGTTTCCGTAATGTAACTTTCACGGAGGACGTTTGAGCGCCAGCGTAACTTCCTCAAAAGGATACATTTCTCTCTGAACCTATCTCCTGCAGGTGACAATCCATCCAAAAACTGATAGAATCCTGAAGATAAGTCAGCGTTTCCCCGAATACTCTTTGACTAGGTGATATACGATAGTCATAACAGAATACTCAAAAATTTCATTTATTTGTTTGTTTGTTTAATGTGATCTGTTAATATTCTAGTTAATAAATTAATATTGTTTTATAAATTCTACTGAGTTATATAATAAAAATATATATTTGAAGTAAAATTAACTCTCAGGTAGGCTAACCAGTCCCTTTTGTTCCTCGGTTCCAAACCTTTTGAACTCTTCGTACACCTATTTTGTTCAAGCAATCTCTCGGTACCCCTTCGCCCACCCTACAAGTAACATAAAGTGCCAACATGAAAGTAAAAGGATATTTACCGGTTGATGGAGTTTGATATCTTATCCATTCCCAATCTAATTAAAATTAGATTACACTTCTTTTCGGTTATTTTTTGATTGTCGACTCCATCGAAATGTAATCTAATTTTAATTAGATTGATCCATTCCATACTTTAAGGTACCCTTCTCATGTACCCTATGTGGTGTTCACCGCTACCCCCAAGGGATACTAGTACCTCTGGTTGGGAAACGAGGCTTTAGTTTCTCGTTAAAATCTCAAACAGTCGAACTTATGCGTCTATTAACTGACGGTTGTCCAAATTTTCATATACATAAGAAGACAGCTGAGGTCTATATATTGGTCGTACAACAATATACATACTATATTTCTTCACTGATGACGGCAAAGTCATGCAGTGTGCAATGAAAAAAAATTGCCAGTACAGATACACTCTTTTTCGATCCAATAGCACAGGAAGGAATGGCTTTCATTTTGTAATTAAAACAGAGATTGGTTGTTGTCTAAAACTAACTTCTCGTTGTACGGGAAATGGGGGTGCGTAATGACTCGTTAAATATATACGTATACGAAACATCCTAAATCCAATTTAGTACAAATCGTCCCGGAAGTTATTACTTTCCAAATCCGATATTTTACTCTAGCAACGACACAGCTGAATTTTATTGAAAAACTACTTGTTTATGGAAGTTTTTTTGAGATCTCATCTACAGACTTGTTTAAGAGGTATGTTATTTTCTTTTATTAAGATTTTTCAAACGTAAATATGTCTAGGAAAGACAAAATATATTGCATAGTAACATGTAAACAACTCCACTGAACAATGACTATTTAGTTACCTCCCTCTAATAATATTAGTCTTGATTTTCAAGACGTAGACTTGAATACTTACTCTGCAAACTTGTTGAACAAGATAAAATCAAACATTTTGAATAAAGTATTAAAAATTATTATTCTATTTTGTTTAAATGAGAACAGAGACATGAAAAAAAAAAAATAAAGTGCATAATTGATCGATTTCAACACTCAGTTTGTTCGCAAATTGACAATTAAGTCCGTTTACACATTGCAGAATATTTGACTAGGGACTTTACACATTGCAGAGTATTTGACTACTCTCTGGCTACATTAAGGTCTGAATTGAATTTTTTCTCTCATGTCACAAATATTCAAAATATGATTATCAATTGCATGCCATGTGTCTCTAAGAATGCCTTTGGGTCCATGAAAAGATATGGTTTGAAAATTTTCAATATGAAATAAATTCACTTTCCTCCTAGAAATTTCATGTAAAAATGACCTACATTTTTGACTGAAATTTCCCCTCTGTTAAATTAGGGCTGGGCGATATTGGTTAAAGTGGATATCACGATATTCATCATTAATATATCACGATATGGGTATATATCGCGATATTTTTAAGAAGGGTCTTTACTTGTTTTTGAAACAAAATGTTCATGTTTTGTTCTATCAAAAAATCTTAAATGTAAGATAAACAGTAAATATCTGTGAAAAACAACCAAATCTTCAATAGCATAAAAAAACACATCTTTTTCAAGTATCTAAAAGTATTAAGTTATGTGTTAAAACTGTTAATATGACTTTATCTTGACCAAAATTTGACGATATATCATGATAATTACATATATCACGATATGGCGATATTTCTGTATTTTTATTTGAGACAATATTACTAACGATATAAATTCCTATACCGGTATTTATCGCGATACCGGCAATTCATAAAAAAATAATAGGCAAAATGCGATTCTGAGCTCATTGTGGTCAGAGAGTAAAGACAGACATATTTCTGTACAGTTTGACATAAATTTATATATTTTGTATCTTAGGTCATTAGTTTTCAAACATCACCCAAAAACGTAGCAAATATTAAAACTACATAAAATAGTTTACGGCAAGACTTTTTAAACAAAACTTTCAGATAATGTAAGGTGCCCGTACACAATTTCTCAGATTTTGTTGTAAATTTGAAGTTTTCATTAATTCACGCCAAAAAATAAAATTTCAATCTCCAAAAAAATCAGACCTTCCCTTTAAAAACACCACCCTAATCCCTTGTGAAAAGCAGTCCATCATCAGATAAATATTCCAGGTGAGATCAGAACACATTATATTATGGGATAGTTCATTTTCCATTCTCAGTTAATTCTGTCTCTCTTTTAATTGCACCAATTTTATTAAAAGACTGAAATTAGACAAAAATAAAAACAAATCTTAAGTTTTAATTCCAAGATCACAAGATCTTGATTCATTTTCCCATCATAACAATCATAATATATACTTAACACATATTCCATGTCAGCCTACCAAACCTATATCTAGACCCATACTCGGATTGAACCCTGAACCTAATAAGCTTACGTAAGTTGCATCAAATTTCAAATTTGGTAGTTAGTGTCTTGATTGACTCCCAATTCTTAAAAAAAAAAAAGAAAGAAACATCTATATTTTACAAGGATAACAACTTAGGTTCCGTGCGGATCCTATCTCCCAGCTGGTCCTTGGCCAAACCTCTTGGCATTGATCTTTCCCGGATTATCCGTACCCATTTACAGCTGGGTGGACTGGAATTATGAGTGAAGATGACTTATTCAAGGTCATCGAACTTTCACACCCTGGTCAGGGACCGAACTCTCAAACATAACAACCTTCAATTTCTCGTATCCAAGCAAATGACGTCATGTTTGTAAAGAACGATGCGCTAACCACTGTGCTACAAAATGGTGCAGTGTTCAGCTTTGTTTATACATTCTACTTGAAAATTATAATATGTAAAATTGGCTTTTTATCATGATGATAATTCTCAAAAACTGGCGTAAAAAAACTGGACTGGGCAACTCCCATAGTAAGATCAGTCCAAACTGCAAAGGGATGTGTAAATTCAGACCAAGTTCAGAGATTTAGAAACAGACAGTGGAAAACTCACCCATTGTAAAGGTTTACTTTGCTTTCGACTCTTTTCTTTGGCCTCTGGATGATTTGTCAATAATGCTTGAAGACAGTCTATATAAGTAGATCTACAAGTATGGTCGCCACAAGGTACTGGGTAGGCCAGATCCTAAATAGTAAAATAAAGACTTCACTTTATCAAAAAAGTCAGCAAAAAATAAATATTCAAAACATGAAATAATCCTCATTGCAAGCAATATTAAAAGAAATACAATCTCTTAGAATGAACAACAAATTTAAATTTTCAAACTTAGTCAAGAAGAGTTTATATTCATCAGGGGACTTACCTGGTGTCATAACTATACAACAGATTACCTAAATAATCTGATAAATCTAGAAAACTATGTTTATATACAATAATTGAAAAACACTTAGTTAAATTTGTGGCGTTTTTCAATTATAACCTGTAATTGTGTGGAAATTTACATAATTTTATGGGTTTTTTGCATTCTGTTTGTATACTTTGGACACCGTTGATGAATATATACTGTGATTGACCAAGTTTGAGAACTTAATTTTTTTGTTCATTCTAAGAGGTAGTATTCCTTTAAAGGAATTGTAAAGAGGTTTTTTTAAATATCAGATTTGCTTTGTGAATACCTGGTACTGATAGCATCAATTGTATCATTCCAACAGACATTCATGGTTCCAGCAATTCCACTTAATCTTTTGATAATTTCAAATGCAAACTTTCGATAATATAGATTTGAAAGCTAAAATTTTGTCTGTGAACTTACCTGAACACTATACCTGATTAGCTTAGTCAAGTAAAAAATATGTTTTTGAAAGTAAAGTACAATTGGTTGAATAAATGACCTTTAAGAGTGACAAAAAATTTACTTACATTACAGGGACCTTCAAATTCACTACCAACACATTCTGATATAAAAGGGAACCCTAAACTATTCCTGAAATATAAAATCATGCATTATACAAAGGTAGCTTACTAGGCACGGTAACATACACCCTCTTGGAGATGTAGGAAATGATAGCTCAGTGCTTTTAACAGTTCCTTTCAAGATATAAGCTTACCTCTTAGATGATCAAAAAAATTTCAAACTTGGTCAATAAAAGTTAACATTCATTAGGCAACTTAACTGGTGTCATAAACATTAAATGATCAAAATTAACCTATTATTATTAAGCAAATTAAATTCTATTCATTAAAGGGATTGTAAAGACGTTTTCTAAACTTTATATGTGTATCGGGGACACTGATAGCAATAAAAAATTTTATATGAGCATACTTTGCTTTGTAATTACATTTGTTCAGATCAACCAGTGTTCTTTTATAATTATCTAATGCTGCCATTATCTGAAATGAATATATAAAGTCAGAAATTTATGAAATAAAATGCGGATTAACGTCCTGTTTCTGCACCAGTATGGCCTAATGAGGACAGGCAAACGCCATGTAGAAAAAACATACAATTACACATTACCCTTGAATAAATGATAAATGATAATTTCTGAATTTATATATTACGCACAACAGTACTAATTAAAGGTATATGTTCACCATTGAGACTATGCCTTATACAGAAAACACATATAAGTTTACAGAAAATGTAAGATAAATGTTTAGGTAGGCGTATAATTGAAGGGATTGTGTGTTTTTTGTGCAGTTCTAGTACTGGTACTTCTGGAGGCTATTTACATATATTCAAGTCCTAAATCAACCCACCGAAATACTCATTTAAATTGCGCAATATTTTTCGGTAGAAACTGTCTTTAAAGAGGTGGGATTTGAAAATGGGTAGGTTTTAATATTTTTAGATCTATTGTCTTGAATACGTGACTCAAATATTAATAAATTTTAATGCTTGAGAGATACAAAAATTACCTTGGCAGCTGATGGAATCAATTTATCATAGAATATATTTCTGGTATCAAAATCTATATATTCCAAATTACCATGACGGAATACTGAAAGTTCAATACATAGTAATATTACCGTTTACCATAACAAAATTCAAGTTCATGAAAAATTGTATAAGTTCCAATTGATCCCGGTTTTCTCAATACCGGTATGTGAAAAGTGCTTCAGTGGCATTTCTATGAGAGAAGAGGTCCAGTGAGATCCAATCTAATTAAAATTAGATTAAATTTCGTTTCGGTTATTTTTTGATTGTCGACTCCATGTAATCTAAAGACTTGTATAAGGAGGTCATCTTCTGGTTACAAATAAGCTATTTATAGCACGTGCCACCCCTCTGCCAATCAGAACACCGTATATATTTGAATATTTTGTATTGCGTCATAATTTTCCCACAATGCATATCAATACATAGACCCGCGATCTTGAAGGTAGTTTTTGATTGGCTGAAATTTTTGTCACCTGAAGATGACCTTCTTTTACAAGTCTTTAGATTACATGGAGTCAACAATCAAAAAATAACCGAAACGAAATGTAATCTAATTTTAATTAGATTGAGTGAGATCCAAAGAATTAAAAACAGAAAACTTTTTAAGGGGCCACAGTGGCTCAGTGAGTTAGATGCTATACCTATATTCCAAGTTGCCATATCTTCATAAACTGGTAAATGTAAAAACTTCTGATAAAACAGTTCTTTTTGTTGTTCTATTAAACCCATTCTAATTAAAGCTATGAGAGTAATGGCTGAAATGAAAAATGGAATGAAATTTGAATGGCGCAAATTGATGCTATCAGTGTCACCGATTCACATACAAAGTTTAAAAAACCACTTTACAATCCCTTTAAGAGTGTAATTGTGACAATTTCCTGGGAAGTTTCCATATCTATCATAGGGAAAATAAATATAATAGTATAGGCCTACTCACCATTAACATTTCCAAAGGGAATAACAAAATTGTCTGAATTTCTTACTAAATAAACATTGTAGTGAGTTTTATTTTCACTTTTTACATGCTGCTGATATTTCCTCTTATGCCCATCTAGCTCATAATCAAAATGGTGACCAACCTAAAAATAATTTTAGTAATTGAATTTTTTTATGTGTAGCAGAGATTTTTATAGCTAGATTGTACCATTCCAATCACAGGGGCTCGTAGTTATATTTTTTTTTAAAATATTGTTATACGGTTATAAGAGAAATGAGAAGGGAGGACACTAATATTCGGGTCAAAATTGAAATAGAAATTTGGCGCCTTTCTTCACCTCGAAAACGGCCAAGTCCTTGGTCTAACCGATATATTTAGGTAAATAAGCAGATTTTGATAGATCATTCAAAATCTGCTTTATTTACCTAAATATATCGGTTAGACCAAAGACTTGGCCGTTTTCGAGGTGAAGAAAGGCGCCAAATTTCTATTTCAATTTTGACCCGAATATTAGTGTCCTCCCTTCTCATTTTTGTTATCACCGTATAACAATATTTAAAAAAAAATATATAACTACGAGCCCTTGTGATTCCAATTATCAATCAGATGTCTGCGGTTCCAGCATTTCCACTTAAACTAATTGTTTGATAACATCAAAAGTTATACAGAAGTTAGAAGACCACAAAATCACAGAAAACATTCACATTTTGTGACATCATTTAAAGGGGAATGTTCAGCAATTTTGAGGGTCAATTTGGGCCTTGAACATTTGTAAATATAGCCTTCAGAAATACTAGAATTGCCAGAAAAACTCACAATTGAATCCCTACCTAAACATTTATCTTTCAATTTCTGTAATTGTGTATTGTATATAAGGCATAGCCTTACTTTCAAACGCTTATAATTATGGATACGTGGGGATTGGAAGGCTTATATTTAAAGGGATTCGAAAGAGGTTTTCTAGCCTTTTTGTGTGTATGAAAGACACTTTAAAAACATCTATTTTGTGCATTCAAAATTCTCATTGGGTGCCCGTGGTTCCTGTTATTCCAGAAAGAAAAATGGGAAGTGACGTCTGTGTCTTGAAATAAGTCAGACTGGATGATCAGGTACAGGGCATTATAAATACATGTTGTTACAACGATATGACGTTATTAGATAAATGTTGTTACAGCGATATCATATAAGTCATAGCGTTGTGACAACATGTATTTATAATGCCCTGTACCTGATCATCCAGTCTGACTTATTTCAAGACACAGACGTCACTTCCCGTTTTTCTTTCTGGAATAACACTTTTGAATCCCTTTAAGTGTAGAGTTTGGGATATTATAATAGATTAAATTTACTAAAAAATTGCAGGTTCTGAGACTAAAAGTTTTTTGGTCGAACAGTTGGTAAAGTGAAATAACTGGAACCACCAGACATCTGATTGAAAATTGGAAAGATGCAAACTGATGCATCACAATTTTTTTTTTAAAAAAGCTCTTTACAATCCATGAAAGTTAAAATATATATTCAGATCTGCTTCAGGATCAAAAAAAAATATAAAGACAATATGGACCCAAAATTAAATGCAATTATTTACCATAACGTTTAAGTGTTGAATATCAATTCTAACCAGTTTCCATGGTAACAATATATTATTTTTATGGTTATTTAATCTTGATATTATCTCTGTTTTGATATTTATTTCTACCTGTGCTTTGGCACTCTGTAAAATATAAATAGAGCACAAATTTTTATTGCGTTTTTTTTGGCAACTAAGTGTATTCTACACATAACAATGTACGGGTACAGAAGAAACATCGATGTGGAATTAGCATATTACATGTATAAGCTTATATCTTTATTTTCAAAAGCTTACCATTATTAGTGATAGCACAATATATTTTTGTATTGATGTATATATAGCGCGTATTGTATATTATTCTGTAAAATGTAAAAGTCTGCAAATGGAATCACAAATTCTTTAAATTATAAGGAAATAATAATTTATAAGATGTGGACATAAACCACTTTTAACTAAATAATCAAATTTCACACTCATAAAGCAATAAATAAATAAATATTTAAACTTTCAACATAAAATGTTAATATTTGTCCCTCTACCCCATACTGCGATACGTATTGTATTGCGACCTTTGTATGCGATTGATAGCATCAATTTGCGCCATTTCGATTCCGACTTCTGTGCTTCTTGCAATTCCACTAAAACTAACGCATTTATTATGTCAGCGATCAGCATAGATATCATTAGTAGCTTCAGGTAGATTACCATCAGTGACGTCATAAAGTTTAGTTTTAGTGGAATTGCAAGAACCACAGACGTCGGAATGGAAATTGGAATGGCACAAATTAACGCTCAGAGTGTCCCCGATACACATACAAAGATTAGAAAACCACTTTACAATTCCTTTAAATGATCATACATTATAATTTGAAGGCTTAAATTTATGGAAATTATTAAAAATGAGACTAAAACTTTAATGGTGAACATATATCCCTTTAACTTGTCTATTTATCAATAATATAAAGTAATATCAAGTCAATGCCTGTTATCTAATAAACTATAAGTGATTATTCTGTGTTTCAACATGATATTGTATTGACTTGTCAGGTCTGGAATAAGATTACTCGTTACCTAGTGAAACATGTGAAATCATGTTATTCATATCATGTTCGTAAAGGTTTTCATATCAGACATATTTCATTTGCGTCCCAAATAATTATGTTGAAATGATATTGGATTTTTTTAAAGGAAGCAGTAGCAAAAAGTTGACAATCAAAACTGATTCTTGTTTTTAAAGGATTATAAACAAAAAATACATTGTGATTATGTATAAGTTTATTGGTGTATTGGTGTTCAAAGTTTAATGGCAAGATATTCTAATCAAAAAAATTAAATAATGTTAGGGACACATTTTAATCTTAAAAAAATTTCAAGCGTCAATTTTGGCCTTGATTATTTATAAGAAAAAAAACAGCCTTCAGAAGTACTAAAACTGCATGAAAATTGCATTATCCCTACCCATATTGAAACATTTACATACATATCTTTCTTTTTTTGAATTATGTGTTTTTCTTTGAAATTTGAAAATCAAAAATATAACTTGTATTTTTAGTGAGGCTATCCCTTTATACTTATATAATGCATAGTTTCACTAAAATACAAGTCATTTATTTTTTTTACCCCAATCTCCCGATTTTTCATGGCCTGTCTCCCGATTTTTTTCATTTTTCATGTATGACTTTGTAAAGTTGATAATTAATGATATAGGGATTTTAAGTCTTAACTTTCATGGAAGATTTGTGAACACTATTATTTATTTTTTCTGAAATTATAAGTTTATATTTGTACTAAATGTCCAATCAATTGTTTTTATTCAATTGTTTTATTTTAAAGCTGAGGAAAAACTATTGTCAAAAGCAAAATCCTATACGGATTTTCCTAGTCTATACATGTCATTCAATATAAACCCTATACTACAATAATGAGATAAGGTTAATCAATAAAAGACTTGTTGTACAAGACTATTGTAGTCTAGGTCATTCAGACAGCTAACAGGTCTGAACAAAGTCAACCTATCAATATCGATCAAAATCAATCACTGATCAGAGATCAATCAGCCAATAGCTATTGATTTGGGACAAGTTTCAGACTTGAATCGGAAGATACCACTTGAAATTGAAGTGATCTAGCCTGGACTAGTCTATTATCTACCTGTTACAGGTAAATTGATTACAGGTAGAGTAATAGACTCTTCTTCTTCCCAGGTAAACAAGGTAAATAAGCTAGTCTGTATGAAATGGTAGAGTCTAAAACTTGGACTCCTCCTATCAATAGTATCTAAATATAGATTTCCAATCACTAAATGAATATGTTTGAACTCGTTGTCAATAAATTTAACAATAAGCGGCTTAATAAATAAATAAGAAGTCTTTAATTGATATAGACCAATTAGTTTGGTATAATTTTTGAAGTGACATTGATTTCTGTTTGTATGGACCTGTCCCTAGGATTTCCATGAAGCAGTTAATTAGGATTGAAGTGGAGGTAACATAAAGCCTGTATAGGGACTTAAGTTGTTTTCCTTGTAAAATATAGATGTTTCTTACTTTCTTTTTTTGTCCGGCCCTCTCCATCCACCGCTAGTCACGCGCCCGCAACCAACTGTGGAAATTTAACCCGTCAAATCAATGTGTATAGTGTATCTATAATTCTCAGTGTTTGAAGACAGAGAGTACCAAAAATTCTTTTTCAAAGACTAAGGTTTGCTTGGTCAAACAAATGGTGAATGTATTCCTTTACACTAAAAAATTACTTTGATTTTCAGGAATCTTTTAGAAGACAGGGGTTGAAAATCCAACAAAGTATTTTAATGAAGAGGTGAATATATGTACATTGGGAAAATGAGTTGCTATGACGATGATAATTTAGACTTTTCCAAAATTGGTAAAGAATTGAATGCTGCAGTAGAAGCAGATGAGAAATATTACAGGGAAAATGATGCTAAATTCCGAGCTGTCCATCAAAAAGTTGCTTCTTACGATGAATTTCGAGATATAGTTTTAGCGTCCCATATCAAACCTTTAGAAAAAGGAGACCGAATTAGTGAGTGTAAAATGAACCAACCTTGGAATTCTGTGGCGATAAATTCTGATAAAAGGGAGACAACTACAACTACCACTGTTCAGGTAATTAGAATAAGTTTTATAAATTTTCTAATTCTGCTATAAGCTCCTTCTAAAATAAATTACTGAGCAATATTGCAAAGACTGAGCTAACCTGCATATTTGAGGCTTCAATTTCAACACTAAGTTTCAACTTACTTCCCAAACTTATATTGACTTAGTTCAATAGCTAGGGTTTAACTTTTATTGATAGCAAAGATTAAACTTACTTACATAGCCTAGATTAAACTTATTTACAAAGCCTAGATTAAACTTACTTACATAGTCTAGACTCAACTTACTTTCAAAACTTAGTCTCAGCTTACATCCATAGCTGAGCTTGGACTTACTTCCGTAGCCTAGACTTAACTTACTTCCATAGCCTAGATTAAACTTACTTCTGTGTTTGCTAATTATAATGACATAATATGACTTATGTTTCAGGAATCAAAACGACTGCCTTCATCAGGATCAGAGTTTGCACAACAATGGCGGAGATTTTATAAAACTGACAATGAACGGTATACATATCTAATGGACATAGGAAGTGAACATTTGGCCAAAATCTTTCACACAGAAATAAGTTTGGGATTACTTGGTGAAATTCTGAATGCATTGTGTTCATTTAAGAAAGAAGATGTCACCCAAGTGATAGGAATTTTAGAGACCTTGTCCAAGGTCAACAGGTTTTCCTTAAGTGTGCAATTTTTAAGTTCTGCAGAAAAAGACACATGTGCCAAATTATTTGAGAAGTTGCAATCGAGTGTAAGTGAAAATAGTGAGCCATTAAAACAATTGGTTGATTTACAGAAATTGTACGATGTTAAATGTTGATTAAAGAATGTTTAAAGGGACAATCAATTTTTTTGCTACAATTTGCAAAAATTATACACCAAAATCTACATATATGTGCCCTTTAACATATCTGAAAGTTTTAACTAAAATAATAAAGCCTTTAGTTTATAGACGCTAAAAATATTTAAAGTTTTATAGTTTGTTATTCATTTGGATGCTGTTATAAAATTACTGAACAGATTTGAATCCAATACCTGATAATACGCATACTTGAGAAATATTTTCAGATAACATTTACGTGTATGTATACCCCAGTTGGTGCTGGGTATTGCCAACCATGCCACGATACGATACGTATCGCGATACAAAGGTCACGATACAATACGTATCGCAATATGGGATAAAAGCACAAAAATTAACATTTCATTTTCAAAGTTTTTAATAATCTTAAAATATTTCCCAACAATTTCAATCAAGTCGGTTAGAAAAAAATTGTGATTTCCTATGTTGACTTGTTAATAAATCCTCATTTTTTATCGTCAAGTATCGATACACGACTTTGCAATACAATACGCGTATCGTGGAATGTCGTATCGCAATACATCGATACAACGATATATCGTGCCAGCACTAACCCCAGTCTCAAAGATATAACCTTCAGTTTTGTGTACTTGGACAGAGATGATTGATATAAGTACAAGAATTTCCAATTTTACAAATCTAAACTAGTTACTAGTTCTTGGCCTAGGCCAAAGTTTTTCTTTAGATGTACTTATCTGCTTTACTTGAACTTAGAAAAAAGACTCTTATCTAATACATAAACATTTTTTATTTATTTAAAAAAAAATTATACCGTACCTCATATATGATGTCTGTTTCTATATCAGTAAATTGTGTAAGGGGATGGTTGGTAGATAAATACATAGACTGAAATACAAAATTGAGATGTTTGTCTGCTTTAGTTTTCTATTTAATTATTATGGATAAATTTACTTGGAAACGGAAACCACAATATATTTCTTAACTTGTTAACTTTTAGTTTATATTATACGACACAATTTCAGTTTGCAAGGTTGTATTTATTTAAAGGAATTGTTAAGTGGTTGTCAAAATTTTGTATTCGTATCAGGGACACTTATAGCATCAATTTGCACTTCCATTTTGCACTTAAATTACAAATCGATTTAACCTTAAGGTGCAAATTGATACTATCAGTGTCCCCAATACAAGTTTGAAGTTTATAATCCCTTAACCACACAATAGGCAATACCAATACCACAAGAATTTTTAGACTCCTTATGTGTGTATGGTTCTTGCAATTTTACTTAAAATAAGCATTTTACAAAAGTGACATCAACCGCTTAGTTTTATGGAATTAAAACAACCGCAGATGTCTGACTAAAAATTAAAATACTTTTCAAATCGATGCCATCAGTGTCTCTGATACACAAAAATAGCAAATAGTTATATCTGTAATGGTATTAATTGGCATTACCTGATCAACACTGCTAGTAAAATAGTCAGGGTAGAAAGTTACAGTAGCTAAAGAGATAATTTGTGAAGATGGTATGGCTATAAAACTTGTAATACTAGTTGATAATAAGTTTCCTAATATAGAATCAAAGTCTTCTTTATTTTGCTCCATTAAATTTTCTAAAAATTCTTTGTAACCTGAAAATGATAAAAATTATATCATTATTAGTGCTAATTTACTCAGATATCTGAAAATATAAAAACTGACTACCTAAATAACTATATCTTAAATATCAGTACCAACTTACCTAAATAACTATATCTGAAAATGTAAGGACTGACTACCTAAATAACTATATCTGAATATATCAGAACCTAATTACCTAAATATCTCTATCTGAATATATCAGGACCAACTTACCTAAATAAATATATCTGAATGTACCAGTACCAACTTACCTAAATAACTATATCTGAAAATGTAAGGACTGACTATCAGAAACCAACTTACCTAAATAACTATATCTGAATATATCAGTACCAACTTACCTAAATAACTATATCTGAATATATCAACTAACTTACCTAAATAACTATATCTGAATATATCAGTACCAACTTACTTAAATAACTATATCTGAATATATCAACTAACTTACCTAAATAACTATATCTGAATATATCAGGACCAACTTACCTAAATAACTATATCTGAATATATCAGTACCAACTTACCTAAATAACTATATCTGAATATATCAACTAACTTACCTAAATAACTATATCTGAATTTATCAGTACTAACTTACCTAAATAACTATATCTGAATATATCAGAACCAACTTACCTAAATAACTATATCTGAATATATTAGAATCAACTTACCTAAATAACTATATCTGAATATATTAGAATCAACTTACCTAAATAACTATATCTGAATATATTAGAATCAACTTACCCAAATAACTATATCTGAATATGTCAGGACCAACTTACCTAAATAACTATATCTGAATATATCAGTACTAACTTACCTAAATAACTATATCTGAATATATCAACTAACTTACCTAAATAACTATATCTGAATATATCAGTACTAACTATATCTGAATATATCAACTAACTTACCTAAATAACTATATCTGAATATATCAGTACTAACTATATCTGAATATATCAACTAACTTACCTAAATAACTATATCTGAATATATCAGAACCAACTTACCTAAATAACTATATCTGAATATATTAGAATCAACTTACCTAAATAACTATATCTGAATAAATCAGGATCAACTTACCTAAATAACTATATCTGAATATATAAGGATCAACTTACCTAAATAACTATATCTGAATATATCAGGACTATGTAGGAGTTTATCTGTAAATTCATCATCTAAAACCTGTGTCGTAACAGCAATATTATTTATACCAATCTCTCTGGTTTTGTTGTATAATTTTTCTCCCATTATCTGATCATTTCTCATACTAATAAAGGTACTATTTTGATAGTCTTGACCAAGACTAGTTACTATATTATCTAATAATAATAATAAAGAATATTATCAAATTAGGATTATATTATATACCATGTTCTTATTGGGGCCTTATTCTCGAAGACTTAGGTTTAGAAGATTTTAGTGTTCCAGTCATCTGATTGGTCAATCGCTAAAATTTATTTTTAAATTAAGTATTATTATCCGATCAGATTTTCTGTATTTCTTAAAATCTAGATTTTGTCTTAGTAAAGTTTTATAGAATAAGGCCCCTATATTTAAGTCATAAATACGGCCTGTATTTTAGAACCACTATGCTTAATATAAAAAACATGTGTACAGAAAATGAAAGATAAATGTTTAATAGGGGTATAATTGAAGAAATTTTGCGATTTTTGTTCAGTTATAGTTCTTCTGTAGCTATTTATATATTTCAACTCGACCCTCGAAAAACCTTTAATTTAAAGGTATACTAGCTCTTAAAATAAACACAGAATTCAATGTTTTAAAATTTACCTCTAGAAGTAAATATTGATCAATGGAAAAGAAACAATTAAAAAAATTTTTTTTTTGAAATAAACTTTCATAACACTTACCATGGTTATTTATGTCTAAAAATAGAAAGTGATCATCTTTAATTTCAGATTTGAGTTCATCTATTCCTTGCTGTAAGACAGAATGGTTATTTTCAATTGAATAATAATTTTCCTTATATAAACGTCCTTATTTAAATTCAAATCATGTTGCAAAAAGACAAATTAAAAATATGTGAAGCAAACCATTTGAAAGGTCCCTTGAAATATATGAAATGAAATGGAGTTTTTCTTCCTACTTTTTTTCAACCTTTACCAGGACAACAATTATAGTCCAATCAAATTTTGGGATTGTAACTATTGAGGAATCTTTAATGTGCACAGCCTTGGTAAATTGTTTTCTCCGAACAACTAGACAGAAAAGGCCAGCTTGATATAACAGAAATAATGACTTACTGGAGATTAAAGGGAGACTACTCCTACCTGTATATTGCTGATATCATCAACTTGTAATTGTAAATGTCTATGCATTAGAGTTTGATTTGACCACATTATATTAATTGGACACATATCTTTTATTATTGGTAGCTTTAGATATTCTTTAAATAAATAACTTCTGAAAAATAAATAAAAACTACTGCAAAAAATAAACAAATACTGCTGCATTAAACAAATTAGACTGCTAAGAAGACAACTGCTGCAAAAAACAAATAAAGACGGTTGCAAAAATAAGGACTACTGAAAAAATAAATAAAAACTGCTGCTAAAATAAATAAAAACTGCTGGAAAAAAGCTAAAAAAAAACTGCTGGAAAAAAGCTAAAAAAAAACTGCTGCATAAACAAATAAAGACTACTGTGAAAAAATTAATAAAGACGGCTACAAAAAACAAATAAAGACGGCTGAAAAAAAAAATAAAGATAAACTACTGTTAAAAAAATTAATAAAGACGACTACAAAAAAAAAAAAAAAGACGGCTGAGAAAAAAAAAATGCATAAAACAAATAAAGACTACTGTGAAAAATAAATAAAGACGGCTGATAAAAATAAATAAAAACTAATGCAAAAAATAAAGATTACTGAAAAAATAAATAAAAACTATAAGAATAATAAGAATATGTATCAATGTGACAATCTTTTGAACAAATGTATGATTTTACAAACCTTGCTACAGGATGAAGGTTCAAAGTTAGAAGATATTGTAGACTGATTCCAGGTATGAACATATGTTGATTGATATATACACCAGAATTAACATTATATTTCATAATACTACTGTCTTTACTCTTACAGTTTACTGTAATCTGTTAATAACAAAAATAATAACATCTTCAGCATGTTTAAGAGTAGACCTGGGTCTTGAATATATGTAAATAGCTTTCAAAAGTGCTAGAACTGCACAAAAATTGCAAAATACCTTTAATAATCCTACTTCCTAAACATTTATCTTTCATTTCTGTATGTGTTTTCTATATATTTCAGTCACACATAATATGAGTCGTCTTTTTGATTACAAATTCTGATTATTATGGCAACACAGGGATTTCGAGAAAGAGTTGTGAACACTTTTAGGGATGAGAATAGCTAAAAACCTCCAGGTTACGAGACTAAGGTTTAATTGGACTAAAGAATAATTAACATATCCCTTTAACATCAATAAACAGGGGCATTATTTTTGAAAACTTTACTTTAAGATGTGTTTCCATTGATGAGAATGAACCCGCTAATACTTATATGAACATTTGTTTTTATGACTTGGAAAAATACCAGTTTATCTTAAATGTGTCTAATATTAATGAACCCATTAATAGTTTAATAAGAGGAGAATTACCAACAGAGTGGCCCATCTAAAAAGGTCAAAAGTAAGAAAATATCAAATGAAATAAGATGCTACATAGAGCCAAAGATGCCAACAACTTTTAAGGGTTGATCATAATAGTGGTCCCATCACTAAAAATGAAGTTATATTAAAAAACCTCTAGGTCTAAATTAGTTAAAATGCTTCTGTAGCATCTATATATAGGAGCTCTTCATGGATCCTATATATTTCCCATCTGCTCCAAGAATACCCTAAAGCCCTACTACTTATGAGTGACATCTTTTTGAAAAATAGAACCATAAAATGCTAATTTTTTCAAAAATATATGACTAATTTGGTTTGTTACTATACAAGTGGCTTGCAGGATCTAAACAGCATAATGTGATAATTACCTTTTTATTAAAAGATTTTAATTGTATAAGAATTATTCTATTATTATATGATCTACTATTGAGGTTTAATATTTGTACAGGATAACAGTCTGCTTGTACTATCTGTAAAGCTTGGTGTATCATTCCCTACAAAATACCAAACACATTTGAATAATTATTTTTCATGGTCCCTTTTTAAGGTTCTAAAAATACCTCCTATTGATTTCTAAATAATCGGGAAAGATCAATGCCAAGAGGTTTGGCCAAGGACCAGCTTGAAAGGAACCTCACAGAACCTTAGTTGTTATCCTTGTAAAATAAAGATGTTTCTTTCTTTCTTTCTTATTTCACCTCTTATGGATCTTTCTGTATAATATTTAAATCCCCGAAGCCTTCAAGCTCACCCACATATCAGGCATTGTATTCAAAATTCTATGGTATGTGGTCTCCATGTGCACATGGAGTGTTTTTTTTTTTCAAAAGCATTGTAAATGGCTTTTCAATTTTTTAGATGTGTATCAGTGACACTGATAACATTGATTTAAAGCAATCCCACTTAAACAAATAAATTTGATGACTTCACAATAAAAAGTATGAATTGACGGGGAAACGACGACAAAGCTTATATGCATCGAAGTCTCAATAAAAAAAAATGCATTATTACATTTGGTTTCCCTTGGCCTATTTGCATAACTGACCTACCTGAATTGAAAATATGTTACCAGTTTTGTTGGCACCACCAATTGTCTGGAATTTTGCAACAATATCAAGTGCATTCTGTAGTTGATAAAAGGGGGGTAACTCTAATATAGTTGTTTTGGCCTGAGTTAATAATTTCCCAAGATAAAGTAGAAAACCATGTCCTGAAGTTATTATATTGGTCAAGATGTCCATTCCTAGAATCTAAACAACAAATAATTCTTCATATAAACTGCTAATATCTTCGATATTTGATTTGAAACCCTTATTTCTATACACGACTGGTGGTGATTAAAATTAAAATTTAATTCTTAAAGCAAAAACAAAGGCCTTCTAATTACATTTAATTTTCAAAAAAGATTACTTTCCTCTTTTCAAATTGTAACCTTTTGAGAAACCTAGTACATCAGTTTTAAAATTCCCTACATTCGACTTCTTTTAGCATTAAAGTAAAGAATATGGACATTGGCATTGTTGCAAAACTGGCATTGAGTTAACTGGTGTGGCAAACAGCATTGTGGTAAACAGCATTAAGTTAACTGGCATTGTGGCAAACAGCATTGTGGCAAAAAGCATTATGGAAAAACATCATTATGGCACAAGGACTCATAAATACCTGTAAATCAAACATCTGAGGCAGACTGGAGATTTGGTTAACTAATGAAGAATCCAATTTTGTTTCAAATAATAGATTAGACTTGTGAGGAAGGGTATCCACCATTTTTCTAAAAAAAAAAGGCCAGAATACTAAAATTGTAAATCAAGTATGGAAAAGATATGACAATATGGAAAAGAAATTTGAAGACTAAAGGGAGGTAACTTGAAGACTAAAGGGAGATAATTTTAAGTCTAAAGGACAAAATAAATGTTGCAAATTGATAGAAGACTAAAGGGAGGTAATTTGAAGATCTTTTATTTTGATCATCTAGTGGAACAGTTATATCAGAGTGAATAACTTACAAACATTTTTGGAAGGTATCTTGTTGAGGTAGTATAGTTATAATAGAAGCTAAAGGATACATCATGGCCATTTTACAACTTAACAAACAATAGGCTTCTTCGCCCCCTGAAAATATTAAAAAAAAAAAGTTAACAAAATTTAACAAACTATTTTTTTTTTCAAAATGGGGGAATAGGGTTATTGGGTTAGTTTGTACATACCACAAATATTACATTATTATGTCTATTGTGACCCAGTAACATAGTTTATCAAACTGTACATACCATAGACTATTACATTACTATGTATATTGTGACCCAGTATATTGGGTAACCATAGTTTATCAAACTGTACATATCTTAGACTATTACATTACTATGTATATTGTGACCCAGTATATTGGGTAACCATAGTTTATCAAACTGTACATACCATAGACTATTACATTACTATGTATATTGTGACCCAGTATATTGGGTAACCATAGTTTATCAAACTGTACATACCATAGACTATTACATTACTCTGTGTATTGTGACCCAGTATATTGGGTAACCATAGTTTATCAAACTGTACATACCATAGATTATTACATTACTATGTATATTGTGACCCAGTATATTGGGTAACCATAGTTTATCAAACTGTACATACCATAGACTATTACATTACTATGTATATTGTGACCCAGTATATTGGGTAACCATAGTTTATCAAACTGAACATATCTTAGACTATTACATTACTATGTATATTGTGACCCAGTATATTGTGTAAACATAGTTTATCAAACTGTACATACCATAGACTATTACATTACTATGTATATTGTGACCCAGTATATTGGGTAACCATAGTTTATCAAACTGTACATACCATAGACTATTACATTACTATGTATATTGTGACCCAGTATATTGGGTAACCATAGTTGATCAAACTGTACATACCATAGACTATAACATTACTATGTATATTGTGACCCAGTATATTGGGTAACCATAGTTTATCAAACTGTACATACCATAGACTATAACATTACTCTGTGTATTGTGACCCAGTATATTGGGTATCTTAAGTCTCATCATAGCCCATAATTTATCAAATATGTTTTCACTGTTTTGTGGATTTCTCTGGGGAAGAAAAATATTTGAAATTTGAAATTTATTTTTTATATCTGACAAGGGCAACTTGGGCTTTCCACCAGTTTATCCATGACAATAACCTTTTGAAATTAATCTTTAAAGATAGCATGAAGTTAGTTGGGTTTTTAGTAAGCTTTCTTCTATATGTTTTGAAATAAATCAATAAATAACAATCAACTCACATTTTTAAATACTTTTCTATTTCTTTGTGATTTGTAACTGAAGTCTTTTCTACCTTATAATAAACAAAATGCATACATTATAATATATGTCTACTTTAGATTTGCAAGAAAAAATAAATTTCTTCATTATGATGATCTTTAAAGGGGGGTGATTTTAGACTTGAAAATATGTAGAAAGCCTCCAGAAGTACATGCACTGCACAAAAATCACCATTTTCAGTATAATACATGGTTTTATTTTCATATTTTTGACTTTCAAGCCTGATAATTATGGTTACACATAGATTTGAGCCCCGTAATGACCAATTTGTTCAGAATATCTTTTAGAGAATTTCTACGATGCCAAATTAACAAATTAAAGCCTAAAATGGACAAAAAACTTGTGTCGCTTGAAAAGTTCAAAAGGTCAAATGTTTTATGGAAGGCGATTGAAGACAAAATACTTATGTAAGAGGTTTAGCCTGAACATTTAACATTTGACTTTTGTAACAAGTGTTATATCTTTTCACTTTAAACATGAAACATATGAATTTTTACGTATGTCTTATGCATTACTGGTATTTGTACGGGTAACTTTTAACTTATAACACAAAATATCTGTATTATCTTTACATAGGCGTACGGGGCCTTAGTTGAGCGGGGGGGGGGCCCCCCCCCCCCCTGCACCCCCAGCTTGTACGCCTATGATTATCTACATAGCATTAGTGAATTAGACATTTCTACTTAGCATAGACTTAGCACTGATCCCCTTCCATACAACAGTCCGTATTTTTTACATTATCCAAGTTTTCAATTATGTACCTCAATTTTATTTTCTGCTATAAAACCCACAGACCAGACTGTCACCTGGTGTTTTACGGTTATAAAATCAGATAAAAATTGGCGTCCAACGTCGATTTGAAGGGACAGTCTAATTTTTTTTAGGTCAAAATTTTTGAAAACTTTACACCAAAATCTGTAATTATGCGCCCTTTAATGTATCTGAAAGTTTAAACTAAAAATATCCAGCCGTTAATTTTTAAACGCTAAAAACATGCTAAATTTTTAAAAACCATACGTAAGGTTTTTAAGTGTGTTATGTTTTTAGGACGATGATAGCAAACTACTGAACGGATTTGAGTAAAATAAACGCCTAATTGTAGAGTGAATTTGAGAGAAAGGAGATTAAGCTTAATAATTGTTGTCGCAGTTCATCTCAGTTAAAATAGGCTATTAAAGTGAACTTGTCGGTCTACTAAATGACTCTCCGTCTGAATATTTTAACTAGAGACAAGATGTCTTTTGGGATAGTTGAAGTAAATCTTGAAGGAATTTACATAAATTCAATACACCGAACTTAAATTCTGTAAGTAGGCGAAGTTGTTTTGATCAAATCTGTTACTGGCAATTTGTTTTTTATTGCAAATTAACCATTTTAGAAGGTATATAAACTGGATGAAATTTATCAAATGCATTCATCAACCTGGCTGATTCTGTTCAACAATAGACAAGTTAACTATGATGTTTGCACCACGACAACTTTTACTGATAGTTCTAGCTTTCCTAGCTATCTCTGAAACCTCAACTCATCGCTTCAATCGTAAGTTACTTCTTCTTGAATTAAAGGAAGTCTTGGAACTCTCAGGAACCATCTCTGGAACCTTGTTTCGACTGTCGGCTCTCTATATTTCTAGCTGTATCGATAATTCTACAGCGCATGCTGTAACTATGTAAACATACCGTACCGTATCTTATCATACCTGCACCCTAACGTCCTCAGCAGTTTCTAAAAGTTATAATCTGTTGTAATGCGCTAGCTAGAAACATTCGGCACTATTCTACCTTTCATACCTAGATCATTTTATCATGGTATTTTAGAAACTAAATTGAAAAACGTGTCATAGTTGGCCAATATCACAACCATGCTAAATCCTTTCGAAAAAACGATTGTAACTCACTACTATACAACTTTTGTTCTTGATTTGGCATTAATGGTTCAATTAATGGTTGTTGTATTTGAATACATCGTCCCTAGAGTGTCCCTGGGGTGTCCTTAGACTGTCCCTATAGAGTGTCCCTAGAGTGTTCCTACTAGAGTGTCCCTAGAGTGTTCCTAGACTGTCCCTGGGGTGTCCCTAGAGTGTCCCTAGAGTGTCCTTAGACTGTCCCTAGAGTGTTCCTAGAGTGTCCCTAGAGTGTTCCTAGACTGTCCCTAGAGTGTTCCTAGAGTGTCCCTAGAGTGTTCCTAGAGTGTTCCTAGACTGTCCCTAGAGTGTCCCTAGAGTAGTCCTAGAGTGTTCCTATTCTTGATCCGAGATTCTTAAATGGGTGTCATAAACCACCCTCTTCTTTATGTTCAGAATGGCGTCGATGGTATAGATCACCACCAATGTGGCGCAGATGTCATAGGTTACCATATCTATGTAATGGACAAGTAACCAGAAATGGATGGAGTAAAATAGACTATGTATGTAACCCTGGGTACAAGTTAGCAGTAACAGCTGACTGTTTTCGTGGTAATTCTTGGACTCCACGTGTCACTTGTGAAGGTAGGATAATATTATATCACTAATTTGGAGGTGCATTTATGCACCACTATAAAATACTTGAATTGAAGGTGAATTGCTTTCTACCAAACAGTTTACGATTTGCATTAAACCAAGCAAGGTCATACGAGTTATACGTAAAACGTAACATTTCATCTGTGGTTTTGCACCAATTTTCCTTTATTTTTTCAGAAATATTATGTGATGGTGAACCAATAATAGCTGCCAATAGTTCACTAGACGGTGATATCACTTCCAGACGACCTGGTGCTGAATATAATTTTACCTGCAATCCTGGATTAAAAGGAATGGGGAAAGTAGTCTGTGACGAATCTGGAAAGTGGAATGTTGATGAAGTTGAATGTACAGGTAAGTGTAAAAATAAAATAATCAATTAATAAAAATATGAAAACCACTTTCTTCATTTATAGCTTAAATGTTAAATATAATGTAAAAATCTATGTTCTATTGTAGCAAAACACTTCTGTTTAAATTTGAATTTAAATGAATGAATGAATAAATGAATAAAACAGGAGACACTTTTATATGTAGTAATTTACAAGTTTTTAAATAATAATTGCTTTTTCGTGAAAAGAGTTTGCTTCTTTTCGTAACAAAACTTTTGCTGAAACATCTCAGGATTTCTATTTTAAAACTCTCAGATCGATTAAAGGAAAGTTGTAATTTATTATAAAGTGCAATAAGGATTTTATTCTCTTGAAATCGTATTGTTAGTCCTTCTGGTGAATAGTAACTTGTCACCTTCCACTACCTTTACCCTTAGTGGTGCCAGTGCCTTGTATTAAATAGTAATTTCTTACCTTTCAACCATCCGAACCTCACCTTGAGTCAATGTTTTATGTTGAAAAGTAACTTTTTACCTTGTTATCTTTAGTACTTATTCGGTTTTATTTCCTTTTTCAGAATGCATCAACGTGGAGGGAGTTGGTGTAAAATTTAACACAAGTACTGTCCAGTTTGAGAATGAAACACAGTGTACAGCACGCTGCGATGACGAAGATGATTGCAACGTTTCGTTCTTCGCAAATACTTTATGTGAATTGTATCCCTTGCCAATAGTCGCTGTATCGAGGCCAGAAACCTTACAAGATTGCGTCGATGCCTGTTCCGCTAATGATGACTGTAAACTATTAGTCTATGAAACCGAGAATTCCTTCAATGAATGTGCCTTGTTGAACACCGACGATGTCGAGTCATTGACCACGGAACAAGATAACGACTTTACAATACTGGGCAAGAACTGTCCATTTTAAAAACAACCAATGTCGTTATTGAATAAAACTTTAAAGCATTTGTATGTCATATCTTATTACCCCTCCCACCCTTCCCATACCAAAATAAATTGAATGACATTTTATTTTAGGGGCAAAAAAACAAAATGGCTGCCAAAGAAAGCTGTTGAGGGCAATTTATTCACTTCAAATTTCTACGGGTCTGGAAAGAGTATAGTTTCCTGTAGGGCTGCAACGATTCCTGAAGTGGCGATTCGATACGCTAAACGATACACATTCAACGATTCGATTTATTGCGATTACAAATCGCGATTCTTGAGTTTGAAATCAGAAAGAAAAGAAAACCTTTAATCATTAACATTTTAACACATTTTTGACATAATTTTCGTAACAAATTTATATGCTTAAGATCATCATCATTAAAAACAAAGGTTTAAGGTGATAATAAACAAATTGATACGTAAAAAGCAATTTTCGAAAATTTTGATACGACATAAATTATAAAATGCGTGAGGATTTCTTGTTCTCAGTCAATAAAAGAGTTAATTAAATGAATCAAAATCTTGGCCGATGAATCGCGATTATTTTTTTCTTACACGATGCATCGATAAGGAGGAACGAATCGCGATTCATCGATTCTACGATGAATCGTTGCAGCCCTAGTTTCCTGGGATTAACGCTCAAAAACTGAAGTAATCTTAATATTATTTCATTTAAAAAATCAGTCTCGGTAATGAATGATGTTTTTCGTTGTGTCTTTTGCCCGAGACTCTTTATTTTGATGCTTTTTCTCTACTTTCAAGTCTTCATAAACGGTGTCGTCCAAAGTATACAAACATAATGCAAAAACCCATAAAATTATGTACATTTTCATATAATAACAGGTTATAATTTGATAAACGCCTTTAATGTGATTAAAGGTTTTTCAATTATTGTATATAAACATTGTTTTCTGGATTTATCAGATTATTTAGGTAATCTGTTTTATAGTAATGACACCAGGCAAGTCCCTTGATGAATATAAACTCCTATTGACCAAATTTGAAAATTTAGATTTGTTGTTCATTCTAAGAAGTTGTATTCCTTTAAAAATATATACTCCTTATTTAATAAAACCCAAGAACAAACAATCCCAACTGTAAAATCTCCAAATCCATATATAAGCAATACATTATTAGTTTGAATTTTTCATATGAGGAAACCCCCATGCTTCTGTTTTGATATGTGGTTGTTTGTGTGTTTTGTTTGGGGATTTTGTCTCCAGTGGCTTTTGCTAGCTTGGGGTTTTGTCACCATGGGGTTTTGCATGCATAGCCGTGGGGGGCCCACGATTTAACAGGGGGGCAAACCGACTTATTGCCCGAATTTTATTGATATTTTGCCCGATTTGGGGGATATTTTGCCTGGGAAGCTCCCCTTTCTCCTACGGCTATGTTTGTATGTATAGGTGTGCGAAAGTGAAAACCGGATCATCGGGTTAACGGGTTATTTTACATAGTAAATATTCCGTTCCCAACAAAAAGCGAGCGGATATCGGGGTTTCCGGTGGACGGATAAACGCGGTTCCACTCCACTGTATTTCATTAGATCAATTCCATAAATTTTGTAACAATAAGTAATCAGGTGGTTTGTGGTTATACTTAAATGTTACCTTAGTTACCTACCCATTTTATGTGATTTCAAATAGCTCTTGATAGATTCTTTGGTGTCTTTGGCTATTGCTAATAATTTTCTCTGAAATAAAATTATGAGTTGAAATAAAACATTCCATGAATAATGATGAAGCAAACAAAAAAATTCAGATGATAAACATGAAATTGAAATGCTTCTAAATACAGTTAGTCTAAATTATCTCCCTTTAATCCCCAATCAATCTACAAAACGGAGACTATTAAAGGGACAGTCTGAATTTTTTTTAGGTCAAAAATGTTTTTTGCTCAAATGTGTGAAAAGTTTACACCAAAATCTGTAACTGTGTGCCCTTTAATGTATCTGAAAGTTTTAAATAAAAAAATCCAGCGGTTAATTTTTAAACGCTAAAAACGCTTACGTAAGGTTTTTAAGTGTGTTATGTTTTTTGGACGCTGATAAGAAACTACTGAACGGATTTGAGTAAAATAAACGCCTAATTGTAGAGAAATGTCCCTCTTGTGTATTTAAAAGGTTACAGCTAGAAATATTGAGCCATTTAAAGGGCAAACACCAACACTATGTCAAATTGCTTAATATTTTCAGGCAGAAACAGAAAATGTTTATTTTTTCAAACTTTCGAGAAAAGTATAATTTTTGCACCGAATGCAAGTTTAATATTCCCTACGACTATTTCAGGCGGAAACAGAAAATGTTTATTTTTTCAAACTACAGCCTGTCAAAGATTTGGTTTTTGTCCCATCCCATCTTGAAAAAGTGAAAAAGCACACCCCGAAACTAAAATGGCCATATCGCGGCCAATTTTGGTCCTAGAGGTATAATTTTTGCACCGGATGCAAGTTTAATATTCCCTACGACTATTTCAGGCGGAAACAGAAAATGTTTATTTTTTCAAACTTTCGAGAAAATCGACTTTAAAGTTTCACCAGTTTTTGAAGAGTAAAACTGCACCAAATGGCGTTTTCAGAAAGTTCCTGACACTAAAAGTGCTGTAGCAGCCAGACCGTTGACGGTAGGAACTTGAAATTTGGCACACTATAACTCCATATCGATGGGCACACGCAGTACAAATTACAACTCTCTATCTCTAATAGTTTTTGAGCTACAGCCTGTCAAAGATTTGGTTTTTGTCCCATCCCATCTTGAAAAAGTGAAAAAGCACACCCCGAAACTAAAATGGCCATATCTCGGCCAACTTTGATCCTAGAGGTATAATTTTTGCACCGAATGCAAGTTTAATATTCCCTACGACTATTTCAGACGGAAACAGAAAATGTTTATTTTTTCAAACTTTCGAGAAAATCGACTTTAAAGTTTCACCAGTTTTTGAAGAGTAAAACTGCACCAAATGGCGTTTTCAGAAAGTTCCTGACACTAAAAGTGCTGTAGCAGCCAGACCGTTGACGGTAGGAACTTGAAATTTGGCACACTATAACTTCATATCGATGGGCACACGCAGTACAAATTACAACCCTCTATCTCTGATAGTTTTCGAGCTACAGCCTGTCAAAGATTTGGTTTTTGTCCCATCCCATCTTGAAAAAGTGAAAAAGCACACCCCGAAACTAAAATGGCCATATCTCGGCCAATTTTGATCCTAGAGGTATAATTTTAGCACAGAATGCAAGTTGAATATTCCCTACGTCTATTTCAGGCGGAAACAGAAAATGTTTATTTTTTCAAACTTTCGAGAAAATCGACTTTAAAGTTTCACCAGTTTTTGAAGAGTAAAACTGCACCAAATGGCGTTTTCAGAAAGTTCCTGACACTAAAAGTGCTCTAGCAGCCAGACCGTTGACGGTAGGAACTTGAAATTTGGCACACTATAACTTCATATCGATGGGCACACGCAGTACTAATTACAACTCTCTATCTCTAATAGTTTTTGAGCTACAGCCTGTCAAAGATTTGGTTTTTGTCCCATCCCATCTTGAAAAAGTGAAAAAGCACACCCCGAAACTAAAATGGCCATATCTCGGCCAATTTTGATCCTAGAGGTATACTTTTTGCACCGAATGCAAGTTTAATATTCCCTACGACTATTTCAGACGGAAACAGAAAATGTTTATTTTTTCAAACTTTCGAGAAAATCGACTTTAAAGTTTCACCAGTTTTTGAAGAGTAAAACTGCACCAAATGGCGTTTTCAGAAAGTTCCTGACACTAAAAGTGCTGTAGCAGCCAGACCGTTGACGGTAGGAACTTGAAATTTGGCACACTATAACTTCATATCGATGGGCACACGCAGTACAAATTACAACCCTCTATCTCTGATAGTTTTCGAGCTACAGCCTGTCAAAGATTTGGTTTTTGTCCCATCCCATCTTGAAAAAGTGAAAAAGCACACCCCGAAACTAAAATGGCCATATCTCGGCCAATTTTGATCCTAGAGGTATAATTTTAGCACAGAATGCAAGTTGAATATTCCCTACGTCTATTTCAGGCGGAAACAGAAAATGTTTATTTTTTCAAACTTTCGAGAAAATCGACTTTAAAGTTTCACCAGTTTTTGAAGAGTAAAACTGCACCAAATGGCGTTTTCAGAAAGTTCCTGACACTAAAAGTGCTCTAGCAGCCAGACCGTTGACGGTAGGAACTTGAAATTTGGCACACTATAACTTCATATCGATGGGCACACGCAGTACAAATTACAACCCTCTATCTCTGATCGTTTTCGAGCTACAGCCTGTCAAAGATTTGGTTTTTGTCCCATCCCATCTTGAAAAAGTGAAAAAGCACACCCCGAAACTAAAATGGCCATATCTCGGCCAATTTTGATCCTAGAGGTATAATTTTAGCACAGAATGCAAGTTGAATATTCCCTACGTCTATTTCAGGCGGAAACAGAAAATGTTTATTTTTTCAAACTTTCGAGAAAATCGACTTTAAAGTTTCACCAGTTTTTGAAGAGTAAAACTGCACCAAATGGCGTTTTCAGAAAGTTCCTGACACTAAAAGTGCTCTAGCAGCCAGACCGTTGACGGTAGGAACTTGAAATTTGGCACACTATAACTTCATATCGATGGGCACACGCAGTACAAATTACAACCCTCTATCTCTGATAGTTTTCGAGCTACAGCCTGTCAAAGATTTGGTTTTTGTCCCATCCCATCTTGAAAAAGTGAAAAAGCACACCCCGAAACTAAAATGGCCATATCTCGGCCAATTTTGATCCTAGAGGTATAATTTTAGCACAGAATGCAAGTTGAATATTCCCTACGTCTATTTCAGGCGGAAACAGAAAATGTTTATTTTTTCAAACTTTCGAGAAAATCGACTTTAAAGTTTCACCAGTTTTTGAAGAGTAAAACTGCACCAAATGGCGTTTTCAGAAAGTTCCTGACACTAAAAGTGCTCTAGCAGCCAGACCGTTGACGGTAGGAACTTGAAATTTGGCACACTATAACTTCATATCGATGGGCACACGCAGTACAAATTACAACCCTCTATCTCTGATAGTTTTCGAGCTACAGCCTGTCAAAGATTTGGTTTTTGTCCCATCCCATCTTGAAAAAGTGAAAAAGCACACCCCGAAACTAAAATGGCCATATCTCGGCCAATTTTGATCCTAGAGGTATAATTTTAGCACAGAATGCAAGTTTAATATTCCCTACGTCTATTTCAGGCGGAAACAGAAAATGTTTATTTTTTCAAACTTTCGAGAAAATCGACTTTAAAGTTTCACCAGTTTTTGAAGAGTAAAACTGCACCAAATGGCGTTTTCAGAAAGTTCCTGACACTAAAAGTGCTCTAGCAGCCAGACCGTTGACGGTAGGAACTTGAAATTTGGCACACTATAACTTCATATCGATGGGCACACGCAGTACAAATTACAACCCTCTATCTCTGATAGTTTTCGAGCTACAGCCTGTCAAAGATTTGGTTTTTGTCCCATCCCATCTTGAAAAAGTGAAAAAGCACACCCCGAAACTAAAATGGCCATATCTCGGCCAATTTTGATCCTAGAGGTATAATTTTAGCACAGAATGCAAGTTGAATATTCCCTACGTCTATTTCAGGCGGAAACAGAAAATGTTTATTTTTTCAAACTTTCGAGAAAATCGACTTTAAAGTTTCACCAGTTTTTGAAGAGTAAAACTGCACCAAATGGCGTTTTCAGAAAGTTCCTGACACTAAAAGTGCTCTAGCAGCCAGACCGTTGACGGTAGGAACTTGAAATTTGGCACACTATAACTTCATATCGATGGGCACACGCAGTACAAATTACAACCCTCTATCTCTGATAGTTTTCGAGCTACAGCCTGTCAAAGATTTGGTTTTTGTCCCATCCCATCTTGAAAAAGTGAAAAAGCACACCCCGAAACTAAAATGGCCATATCTCGGCCAATTTTGATCCTAGAGGTATAATTTTAGCACAGAATGCAAGTTGAATATTCCCTACGTCTATTTCAGGCGGAAACAGAAAATGTTTATTTTTTCAAACTTTCGAGAAAATCGACTTTAAAGTTTCACCAGTTTTTGAAGAGTAAAACTGCACCAAATGGCGTTTTCAGAAAGTTCCTGACACTAAAAGTGCTCTAGCAGCCAGACCGTTGACGGTAGGAACTTGAAATTTGGCACACTATAACTTCATATCGATGGGCACACGCAGTACAAATTACAACCCTCTATCTCTGATAGTTTTCGAGCTACAGCCTGTCAAAGATTTGGTTTTTGTCCCATCCCATCCCATCCCATCTTGAAAAAGTGAAAAAGCACACCCCGAAACTAAAATGGCCATATCTCGGCCAATTTTGATCCTAGAGGTATAATTTTAGCACAGAATGCAAGTTGAATATTCCCTACGTCTATTTCAGGCGGAAACAGAAAATGTTTATTTTTTCAAACTTTCGAGAAAATCGACTTTAAAGTTTCACCAGTTTTTGAAGAGTAAAACTGCACCAAATGGCGTTTTCAGAAAGTTCCTGACACTAAAAGTGCTCTAGCAGCCAGACCGTTGACGGTAGGAACTTGAAATTTGGCACACTATAACTTCATATCGATGGGCACACGCAGTACAAATTACAACCCTCTATCTCTGATAGTTTTCGAGCTACAGCCTGTCAAAGATTTGGTTTTTGTCCCATCCCATCTTGAAAAAGTGAAAAAGCACACCCCGAAACTAAAATGGCCATATCTCGGCCAATTTTGATCCTAGAGGTATAATTTTAGCACAGAATGCAAGTTGAATATTCCCTACGTCTATTTCAGGCGGAAACAGAAAATGTTTATTTTTTCAAACTTTCGAGAAAATCGACTTTAAAGTTTCACCAGTTATTGAAGAGTAAAACTGCACCAAATGGCGTTTTCAGAAAGTTCCTGACACTAAAAGTGCTCTAGCAGCCAGACCGTTGACGGTAGGAACTTGAAATTTGGCACACTATAACTTCATATCGATGGGCACACGCAGTACAAATTACAACCCTCTATCTCTGATAGTTTTCGAGCTACAGCCTGTCAAAGATTTGGTTTTTGTCCCATCTTGAAAAAGTGAAAAAGCACACCCCGAAACTAAAATGGCCATATCTCGGCCAATTTTGATCCTAGAGGTATAATTTTAGCACAGAATGCAAGTTTAATATTCCCTACGTCTATTTCAGGCGGAAACAGAAAATGTTTATTTTTTCAAACTTTCGAGAAAATCGACTTTAAAGTTTCACCAGTTTTTGAAGAGTAAAACTGCACCAAATGGCGTTTTCAGAAAGTTCCTGACACTAAAAGTGCTCTAGCAGCCAGACCGTTGACGGTAGGAACTTGAAATTTGGCACACTATAACTTCATATCGATGGGCACACGCAGTACAAATTACAACCCTCTATCTCTGATAGTTTTCGAGCTACAGCCTGTCAAAGATTTGGTTTTTGTCCCATCCCATCTTGAAAGATAGCTTGCCAGGCAAGGTAACATACGCCCACTTCAGCAAATTTGAATATTTGAAAAAGTTGATTGCACCATCGCACTTATTTGAGCTGATATTTAGATGAATCAATTCGAATGAAAACTCTAGCCTCTATCGTGTACACAAGTTAATTTTAAAGTTTTTCTCACTAAGTCAAGGACGATAACTTATAAAACGACGACTAGAAACGCACGATTCTCGAATTTATCTGAGTTATTATAAAGATGAATACACATACCAAGTTAATTTTAACCCTTTTTTCACTAAGTCAAGATCAATAACTCTTAAACCGACAATTTGAATCGTGCCATTTTCAAACTCATCCGAGATATTATCGAGATAAATATACGTACCAAGTTTCATTCAAATTGGTTAAAAACTCTGGTCTCTATCGCTTACACAAGTCAATTTTAATGTTTTTTCACTAAGTCAAGGGCAATAACTCGAAAACCAACAACTGAAATCGCGCCATTTTCGAACTCATTCGAAATATTATCAAGATGAATACACATATCAAGTTTCATTCAAATCGGATAAAAACTCTAGCTTCTATCGTGTACACAAGTTAATTTTAATGTTTTTTCACTAAGTCAAGGGCAATAACTCATCAACCGACGATTATATCGCACCATTTTCGAACTCGTCCGAGATATTATAAAGATGAATACACATACCAAGTTTCATTCAAATCAGATTAAAACTCTAGCTTCTATCGCGTACACAAGTTAATTTTCACGTTTTTTCACTAAGTCAAGGGCAATAACTCATAAACCGACGACTGGAATTGCGCCATTTTCGAACTCATCCGAGATATTATCAAGATGAATACACATACCAAGTTTCATTCGAATCGGATAAAAACTCTGGCTTCTATCGCGTACACAAGAAATTGTTGACAGACGGACGGACCGACAGACGGACCGACGGACGGACATGGGTGACGGCAATATACGTCCACATTTTCATGTGGGCGTATAAAAAGTGAAAAAGCACACCCCGAAACTAAAATGGCCATATCTCGGCCAATTTTGATCCTAGAGGTATAATTTTAGCACAGAATGCAAGTTGAATATTCCCTACGTCTATTTCAGGCGGAAACAGAAAATGTTTATTTTTTCAAACTTTCGAGAAAATCGACTTTAAAGTTTCACCAGTTTTTGAAGAGTAAAACTGCACCAAATGGCGTTTTCAGAAAGTTCCTGACACTAAAAGTGCTCTAGCAGCCAGACCGTTGACGGTAGGAACTTGAAATTTGGCACACTATAACTTCATATCGATGGGCACACGCAGTACAAATTACAACCCTCTATCTCTGATAGTTTTCGAGCTACAGCCTGTCAAAGATTTGGTTTTTGTCCCATCCCATCTTGAAAAAGTGAAAAAGCACACCCCGAAACTAAAATGGCCATATCTCGGCCAATTTTGATCCTAGAGGTATAATTTTAGCACAGAATGCAAGTTGAATATTCCCTACGTCTATTTCAGGCGGAAACAGAAAATGTTTATTTTTTCAAACTTTCGAGAAAATCGACTTTAAAGTTTCACCAGTTTTTGAAGAGTAAAACTGCACCAAATGGCGTTTTCAGAAAGTTCCTGACACTAAAAGTGCTCTAGCAGCCAGACCGTTGACGGTAGGAACTTGAAATTTGGCACACTATAACTTCATATCGATGGGCACACGCAGTACAAATTACAACCCTCTATCTCTGATAGTTTTCGAGCTACAGCCTGTCAAAGATTTGGTTTTTGTCCCATCCAATCTTGAAAAAGTGAAAAAGCACACCCCGAAACTAAATTGGCCATATCTCGGCCAATTTTGATCCTAGAGGTATAATTTTAGCACAGAATGCAAGTTGAATATTCCCTACGTCTATTTCAGGCGGAAACAGAAAATGTTTATTTTTTCAAACTTTCGAGAAAATCGACTTTAAAGTTTCACCAGTTTTTGAAGAGTAAAACTGCACCAAATGGCGTTTTCAGAAAGTTCCTGACACTAAAAGTGCTCTAGCAGCCAGACCGTTGACGGTAGGAACTTGAAATTTGGCACACTATAACTTCATATCGATGGGCACACGCAGTACAAATTACAACCCTCTATCTCTGATAGTTTTCGAGCTACAGCCTGTCAAAGATTTGGTTTTTGTCCCATCCCATCTTGAAAAAGTGAAAAAGCACACCCCGAAACTAAAATGGCCATATCTCGGCCAATTTTGATCCTAGAGGTATAATTTTAGCACAGAATGCAAGTTGAATATTCCCTACGTCTATTTCAGGCGGAAACAGAAAATGTTTATTTTTTCAAACTTTCGAGAAAATCGACTTTAAAGTTTCACCAGTTTTTGAAGAGTAAAACTGCACCAAATGGCGTTTTCAGAAAGTTCCTGACACTAAAAGTGCTCTAGCAGCCAGACCGTTGACGGTAGGAACTTGAAATTTGGCACACTATAACTTCATATCGATGGGCACACGCAGTACAAATTACAACCCTCTATCTCTGATAGTTTTCGAGCTACAGCCTGTCAAAGATTTGGTTTTTGTCCCATCCCATCTTGAAAAAGTGAAAAAGCACACCCCGAAACTAAAATGGCCATATCTCGGCCAATTTTGATCCTAGAGGTATAATTTTAGCACAGAATGCAAGTTGAATATTCCCTACGTCTATTTCAGGCGGAAACAGAAAATGTTTATTTTTTCAAACTTTCGAGAAAATCGACTTTAAAGTTTCACCAGTTTTTGAAGAGTAAAACTGCACCAAATGGCGTTTTCAGAAAGTTCCTGACACTAAAAGTGCTCTAGCAGCCAGACCGTTGACGGTAGGAACTTGAAATTTGGCACACTATAACTTCATATCGATGGGCACACGCAGTACAAATTACAACCCTCTATCTCTGATAGTTTTCGAGCTACAGCCTGTCAAAGATTTGGTTTTTGTCCCATCCCATCTTGAAAAAGTGAAAAAGCACACCCGAAACTAAAATGGCCATATCTCGGCCAATTGTGATCCTAGAGGTATAATTTTAGCACAGAATGCAAGTTGAATATTCCCTACGTCTATTTCAGGCGGAAACAGAAAATGTTTATTTTTTCAAACTTTCGAGAAAATCGACTTTAAAGTTTCACCAGTTTTTGAAGAGTAAAACTGCACCAAATGGCGTTTTCAGAAAGTTCCTGACACTAAAAGTGCTCTAGCAGCCAGACCGTTGACGGTAGGAACTTGAAATTTGGCACACTATAACTTCATATCGATGGGCACACGCAGTACAAATTACAACCCTCTATCTCTTATAGTTTTCGAGCTACAGCCTGTCAAAGATTTGGTTTTTGTCCCATCCCATCTTGAAAAAGTGAAAAAACACACCCCGAAACTAAAATGGCCATATCTCGGCCAATTTTGATCCTAGAGGTATAATTTTAGCACAGAATGCAAGTTGAATATTCCCTACGTTTATTTCAGGCGGAAACAGAAAATGTTTATTTTTTCAAACTTTCGAGAAAATCGACTTTAAAGTTTCACCAGTTTTTGAAGAGTAAAACTGCACCAAATGGCGTTTTCAGAAAGTTCCTGACACTAAAAGTGCTCTAGCAGCCAGACCGTTGACGGTAGGAACTTGAAATTTGGCACACTATAACTTCATATCGATGGGCACACGCAGTACAAATTACAACCCTCTATCTCTGATAGTTTTCGAGCTACAGCCTGTCAAAGATTTGGTTTTTGTCCCATCCCATCTTGAAAAAGTGAAAAAGCACACCCCGAAACTAAAATGGCCATATCTCGGCCAATTTTGATCCTAGAGGTATAATTTTAGCACAGAATGCAAGTTGAATATTCCCTACGTCTATTTCAGGCGGAAACAGAAAATGTTTATTTTTTCAAACTTTCGAGAAAATCGACTTTAAAGTTTCACCAGTTTTTGAAGAGTAAAACTGCACCAAATGGCGTTTTCAGAAAGTTCCTGACACTAAAAGTGCTCTAGCAGCCAGACCGTTGACGGTAGGAACTTGAAATTTGGCACACTATAACTTCATATCGATGGGCACACGCAGTACAAATTACAACCCTCTATCTCTGATAGTTTTCGAGCTACAGCCTGTCAAAGATTTGGTTTTTGTCCCATCCCATCTTGAAAAAGTGAAAAAGCACACCCCGAAACTAAAATGGCCATATCTCGGCCAATTTTGATCCTAGAGGTATAATTTTTGCACCGAATGCAAGTTTAATATTCCCTACGACTATTAACAATAAGTACTCCCTGTTTGTAATTAACCCTTTAAAACCAAATTCAGTTTGATCAAGAAGATATAAAGATATAATAAGCATACTTTAAAAATACTCTCAGGTAGCATTTGCGATTTTTTTGACAATGGAAACTTTTTTTCAAAAAAGCAGAATGGCCCTTTAAGGTAAGGTCAGGGTTCAAATTGCTGGCAATGTAAGAAAGACACGGTTAGACCCTAATGTGATGGCTTAAAAAAAAACAGGATTTCAAAAGGCCCAAGGAAACGAAATATAATTAGACTGGTTAAAAAAAATTAGTTATGAGAATGAAAAGAATAAACTTTACCTTTTTAAAAACAGGACTTGGCGCTTGTGTTGTATTCTTAACTTTTTCTCTTAACAAGTCTTTCTTCTTTAATACACTGAGAATAACATTGCGTTTATCCTTTAACTTTGGCTCAATATTCTTTAGTGGAACTGTCGATGAAACATTCTCTATAAATTTTGAAACTTTATATTCTTGGACATTTTTAAATTTTGATTGTCTCGGAAATTTATCATAAATTCCATTCTTGACCTTCAAATCATTTTTTGGTTTTCTAGTTACTGGCTGAATTCCCTGGAATATAGACAGTGATCTTGGTGTCTTTATGGTTGGGTTTGGGAAAGATTGAGTCAAATATAACAGGCCTGTTTGAACTTGTTTCTCTTCAGGTGTTAAGATGGTATCAGTAATATCTTTAAAGGGTGCCTCGTAACTTTTCTCCATTTTTTCATCAACAGTTCTGACTTGTTGTGTATCTCCGGTCTGAAGAAATTTAAATGTGCCAATTGAAAAATTTTTCATGCATGTAGTATGAAATATTTAGGACAAACTGTAGTAAGAATGATTCAACGTCTGTATTTACGTTGTTTTTTTCCAAATCATTTCACCTGATGAAATTGTTTCACCGACGACGATGAACGCTCGTAGAATAAAATACTTTAGTCAATCTTAAAAGGTTAAAACACTAAGATATATGGATGTACCACTTTTGAATTTATTAATACATATTATAACATACTACGTTTCAAAACTCATACAGGTTACGTTTCCAAGTAAAATAATGACTTTTGGAAACGTTACCGGTATGAGTTTGAGAAACATAGTATGTAATAAATTATATAACTTCCTACTTCTATATGGACATTAAATCTTAAAAAGTGTCATCTTACTTCTTTTATCAATAAATATAACACTTATACTTACCCAGATTGGCTGATGAGTGACACGTTCACCATCTAACAAAATATTTCTCATATAATTATCTGACAGTTCATTATCCTTCAATAATTTCATTAGTAAGTCTTGTAGACTTCTGTCACTTATTACTGAAACATTTAACATATTTAAGGGGTCACTGTGTGTCAGAATGCAAAATTTCATTTCATTTCACCACTTGAAAAATAACACATTTTACAGTGTCTGCAAGTTTTATTCGTAAATGGAATTTTCACTTGAAACATTTGTCATAAATCATTTTACAATTGACTTAGTTAATGTGCAATGTATTCCATTATGACTGCTTTGCCCTTCCATACTAAAACCGATACTACGTCTTAGAATGAACAAAAATAAACTTGGTCAAAAAGAGTATATTATATCCATCAACCATGTCCAAAGTATACAAACGGAATTAAATAAACCCATAAAACTATGTAATTTTCCATACAATTACAGACTATTATTCATAAATGCCTTAAATTGGATTAAGACATTTATCAATTATTGTATTTAAACATAGTTTTCTGGATTTACCAGATTATTTAGGTAATCTGTTTTACAGTTATGACACTAGGTATAACATCGAGTGATATATAAAGCAATTACCTGTATGATAGGGTCTAACATCATGTGGTATATAAAGCAATTACCTGTATGATAGGGTATAATATCAAGTAGTACATAGAGCAATTACCTGTATGATAGGGTATAATATCAAGTGGTATATAAAACAATTACCTGTATGATGGGGTATAATATCAAGTGGTATATAAAGCAATTACCTGTATGATGGGGTATAATATCAAGTGGTATATAAAACAATTACCTGTATGATGGGGTATAATATCAAGTGGTATATAAAGCAATTACCTGTATGATAGGGTATAATATCAAGTGGTATATAAAGCAATTACCTGTATGATAGGGTATAACATCATGTGGTATATAAAGCAATTACCTGTATGATGGGGTATAATATCAAGTGGTATATAAAGCAATTACCTGTATGATAGGGTATAATATCAAGTGGTATATAAAGCAATTACCTGTATGATAGGGTATAATACCAAGTGGTATATGATTATCATTAATATTCTCTATAATAACATCATTTTGGTGATTGATAACTTTGGTTTTATTGAGGATGTATTTTAAATAACACTGAAAAAAACAAAAATTCTGTTTGAGGAAGGGGAGTAGTCTAATTGGTTACTACACTGAAATTTTTTTTCTTTTTATAAACAATATTTTATTCATATAAATAGAAAAGGATTGGGGAACAGGCTTTCGCCTATATAGCCCCTGTCCTCCCTCTCCTCAAATTTTTATATGGGATCATTTGCTTGGATGTTAAAGGGGAATGTTCAGAATTTTTGGAGATAGATTTGAGCTTTGAATGTTTGTAAATAGCCTCCATTAATTTGGCCAGGACAGCAGCATTTGTCTACTCTGTTTTACAACTGTTGAGAGATCTTTAAGTACACAGCCTGTAACACACAGGGACTCTACTTATTGCCTCATCTGAACAACTAGACTGCTTTTTTCCATGTCAGCCCTCTCCAAATCATAGGCAAAATACAATTCATCTAATAGTGTTGGAACTTGGAAGCAAACTGCCTCTATTTCATTGCTAGAGCTACTTACTTCTTCATCTTGTTGATACTGAAGACAGAACTGGGGGTCAAGTTTTCTCTGATGACCTTCTGTATGCATGGTAACTTTTAAAACAAGTCTTTCTTCATTCCACCATACTGACTTCTTTACACCTTCACACATCAAATTACCAGCTTTACAGACTTCCTCTACCAGCTCTTTTGGTGTTGGCCAATGAGCTTTAAAATATGATTGCTGAAACAACCAGTAAACCAAATTTTCTTATACAAACGACTAGTAATTACACTTGATTTAATCATGTTTACAATTATCTCCCTTTAGTCTCCAAATTTTGTACAAGAGTTATGTCCCATTAGTCTTCAAGGGTGTTAAATATTGCATCATCATTTATGCAAGATAAAATCATTTTAAATATTTCCCCCCTTTAGTTAAAAGTTTGTACAAGAGTTAGGTTTGGGTTTCCACTAGTCTTTCAGGACATTAATGGCATTCTTTGTCATGAAATGCAAGATTAGTCTCCAAAGTTTGCACAAAGTTGCGTCCCATTGATTTTCACGTTATTTTAAAAATTATCCCCATTTAGTCTCCAAAGTTTTGTACAAGAATGATGTCCCATTAGTCTTTAAGGCCGTTAATGACATTCTTGCGAAATGACATTATCTCCCTTTAGTCTTCAAAGTTTGTACACGAGTTGCGCCCCATTAGTCCCATTAAATTCCCTTATGACTTGCCAATTTGGTTAAGAGTCTTGAGTTCTGATTCTCATAGTACGTAGTAGTAGGTGGAAAGAAAGATTTCCGGCACTTACCATCAGACTATCAATGGACGAATCTACCAAAAATATTTGTCTTGAAACTGAGAATATCCTGACTAATACTTCGATGAATTCGTGAGGCAGTAGGTTTTCACTTAAACTGGATACTTTATTCAAAATAACATTGTCAAATACAATCTGAAACCCAGGTTAGTTCATTAACAGTCTAATTAAGATAATGGACCACAGCCATCATATACGCCCACCACGGCATGGTAAAAACGAAAAAGCCTTGTATCAGAGACTGCTTTCATCAGTTATTCTCTCACAGTGGCCTTTTTAGATTAGGTTAGAGAGCAATATACAGATTTTCTCTAGAGGAGGGACTTCCAAGTGGGACTCACGGCCGTGACACTTCGCAAAGTATTTGGACTCTACAAATCATGCTGGGTCGTCTCAGTGCCTCGTCTAAGGAATTGTTACTGGGCGGCCGCCTAGTCACAGTGTTAGTCGAGGCACTGGGTCGTCTCCCTGGACAAACCCACGCCCTTGGTTGTATAGCTACATTCCAATATGCTTGAATTAGGATTTATAAAAGGGATTGCAAAGTGGTTTTCTAAACTTTGTATGTGTATCGGGGACGCTGATAGCATCAATTTGCGCAATTCCAAATTCCAGTCCGACATCTGTGGTTCTTGCAATTCCACAAAAATTAGCGCGTTTTATGGTGTCATTGGCAGTGACCGGAAACAACATTGGAATAGTTACATTGGAATGGAAATTGGAATGGTACAAATTGATGCTATCAGTGTCCCCGATACACATACAAAGTTTAGAAAACCACTTTACAATCCCTTTAAGAGCATGTCTATCACCATGGCCATTTTTCAACAGTATAGTCTGTATAGGCCTACGATCTCAATAAAAGAGCAAACTCTATCACATGGATTCAAATATATTAAAGGTATAAACGTACCGGATACGTTCTGAGTTTCTGGGTCCATGTGATTATATTTTCAACACTAGTACGCCCCAGAAATAGATTCTTTTCTGCAGGAGGAATACTACACTCAGTATAACTTCGTTCAGTCTGACTATCTGTAAAACAAGATTACATATGGATGTTCCTTGCGCAACGATATTCACAATCTTAAAGATTTTACCGTTGCTCCCAGAACACCCGGTATTCTCGTCATTTATGACTACATGTATTATAAGTAAAATAAGCATTGCGTTGAGCTATCGATTTGAAACTTGACGGAAACATACAGAAAGTGTCTAAGATTATTATATTCTACTATTATATCCTATAATATATCCATTTCAAATTCTAACTAATTCTAGAACTCTCTTCCATGTTAAATCAAGTTTCAGGTTAAATATTCTCTTGATGATGTCGAATTGGAAAGGTGAAATTTCCCAGCAATACTTAAGGAATATGTTTAATCGAGAGTTTGCCTCTGGAACAATGAAAACTATAACGAGAATATCGTGTTGTGGGAGCAATGATGGCCTATATAGATCGGTAAGATCGTATACCGTTGTTAAAGGAACATAACGTACATCTGACCATGGATGGTCTGGTATTTTTAGTGAAAACGATGCAGAATGTGGTCTAACCTGTTAATAAAGTCAGCACGGTTTTGTTTGTATCAGCTGAAGCATCGAAACTCGTCTGACAACCACCAATTTCAACTATACTTCCTGGTCCGACTTGAGATTGTAGAGTTCTCCAAAAACTTCCACGCATCTTGAATCTTGTTTCTAAAGAGATAATATTGTTCAGCCCCTATATTAACCTTTGTATATAGATAAAATTTATAAAACCATCATTGTAGGCCTATAAATAATATCCACCTTTTGTCTTCTTTTGACGCAAAACGTCGAGAAGAATTATAAAATGTTCATTAAAGGCGACAGTCGAGAGTTTATATGGTATATAATTATGTAAAAAGGCTGCAGAGTTACTATAAATATTGCTAATTGGCATCGAAATACCTCAAACTACAGGTTTTATATAAATGTATTTTCTTTATGGGCGTTGTTTCTCTAAAATACAAGTCTTTAAATATTCCTAATTCTGAGACTAAGATTATTATGGCGAACGGTTGTGGAAAGTACCCATTTAAAGGTCTGTAGTGAATCTCAAACAATCTGTTGTTACAAGTCAGAGATGCGTGTATATTGTGTACTTACCAGAAGCCCCCTGCAGGGTTCCATTGTGATACATTGACCAGAAATTGTCCATAGTTGGTCTATTCAAAGTACCAAAAACGTTCTTCTTCTCTGGCTGAAATTTGGTTTGTAACATTAATGGAAATGACATAATACTTTACAGGAACACACATCGAGATGATTGACAATTATCATGAGCTTTAAATGATTAATGTTCTAAAAAGACTAGATTCAGTTCGGAAGCCTAATACCTTAATAATAATAATAATAATAAACTCTTTATTTACATGGGTCAGAATTAGGCCCAATACCACGAGTGATACGGTCCCGGGTATCCTTGCACGAAGCCATCGTTAGCTATGGTTGCCCGTAAGTCCACACATAAACCTTAAGTACGTGTTTTACAAAACCCTTTTAAAGAGGCACAGGCTTCATTTTCGTGGGTCGATTTTTCCAAGTCTCAGAAACGGGGACTTTTTTAGTTCAGCAATTTAGTACTGGTTATCACAACTCACCATTGAAATTTGAGTCTTCAAATCCATGTGCATCCATAATTATTAGCATTTGAAAGTTATAATGCCCTACTACACATTATCGATACTATGCAATATATAGAAAAGTCATCTATAGAAATAGAAGGAAAAATGTCTAATTTAAGATATATTTGAAGGAAATATGCAATTTTCGTACATTTCTAGTGCCCCTGAAGGATACTTAAAAATATTCAAGACCCAAATCAACCAATAAAAAAGAAGACTGGTCCCCTTTAAGTTATGGATGCCCGTAAGTTACGGCTAAAGTCCCCCGTAACTTACACATGGTCCCGACTGCCCGTAACTTACTACGTAAATTTTCAAAATGCTTTTATAATGATAAAAATTAATGGAAATTGTCTAAAAATATAAAAATATTAGTAAATTGTATTAATCAAAAGCTATCAAACAGGTATATATCATTTTCTCCATTTTTCCGTTTATTTAAATATTCATGTTCATGTTGTTATTTTTTTTAATGCGACACAAACTTCTGACAAACGTTATTTTGAGGATCTATAAAAGTATGAAAGCAGATATGGGGGAATAGACGTTGCAAAAGAAAAAAGTCAGCTTTGATTGAATCCAACAAAAGGAATATATAAATTGCCTGGCAAGTTAATGTACGCCCATAGGCAGCTGTCTAAAATGATAATGTTTAATACAAATTGTCTCATATTAAAAAAAAACTTTAAAAGAATACTATTTCTTTCAACCTTGGTTCCCAACCTTTTGTACCCTTCGAACCCCTATTTTTTTGTCAACGCAATCTCCTTGTACCGCTGCGGATACCGTAAGTAACAAAACGAGCCAACATGAAAGTTATGAGAGTTATAAGGGAAGTTATAGAAATCAAGAAGTATAAGCCAAAACTGAATAGAGATAAAGGACACTATCTACCAAATTTGTGGGATGACTTAATTCTTTAACTTTTCAAACACCTTTAAGCCTCAGGATTATTTTTCTAATAGCAAAGATCCCAAGTAAAATGAATTAATGTATTCAAAAAACTAAAATTCACATTTTTTTAGGAAGAGGGGGCAAGATCAAAGCCCGAAATCAGCTTCGGATGTCCAATCTGGACGTCCGTGCAACAATGGGTCAAGATTGACTCCAATGACCACGACTGGAAGCACGATAAGATGCAATCCGTAGCGCTTTGATAATGTATGATAAGATGATACGATGATCGCAAGTAAAAATAATGGATCTTGTTGAACGGTTCTAAACGTTTCTACTTCAATGTATTAACACGACTGATCTCACGATGCCATAAGATCTGATAGGATCACCAGACCACGATTTGAATCAGATTGCCAATCGCAAATTGGATAGATCGGATAGATTTTCACTATCACGATTTGCAGCAAAATTGAAATCTAGGTCTTAATGTTTCTTAAAGGGAATGTTTGACTATTTTCATGAACAAAAAAAAATTCTGAAATATGAAATTCATATATGTAGCCTCTACCTGACCAACCTGATTTTTCAAGGTTCACTACCAAACCGAGTGTGCTTATTGATAAATATTAAAAACTAGAAAAGGTATAATAGGAGACATTTTGGGGTTTATTTAGCTTTAATCCGTACATCAAATATAAAAGTCTATAAATTCTATAATACGTTTACATAAATCTTTTCAGGCGTTCAACAATTGGCAACTCACAAATAATGTAAACATTTTGTTTTAGATTTTGGTCAATAACTTTCAATAATTTAACACAGAAGTTTTCTAACCTCAAAGTAGTCAAACATTCCCTTTAAGTTGAGAAATATCTGAACATTAATAATGAAAAGGTTTCAAATAATTATGTGATTCAAAAACTGGCATCACCAAGTGAAAAGCGCTTCACCAAGCATAGACTTATTAAACGTACTAATTATGCGTTAATGATATTTTTACTTACCACGAGACCTTTGAGTAATGAAATATTATTTGAATCGGAATATCTAAGCCATTATAACTATACGCATAATGAACAACCAAATTTTAATGATCTATTAGGAGTTAACATGATGAAAAAAGGCGATCAGAGTTTGTTGTGGAAAATAAAAAATGGCGGTCTTTACGACCTAAAACTTTTATTTGTCATAAGCATACTGATATGTGGGGATATTGCTGCTAATCCAGGCCCACCTAAATACCCATGTGGCAGTTGCTGTAAATCCGTACGTTCCAACCAGAAAGCAATATTGTGTGATAATTGTGACATATGGTTCCACAGTAAATGTATGAGTATAACTGATAAGTCATACAATAATCTATCCTTAAGCGTTGATGAATGGTATTGCTGGAACTGTCTTCTACCAAAACTTTCAGATTCTTTTTTTGAGGACAGTCATTACCAAAATGATAGTATAAATAATACCGAAACTCCAATAAGTGCCAAATTATGTTCTGACGAAGTGTATGAGTGTTTTCAGAAGGGAATGCACTTTATTCACCTGAATGCCCGCTCGTTACTTTTGAGACTGCCAGAACTTTCAAAGATAGCAATGAAATCAAAAGCAGCAGTGATCTCAGAAACAGAAACCTGGTTTGACGAATCAATAACTAATGCAGAGGCTAGCATTTCTAGATACTAGTATACTATTTACAGAAAGGACCGCAACAGGTATGGAGGTGGTGTGTACATATACGTAAAAGAAAACGTCTCGTTTACCACAGTAAAACTTGATGAAATAAATAACAATGACGAATTTGTTTGTATTGAACTTTTACTACCTAAATCTAAACCAATTTTTGTAGGGACTTGCTATCGACCCCCTCACAATTATAATTTTGTTGAAAAATTTGAGAAACTTCTGTCACAGCTACGTGAGGATTGCGAAATTATATTACTGGGTGATTTTAACATATGTTTTAAAGACCAAAATGGACCTTTATATAAGTCTTATAATGATCTTTTAAATTTTAAATCTTATAAAAGAGCCAACTAGAATTACTAAATCAACAGCATCTATTATAGATCACATTCTTTGTAATAATACTGAGAAAATCTGTCAATCTGGTGTATCAACACTGGTTTCAGTGACCATTGTATGGTTTACTGTACCAGGAAAATAGCGAAATCTAAATTATAATAAGCAAAAAAATATTACAGTTAGGTCTGTGAAATCTTATAATAGCCATGAATTTATAGCTAAGCTTACTGAAGCTAACTGGGAAAAGTATTTTAGTGCTTCAGACATAGATAGCTTAATACCTGGTTGTGTTTTAAAGATATTTTTATGAACATTATGACAGTGTGTTGCCCCTCTGAAAGAAATTTGTATTAAACAGAGAACAGAGCCTTGGATGTCTGCAGAGATCCTAAAAGATATCCATTTAAGAAAATTATTATTAACCAAATTTAAAAGTTCCAAAAATCCTGATGATTATAAGAAATTTAGTAAAATCAGAAATCATGTTCAAAGATCTTTCAAAACTGCAAAATCTGATTATCATAGTAATGAAATTGAAGCAAACAAAATAACCTAAAACAACTTTGGAAAAATTAAAAAAATTTGGGATGCCAAAAGGATCCTAAATCAAATCCAAATGTAGTTCTTCATATTGAAGGGTGTCATGATAACAAAAAGATATCTAATACCTTTAATTACTTTTTTTCAACTATAGCTGCAAAATTAGTTGAAAAACTTCCAAGTGCAAAAGGCCTGTATAGTGCCACTTCAAATCTTGTCAAATCTTTTTGCTCGAAGAAGGAAATCAAATATAAATCTAAAGCATGTTACTGAGGATTTTGTCTACAAGGAGTTATGTAGTTTAAATATAAGCAAGAGCATGGGCCTAGATGGTATTCCTGCAAGATTTCTTAAGGATGCAGCCCCAATTCTAAAAAATCCCATCACTAATTTAATAAATTTATTCATTTCAGAAGGTACAGTACCTAATGATCTAAAAATGGCTAATGTCAAGCCCTTATTTTAGATGCTCTTATTCCACAGACTCCTGTCTCATTCATTTAATAGATCATATTAAAAAGCAAACAGCTAAAGGTCTTTATACTGGCATGGTCCTTTTAGACCTCCAAAAAGCGTTTGACACTGTCGATCATAAGTTTTTATATGAAAAATTAGAAGTCATAGGGGTTAAGTCGTTACCCTGGTTTGAGTCATATCTGACTAACAGAATGCAGGAGGTTGTTCTATGTAAATGATGTTCAAACTAGCATAGACTCAGATTGTAAAGTCTTGATATATATGCAGATGAGTACTAAAAATCATTTCAAATCATCAAAGATGTATACGTCATGTATCACATATCACATATACGCTGTAGATATAAATTTAAAGCATCATATAAATTAAAAATAAACAAATTCACTGTTTGAGATGGATTTGAATTCATTAAAAAAATTAACTTATAGTTTATAAGAATATTTATTTTCTTTGAGCAACTTTTGACGAGTACCTCACTGGGTATCGATTATCAAATTGGGATCGATTATAAAAGGCTATCGATCAATAATGAACATGTTTTAATTGGGAAATCTTTTGATCTACTTTGATGTGTTATTTGTATGTTTCTGATTTATCAATATCTGGTATCGAAGAAAAATTGAACTGAAGAAATGTCCAGAATTTTTGTATGATCATCATGGTCATACTTGTCGGATAATTGCGTAACATATTACGTTAAAATAACATTTGACTTTAATTTTAATCGATTATGAAATTTGATAATCGATAATGGAAATTAAAAAGTCGTGGCGCAGATGATCTATTATTTCGATTTTTTGATCCAGACGTAAGAGGGCCTACATGAAAATTTCTTTCGGAGAAAATATTTGCTTCACATTTTAGCTTCACATACAATAATATAGCAAACTTTTACCTTATCTTGTTTTATGGACCATTCAAAATCCTGTATGACCATACTAATTTTTGATGTAGAAATATCTTTGGTGGTGTCCAAATATCCACTAATGTCATCTTTGTAATTGTTTGTGACTCTGGCATCACGTCCAACTTTATCAGATCTCCTAAGATTCCTTACTTCTGAAAGTCCACATAAAAATATAATCAGAATTACGAAATACATTTTGTTTATCTAAGTGCGTTCTCAAACCATTTCCAAAGAGATATCTCAGAGCATAACATGTGTTTCAAGATTTCAGTAGAATATTGTATCCACACTATGATATCACCAACATGGATAAATAATTATTGAAATGAAAGACTGACTATTCGATTGCATTCTTTAAACAAAAATGTTAACGGTTGGTGAAATCAGTCGTAAAGTTCATCGTAAAGGTGCATCATCTGTTCGAACATTTTACCCAGTGGTGGTGTCAGGACCCCTATTTGCACCCTCACTTTATTTATAAGAAATTTCATAACATGATTTTAATACGTTTTTGTCTCCAAATATGTATCCAAAACCACAAAATCATTTCTATTTTTCAAAAATTGTCCCGATATTTATACATGTAGTTCTACCCTTTGTTTGAAAGGCGACAGTTACATCTATTTGTGAGGCATGGGTTGGGATGATACCTTCGGATTTTTCAACCTGATTTTCCCACTGTCAGTTATGCAGGTCGGAAGGGAAAAAAGCGTCTATATAGTCGTTCTGGTGGTTCCATGTTCTACCATGTTCCTATAGCAACGGCTATCATTTGATCATTTCATGCCATTGTCTAACGTTGCTGGAGGAACATGATGTTCTACAGGCTATGCACGTTAAAAGATCTCCCGACAATTGGAAATCAAAAATAAAAGTAAGCTACTGCCGTTGTCTTGACAAAATTTTCCTCATTGCACACTGCATGGCGTTTGCCCGTCCTCAATTAGCCTATACAGGTGCAGAAAAGCAGGACGTTAAACTCAATTTCCTTTCAGTTACACTATTTTATAATATTGTCAGATTGAAGCGATATAATTGTAATCTTTGAGAGGGCAATCGGCATATTTATACTACAATGAAATTCAATCTTTATCTTGTGATCAACTTGTGGACGTATCATTATTTGTTTAATATAGATAACAATGTTTCATATCACATTGAGAATAACATATGTGATTTTTATTTTCCAATTGTTAATTATGTGCAGCAACATTCGACATTCGTCAGTAATAATATGGTGTAGTGACTATATTATTATGTGTATGGCGTTTTGGCAATATCGAGACAGCAACAGGGATATTTTTTGACTAGAAATGTTACGGTCATCTTGATCTTATAAAAAAATATCCATAATTCTGCTCATTTTGTAGCCTTTATTTTGTTTAATTCGAATAGCCTATTGACTCGTTGACCTTTACGACATTTTAAATTTAGTTAATTTATTTTTTTATCAGTTATTTCCCTTGAGCGAGTTATTCCTGATTTCAAAATGACCGACACTTATTATTTATGTGCATTTCGTCATTTAACTTAGTGGCAGAAAAAAAAAAATATTCAAGGGAATGTACTCCTAAAAACGAAAACTCTCACTTGGCCCTGTGGTGCCCTGTGATGCCCTGTGATAAACATTGATGACGTGGATTTAGAATTTTGATTGGACGATGAAACCGGATGTGTCTTGATAATCTACTCTACTTTGTAAACGTCAGAACATCAACATGGCAGACAGCGTGGTGGATCAAGCGACAGCAATAAATGCAACTTTCAATGAAACCGCGGCGAATGGAACCGCCAAGATTCCTGCAACTCCCGAAGGAATGGCCATGGCATACACAAGTTTGTTTTTGATGGCCATTTTACCTATATTTTTTGGTTCTTTCCGCTCAGTAAAGTACCATAAGGAACAGAAAGTGAGCTATGCAGTAAGTATCAGTAAATAGTATGGTGACGGTTTTTCACTTTATTAATTTCAGCTTAATTATTGTTAACATTCAGTAAATCTTTAGCCCAAGTAAGAATTGGATTTAAAAAGTCTTCAGTAGACTTACTGTCTAGATAGTTTATTCATGGATATTGTAAAGGATTTGTTAGTTATAAATGTTATTAAAACTGGTATTGTTACACAGACATAATTTCCAATGTCCATATGGCTAGCCCCTAGTGACTTAACAAAGTCTAGCTGCTAGCTCTCGAGTGCATATTCGCTAGAGAGACAGACATGTATATTATATCTTGCGTTTTTCTTCAAGTTTTTGATTTAGTGATTAGATATTTCCTTTGTTTTACCTACTCTGTTAGTTATTCATATTTTTTTTAGGAATCTGGAGAAAAGCCAGAGACCATGTCAACTAAAGATGCGGCTATGTTTCCAGTGATTGCTAGTTGTACATTGTTTGGAATATACATAGTCTTTCAGGTTGGTATTTTAAAATCTTCAAGAGGCATGTTAACTAACTGGTTGAGGAATCATACCTTAGTCTTAGACGGGGGAAGCGAGGCAAGTATCAGAACCTGTAAGCTAGATAAGCTAATCAGAAAAAGTGATCAATGCTCATTGTTGAAATTTAAGCCTTCAATCTAATTGTGTCCATGAATATATCAGCATATGAAAGTAAAAAATACGACACATTAGATAGGCTATACTCATAGAAAAATATAGAAATTGAAATACCTATTTTGAGTATAAACTTAATTGAAGTTTCTTATAAACTTTTTTTTTGTTGTAAATCTTAGTATTTAACAATTTACTTTGTTTTCAGATTTTTTCTAAAGAATACATCAATTTGTTATTAGCTGTTTATTTCTTCTTTTTGGGAGTTTTAGCTCTTGCCCATATTGCTAGGTAAGTTTGATCTGGGGTCGTACAGCTTGGGATAGTTTGTAGGGTTATATTTTAGATCAGCATTGGCTATAAATGTTATCAAGTGATTCACTTATTCATTAACATTTATCAAACACTTTATATTCTCATAACACATTATTATTAGAACTTAAACCACTTAAGATAAAGTTTGAAGATTTGAAGGAGAGGGCAGGGTTGGCTGATTTAAATCACGTTGATTTAAATCATGATTTAAATCACATGATTTTTTCAAAAAAATCATTGATTTAAATCAATTTCTTTGAAACCCATGGAAAACATTGACAAAGATTTTTTCAAGGCAACATTTTATTCTTTCAAACATAGCCGTAGGGGCCCACAACTAAACAGTGGCGCAGACCGACTTATTGCCCAAATTTTTAATGATATTTTGCCCGATTTGGGTGATTTTTTGCCCGAAAATAATATTTCAGTGCCCCCCTGTCCCCTTGTCTCCTACGGCTATGCTTACAAGTTAACTTAACAATTTTAATTCTCTCCCTCTCTCTTTGTACAAACAATCAACAAATCTTCATATCTACTGTAAACAGCAACAACATTTAAATACAACCAGCTACATATGTTACCAACATAAAAGATAGTGGACCACGGCCATATACGCCTAACGAAAAAGTCGAAAAAGGAAAAAATTTAATCAGGAGAAAACTAAACTTTCTCAAACCTTCAGATTTAGGTCCAATAACATCCATTTTAAGTTTCATCAAAATCGGTTGAAAACTAAGAGAGTAATAGCATATTTAAGATTTGGGGCAAGGGCAATAACTCTGCTTGTAACGACCGAAAATAGCTCAAATTCGAACTTGATCTTCGTTTTATGAATATATATACACATATCAAATTTCAGTTGATTCCGTCAAAAACTCTAGTTTTTAGAGCGTTTACAAGGAAATGTTGATGGACGGACCGACGGATTTGGGGCAAGGGCAATAACTCTGCTTCTGACGATCGAAAATAGCTCAAATTCGAACTTGATCTTCGTTTTATGAATATGTATACACATTTCAAATTTCATTTGATTCCGTCAAAAACTCTAGTTTTTAGAGCGTTTACAAGGAAATGTTGATGGACGGACCGACAGATTTGGGGCAAGGGCAATAACTCTGCTTCTAACAATCGAAAATAGCTCAAATTCGAACTTGATCTTCGTTTTATGAATATGTGTACACATATCAAATTTCATTTGATTCCGTCAAAAACTCTAGTTTTTAGAGCGTTTACGAGCAAATGTTGACGGACGGACCGACGGACGGACGGACGGACGGACGGACCGACGGACGGACAGGGGTGACTACAATATACGTCCTCATAGAGAGATGAGGGCGTATAAAAAGTTAAAAAGAACTTTTCAAAATTTTGCATTCAGTCAGCCATTTAACAAATACAAAACAAGACCATGTTTTTTTTCTTAAAACTAACTACTAAGTTATTGTTTCATATACATAGATTTGAATAAAAACACAAGTTTTGCAGCTCTTATTATTAACTGGAATATCCAAAAGGGAACTTTCATTTTTAACTTTCTGGGAATTTCCAGATAATTTCTACTAAAACCTAATGCATGCTAATGAATTGCAGATAATGTTCTGCCTATTTAGGCTACTTGGGGGGCATTTGGGTTATTTTTAAGTGTATGTTTTTAAAAAAATCAAAAAAAATCTGATTTAAATAAAAAAAATCTGATTTAAATCAAATAAATCTGATTTTTTTAAAAAAATCAAAAAAATCACCAACCCTGGGAGAGGGTACTATAGGCAAATGCCTGTTCCCAAATCCTATGATGTAAATTAAAATTGTTTATACAAAAGAAACCCACTTATGAGGTTATAATCATAATAAAAGGTCTTCAATTGATTTGTGAACGAATTAATTTATAACTCCTATTTCTTTCAGTCCTATTGTATCTAAGTTAATTCCAGAAGCCTTTCCTAATAAGGAATATCATCTAATATTTACTCAAGGAGTGAAGGAAAAGAAAGAAGGTTTGTTCCAACTTTTCAACTAAATTAGCTAAATTGTCACTTTTCATTTTTGGAATTGAATTTGGACAGTCTTGGACTATGATCGTGTTGCTCTGTGACCTGTGTATAAAATCCAGAGGGAAAAATCATTAATGCTTGGGGGTATTTATTGTTGTAAATGGGAGAAAATTTTTGTCGTTGAATCTTTATCTTTTCAATTTTTCATTTTAAACTTTTATTTAAACGATACCACCTCTTAAAATGAACAATAAATTCAAGTTCTCATATTTGGCCAATAAGAGTATATATTCGTAACTGGTGTCAAAACTGTCAAAAATATATGATCATAATCCAATAAACCCATAGAAATAAGTAATTTTCCTTAAAAATCATTAGTTCAAGTTGAAAAAGTCATTTAAAGTGTATAAAAATATTTTTTGAATTTCAGAATTGATGAATTATGAGTTTGATCGTAAAGATATACTATGTTTAGCTGGCTGTGCTGTTATTGGGGTCTGGTATCTTGTTAAAAAGGTTAGTCGTCACAATCTAACATAATTTAACTGAATGCATATTATATTAAATTTTAGGATCTTGGCATAAAAGGGGATTGTTCACCATCTTGTTGGCCTGTCCCAGAAACGGGAGCTTTTTAACTCGTTCACAAATGTTAAAATTTGGGACTTCAAATCCATGTGTTTGCATGATTTTCATGACTTTGACTGGTGACAAATACAGCATATTTAAAAGAACTTAATATTTAATTCAATATCTTGTTTGTTCATATTTTCAGCATTGGATTGCCAATAATTTGTTTGGATTAGCCTTTGCTGTGAATGGTGTAGAAATTTTGTCGTTAAATAAAGTCAGTACTGGATGTATTTTATTAGGTGGTCTTTTTCTTTATGATATCTTTTGGGTAAGAAAAAATTATTATTCATAGCCCAATTCCTCCCTCCTTCATTCTACAACCCCAACCCCTCAAGATGCATTTAATCAACGGAGACCTACACGATTGTGATGTCATCGAACACTTGGTTAAATTGGAGTTTTACGAACCACAAAATAATGTCTGAATAAAAATAATGGAAATGGTACAAATTTATTATATAAGTGTCCCGATATGAGTACACAATTTAGAATCCATTAAACAATCATGTTGTATGGAGAAAGTCCGTTTCAATACATGTACTGTATAGACATGTTTTGCTTAAATTATGGTTCACAATGTTAACATGAAATTTGTACTTTTTAGGTATTTGGTACCAATGTTATGGTTACAGTTGCTAAGTCCTTTGATGCACCAATCAAATGTAAGTATAAGATTTTTTTCTTCAACTCTGAACATTTTGGCAAGACAGTATGTCCCGCTTAATATCCTACAGTGTATTTGTATAATTACTGATTATTATGTATTTTCAGTGGTGTTTCCTCAAGATTTGTTTGAGAAAGGATTAGCAGCTAATAATTTTGCTATGTTAGGTTTAGGTGATATTGTTATCCCTGGTATTTTTATAGCTCTACTACTGAGATTTGATCTGAGGTAAGATATTGTAAAGCTATTTTTTTTTATATCTTGTATTTTTTTAATTAGGTTTCTGTCCACATTTCCCTAAGGATGACCGAAATTATAATGTACAGCACTAAGTAGGCTACATGGATTGGTTAATTTTCGTCCAAAAACAAATTTGGTGATTTTCTTTCATCATTGTCGGCATGTGAAGGTCTGACCCTGAATGTATCATCTATTCTCTTAAATCAAGTAAATGGGTTCGGATAATCCAGGGAAGATCAATGCTAAATGGTTTGACCAAGGACAAACCGGTGGAAAAGATCCTCATAGATTTATGTTGTTCACCTTGTGAAATTGAACTTTCTAATATCTGCCCAAAGGACCATTATGAATAGAAGTGAATTTATTTGTTACAAGACATCTTTTGCCAATCTTTTATAATTGATTGATATGTTTTATACTTTCAGTTCCAAATCAAAAGTTAAAAGTAAAACATATTTCTATGCTGGGTTTGTTGCTTATATTCTTGGTTTAGGAACAACAATCTTTGTCATGCATTTCTTCAAACATGCTCAGGTAAGGTTTAATTTCATATAGACCCAAGTATTGACAATCATTTTTGACCTGATTAAAGCAAATTCTTTTAAGTCAGATAAAATTCACCTGTGTTAATCTGCCTGTGTCTAGGGCTGGGTATCGATTACCAAATTGAGATCGATTATCAATAATTGATTAATTTTCGAAATATTTTAATTGAGAACTCTTCTAATCTTTGTAAGTTTACATTTTTGTACCTGAATGTTTGTTATTTATCAATATCAGGTATCGAAGACAAATGAAACTGAAGTAATGTCCAGAATTTTGTATGATTATCATGATAAAATGGGTTGTGGCTTCTCTGATAAGCGTGTAGCAGATAATTTTAAAAGAAAATTTGACTAAGAATTTTAATCGATTATGAAATTTGATAATCGAAATAAATAATTTGTAGCGTCGCTAATCAATTATTAAACCCAGCCCTTCCTGTGTCCAACATATTTTTTCTCTGATTGATATATTCTAAGAAATGGGAGGTATTGAATGTAAATATGTTTTGACAAATTCTAATGAAAAATATCTAATTTCAGCCTGCTTTGTTATATCTTGTACCAGCCTGTGTTGGTATTCCGGTGTTTGTTGCCTTGGTAAAGGGAGATGTTAAAGCAATGTTTTTGTAAGTTTATCTCCTATTGATATAACTATGAATATTTATTGTGAACCAATAAATTACTTAAATTACTTAAATACTTAATTAAAGCATTACAGTAGAGGCTTATCCAAATTTTGATACAATATTCTCTTTGAATATTAAGATGTATCACTTAAACTTTTTTATGAGTTAACCGATTTTAATTGCAATATTTTGATCTCGGGCCTAGTCTAATAACACCTATAACCAGGTCATTTCATCTGCTTTCGAATTGTTATAGAATGCAAGTTTTATCACTTAGCCCAAAATAAAACAAATATTTTTATCTTTGACTATTTGTAGGTATGAAGATCATGCAGAAAAGAAAGATGAGGTCAAAACGAGTGATAAGAAAAAAGATGGCGGTAAAAAGACAAACTAATCAAAATTGGACATTTCTGGACTGAATCGGACATTTTAAAGAAATTTCTTTTATTTATGTTGTGCTATAAGAAGGCAGAGACAAGTTTCATGAAAGCTTTAAATTCGTTGTTCTTGGATCAGAATTCTTGAAAAGGATGTCGCCAATTTTAGACATAGTGAAGACCAGGGCGAAACCTTTTTGCTTGATTTGAATGTGTCAGAAAGTGTGAGTTATATTTCAAAGACAGCTGAATTGAATGGAAGGGTACTCATTTTGAAGAATTTTAAGTCAGAGGGTGTCATCAAATGTTGCCTCTGGGAATGTCTATTAATTGTTTTTTATCCTAATAAGTATATGAACTGCAGAATTTTGGCATCTCATTAAAAAACAATTTCTGCTGTCAAAATTTATTTGTTATGAATATTCTTCATGTTTTCATTTTTATCGTGGTTACTTTCATTTTATCATTTGAAAAGTGGGTATAATTTTATGTAAATTTTTTCTATTTTGTTATGTTTAATTTTAAAGTGGTCCCATTAAAAGCAAATTTAAAACACATTAAAAGATTATAAGGCTGAATTTGAGGGATTGTAATGTATTAAGTCTAGTTTAAACAACGCTTTTTTTATGTTATTCGTATCCTAAATGATGCAAATCCATTTTTAGTAATGTTTATTTGAAATAACAGATCATGCATTTTAAGTTTTCACTACTTCATGAAAACATCTGTATTAATTGATCATAAGATTTAAATATTCCCTATGGAAGTTGTCACTATATAATTACCATGAAATAAGATATATGAATTGCAACAAAGGGTTAGAGATAAAGTAGTTCAGCTTCACTCAGTCAATAGCTGTGACAGTTCAAGACAACCTATCACAGTGCATGAAAATAAATAGCAGCCAATCAAATTTCACAATATCAAATGGGGCTGCCATGGAAAAATATGTCAAATCAATTTAAAGTTTGTTATTAATAAACAGAACTATGTGCAGACTTTAATGGACTTATGTTGGTCTATGCATGAAGTGCAAAATTTTCAGTCTGTTCACAATTTGACCATGAAATCTGTCTACAAATTGCAGACAGAAAACCAATTGACTTTTGCTAGAGATGGAAGTAGACTGTGAGGTGAAGCTATACACATGTATTTGACTAAGATAAAATGTTACTTTAATTCATAATTTCAATGAGTTATTTTGATTAGTTTTTAGAAGAAAAAAAATCTTGTTTTTACATTAAATTCTTCTGCATGCAGATGTCAAGTGAATACATGTTTATTGGGCCTTGTATTGTCAACTGTCAATACACTACCAAATTCCCGGTTCTGAGACTAAGGTTTGCTTAGTAAATTATCCATGTTAAAATGTTCAAAAAGACACAAAGATAGTATATTGTATGTATGAGGATTATTTGTCAGTTGTATATTTGAGATGTAAATTTTATTGTTTTAGATCTATTATTGTATTATGGTAAAGGCTTTGTTATTAATAGATATCACTTGTGTTCCTTTTCATTGGGGAAAATTGGGCTGGGTTGGGCTGTTCCTTTATTATTTTTACAATGTTATTTCTTGACAAATTGTAACCAAACAAATGAAGCTCTCTGATCAAGAATGTTTGAACCGCAGACAACTGATTGAAATTAGAATGGTGCAAATTGATGTTAAAGGGATTGTAAAGAGGTTTTCTAAACTTTGTATGTGTATCGGGGACACTGATAGGATCAATTTGCGCCATTCCAATTTTCATTCCGACGTCTGTGGTTCTTGCAATTCCACTAAAACTAACGCGTCTTATGACGTCACTAATATTTATCTGCATAGATATCAATAGTAGCTTCCGGTAGACCATTACAGTGTATTAGTGACGTCATAAAACGCGTTAGTTTTAGTGGAATTGCTAGAACCTCAGATGTCAGAATAGAAATTGGAATGGCGCAAATTGATGCTATCAGTGTCCCCGATACGCATACAAAGTTTAGAAAACCTCTTTACAATCCCTTTAAAAGCATCCCCAATACGTATACAAAATTAAGAAATTTTTTTACAATTGCTTTCAAAAAATTCTGATTCCATAGCTAGTGCCTTTGAGTAGATTCTAGTCATATCATATCTGTTCAAGAATATATTTCAAATCAAAGAATTTTCTAGCATGCACAACATTAAGCCAAAATCAAATTGATACATGAAGGTTTATAAATATATTTTTTCATATATATAGACCTACTGGTATTAAAATGTGACTATTTACAGATAGCCTACAGGAGATAAGGAAGATTATCAAATATCACATCTTGCTTTGTGCTGAATAATGTTATATTATAGGCCCATGTAATAAACCCCAATAATATTACAATACATGTACTTTCTTTGAAATGCTATACCTTTGCAATATAAAGTATGCATGCATACATGTATACATACATTAGCTTCCTTTCATGAAACATTTAAATTTAATATGGGGACAACAAAAGGGGCTATTTCATAACTAAAGAATTATCAACCCTTCGTCCCTTGTCACCTCTGGGAATATAATATTCAAGGCTACACCAAGTCTCATACTCATTCATAGACATAAGATCGATGATGTGGATTTAATGGGGATGTGCCCCCTCCCCCCTCATCTTCTTCTTAACTCAGAAGGGTGGGGGGAACCAAACCGCGCTGCTAGGAGCTCTTCTCTAGGGGCGTTGGAAAATGGAAAGATTATAATATGAAAGTGGATTCTTGAAAATCGAAATTGGCGGGCATATTTTAGCCTAATAATATGTGCATCGGCATTTTAACATTTATCCTGTTATAAAACGTCTAAATTAAATGAAACGAACAAATGTAAGAAAGTAATTGGCAAGTAACATGATAAAACATGTCATAAGATTGATTGTTGCAAGAGACTAGGGTTTAATTCATTAACTCGTTGATCTACAAGTTGTACAAGTGCCTGTGATGTTTTGATGGAATGTTTTGTGGTGTCAAGTTTCTAAACAGCTCGTGCTATCAGAATATTTGATTGGTCAATCTCCTTATCGCCATGACAACAATTGTTACACGTCAATTGATTGGTCGACAAGGTGTCACGTGCCCAACGTTCGGTTGCTTTCAAAATGGCCGTCATGTTTTGGAAATGAAAATCTATTTTTAATGTTTTGGTTTTAACGTTTACATTTTAATTTTATACTTTTGAAAATAGAATGGTGCTATATTATACATAAATGTGTACACAATAGGGAATATTTTAGTGCATTTTATCTTTTGGTTTGAATTATTTCCACCCTGATTAGCTGTGATATTATTGGAAAGTGTTCTCGACAAGATTTGAAACGAATTTTGAACACGAATAAACACATCACGGAGTTCAACGCCGCTTTTATTTTTATAATTTCATCTCCCTCTTATGATGGCGGATGACAATGATGTGCACGGCATTTCATCAGAGTTTATTAAGGGTAAGATATAAACTACAAAACAACATCTCTGTTAGAATTAGATTGAGACTGGGTGAAAGTAAGTTTCATTTGAACTGGTTTGTGGTTACTGAGGTGGCTCAGTCACTTAGTCCAGCCCTTGACTCTGTTTTATAGGCCTACAGAGTCCAACTTCACTCAGTATAGACAGTTCAAGACAGCCAATCGCATTCACTACAGCGCATGTAAATATAAAACACAGACACAGCCAATCAAATTTCAAAATAACAATATTAGGCCTAATGGCGGCGCCAAAAATAATCATTTCAAGTCAAAACTTCTTGCAAATTTATCCAAAGTCAAAGTTTGTAATTAAAAAAAAGGGAATGTTCGACATTTTCGAGGGTTGCTTTGTCACTTGTGCCTTGGCCTTGAATATTTGTAAAAAGCCTTTAGAAGTACCGACTACCAGTACTTAAACTGCTCAAAAATCTACCCCTACGGTAATTAATCATTTAGCACTAATTGATGAATAAGTTAACATATTTTTTCTCTTTACAGATCGACTGTATTTTGCAACAATTCGATCCAAACCAAGATCCTCGGCTGTGACACATTATTTCTGTGTGGACGAGGAATTGTTATATGAAAACTTTTATGCAGATTTTGGTCCTCTCAATTTAGCCCAGTTGTACAGATATTGTTGTAAATTAAATAAAAAATTAAAGGTTTGTATACAACTTCGAATCAATTTTATTTAAATCTGGAATGATGATTAAAGAGATACTACAAGTACCTCTTAGAATGAGCATTAAATTTAAATTCTCAAGCTTGGCCAATTAAAGTAAATTATATTCATCAGTACGGTATTCAAAATTCATTCATCAAGTTATTATTGAAAAACTCAATAATTATCTTATAGTGCTCATAGTTTTCTGGGGATATCAGCTACTCAGATAATCTGTTGTATAGCTATGACACTAGGAAAGTCTACTGACGAATACTATACTCCCTTTGCCGAAGTTTGAGAATTAAAATTTTTGTTTAGAGATTCATTCTCGTTTCTCTAACAAAAAGTGATCTTGTAAAACCTAGAAAGAATAAAATATATTTGATAATCCTTGAGCTTGACTGTATATATATTGAAAGTGTGTTGTGATACTTATTGGAGTTTTTTTGTTTTTTTTGAAAGAAGATAATGCTTTTTAAGATGTCTTGCTTTTTTGTTTTCAGTCATTTTCCTTGGCAAAGAAAAAAATAATACATTATACAAGTTTTGATGCAAGAAAACGTGCCAATGCTGCATTTTTAATAGGTGCATATTCAGTAAGTATTTTCAAGTTAATTATAAAAACTGAAATCTTTGGAGAGAGGATGTAACTCATTGCATGCTTCTTGGTGATGGATTGCTTACTCTTTAGCCACATAGAGAGTAGGACAAAGTCTATTTTGCAGTTTGGTTGTATGGAAATTTCAATTTGTTTAATAAAAATGATAAATTTGATAATTCCCTGACTTTTTTTTCAGATTATTTATTTACGGAAAACCCCAGCAGAAGCTTATAAACCATTAGTAGCTGGTTCCAATCCCCCTTTCATGCCATTCAGGTAAGTCTAAAAACTTTCATTTACTAAGTCAATATTCAAAATTCTACTTCAATGATCCTATTAATACTGTATATCTGTTAAAGTCTGAAAACTATCTTAAATGATAAGCTTAATTTTTGAAAAATGCTTACAATTTCTTTTAAGCGTTTTTCAATAATAATTTTTAATTTTGGATAATTACTTTATTGTGGATCTGATGTTGGATTCTGTGATGTCCATCTGGTATTTGGTAAGTCAACTGATTTACAAATAGTATCTCTTTAATATAATATATAGTAAGTGTTTATTGACCTACATATGGCAGGTTGAGCTTTTCATTCATAAATCAATATCACACTAGTATGTAAATTAATGTAATATTAATATCTTTGTTAGCAACCTAGTTCTTTTTACACTGTTGATTGTAAAGAGGTTTTCTAAAAAAAATTATGTGTATTGGGACACTGATGGAATCAATTTGTACCAACTATTCCAATTTTCAATTAAAAGTCTGTGATTTCAGCGTTCCTGTTGAATGAACTGTTTGATGAAAGTGTTAGCAATACAAGCATATCCCGTGTGACATCATCAAACACTTAGTTTTAGTTAAGTTGCTGGAAACACGACATCTAATTGAAAATTGGATTGCTGGATACACTGGATAAGAAGATTAGAAAACCTCTTGCATTATCTTTAAGTTTTGATAATGACTTCTGTCATAATCATTGACAGCTTCATTATCTCAATAGATTGAACAATAATTATACTGATCAGAAAGTTATAACAATTTCCAGTTCATTATAACTGACCTATCCTACAATAGCTACCATTCATTCATTATCCTGGTCTCTAAATGGACTGTACATGTACATTATATTATAATGGTTATTATTTCACTGAACAAAGTAATTATTTTTTATTAATACATTCAACATCATTATTTGTATTTTTCAACTGACAAGAAATTTTGAAAACTCCCATGTAAAACACTAGCCAAGGTCATAAGCTTACTTAAAATAAGGAAGTTGTTTAAGTTCTGAAAAAAATAAGAATTTTCTATAAATCCAGTCTAAAATGTACCAGGAAATTACTTTTAGAATGAACACAAAATTTAAATTCTCAAACTTGGTGAAAAAGAGTAAAAATTTATCAGTGGACTTATATGATGGCATAGTTATCTGAAGACATGTTATGATTATTTTTAAAGCATTTTTGAATTATAACGATATGAATGAATAAATATGAAATAACTTAGTTTAATGGATCTTTTGGATTCTGTTTTTAAGGTATAAGTAGGATTGTCTGGCTCTAAGAAAGTAAATGTAGTTTTTAATATTTTTGTGTAGATTAACCTTTCATGGATTATTACTTTGGATAAGCTTACAACTTTATGATCTTTAAGATTGATCTTTATGAGGTCTTAGCTAAAAAGTAACACATTTTTTAACTCGTAACCTGTATTGAGAAACTGGGTTTGCCCCTGTTAGTGATGCAGGTCGAGGAGCATGGAAAAGTGTCGTTTGAAATCAAGTTTTATGTCCTGCTTTTCTGCACCTGTATGGGCTAATGTGAACTGGCTAAACCATGTAGTGTGCAATAAACGAAATTTTGCCAGGACAGCAGCATTAGCCTACTCTTAATTTCGATTTCCTATTGATGAGGGATCCTTAACATGTATAGTTTATACCACTAGGTTTATTGCCCCATCCGAACGACTAGACTAGATATAATATGAAATTGAGGTCAAAATTTGTAAACAATAAAAGTTTCTTTTTATTAGTCCTAAATTATGGTTGATTTTGTTTCAATGTTGACTAGAAATGAAATTTATTTAGCAATGAATATATTAAGATAAACAATACTTAATACTGGCATGGTGCCAAGAAGCTTTATCAAAATAAGGGTACTTGATATAAGCCTATATATTTGTTTAAATGTCTCTTAGATATTATAAAGTACTTAAATTAGCTGTGTATGTCTAAAATGAAAGGGTCTGTTATTTTGAACAGTGGCATAGATTATCCTAACTGATATGAAATCTTTTTACATATATATCTTTTTCCTCTAAGATATGGTTCTCAAGCCCTTCAGATAGGACACACGACTAAGGCCGTATTTGCTACAAGCTGCACAGGTTCAAAGATCTCTCAAATAGTAGGTTAATGCTGCTGTCCTAGCAAAATTTCCATCATTGCCCACTACATTAGCTCAAACAGCTGCTGAAAAGAAGCATGTCAAACTCAATTTCATTTCATTTTTATACGCCCACATGAAATGTGGAGCGTATATTGCCGTCACCCATGTCCGTCGGTCCGTCCGTCCGTCCGTCGGTCCGTCCGTCCACAATTGCTCGTTAACACTCTACAGGTCACAATTCTTTACAGATTTTGACGAAACTTGCTGAAATTGTTTATTATCACCCAAGGATGAACCCTATTGAAAATCAAAAGAATCGCAAAATATTTAATATGAATTATTGCCCTTGTTCTTTAAAACACGTTCGATTTTGAGCTTGTTAACACTCTACAGGTCACAATTCTTTACGGATTTTGACGAAACTTGCTGAAATTGTTTATTATCACCCAAGGATGAACCCTATTGAAAATCAAAAGAATCGCAAAATATTTAATATGAATTATTGCCCTTGTTCTTTAAAACGCGTTTGATTTTGAGCTTGTTAACACTCTACAGGTCACAATTCTTTACGGATTTTGACGAAACTTGCTGAAATTGTTTATTATCACCCAAGGATGAACCCTATTGAAAATCAAAAGAATCGTAAAATATTTAATATGAATTATTGCCCTTGTTCTTTAAAACGCGTTCGATTTTGAGCCTGTTAACACTCTACAGGTCACAATTCTTTATGGATTTTGACGAAACTTGCTGAAATTGTTTATTATCAACCAAGAATAAACCCTATTGAAAATCAAAAGAATCGCAACATATTTAATATGAATTATTGCCCTTGTTCTTTAAAACGCGTTCGATTTTGAGCTTGTTAACACTCTACAGGTCACAATTCTTTACGGATTTTGACGAAACTTGCTGAAATTGTTTATTATCACCCAAGGATAAACCCTATTGAAAATCAAAAGAATCGCAAAATATTTAATATGAATTATTGCCCTTGTTCTTTAAAACACGTTCGATTTTTAGCTTGTTAACACTCTACAAGTCACAATTCTTTACGGATTTTGATGAAACTTACTGAAATTGCTTATTATCACTCAAGGATGAAACCTATTGAAAATCAAAAGAATCAAAAAATATTTAACATGAATTATTGCCCTTGTTCTTCAAAACGCGTTCGATTCTTAGCTTGTTAACACTCTACAAGTCACAATTCTTTATGGATTTTGACGAAACTTACTGAAATTGCTTATTATCACCCAAGGATGAACCCTATTGAAAATCAAAAGAATCGAAAAATATTTTATATAAATTATTGCCGTTGTTCTTTAAAACGCGTTGATTTTTAGTTTGTAAATACTCTAGAAGGCACAATTCTTTTTCGATTAGATTAACCCTTGATGAAATCGAGAAAAAAAATATTTGGACGACACTTAATTTAAGTTCTGAATGAAATGAAGGCCTATGACTACAGGTTGAATATTTGATGGTTGCTGTTTTCTGCCAAATGTTCTTTTTCAAACAAAGCTGCCAGTGGGCGTATATTACCTTGCCTGGCAAGCTATCTTTAAGATAAGAAATGGTTGAATAAGACAAACAAGTTATTTCCTGGTTATGTCCTATTTATAATGTCATGATTAAATGACCCACAGAAAAAAGAGCAGGTTTTTTAAAGAGATATGTTTACTAACTGTTCAACGATAAACTTTTAGTCTCAGAACCTGGAATATTTTAGGTAATCTAATCTGTAATTTTTTGTTCCAAACTCTCCCTCAAAATTTAAACCTTCAAATCCCTGTGTATCCATAAATATCAGCGTTTGAAAGTCTAAAATACGACTTCTATAGAAAACACATGTACAGAAAATGAAAGATAACTGTTAAGGTACGGGTATAACTGAAGGGATTGTTCAAACATTCCCCTTAAAGGTAAACTTATGCACAGGTGTACTTTTCATGAAATATTCTGAATTCAAAGAGTTTAAATTTCATACTTAAATATGGTTTGACATTGATATCAACCATGAATTATGTATATAAGCTTATAAATGATATGTAAGGTAATGGATAGATTTAACAACTTCAATATGTCCAATGGTCTAGTGAGTCTATTCAAGGTCACCTTATTTAAAATACTATGTAGCTATATATAGGTCAAGTATGTTGACATCTTATTTATAGTAAACTATAATAGCATGCGACTCAACGGCTGTTCAAGACTTTCATTTTGATTCAGCCATTATAAAAATATTAGCCTTTAATTTTAAAGGGATTGTAAAGAGGTTTTTTTAAACTTTGTATGTGTATCGGGGACACTGATAGCATCAATTTGCGCCATTCCAATTTCCAATATTAGTGACGTCATAAAATGCGTTAGTTTTAGTGGAATTGCAAGAACCACAGACGTCAGAATGGAAATTGGAATGGCGCAAATTGATACTATCAGTGTCCCCGATACACATACAAAGTTTAAAAAACCTCTTTACAATCCCTTTAAGCTGATAAGCTTTTTGTCTTATTGGCCAATTCTAAAAAAATGTAAATTTATGGTTATTCAAAGAGGGAAAATTACTGTAAACAATGATTAACAGCCATGTTTTTGAATAATTTCAAAGACATAAAGTTTTCAGATTTGAATCATATATCTAAGCAATAAATCAACCAAACTTTATATTGCCATTTTGATTGACAAAATTTTAGACTTTTGACTTTTGTGAGTGGATTACAAGTAACACACTTTCATGTTCCTTCTTCAACATTGAACTGTCATACTTTCAGTTTCAAAGTCTACTTGACAATGGCTCATATGAATATAATTCTTCCTAATGATAATATTATCATGTATTGTATCCATTATCAGAACACCTGGTGGGTGTGTTTCAAAAGTCAAGTTTTGGTGAGACCACTTTTGAAACACCCTGGTGTAGTAACAAAATAGTTAAATGAAGGCAACTTAAAGTGGCACAGGCTTCATTTTCGTGGGTCGATTTTTCCAAGTCTCAGAAACGGGGACTTTTTTAGTTCAACAATTTAGTACTGGTTATCACAACTCACCTTTGAAATTTGAGCCTTCAAATCCATGTGCATCCATAATTATTAGCATTTGAAAGTTATAATGCCCTACTACACATTAGCGATACTATGCAATATATAGAGAAGTCATCTATAGAACAAATAGAAGGAGAAATGTCTAATTTAAGATATATTTGAAGGAAATATGCAATTTTCGTGTATTTCTAGTGCCTCTGAAGGATACTTAAATTCAAGACCCAAATCAACCAATAAAAATGAAGACTGGTCCCCTTTAACTTTCAACTGTTCTTTGAGCCTTGTTTGCTTATTTTTGATGAGCAATTAGACATGCACATTATTACAAAAAAAAAACATTTCAGAAATAGGTTTTATAGAGGTTATGCACATGCACCAACATGTTAATCCAGCTTATAAGCAAAGTAGATAAGATAAGTCAAACAGTTGTGTTGACAAAAAAAAACCTTGCTCAAAGAACAATTGATAGTTAAGCTGGCTTAACATAACATTTGTGACTAAGATATGAAAAAAAACCCCAAAAGTGACTAATAAATATAATACACACAGTACATGTATTGTTAAAATTTCCAAATAATATCTAAACAGGAACTATAATATTACTGGTCAGAGTTTTATGGTATAGATGATCTATTACTAGAGCGATAAGTTGACTCTAAATAATACTAAAAGAGACAGACGACCAAGCAGCTAAATCTCATGCAATTTGTATAACCTGTACTTGATTTCAAGGATTAATTTTTGGACCAAATTGGTTATGCAATTTCAAGATATTATTGTACTCAGTCACTTGTCTCTCAAATTGAGAGATGGAATTAGACCCTTGCGCCGCCGCCATTAGCCGCCGCCGCCGCCGATTTCTTTACAGCCATAATCTGCCAGTTGTGAAAACAAAGCGCCGCCGATTTAAGTCAGCCGATTTCTGCCACTTTGTAAATGAATTCAAGACGATCGTCACTTAGACCTACCATGCTGAACATGATAACTTTCATCCAAGATAATTTAAAACTATTGTAGTTTGATTAAGATTTTGAATTGTGAGTTGATTATTCAGAAATAAATAACTTGATAACAAACACCAGTTGTTTATGATACCTGCAGTGTATAATGTATGTTCCTTCATTATAACTCAAATTTTTAATGGAGGAAATCCGTTTTAGCCGCCGAAAACCGCCGATTTTTTTTGCTAGCCAATTCAGCCAGTTCAAAACCGGCTAACCGAAAACAAATGGCTAGCCAACCAGTTTCATCTGCTAGCCAGTCACTTTTTACAAAATAAATCGGCGCAAGGGTCTAGATGGAATGCTCCAGTCTAGTCAAATACCGGTACATAAAACAGAATTGTGCACAATTGTGCAAGGAAGTAAGCTTACAAATTCATAAGTTGTATTGAGTAAACTCTGAGTCTAATGATCTAGTTATATTATGAATGGAAATCAGTCAGCTGTTGAAACTGTGCTTATACCTGTGGGGTATTAAAAAGATAAGTTGACCCAAGGTCATAGTTGACAGGTCATCCTGGTTTCATAGTAAACATCTAGACCCTTTGTAACCTTTAATTAAAACTATCATCTATTAAAACTTCCTTTATGATGACTGTATTTAATTTGGGGATATTCATATGAATCTTTATAAGCTTATATTAATTAAGGTTCATTTCTTTATGATTTATTGATCCAAAGAGTAATAAATAATTTTTGTAGTGTTATTATCAGTGGGCCATGTTTCATAAACTTCTCCACCTTTTTATGACAGTTTTGTACAGTAAAAAAAAAAAAAAAACGGTCTTGATTTTTTTTTTTTTATGATTTATTAAAATTGTAAGGATTGTTTTATTTCAATAGATTTACTGAGAAATTAAATGGCTTAAACTGTAAAGTTATTGAGTGCAAAGTCTTCCCCATGAACCAATCCTAATAATTCAATTTAGCAAATTTTAGCTTTACATACGTATAGAAAAATTAGTGCCTATTAGAAATGGCTGGCAAATACTGCCTTGTTTTAAACTGATTACTGCAAATTAAAAACTGCAATTTTTTTTTCTTATTTTTCAGAGATGCTTCCTTTGGTCCCTGTTCATATAATTTAACTTTATTAGATTGTTTACAAGGAATAAGCAAGGTAGGATATAAGTTTATATTTCGATTAAAAAACTGATTGTTATGAAAGCTTGCAAGGTAACATAGTAGTCTATACCATCAGTGTTGTAGCAAGAAATTTTTTACAGGTAGTTAGCATGAAAATGCTTAAATTTTGCACTTTAAGGGGGGAGTTGGGGGAATGAATACACTGTCAATAATCAACAGTGGGGATGTTTTGATCTTGGTTTGAATTTCCCCATGTTTAAAAATAAAGTCATCTATGAGTAAACTTATTGTTGTTCTGTCATATATATATCTGATTAAAATGTTTAAAATGTCAAAATGACATATACAATTTTAATTCCTATTTTCATTCCAGGCCTTAGCAAATGGATTTTTTGATTTTGAAAATTTTGATGTAGATGAATATGAGCATTATGAGGTAAATTTTCTCTTATTTTTCAACTCTCAATGATTCTGAAATAGACGCATTGGAATACTGAAGTCAAGGCTTAGCCAAATCGACACCACTTTTTAGAATGAAACTCTGTTGTTTGGTTTGCTTGCAAGTCTGCGATTAAGTAATTAAAGATTTTACACAATGTTACTGGCTCTATAAGCTGGTATGCCAATATTTTTTTAGCAGAGGGAGTCCATTTTGTTATCTTGTTGAATTGAATTTCTTGTTAACCTAGTAGTATATTTACAGAAAGTTGAAAATGGAGATTTCAATTGGATAGTACCAAATAAATTCTTGGCTTTTTGTGGTCCTCATGCCAAATCCAAGATAGAAAATGGTAATTGTTTTTAAATGCATGAGAAAGACCCCTGGCAAAAAATCTTACGATCTACTTTTAGCGATTATGTGAAAACATTACGTAGAAAAACAATCGTCAGATTTTTTAAACAGGGATCTTGTTATATTGCATGTGTTTCTCCATATTTTTAAAGTTTATGTCAATATTTTTCATATTTTTGGGTTAAGGGTTTTAATTTGTTCTTTGTATCAGGGACACTTATAGGATCAGTTTTCACCATTCCAACTTTCAATCAGATGTGGTTTAAGCAATTCCACTTAAACTAAATGTTTTATGAGGTTGCAAGTCACAAAGAAATTTTGTGATACAAAGGAGTTTTGTAAATTGTGATAGCATATAAATGTGGAATGGTTCAAATTTATGCTATCATTGTCCCCGATACATATAAATTTTTTAGAAACCTCTTTACAATCCCTTTAAAGAACCTGGAATTTCAATGATATGATGGAATAAAAAAAAAAATTCTCAAAAATAAGTCATTACTTTTAATTAGGTTGACATTGAAATATGTCATATCCTGGTTCGGTGTTTACATGTTGTAAACAAACCTGTTTTTAACATAAAGTAAACGAGATTCGTTATTTTATCAAGTGTGTTCTTTTAATTAAGAGTAAAAATGTGTTTTTTACTTTTAATTTAAAAAAAAATGTACACTAGACTGAGTTTGAAGAGTTTTTCAGTATTTACAAACTTAATCAAGAATGTCAGATTTGTTGACATAACCTTAGAAAATACCTTGAACTACCTTTATATATGTCAGATTTCACAATAGTGGGTTTACCACAGAATTATAGTAAACTGTTGATGTTAATTTTGTACATGACTTCATGTTTATATTATAGTTTGTGGTGGTTTTTCTTATAAAATGATTCAAATTACTTTTGTTATTTTGAAAAATGTTTCCGTCCTCATTAGCCGAAATGCTGCATAAAAGTAGGACGTAAAACTCCATTTCATTAAATTAAAAATGTTAAAAAAGAATATCAATAGCAATGTCTTTTAATGGAAGCATTTGCCATGGATATACAATAAACATGCCAAAAAATATTAAAACTTTCCAGCATTAATAAAATTCCATATTTAAGTCAGAAATGGCGTAGATAAAGGTAGTTCAATACTGGAGTGATTTCCCATGCTCACACAAATGAGTGTGAGAAATATTTTGTTTATTTGTTGTTTATGCATGTTGCATGATGTTTATTATTCTCAGCGTGTTGAAAATGGTGATCTGAATTGGATTCTACCAGGAAAGTTTATAGCCTTTAGTGGTCCTCATCCTAAAACACGACTTGACAGTGGTATGAAATACGAACCCTTTCAGTAGAAATAAATTATTTTTATAATTTTTTATTTCATTTTCCTCAGTGATTAGCTAAAACGTTCTAAAAATTAGATTTTTTTCCTTATTAGATATATAACTATTTTGTTGTTGTTGATTTTACATTTTCTTAGTAAAGCGTTGTAACTTTGTCTTTGAAGAAAAATCTGAAAATTTATTTCTCTTAATGTCTTTAATCTCAATTAGAAAATTAAGTTAGTAATCTTATTATTCAGTAATGTAGTTTTTTCCTTTTATCATTTTATACATGCCTTATTTAAAACTTACTTGCAATATACACATATCAAAGCTAGATTTTACTAGCTTATTGTATTCTAAAACCTCAAGAAAACTATAGATGATTCTTTTGGCTCTTGCAATTTCGATGAAAAGCATGATTTGTTTTTTTAACAGAAATAAGGAAATCGCAATTTATTTTGAAAATAAAGATGTCTTTTCTTGCTCAAAGTCCATTATGTTATTTTATATCAATAGTAATGTTCATTATTATTTTTTAGGTTATCCATTACATGCTCCCGAAGCCTATTTTCCCTATTTCCGTAAACACAATGTGACACATATAGTACGGTTAAATAAAAAGATATATGATGCTAGAAGATTCACTGATGCTGGTTTCGATCATACAGATTTATTTTTTATTGATGGTAGTGTCCCTAGTGATAACATTGTCAGACAATTCTTAGAATTAGCAGAGAATTGTGATGGCGCCATCGCTATTCATTGTAAAGGTAAGAGGCATGTTCACTGTCTGTTAGACAAATCATTCCTAAATCTCAGAAACAGGAATTTTTTTGAGCCAAGCTAGACTTAATTAGTGATAATATTCAAGCTTTTTGTGAAGATTTTACCATTCAAATCCATGTGTATCCATAATTATTCACATTTAAAACCTGCATTAATTCAATTTGTATTTTAGTGAAACTATGTCTTATAGAGAAAACACCTTCATGTATGCACAGAATTGAAAGTGAAATTTCTAGTTTGGGGTAATCTGAATGAATTGTGCAATTCTTACACTTAAGGCAATTTACATAATCATATTCAAGAACAAAATCTACCCATTGAAAATACTGACTGTTCCTATGAACTCTTTCTATTTTAGCTGGTCTTGGAAGAACAGGCTCATTAATATGTGCATATATAATGAAGCATTATAAGATGACAGCAGGGGAATGTATTGCATGGAATCGAATCTGTAGGCCAGGTTCAGTTATTGGTCCTCAACAACAATTCTTAGAGGAGTAAGTATTGAAAATTCATGGAAATATCAGGGAAAATTTGCTCAGAAGATCTGTATGGTACCATGTTATTGAAGTGCCTTTACAATAGAGCTACATCATATAACACAGGGTTTTGAAATTAAAGGACACAGACGTCTGATTGAAAATTAAAATTGTGCAAATCGATGCTCTCAGTGTACAACACACATAAAAACGGTATTCAGGGGCCTTAATCAGTTAATCTTAAAAACTTAAATTAGATAATATCAAGATTTTAAAATATACAGCAATCTGATTGGATAAAAATACATAATGTACAATCGATTTTAGTACCGTAATTGACCAATCAAATAACAGGCCTTCCGATTACATGATAGTTACAACGGTAAATTGCATCATGTTACTTAAGTACCGCAGAGCAAGAAATGCCAACATCTAAAAATTCTAACACCCAGAGTTTTAAATTATTGAAAATGCTTCCCAGGACTATAAATAGCCACATCTGTTCCGTGAATACAAGGTGTGCTTAAAATAATGTAACTAAAGCCTTGAATAACTGGAACACTAAAATCATCAAAAGTTAAGTTTTCAAGAATTAAGCCCCAGCATATGACTAAATATTACTAATATTATAAATTGTAGAAAACAGGCATGGTTATGGATGCAAGGAGATTTGTACCGAGCTAAACAGAAAGATAAATCTCGTGGTATAGAAAGACAAGGTTGTGTATCTAAGTTATTAAGTGGTGTAGATGATATGAGGTTACATGATGGTCAAGAGAATGACCAATATTACAGTAATTATACTGATACGGTATGTTTTATTTTATTCTACTATACTATAGTTAATTTTCATCCCGGTTTCCCCCTGTCAGTGATGCAGGTTGGAGGGGCTGACATGGAAAAAGCGTCTAGTCGTTTGGATGGGAAAATAAACCGAGGACCCATGAGCTGTGCACGTTAAAGATCCCTCGACAGTTGTAAATTGAAAATAAGAGTAGGCTAATGCCACTGTCCTAGCAAAATTTCCCTCATTGCACACTGCATGACGTTTTCCCTTCCTCATTAGCCCGTAATGGTGCAGAAAAGGACGTAAAACTCCATTTCATTTAAATATTTTATAGTTAATATTTCCTAGTCAATGATTTAAAATTGAATATCAGAAGTGCTAATAGGGCTCGGTATAAAAAAAGAAATAATTGATAATAAGCTTATACGTTTTTTTTTTTGATTACCGTACCTTATAGATTATCATATTTTATAATTGATAAAAATTCAGTGATCAGTTATACCATCATGATTTGTTCAAACGTAAATCAACTTAGGGCTGGGCGATATTGGTTAAAGTGGATATCACGATATTCATCATTAATATATCACGATATGAGTATATATCGCGATATTCTTAGGAAGGGTTTTTACTGGTTTTTGAAACAAAATGTTCAGGTTTTGTTCTATCAAAAAATCTTAAATGGAAGAAAAACAGTAAATATCTGTCAAAAACAACCAAATCTTCAATAACATGAAAAAACACATCTTTTTCAAATATCTAAAAGTATTAAGTTATGTGTTAAAACTGTTAAAATGACTTTATCTTGACCAAAATTTGACGATATATCATGATAATTACATATATCACGATATGGCGATATTTCGGTATTTTTATTTGAGGCGATATTACTAACGATATAAATTCCTATACCGGTATTTATCGCAATACCGGTATATCGCCCAGCCCTAAATCAACTGACGCTTTTCAGAAGATTTATCTCAATTGAGATATTTTGGTCATTAATCGATTATTGATCGGTAGCCTTCTGTCAATTTGGTAATCAATACCTAGATCGAAAAGAAAATATGGTCACCTACATGAAATAATTAATTCTTTGATATTTATTAGCCAATAAAATACTTTTGTATTACCCCCACCTACACAAGACAATCAATCCCAGCCGTGTCAAAATTCATGTAACCAAACCAATCTTGGTGTAATTGAAAGTACATGATGAATAAGTTGATTTTAATTGGCCACCATTGGTTTTGAAAGCCTAAAGCTAATCAATGCAGAACTAAATCAGCCTGTATAAACAGCACGCAGAAATAATAAGTATTAGGTCTAACACTTAGACTCCTCCTGTCTATGACAAGATAGAGTATTCAGAAGAGATAACTAACATATTTTGAATTGCAGTTGTACCTCCCACTCACATTTAAAGAATATTTTGTCCCAGCTGTATTGAAGTTATTGACAGTTACAAATGAAAACTAATATTATGTTCTGTTGTATTAATATAGATATATTCTGGTCCAATAACAAGAAGTTCTATCATAGAAACTCAAGGTGATAAGTTAAACCAGATTAAAATGATGAGAAAACATATTAGATCAGCTACCACTGGACATGTTGGGTAGGTTTATTTTTAATTAATAATTAAACCCAAGCACAAACTATCCCACAAAAAAACAAAATCCATGACAATGTTAACACATTGGTAATACATTGGTAGCAATTATTGAACATTATCTGAGGAAGTATATCAATAAATGAGTAAATATTTCAAAATCAAAATGGAAAGTGGTATGAGGTGTCTAGAAGAGTTAGCATACCCTGCTTGGCGCCGCACCTACCACTACTGCTCAATGATATTACTTATAGATTAATGATTTCTGTCACAAAATCAATTCTAAAGTTTAACTTTCAAGGAAGTCTGACCACAAATTAAATTTATATTTAAATTTTCCCGAGACCACCAATCTAAATGATGGATATGAATTTCAAAGCTAAGATTTCATATATGTGTCATCTTTCATGCGTCAAAAACCAACCATTTAAGTTTTTAGCGGATGACGCATATATGATGCGTATATATGGAATCTTAGCTTAATGATATCAAATTTCTTAACAAGATAAAAAAAAAACTTTACTAAAAGTTAATGTTTTTCAATTTTTAGAGGTGATGATATGAAATCTCATAAACGATCAACCACAGGACCAATGAGATCGTCGGGTACCAAGAGTGCACAAGGCGTTTCATCTCCCGTGAAAACATCTAAAATTTCCTCTACAGTGCTTGCCCATAACCAGGCAAATACCAGTACACACAAACGTAGTACCAGAGTCTCACCTGGTTCTTCTCCTAGTGCCAAGAGGTAAGCATCACACTGCCACCATATATATTGTCTTCTGCACTGAGTGTCTTAAACAGTACCAATGATAACTTTTTACAGATTTTCTATAAATCAAAGTATTGTAGTGTTTTGAGTTATTTTGAAAACATTAAATTCTAGATTTTCTCTAGAAGACTTGAAAGAAAGCACTTCACTCAGTGCAGAATATTTAACAATTAAATTCTAATAATAGCATTAGTTAAAAAAATAACATGCACCAAGCACATGTTTTATTAAAATGATGATGAACTTATCAATATAAACATCAAAGCATTATTAAAAAAAAATTCTGAAACCTCTTACCAATATTCGTTTTATTACCCTTTCTCATAAGATGACTACCTTAAAGGGATTGTAAAGAGTATTTCTATAAAATGCGTTACTTTAGTAGAATTCCAAGAACCACAGACATTGAAATGGAAATTGGAATGGCACAAATTGATGCTACCAGTGTCCCCGATATACATACAAAATTTAGAAATACCATTTACAATCCCTTTAATTGTGTATCAGAGTCACTCTTATGTTAACATCATTAAGGTTATTTTGATCCTGTTTCATTTGTAGAAAACATCAATCCTATAGTTTAAGGAAAAGCAATAATTCTAGGTAAAGATATATTGTCAATTGTGTGTAGTGGCCTTTCTTTTCAGTATCCTTAAAGGAATACATCCTCTTAGAATGAACAAAAAATTTTAATTTTCAAACTTGGTCAATAGGAGTATATATTCATCAGGGGAATTACCTGGTAACATAATTATACAACAGATTACCTAAACAATCTGATAAATTCAGAAAACTATGGTTATATACAATAATTGAAAAACGCTTCATAAAATTTTAAGCGTTTTTCAATAATAACCTGTAATTGTATGGAAAATTACATAGTTTAATGGGTTTATTTGATTCTGTTTGTATACTTTGGACATCGTTGTTGAATATATACCCTTATTGATCAATTTTGAGAACTTGATTTTTTTGTTCATTCTAAGTGGGGGTATCGCTTTAAATTAAACCCATTCAGTTCCCAAAATAATTTGCTTTTGGTGTGATCGGTTTTATATTTTAGATGTATTTCGTAAATCTGTATATATGTATTTTTTGAATGATCATTATTACAGTACTTCCCCTTTATTAATAATTTTTGAATTATTTTTCTGAATTCATACGTATCAACTATTCAAGATGATTTGTTTATGGGTTTAGAATTTTTTTTCATGTAAATTTGCCCATGTTGTTTTTTAAGATTTTTTTTATTATGCACTTTCTATCCCGGTTATAACTGCACTTACTATAAGTACATAACTTAATAAATTATATAATAACAATGGGAATTCACCATGTATTTGATGTGGATTCTTACTGAAATATAGAATTTCCAACCATGCAGAAATGTTACTGACAAATAGGCTCATTTCCTGTATCTTTGAGTAAGATTGCTTTTAATTAGAGTACTGTATATATAGGTCTTGAATATAGCCTTCAGATGTACTAGAAATGCACAAAAATTGCATAATTCCTTCAATTATACCTCTTACTCTCTTACTAAAGATTTTTTTCCGATTTCTGTATGTGTGTTTTCTATGTGTATAGCAGTCTCACTTAATTAAGCTTATGTGTCGTACATTGGACTTTAAAATGCTGATAATTATGGATACACATACTGATTTGAAGGCTTAAATTTCAATGGAGAGCTGTACACAATATTACTGATAAATTTAGCTAGAAAATTCCCATTTCTGGTATGAAAGAATGGTGAACGTTCCACTTTAATAAGATCAACTGTTGTGTTTAGTAGGCCTAATGTATTAACTCTCACAGCATGTCACTATAATTTAGTTATATATATTCTAACTCATTATTAATTCCTTTTCTCACTGAAGATATATAAGAATTTGAGATGACTGATGGACTTGGTCATGCATCAAGTTTGCTTGGATGGATCGTACAATTGTTAGCATGCTCTTTGTCAAAATTTTGTATTTATGTTCTGATAAAGAAAAGCAAAATGGTGATTGTTTATATGAGCTTTGACCTTAAGATATCCAGAATGGCTCAGTGAAATTTAATCATTACCATATAAATTTAAACTGGTTTTTCGTCGATGAATATTCAGTGTATATATTCGTCATTAATATACAGAGAATTGTTTGACAGGCAAACATTTTCTGTAAATTGGTTCACCTTTTATTGTATTAAAGGGATTGTAATGCGTATTTCTAAACTTTGTATGTGTATCGGGGACACTGATAGCATCAATTTGCGCCATTCCAATTTCCATTCTGATGTCTGTTCTTGCAATTTTACTAAAACTAACACGTTTTATGACGTCACTAATATCAATAGTAGCTTCCGGTAGATCAATATAAGTGATGACATAAAACGTGTTAGTTTTAGTGGAATTACGAAAACCACAGATGTTGGAATGGAAATTGATGCTATCATCAGTGTCCCTGATACACATACAAAATTTAAAAAACCTCTTCACAATCTCTTTAACAGCAAGTATAGAGTATATCTGAGCCAGCTTGGATATTGAGGGGAATAAGGAATGCTGTTATGTCATGAATGTCTAAGTAATGTTGTGTATTTTATATTTTTCTGGCTAGCAGCTCAACCAAATTAGATCATCGTTATGATTATGGATACTCTTCTCGGAATAGATATTCAGGATCGACAGATATTTATAATAGTGTAGTTGATTATACGGCTTCTTGGCCATATAAATATCATTTACGTTCGGGATACTCTGTAAGTTGACAAAGATTTCAATGATATGGCTTCTAATGTGTGCACTGGATATTTTTCTTGCTTGTATGTTCACAGACTGCGCTCTATAATTGTTATAAATAGAAATACCATGCTTACTTTTTTTAAGACACCTGATGGTACTTCTGCTTGAGGAGTCCCCTACTATTTGATCCTGCTATGGCTTTGGATAAGAGTAATCATGAACAAATTGGTTTGCGTTTATATGGATAATTCAAATTTCAAATCTCTTGTTTTTTAGTACCGTACGATAGACCTTTTGTGAAGAAGTTTTCTAATATTTTTATCAGGGACACTGATAGCATTAATTTGCACCATTCCAATTTTCAATCAGACGTCCGTGTTCCAGCAATTTCACTTAGTCACAAATCAAGAAGTATGCGTGTATCTCACTGAAGACCTTTCCAATTTGTGACCATAACAAACACTAAGTTTAAGTGGAACTGTTTTAACCACAGACGTCTGATTGGAAATTCGAATGGTACAAGTTGTTGCTTTGAATGTCCCTGATTTAAGTACCGTAAAAATTTCAAAACATATTTACAATCGCTTAAACTTTGTACCGTATGTAAATTCAACTGTGTGAATATTATGTTACAAGCAAGAACAATATTTTTTTTAAGAAGCCCTGTCATTATTGAAAGATAGAAGCTTTGATGCTTCTTGCACCATCACAACTCCACTGTGTGTTTATTAATAGTGTTTTATTTCAGACTGATTTTTCCTATAGTAATGGTTTTCTCTAATTTTTGTTACTAATATGAAATATATACTACTACCCTTTTGATATGATCAAAATAATATATTATGTTCATTAATTGATTTATCATCATGGATACCTTATGTTAGATTGTTATATTCATATAGTCAATAATAAGTTCTAGACGCGGTTATAAATTGGTAATTTGATGGGTTGATTTGGGACTAAGTTTTATTTTATATCGCTGGCTTATTTCATAGATTTCAAGAAAACCAAACACCAATTTGTGGTAGGCTTAGGAATTTAAAATCCTTTTTAAAGGATCCATGTATTGCTATTGATGGTATTTTTATTATGCTTCTAGAAACTAAAAAAAAATATCTTGTTTATGTTATGTTTTAAGCTTACATGTCACATATCACTTATATGTATAGTCACTTTAGTGCTCAAACTGTTCCCTGCGATTGTGAATGTTAAAATTCTATTAGCAAAGCCGCTAAGTGATAGTTCATTAAGTATTTTTTAAGGGTTTTTTTGCACAGTTTTAGCCTTCACCCATTGTAAATATAATTGAGTTAAAAAGTTATTCATATCTCTAACTGAATATATGAGTATATTGTATTCTGTCAAAGATGTTGATTGCTAGCACCAAGTATATTTTTTGTAGTATGTGTGTTAATAAATTAATTTCTACTTACATTCCCAACATGTAATTTAACCATTACTTCATAGCCCAACATTTCGATCTACTTTTATTTCTTTCTACCTTAACTTCATAGCCCAGCATTCCCTTCTGTCTTCACTTCATAGATCAGCATTTTATTCTACCTTCACTTCATAACCCAAAATTTCATTCTACCCTCACTTCATAGCCCAATAGTTCTTACACCATAACCCAACATTTCGTTCAACTGCTACATTTTATTCTACCTTTAGTTCATAGCCCAACATTTCAACCTACCTTCAGTTCATAGCCCAGCATTTTATTCAACCTTCACTTCATAACCCAACATTTCATTCTACATTCACTTCATAGCCCGGCATTTCATTCTACCTTCACTTCAGAGCCCAACATTTCATTATACCTTTACTTCAGAGCCCAACATTTCATTATACCTTTACTTTCATTATACCTTTACTTCAGAGTCCAACATTGCATTCTACCTTTACTTCAGAGCCCAAAATTTCATTCTACCTTTACTTCAGAGCCCAGCATTTCATTCTACCTTTACTTCAGAGTCCAACATTTCATTATACCTTTACTTCAGAGCCCAGCATTTCATTCTACCTTTACTTCAGAGTCCAACATTTCATTCTACCTTTACTTCAGAGCCCAGCATTTCATTATACCTTTACTTCAGAGTCCAACATTGCATTCTACCTTTACTTCAGAGCCCAACATTTCATTATACCTTTACTTCAGAGCCCAACATTTCATTATACCTTCACTTCAGAGCCCAACATTTCATTATACCTTTACTTCAGAGCCCAACATTTCATTATACCTTTACTTTCATTATACCTTTACTTCAGAGTCCAACATTGCATTCTACCTTTACTTCAGAGCCCAACATTTCATTATACCTTCACTTCAGAGCCCAACATTTCATTATACCTTTACTTCAGAGCCCAACATTTCATTATACCTTTACTTCAGAGTCCAACATTTCATTATACCTTCACTTCAGAGCCCAACATTTCATTCTACCTTTACTTCAGAGCCCAACATTTCATTATACCTTCACTTCAGAGCCCAACATTTCATTATACCTTTACTTCAGAGCCCAACATTTCATTATACCTTTACTTTCATTATACCTTTACTTCAGAGTCCAACATTGCATTCTACCTTTACTTCAGAGCCCAAAATTTCATTCTACCTTTACTTCAGAGCCCAGCATTTCATTCTACCTTTACTTCAGAGTCCAACATTTCATTATACCTTTACTTCAGAGCCCAGCATTTCATTCTACCTTTACTTCAGAGTCCAACATTTCATTCTACCTTTACTTCAGAGCCCAGCATTTCATTATACCTTTACTTCAGAGTCCAACATTGCATTCTACCTTTACTTCAGAGCCCAACATTTCATTATACCTTTACTTCAGAGTCCAACATTTCATTCTACCTTTACAGTCTTTATAGCCCAACATTCACATTATATCTAACGCTCTTAATGTATTTGATGTTTGTTTTTAGTGTTTTTACTTACACATACAACTTACTTATTACTGGAAGGAAATTTGTAAAATTTCTTAAATAAAAGGAAACAAAACTAGCTGAATGCATGAATTGGAAATATAAATTCAAAGAGTGAGAAAATTACATGAAATTATTGTATCCAAATCAGTCTATTTAGGTGCCAGATATTCTTATGTTGTTTTTAAAGGGATTGTAAAGAGTATTTCTAAACATTGTTTGTGTATCGGAGACACTAATAGATCAATTTGCACCATTCCAGTTTCCATTCCGACGTCTTGCAATTCCACTAAAACTAATGCGTTTAATGACATCACTGACAGTGATCTGCATAGATATCAATAATAACTTTCAGTAGATCATTGTCAGTGACGTCTTAAAAAGCGTTAGTTTTAGTGGAATTGCAAAAACCACAGACGTCAGAAAGGAAATCTGAATAGTGCCAATTGATGCTATCAGTGTCGCCGATATACATACAAAGTTCAGAAACACGGTTTACAATCCCTTTAACAGTAAGAAAAGTTATTAACAGAATTGACACAATTTAACATTTTTATTTTTGTCTATTTTCAGGTCGGTTCCTCTTACTCGTAGCAGTAAGACTCCCCCCATCCGATGATAAACCACATTGGGCAGTAGGAAATATTATTATAAATCGTCATCAAGTGATTTGATATGAGGCCTTACAGAATTAGAGTTTTTGTTTTATTAATTTTTACCGGTATTTTAATCTATAAACCTATTTGTTTTATTATTTGTTAATAACTTCTAGATTGTTTTTTTTAATTGGCAACTCGTTTGTCAAAGCTTTACGACATAATATTGTTCCTAAACCGAATTATAGCACACAATATTAGTCCTTTATATTTTTTTATACTGAAAATCTGTTGACACTTTATCCATTCAAATTATGCTAATTCCTCAATTTTAAATTTGATCAAAGATAATGCTAAAGCCAAAAAGAGCACAAAATTCAAGAATGGATGTCTTTTTAACAAATTTTTAGAAATATACCCAATTTGATTACAATACCACTCTACATTTTATGTTTTGAACACTGAACAGTGAAATATCCATATTTATATAAATTTTAATCTGCACTTTATTCTATCTTACGAGTTTTTAACTGAACAAATTTTACTTTTTAATAGTTTTAAAAGACAAAAATAAATCCCAAAATCATTTAAACTGTTGATTTTTTTATACCATTTTTTGATGTAGATGATTATGCATTTCTTCTGGAAAGAATCGCTAACAAGTTTTTAAATTTGTATATCTTTTGTATGCTAAAAAATCTTTAATAATGTTTATAAAATTTCTTTGTTAACTTTTATTGATGTCAAAAAAATGTTTATTAAGCTGATATGATCAGGTATACTTGTCTTAATCATGGTTCAAGTTTACTGAAATTTCTTAAAATTATAGAACACTGTCACTGTTTTAGTCACTCAAATTGTATTTTGAAAAGGGGCACTTAAATATAGAGATTTCACTTAACTCCTAATTTCGATTTTTCACCGGAGACAAGAGTTATCTCTCTTTGACAAGTTAGAACTGTGATATGATAAGAGCCTTAACAATCTTCAACCAAAAAATACAATCGAATATTCTTCATCCTGGAGAGTTTTTGTGGCCTGGTGCCAATTAAGACATTACTGAACATTTCTGTATTTTTGCAGTAAACTCTGTTTTCAAATATGAAATGATTAAGTCGAATTTCTCGAGCAATTTCAGAAATCTGCTTTTCATGATAAAAAAAATTGTAGTTTTGTTTTTAAAAATTATTTGTAAAATTATAGTTTAATGCTCAGCTTTTCTTGTAAAATTCTTCTGTTTGTTACCCATTGTGGTCACAATCTGTCCAATAAATTAAGCAATAACATGAAGGAGCCAAATATCCTTCATAAGGATCCAGTCGCGCATGATTTTTCTAATATCAATTTTCAGTTAAATCTAATATCTGTATATTTTGTACGAAGAAGTATACTAAACTATAAAATCATGCAAATCTTTGTTTTGTAATAATTGTTGTGTATAGATAGTTTTTAAAGATCTGGATATCTTGTAGATTATTTTATTAATTATGTATAATTATGTATTGTTTTAATTGTTAATAGTAACAATACATCTTGTTTACATTGGAAATTATTTTCTGTACTGAAGTTTGTAGTGAAACACATTTGAAATGTGTTTTAAAATACCAAATTTGATACACTAAAACAGTGCGCTGATATTTTTCCACACAAAAATTAATTTACGCTAGAGGTAGCCTATTATTCGAATTGCACTTTTAAAACAAATGTCTCGATCAGCAAATCAACTTTTAAACTTGATAATAATTCATGTTTATTTTGAATCTCATGATCTTAGAATTTCATGTACTTAGATAAATTTCAATGTAAAGAACGAACAAGTATACAATTGTATATAAATGTATGGAAATAGTAATATATATGTTTAAAGTATTTGACTCTTTTTGAAAGGGTCTTTAGACTTGGTGTTGTGTTGTTAGGAGCATGTTGTCGAATCTGGTTTCTCTTTCTTTTGGGCATTCTCATTTATTCAAATATTATCATAATCTTTTGTACCAAATAAAAAAACATCATTAAATTTGAGAATTCGGAACTCGAGCATCTATTTTTTGCATATGAAACAGGGCCCAACTACACAAACAAATCTTGCTATAAGATTTGCCGTGTGGAATATTACATTAAGAAATACCACACTAACAAAATATTAATTGTAATATTTTTTACGGAACTGGGCCCAGTTCTGCTAAAAACTAAATTAAGTTATATGTACATTTATATACAAGCTTGCTCCCGCCCACATTGCAGTGAAGGTACCATTGAAATGGGTGGCGGTCAAATTTGCCCACCATAGCTACATGCCCAAGCTTGCTTACTAGGTTTCACATTTTTCTGTTCAGATAAAGCATTGCTCTTGAAAGTTTCCAACAAAGATTGATTAAAGATATGAATGTATTGTATTCTGTTCTGTCTGGTATTATTTTATACTATTTTAGATTCTTATATCTTAATAATAATATATTCTTCTTATATAACACTAGTTTTTTTTATGACATAAAAATATACTCTTTAGTAAATTATTTTATTAAGATAAAATATTTAGTTGATTCCTTCCTTGCATTTTGTGTTAGCCCGGTCCTCGTCAGTGATGCAGGTCGGAGGGGTTAACATGGAAAAAGTGTCTAGTCGTTTGGATGGGACAATAAGCTGTGCATGTTAAAGATCCCTTGACAGTTGGAAATATCAGATAAGGCTATTGCTGCTGTCCTGGCAAAATTTCCCTCATTGCACCCAGCATGGCGTTTGCCCGTCCTCATTATAGCCCATACAGGTGCAGAAAGGCAGGACATAAAACTCCATTTTATTTCTTGCATTTTGAGAAAATGGTGTTCCGTATTATGCTACATGACTCTCTTATGAACGTGAACAGTCACGTATATGCAGTTGTTTTTCTATGAACAGTTATGCATGTTGGAAATCTTACATTTTGTGCACACTTTAGGTCACACTTATCCTCATTAGCCCAAACGGGTGCAGAAAAATCAAGAGACTTATTAGTAAGTATAGAATATTAGATATCAATAGTCACTGAGACTTGTTAGTAAGTATAGAATATTAGATATCAATAATCACTGAGACTTGTTAGCAAGTATAGTATATTGGGTATCAATAGTCACTGAGACTTGTTAGTAAGTATAGAATATTAGATATCAATAGTCACTGAGACTTGATAGTAAGTATATAATATTTGATATCAATTGTCACTGAGACTTGTTAGCAAATATAGAATATTTGATATCAATAGTCACCGAGACTTGTTAGTAAGTATAGAATATTAGATATCAATAGTCACTGAGACTTGTTAGAAAGTATAGAATATTAGATATCAATAGTCACTGAGACTTGTAAGTAAGTATAGAATATTAGATATTAATAGTCACTGAGACTTGTTAGTAAGTATAGAATATTAGATATCAATAGTCACTGAGACTTGTTAGCAAGTATAGTATATTGGATATCAATAGTCACTGAGACTTGTTAGTAAGTATAGAATATTGGATATCAATTGTCACTGAGACTTGTTAGCAAATATAGAATATTTGATATCAATAGTCGCTGAGACTTGTTAGTAAGTATAGAAAATTAGATATCAGTAGTCACTGAGACTTGTTAGAAAGTATAGAATATTAGATATCAATAGTCACTGAGACTTGTTAGTAAATATAGAATATTGGATATCAATAGTTACTGAGACTTGTTACAAGTATAGAATATTAGATATCAATAGTTACTGAGACTTGTTAGCAAGTATAGAATAGTAGATATCAATAGTCACTGAAACTTGTTAGAAAGTATAGAATATTAGATATCAATAGTCACTGAGACTTGTTAGAAAGTATAGAATATTAGATATCAATAGTCACTGAGACTTGTAAGTAAGTATAGAATATTAGATATCAATAGTCACTGAGACTTGTTAGTAAGTATAGAATATTGGATATCAATAGTCACTGAGACTTGTTAGTAAGTATAGTATATTAGATATCAATAGTCACTGAGACTTGTTAGTAAGTATAGAATATTAGATATCAATATTTACTGAGACTTGTTAGTAAGTATAAAAATATTAGATATCAATAGTCACTGAGACTTGTTAGTAAGTATGAAATATTAGATATCAATAGTCACTGAGACTTGTTAGTAAGTATAGAATATTAGATATCAATTGTCACTGACACTTGTTAGTAAGTATAGAATATTAGATATCAATAGTCACTGAGACTTGTTAGTAAGTATAGAATATTGGATATCAATAGTCACTGAGACTTGTTAGTAAGAATAGAATATAAGATATCAATTGTCGCTGAGACCTGTTAGTAAGTATTTAATATTAGATATCGATAGTCACTGAGACCTGTTAGTAAGTATAGAATATTGGATATCAATAATCACTGAGACTTGTTAGTAAGTATAGAATATTAGATATCAATAGTCACTGAGACTTGTTAGTAAGTATAGAATATTAGATACCAATAGTCACTGACACCTGTTAGTAAGTATAGAATATTAGATATCAATAGTTCCTGAGACTTGTTAGCAAGTATAAAATATTAGATATCAATAGTCACTGAGACTTGTTAGTAAGTATAGAATATTAGATATCAATAGTCACTGAGACTTGTTAGTAAGTATAGAATATTAGATATCAATAGTCACTGAGACTTGTTAGTAAGTATAAAATATTAGATATCAATAGTCACTGAGACTTGTTAGTAAGTATAGAATATTAGATATCAATAGTCACTGAGACTTGTTAGTAAGTATAGAATACTAGATATCAATAGTCACTGAGACTTGTTAGTAAGTATATAATATTAGATATCAATAGTCACTGAGACCTGTTAGTAAGTATAGAATATTGGATATCAATAGTCACTGAGACTTGTTAGCAAGTATATAATATTAGATACCAATAGTCACTGAGACTTGTTAGCAAGTATAGAATATTAGATATCAATAGTCACTGAGACTTGTTAGCAAGTATAGAATATTAGATATCAATAGTCACTGAGACTTGTTAGTAAGTATAGAATATTAGATATCAATAGTCACTGAGACTTGTTAGTAAGTATAGAATATTAGATATCAATAGTCACTGAGACTTGTTAGTAAGTATAGAATATTAGATATCAATAGTCACTGAGACTTGTTAGTAAGTATAGAAATTGAAATTCACCAAGCGTATATACAAGTAATTGACAAATATGTGAGAAGAAAAACCATAGTAATTTAAAGAGCAATGAAGGTGAACGGAGTTATTGGGGTACATAAATATAACAATACATATACATAGCTGCCTGTATTTAATACCTGGCCTACTTTGTATTTTGTATAGTTCGCTCTACAACTCTGTTTAAAATATCGTATAAAATCTGTAATGGAATGGTGGCATGAAGTCTAAACGTTGCAACGACCTGCATGTATGTGTAAGTATGTGTTGACGTCTGGTGGATAAATGTGTTTTGAACGATTATTCAGGTATGTGTTTGCTAATCTATAATCTATATTATACATGTATGTGTCAAACATGTATACCCACTGTGAATGTACTTGTTACATAATATATACCCATATACAAAACATAAGTGGAAGCAATCATCTGCCATATCGGATATGTGAAATGAAATGGAATTTTAGTCCTGTTTTGGATGTTGTATTGACGAAACCGTCATGAATTCCACACTGAATTTCAAGAACGGAACACAATTTTATGATATACTACTCCTTAGTTTTATAACACACAACATTAGTGTAATTATGAAATTACCTTGTTCGATTTTAGGTATACGCGTGTCGCTCAAAACGTATACCCGAAAAGTATACTTCTAAGTGCGCACAGCCTAAAGGATTACATTAAAAAAATTTTAGCATGGATTTATCAGATAATACAGAGATATTGTTGCGTAAATGACACCTGGCTAGTCCACTGATGAATAAATACTCTTAATTGCTAAGATTAAAAATTTAATTCATTTGGTCATCCTAAAAGGTAGTTTTCCTTTAAATACTGCATTTTGTGTTTCACCACGACGTCGAATTTCATTTTTTAAAAAGGGGAAACATGTTATTGCCATTTAATACAATCAGTGTTGCGGACTTACTTAATGCTTTACGATAAATGAATAGATGTGAATTGGAAGACCGCCTCTTTATCATGAAGTATGTGGGAGGTTGGAATTCTGTTTACCTATTTCACCATAAATCAACCACAGAAATACCGTAACTAATTTATAGTCGAAGTAGAGAGAGCTAATTGACGCTAGATTCTAGTCTAATGTTTGAACAGTTGCTGTTAAAACAATTGGCAAGGTATGTTTCATTACAATTAACCTGAAAGGGTTTAATCTATGCAACGGAAAGTTGGCAAGAAATTGTAAAAATACGATTTAGTTGATTTTGTTTTGTTTTGTTCAATAAAATGAATATCGAATTGAAGTGAAGTAATAATCTTGAATAACGTTATGAATTGGGCTTTAAATTAAATTAGTAGATTAAAGAGTAGATCTACTGGAAGCTACTATTGATGTCTATATGCAGATCAATATTAGTGACGTCATTAAACGCGTTAGTTTTAATGGAATTGCAAGAACCACAGACGTCGAAATGGAAATTAGAATGGCGCAAATTGATGCTATCAGTGTCCCCGATACACATACAAAGTTTCGAAAACCTCTTTACAATCCCTTTAATGATGGGACCCTATCAAGGGTAAGCCCTCCCCGCCTCCTAAAGGACTTGACCCACCAAAGTCCATGGGCCACCACGGTTGATTGCGCAAAAAATATTGAAAAGATTTGCCCGAAACCGTGTATTCTGATTCATGGACGATTTGCTTGTAGCTTTAACTTGTTAAGGTATGGCGACAAGTTTTATTATCTGTATGTCAACAAGACAAATTTTGTCCTTCAAAACTTTAATCTTTTCGAGTCGTTACATTAACTATTTGATAACTGTTTACAAGTCAATGGACATAACGATATTTAGTGAACGTTTATGTTGAAGTTGAAGGATTGAAGGAGGTATTTTCAAGGTAAGATCTCCTATATTAAAGGGATTGTAAAGAGGTTTTATACATTTTGTATGTGTATCGGGGACACAGACAGCATCAATTTGCGTTTTATGACGTCACTGCCAGTGATCTGCATAGATATCAATAGTAGCTTCCAGTAGATCACTGTCCCCGATACACACACAAAGTTTAGAAAACCTCTTTACAGTCCCTTAGAGATAGATTTGTCTGCAATGTTCTCGTCAAGATAGGCGATCAATCCTTAACAAAAGGAACAAGAGCTTCAAGAAATAAAAGGAAGTTTTACGTCTTGCTTTTCTGCACCTGTATGGGCTTATGAAAATGGACAAACGCCATGCAGTGTGCAATGAGGGAAATTTTGGCAGGACAACGACATTAGCCTACTATGATTTCCGAGGGATCTTTAACGTGCAAAGTTGTAGAACACAGGGCCTTGGTTAATTTTCTCAACCGAACCACTTAACAAAATTTGCCTGAATGTATTGGTATGGACATTACTACATGAACAAAACTATACAGGTATACATGCATGCAGCCTAAAGCAAATCGGCCAGTTCCATTACGACCGCATGATAAGGCCAAACGGTGAAGTCATCTGAGCTTTTTGGTGGGTGTAGTTTGTTGGCTTTCATTTTCTGCAGCAGTGTTGCGTTTACTTTTTTTCATCAACTGTTATTATCCCAGCATGACTATTTATAATTTCTTGTTATGTTCCTCTTGTTTTGGTACATTTTAGTCACCTACAAGAACCACCCGCCATGCCAGTTATAAAAATAAAAGTAGAAGTCACGTTCATATCAAGGTGTAAACAGTTCTTTTAGTTCACACAGTTTAGAAATGAACATCTCACACCCTGGTGCTGGAACAAAATTAAACTATAGCTACATGAATATCTGATTCACATCCAACTACAAGAACCACGAACGTATACTCCAGGGGCGGATCCAAGGGGGTGGGGCTCCCCCTGCTCGAGCCCTTCCCCCTATGTTTAGCCGACTGATGTCAGAACCCTCTAAAAATGCCGTTGAACTTGAAGCATGTTATATTTCAGAGCCCCCCGCCCCTTTCATAAATCCTGAATTCTCTAGATCCGCCCCTGTACTCTCAATCTGTGACTGTGACCAATCATACCTAAGACGCTGAGGCAGGAATGTTTTAGTTGAGCTAATCAGTCTGATCCTCAAAGCTCAATGTCGAAATTTGAGCCCTCCAATCATTTCATTCTTTAAAAGTCAAAAAAGACGACTCGTATTTTAGTGAGTCTATGTGTTATATAAAAAACATAAATACAGAAATTGAAACACAAATGTTTGAATTATATTTGGGGAAACGATTTTTAACAATTCAAGAATTATAATCAGCTCCTGGAAATGCCGACTGCCGATTTAGCGAGTATCTTTAAAGGTATGATTTCGTCTGATATTGGCTTAATTCAAGATTCAAAATGAACTGCAAATTCTAGATAACTGTATGTTTTTTACATTATATCGCTAATTTTCAAAGTGATATTAAGCAAAACTTAGCTTTGTCAGATGACAAAGTAAATTTCCCATAATGTCCACCAACTGCTTCCATGTTATGCTATAAATCTATCAGTGAAATATTATGGCCTCAACTAGCTTCCATACAACAAATAAATTTATCTTTAAATGATAACCTTTATAACGTAGTGATCTATATCCTTACTATGTCTTCTTCAATTTATACAACACCTTAACACTTTGCTTTCATGCTATGCTATCCATATAATATTGAGTGAAATATTATGGCCTCAACTATATCTTCCATACAACAAATAGATTTATCTTTAAATGATAACCTTGATAACGTAGTGATCTATATCTTTACTATGTCTTCTTATATGACATTTATACAACCCTAAACACTTTGATAGCGGAAATCCTAGTCTTAAATGGTATGTTGACGATATGAAACTATGTTTTATTTTTCACTGTTTGACTGTTAAATGTCAAGCAAAAATATTATGTAATTATTAAAAATGTGAAAGTCAAAATTCAGGAAATGACCATTAACAGACTTTATCATAATTTTATTAGTGGGATACTAAAAATTTATTGTGTTTTTACACTTTTACCCATACTAATTCTCATATCTTTTTACTTACCTTTTACAAATATGTCTCCAATCATCCAATCAACATTTAGTAAATCTTGTGTGAAGTGGCTCATTTATTCATTTAGAGCACAGATAAAATAATATGATCAATATTTGGTTTACTTTAAACAGTATGGCTTTGAATTTCATTTGCGGTTCATTGATTATGCAAGGTTTTTTCTGTTAAAGGCGAACGTTCACTATCTGTTCACATTCCCGTAATCATTTAAAATTTATAGTTAATCGCGTTTGAAAGATGAAAATATAACTCGTTTTTAAGTGAGACAACTTACAAGTAGGCATTGCATTTCTAGCATACTCCTGGTACTACTTTCAAATCCTAAAATCAACCTCCAAAATGCCTACTGTCCACCTACCCCGATTCCCCTCCCCCCACCCCCCACCACCACCTTTAAACTATTTGAGATGAGATGTTATTGTCCAAAAGCTCATCCTTTCTATGTGTATCCTTCGATTTTAGTTTTTGTGAAACAAAAGATCATTTTTTTCTCAATTTTATACCATTTCCGTCTATATTATATTCCTGAACTTTCTTTAACTAATGCGGATTTTCATTTAAAAAAACCTGCAATTTTATTGCCTTACAACGAATCTTTCTTTAGCTGATATGATTTCATTTTCTGAACACTCATGATTTGTATGTTATATTTAGAATTGATAGCGTGTTTATATGACATATTTCATAGTCGTAAATGATTTATTAATGTGCATTTATGTGTAGCGTGCACACTTTACTATATGTTCAAGGAAACGTTTTTAACAAATTAGACTGTGTCCATTGGAAGATAAATGGATAGTGTTTTTTGTGTAATTCATACCTCTTATCGTAAATATTTCATAATGTGCATTAATGTGTGTACACTTTGCATTGCAGTTATATCTTTTTGCTCACGGTTACTTCAAGCATACACTGTAGCCTAACCATTGGAAGATAAATGGATAGTGTTTTGTGTAATTTACCTCTTATTGTAGATATTTTATAAATGTGCATTAATGTGTAGCATAGGCCTATACTTAACAGTGCAGTTATATCTGTTTTCTAACGGTAACTTCAAACAACGTTTCAACAAAGTACTCTTCATACTGTTTTGATTAATATTGTTTTGTGTATTTCAGTGCCTAACGTGAATGAAAAATGGAACATTATCAAATAAAACGAGGATCTGATTTACAAACCAAACATTCGTGTAGAATTTACAACTATTTAAATGGGTTAGTATACACCAAATAAACATATAAGCTATTCGTATGTGCTTCGAAGAGAAAATTTAGCTGAAAACATCTTGCCGCATAGGGACTTCAGATGCTTCTGAATGGTAATTTCGCTTGGATGTTGAGCATTGTGGAACAAAACTGTTCCGTGATGTTTGCAAGACATAGCAATGACTTTTTTTACTCTCAGTTTCCGGTCCCAAATTTTGACCCATGTGCTTGCTTCAATTTAGCCCTTGACTTTGAATGAATTTATTCATATACGATAAAGATATTATATTCTTTTCAACTTCATGATAAAATAGTACTATCTCCAAAAAATAGGCTAAACTCGTTGAAGTTTTGAAAATCTAATTTTGACCCGAGTTCAACTTTTCCCCCTGTCAGTGATACAGGTTAGAGGGGCTGAATTGAAAAAAACGTCTAGTCGTTCGGATGGGACAATAAACCGATCGTGCTACAGGTTGCATGTTAAAGATCCCTCGACAGTTGGAAATCGAAAGTTAGCCCATACAGAAAAGCAGGACGTAAAACTTCATTCATTTCATGCCTATAAGTTGCTTTGATTCCCATTACGAAAGTCAAATGGCCCACCGTGGACACTGTTCGGTGTTGCTAAATTAATTCTATTGTGGTTACTGCTTGTAATTCAGATCATGCTTTCTCTTCCTGAATACTTGACACTACCCTACTGTTCTATATAATCTATTTCAGACCATATCTAAGTCACAATTTTCTTGTCCATTGTGGGGGATACTTGATGAAAGAAAATAACATGAAAGATGCAAAACAATGGACAATATTTTGGCGTATATTTCCAGCTGGTGGTCGATATTCAAATGTCGGTGACGTCATATCCTGTTTATTTTGGTATTTGTTTATATTATATCCATTTGTAACTATAGGGGTAAGTGAAAAATGTGTCCTTCAAGTTACAAATAAATATACCTTAAATATTAAATTGGTTATGTGAATTATGGATTTATTGAAATTGTTAGTGTTAATATCAGATTTACTGAAATTGTTAGTGTTAATATCAGATTTATTGAAATTGTTAGTGTAATTATCAGATATACTGAAATAGGTTCTGTATGTTTTTAATTTACTGAAATTATAAGTGTAAATGCCAGATTTACTTAAATTGTTAGTGTAAATATCAGATTTACTGAAATTGTTAGTGTAAATATCAGATTTAATGAAATTGTTAGTGTTAATATCAGATTTTTTGAAATTGTTAGTGTTAATATCAGATTAAATGAAATTATTATTAGTGTAAATATCCGATTTACTGAAATTGTTAGTGTAAATATCCGAATTACTGAAATTGTTAGTGTTAATATCAGATTTTTTGAAATTGTTAGGGTAAATATCAGATTTACTGAAATTGTTAGTGTAAATATCAGATTTACTGAAATTGTTAGTGTTAATTTTACTGAAATTGTTAGTGTCAATATCAGATTTTTGAAAATTGTTAGTGTTAATATCAGATTTACTGAAATTGTTAGTGCAAATATCAGATTTACTGAAATTGACTGGATATATTTAAGATTTACTGAAATTGGTTGTTTATATTTAAGATTTACTGAAATTGGTTGTTTATATTTAAGATTTACTGAACATTGGTTGTTTATATTTAAGATTTACTGAAATTGTTAGTGTATATATCAGTTTTACTGAAATTGTTAGTGTTAATATCATATTTACTGAAATTGTTAGTGTAAATATCAGTTTTACTGAAATTGTTAGTGTTAATATCAAATTTAATGAAATTGTTAGTGTTAATATCATATTTACTGAAATTGTTAGTGTAAATATCAGATTTACTGAAATTGTTTATGTTTTAGATTTACTGTAAGTGACTGGATATATTTAAGATTTACTGAAATTGACTGAATATATTTCAGATTTACTGAAATTCAATGTGTATAATTAAGATCTGAACTCTGATGTTTATATTTAAGATTTACTGAAATTAATAGTGTATATATCAGTTTTACTGAAATTGTTAGTGTTAATATCAGATTTAATGACATTGTTAGTGTTAATATCATATTTACTGAAATTGTCAGTGTAAATATCAGATTTACTGAAATTGTTTATGTTTTAGATTTACTAAAATTGACTGGATATATTTGAGATTTACTAAAATTGACTGGATATATTTGAGATTTACTAAAATTGACTGGATATATTTGAGATTTACTCAAATTGACTGGATATATTTAAGATTTATTGAAATTCAATGTGTATAATTAAGATCTGAACTCTGATGTATATTCTAGATTGGAAGTTATTATGGTAATAAAGTCAATATAATAAATGCTGTGATATTATGTCTAGTATTAGTGTGTTATCTTCTCTCTATATTTATCATCATTAGAAATACGAGTAAATTAAAATCTATGTGGTGTGTTACTAAGGTTTGTACAATATTTATTGTTACAGTGGTTTAATTTGTAAATTATTCAAGAAATCATTCAATACGTAGGGAATGATTTATCATGCTTCCACCACGAGAGTCACCAATACATTCCATAGCAATATTCAATGACCATGTTCCTTTTCTAAACTTTGTATGTGTATCAGCGACACTGATAGCATCAATTTGCGCCATTCCAATTTCCATTCCGACGTCTGTGGTTCTTGCAACTCGTCATAACACGGGTTAGGTTTAGCGGAATTGCAAGAACCACAGACGTTGGAATGGGAATTGGAATGGAGCAAATTGATGCTATCAGTGTCCCAGATACACATACAAAGTTTAGAAAAGGAACATGGTCTCTTTAAGGGGTCCTGCGATAGTAAATACCATTTTTTCTGTTTGTTGGCAAGATCCTAATCTTGAATCTAATTCCTTGTAATTCATGATTTCAGTTAAATCTAGAGAAGTATGTTGGGCTAGAGAATGTTATAAGAGAAATCAGTAAAGAGACCATACATAACCTTGACCTTATTCCATTTGAAAAAAGAAAGAAAATCACTGAAAAACTATATCAATTACCAGGTAATGTAACATAGTGAAAGCAAATTTCTAAAAGGAGCATTGTACGAAGGAGCATTATACCTTCGGATATTTTAACCCCCTTGTCAGTGATGCAGGTCAGAGGGACTGACATGGAAAAGCGTCTAATAGTTCGGATGGGACAATAGACAGAGCCCCGTGTGCTACAACCTGTACACGTTAAAGATCTCTCAACAGTTGGAAATCGAAAAAAAGAGTAATGCCACTGTCCTGACAAAATTTCACACCTCATTGCACACTGCATGGCGTTTGCCCGTCCTCATTAACCCACAATGGTGCGGAAAAGGACGTAAAACTCCATTTCATTTCATTGTTTTTCTAACATATATTTTGTTTCTCGCTTTTTCAGACACAAGTGCGGTAGTGATGTTATGTACCAAATCTTTCTGGAAAAGTTGTTTAATAGATCCCATCATTTGTCTAGTCTGTCTGGCCGTGTTAAATTTAATAGCTGTTCTAATTCAGTTAGAAACAATGAACACTGACACATTAATTTCAACACATACATGACTACTGACACATTAATTTCAACACATACATGACTACTGACATATCAATATCAACACATACTTGATGAAATATTGTTTACATATTAAGTATGAAGCTAGTGAATATGTGTTGTTCCAACGTCATAGAAATAACGGGCACGTACGTTATTGGAGTCCATTAAATCACTACGCCAGACTAAATCAGTCGAACTTTTTAGATGTTTCCAGTTTACAAAAAGTTGTGCGGAGCGAGTTACTCCTTTAACATGGCGATGAAACATCCTTGTGGTCTGATTATGCTATGATTGTACAAACTGTTCATCGGGAATCAAGGAAAATATTTGGTGGGATTAAGAGTTCAATGGAATCATCAGCACAGTATATAGGCTAACCGACACTTAGGCTTAGTATCCTACATGTTCCTTCAGCAACGTTAGACATTTGCATTATCTACCGTTGCTGGATTGACGGGGTTTTCTCGTCATTATCAACTAATAACCTCGTTTAAAAAACACTATACGTCACATTCAATTTATGACCGTTGAGACTCGATTATCACAAGGTAAATTTGCTACAAGAAATTTGACGTCTGGTCATTCGAAAGTTTTCCCGCAATAATTTGTTACAATGAATATAACTGGTCGACAATAATCGTTCGACCAATCAAAGTTAATGACGAGAAAACCTTATCATGATAGCAACGGATTAATGTAATGAAATGAAATGATAGCCGTTGCTAAAGGAACATGAGTATCCTACCGGGATCACTGAAAATTGTCTTGAACAGTGGCGTTTCTAGGAATTATTAGGTGGAGGGGCCGAGTATGGATTACAGAATTTGCAAGGATGTTAATAGCACTAGGCATGTATGAACTGAATGGTTCGAATCAGGGTGTGGGCAAAAGCCGACAAGACAATTTTTGGAGGTACCATGAATCTCCCTGCATCCCCAACCCCATGCCCCCACTGGTCTTGAACACTATTCAAATTAATACACTGTTTCTTGAAGTGGCTTGGAAAAAAGCTATGCTAACGAAGCTATGCCTTCAAAACACTTTTCTAGGCACATGTAAAGTAGGCTATTCCCAGATAGATGACTTTGACGCTCTGTGAATGAATTCGTGATTCAGGGGACACAACTCGTTATAAAATATTAACAAAACTTGCTTTGACATCAAAATATTGTTGTAATGTTTGCAAATAAAGCGTCTCTGAAAATATCTGAACGATTTTTAGCTAAAAGTCTCTAATCATTAATTGTTTTTTTTTTATGATTCAAGAAATACCACTCGTTTAAAATATGAAGAAACCCCAAACAAAGCTGTTCTTAAAATGAGATGAAAGGGCCGCGGGGGCTCTTGCTCGCTAACCTAAGGGTCCGAATGGATAATATGATACCTTTCTACCAGGTTTCCCCTGTCAGTGATGCAGGTCGTTTGAATGGGACGGTAGGGACAAAAAAAAGTTCAGGGAAGAAAAATTGTTTTTCTTCAACTGCATACCTAAGGCTAACGTATGAAAATCAATTTAAGAGTTTCTATCAAACCCTTTTCTAGAAATTTGTATAAAAAGTAGGTGAATTTGGTCAATTTCGCATTGTTGGCTTTAGAGGTGCTAGAGACAAATGTCTGATTTCCAACAGAAATAACAAGTTTTCATTGTTATGACCCTTATTTATTAAAATTTATAGAAATGTGCTTTTTGGGCGAGCTAAAAAATCCCTGGGTGGAAATAAACAATTTTCAGCAATATTCGTTCAAAAAAGAGAACAATGGAGCCTTCTTGAGTGTTTATTTTACGCGTTTTACAGAACAAGGGCAATAACTGATATTAAATATTTTTTGATTTTGCTTATTTTCAATAGGTTTCATCTTTGGCTGACAACAAACAATTGCAGCTAGTTTTGTCAGTGAATCAGCGAAGAATTGTGCCGTCTAGAGCGCTTATGAGCTAAAAATTGAACGCATTTCGAAGAACACGGGCAATAACTCGTATTAGATATTTTTGGATTTGGATGATTTTCAATAGTACCTAATTGGCTGGTAATAAACAAAATGTAATCAACATTGGTGAATAATTGTGCTTTTTAGAATGTTTCCAAGCTAAAAAATGAATGTGTTTCGCAGAACAAAGGAAAATATATTTTTTTTAAATACTTGAATGAAAAAAAATGAACGTGTTCGAAAGGCCAAGGATCAACCCTATATTGAAAATAAGTAAAATCGAAAAATATATTGTCAGAACACACGGCAATAAACGTGTGAAGCGACTTTTAAGTCGTTGAAACCAAAATTATTTCTAGTGAATAAGATTTCCAACCAAAAAAAATGAAAGTGAAAGACAAGATTGGGTTATGTTGACAAGGTTGTGTTGTTTACATTTTATTCTTTAAACATGTTAGAAACAACAAAATACTCACTGAACTCTCTCAATATTGATCAAACTAAACAATTTTTTTTACATCACCTTAGAAAATACTAAACTTTCCACCGGATCAAGATATTTAAATTATCAAATTTTAACTTTAACTTAACTTTGGTTAAGAAGAGTAAGAAATGTATATTTGATGCCGTAAAATGAACTTAAGTGTAAGTTAATACAATTTGTGTCAATCGATGCAAATTCCAAATTGTCAAACAATTCCACAAAAAAGTAAGTGTTTGATGACATCACGAATCTCGAAGGCCTTGCGTTATACCAGTATATTTTGCAATTGACGTCATCAAACACTTATTATTTTATTGGAATTGCAGGAACCATTGATTTCTAAAAATCGGAATACCTCGAAAGTATGCTATCAGTTTTCCTGATACGCGATTTTTTTTTCAACTCGAGTGCACCAACTTTCCTTGTTATGAATAAGGTGTATGTTCACTAACTGACCAATAACTTTGATTTTTTTTAGCTATTCTAATTAATGATAATGTTCACAACACCCGAAATAGTAGCCTTTAAATCCCTCTGTAGCCATAATTATGAGCGATTGAAAGTCAAAAATACGACTCGTCGTTTAGTAAGACTATGCCTTATATAGAAAACACAAATACAGAAAATGAAAGATAAATGTTTAGGTAGGGATACAATTGAGGGATTATGCGATTTTTGGTGCAGTTCTAGTACTTTTGGAGGCTATATACATAATTATATTCAAGGCTCAAATCGATCCCGAAATTGCTGCACATTCCCTTTTAAGAGGTATCCATTATTTTTAGCTGAAAATATTCGATTGTTTACCTTCATGTTAGGAATATTCAGCGTCAGCATTTATACTACATGTAGTTTAAAAAGATGTACTGGTATCACCAGTTCAAATGGGTACAGAAAAATCTAGACGTTTTATTAGTGCAGGATATGCATAATCCTCAAAAGTTTATAGAAATATCACAGAAGTGCAGAAGCGTACGAAATATCATGTCCATCTAGAAGACGTTGTTAGCAAAAGTGAGTCACTCACCATTACATTCAGGTTTGTGCAATCGAGTATTATATCAAAAAATCATATTGTTATCTGCATGTGAGCGTGGTGTAAGACAGGGTTATCATTTGGAGCCATTATGAAGATGACTAATCAAATACAGAATACGCAGTATCTCTTTATGGTGTACACACCATGATTGTCAGTGATGCAGTTCGGAGGGGCTGACATGGAAAAAGCGTCTAGTCGTTGGGATGGGAAAATAAACTGAGGCCCCGTGTGCTATTGGCTGTGCACGTTAATGATCCCTCGACAGTTGGAAATCGAAAATAAGAGCAGGCTAATGCCGTTGTCCTGGCAAAATTTCCCTCATTGCACACTGCATGGCGTTTGCCCGTCTTCATTAGCCGATACAGGTGCAGAAAAGCAGGACGTAGAACTCCATTCATTCTATTTTATGGTGTACACAATCACCTCATTATTCTTGTTGAACTAGAAAAAAAAATAGTCCACGAAGGTGACTGAAAGGAAGAAGGGAAAACCTTTAACAGACCTTCCTTTTTAAGAAAGAAGGATTACATCTATCAAGAGACAAAATTGACCAAACTCATTTAAAGCTAAACGTGTTGGCAGTGTTTCTTGTAGATCATCACATTTTCTACTATTTGGGATTTCACATTTGAAACTGTGCCCATTTGGACATAGTAAAAATATTTATTTTGGCTCAGTTTCAGATCGGGTATTTTGAGTCGATTGAGGACCTGACACATTGCCTTTAAATTGCAACCGTTTTACTGTTGCCTTGTCATTTTTTTAAAGATATTTTCTTCGCCTCGATTCCATTCATTGGTTTTCCAAATTAAAATTTAGTTAATTCATGATGAATACGGAGGTATATAGGCATAAGGATTTATGGATAAAATATTTAAGTTATTAAACGAAGAGTATTATTTGACATTGATGACAGCTTACTTCCAAATTTTAGATTATTTGATCTTCATTAGCTATACCTTGCATTCTACAGAAACGGTTTTCTAGAAAGTTTCCAAGAAAGGTAGTTAGGGCTATAATATACTTCCAGTACCAATAACTGTTGCATAAAGTCTGAGAGAGTAATATTTCGACGATGATGTACCTTTGATTAATTGTAGTTTGTAGCCTTGAACAGTTCACATGGGAACTAAATTCTCTACAGTTTTCCTAAAGATTCCCTTTCTTTACTTTAAGTGCCGTGTCGGCTATTTACAAATACAGGACGAGGTTAAAATATGGCTTCAAACAACATGGTGTGTAAACATGGCGTATTTGAGACTAGAAGATAGAACATAGTTTAGATAGCCTTTACCAAAATCTTGTTCATTTATGTTGACTTACAGATCTCTATTGTAGTAGATAGTGAGCACTGTTAAACTATTCCTTTACTATTTTTAAAAGCTGATAAAGACACGAATTGGAGTGTTACGTCATGGTTGGTGCAACTTATCGGTCTTATTAAGACAGAAAGATCTTTACAGTGCACAATGGGTATAAAATGAAAAGTTATTGAGATTAAAACGCGAGTCTCACGCAAGAATCCAATGATACCAAGCGGCACTATATGTAGGAGTTATATTAAGCTGATTGCAATGCCAAACATGGTCTGTCTCCTGCAAATAGCTGAAACCCACGACCCAACGCCCCTGGATTCATTCAAATAGTCTATAAGTTTGATAAATTTCCTAATGAATGCGATGCTTGCACCCCACCCTCAAGAGGCTTTCTGGATAGAATGGTACTTGTGGTGGTTACGTCATTTTCTGGAATAGCAACAAAAAAGAATATTAGCACAACTTACATAATATCCAATTACCTTTTTTGGATTCCTGTAAGAATACCCAACGTGCTGGATATTCCTCAGCCAAATTATATTTTCCCCCATGTTCCTTTAGCAACGGCTATCATTTCATTGTCTAACGTTGCTGAAGGAACATGATTTTCCCCACGGTTAAAAGTTGTTTATTACTACCACAAAAACACACAGAAATAAAGAACATGCAAATAATTTTCTTATCAAAGTGAAATCAATTCCTTTGTATTTAGGTTTTTCAATTTTTCAAATGTAACAGGGTCATTGATGAACCATTCCGTTTTTCAGAGTTATTTATGTGGTTCTTGCAATTACACTACTAGTCCAGTTCGCTATGTTCTTGATATATTTTCGTTCAGAATTCTTGGAGATTAGGAAAACTATACATTTTTGGAAAGCTTAGGACCTATTGAATCTGAAAAACAATGTTTACATTTTTTCCAAACATTCTATGGCGGCCATCTTTGATTTTCAAAATGGCGACTGTTTTTTCGAAAATCCGCCAATATCTCAGCTTCTAAACGTCCCAGACTCATGATTTTGGTGTCTAAACATACATTTTCGAGGTCAAAGAATCCATTGGGACAACTTATAAGGTGCTAGGCATAATAAATCTCCTTATTGCTGAATAATCACATTTTCATGAACATGAAATTGGTAAAATCAACTAATTGTTTGTGTTCTCAGAGTATCCCGAAGGTGGCCATATAACACTACTAATACAAGTATATGAACGTATATTGGATCGTACATTAGCCTAGCACAGTAGCTTGGGCAAGGGACTTCCCAGAAAATCTAAAAATAGACGTGATCTCAGCATCAGTGCACAGCAGAGAAATACAGCAAGCGTGCACGTTTGCCTCACGTATTTGAGCATGATGTTGACTGTTCTCATCTTAAAACAACTGGGCAATCACGAAATAGTCAGGTGAGGATGCATCTGTGGCATCTGTAGTTGGTCCTGATACTACTATATGTTTATTAGTATATTATAGGCCTAGTTTCTTGTGCGTATATGAAGCATATTAAACCACGTTCGTTGTTCTTTCAGCTTGCCATCTCAGTCAACAATGAGTGAGATCCCCCGAATTGCCGGTGGTCCGCCACCTCAGACATCTCACTATAAATTGTACATTGTGTGCCAAAAACCTGCTGGACCTTTGGTGCCGAATCCATGACTACCATCATATAACAACCTTCTAGAGAAGGTGAAGGAGGGAGCGAGGCTACATGATCCAGAGTGTGTACCGATACAGAAACGGCTTGGAGACTGTACACAAGAATTCATGCAAAGAGACAACTGTTTGGCATCGTGGCTGTTATGCAAAGATGATAAATGCTGTGCAGATGGAGCGTGCTATAGGGCGACAACACTCCTCCACGTCCACTGGGTCCCACACTCCAAAGCTTAGATGTCGCAGGTCAATAAGCGCTGATGACGTCAGCAATGTTCCTGATCCTGCTGGCTTATTTACAAGATCATCAAACCAACCTCTGAAGAAGACCTTGTGTTTTTTCTGCCAAGAACATAGTGAAAGGCAACTCTTCAATGTGAGAACTGCAAATGCTGGCCAATCTTTGAAGAACTCAGTTAGCGCATCTTAAGACCAAGAACTGAAAACCAGATACAGTACTTGTATTGCTGATGGGCATCTCCATCAGCAATACAAGTACTGTATCTGGTTTTCAGTTCTGGATCTGAAGATGTGCTAACTGCGTGGTTTAATATGCTTCATATACGCACAAGAAACTAGGCCTATAATATACTAATAAACATATAGTAGTATCAGGACCAACTACAGATGCCACAGATGCATCCTCACCTGACTATTTCATGATTGCCCAGTTGTTGAAGATGAGAACAGTCAACACCATGCTCAAATACGTGAGGCCAACGTGCACGCTTGCTGTATTTCTCTGCTGTGCACTGATGCTGAGATCACGTCTATTTTTAGATTTTCTGGGGAAGCCCCTTGCCCAAGCTACTGTGCTAGGCACATGTACGATCCAATATACGTTCATATAATTGTATTAGTATTGTTATATGGCCACCTTCGGGATACTCTGAGAACACAAACAATTAGTTGATTTTACCAATTTCATGTTCATGAAAATGTGATTATTCAGCAATAAGGAGATTTATTATGCCTAGCACCTTATAAGTTGTCCCAATGGATTCTTTGACCTCGAAAATGTATGTTTAGACACCAAAATCATGAGTCTGGGACGTTTAGAAGCTGAGATATTGGCGGATTTTCGAAAAAACAGTCGCCATTTTGAAAATCAAAGATGGCCGCCATAGAATGTTTGGAAAAAATGTAAACATTGTTTTTCAGATTCAATAGGTCCTAAGCTTTCCAAAAATGTATAGTTTTCCTAATCTCCAAGAATTCTGAACGAAAATACATAGCGAACTGGACTATACTAAGCATATTCAAAAATTTAAAATGGGGACACAATAAAGTTAAAAAAACTTCATTACAATCATTTTAATTGAAAATAATAACTGTAATAAGTAAAATTTTATTTAAACTTCCCGAAAGAGCACTGACAAATCAAATCGCAGAGTAAGATGTTCAGGAAGAGTGGACATGTCTTGCCAGGGGAGGATCCAGGATTAAGAGGAAGGGATGGGGGGGGGGGGGCTGCAAATTTTTGGAGGGTTCTGAAATCAGTTGGCCAAAATTAGGGGGCCTCCACCAGGGGGAACCCTCCCCCACCTTGAATCCGCCCCTACTTGCAGAGTACTCAATATAATGGAACTTTAATTCAATAAAATATTTGGAAATTTGGTATTCAGATCTACTGGTTTTTCAATTGAACAAGGATATTGTGAATATCTGTAGTCACAAATAGAAAAATATTACTAGCACCAACGATCCCAACCGTAAATCAGATCTCAAAATCAATGTAAACATATTGGCAATACATTGGTAGCAGCTAACTTTTCATATGAGGAAGTGTATCAATAAATGAGTAAATATTTCAAAATGAAAAGTGTTATCAAGTGTCTAGAACCTAGAACATACCCTGCTTACCGCCACACCCGCCACTGTTGCTCAATGATATTGCAATCATTAGGCTATCAACTACGCAAGCAAAATTTTCGTTACAAATTTTACACTAAATATTGATTCAACATGGCCGCCATTTTCCTTTTTTTTCGGCGTTTGATTGAATTGTAGAAATATCGATAATATATTTTTAGTTCTTCTGTACAAAATCAAAATATAGGCGTAAAACAATGAACAAAGTTTATAAGTTTATCGACCGTTTGTGGGTGACGTGTCACCGGCGCCACGCCGTGGCACAACATCAGAAAAAAAACTTGGGAGACAGAAAAATGTTTGATATGGGTGTCTAAAGCTGGGATTAAACAAAGAATTACATTTCTTAAAACAATAAAAACATCCAAACTATTGATCTAAACAACAAAGCTTTCTTTAGGTTTCTGCCAAAATCTTATCGAACGGCTTTGTTTAAATTTTTGACCCCAGGTTTTATTGACTGAAAGGTTACGACACGAAACAATAGGACTACAACTTTTACAAAAATAGCGATCAAATCACTTGTGACCCATTTCAAACATTACATTTCGGGCAAGGGAGGGTTTGAATCTATCAAATATACAGTCCTATAGTGGAACAAATACTTCATTTAGATATTGGAGGCGATCTGGAACTGCTCTTTTCTCATCTGAAATTTATTAAAATAATAACTCCCCCAAAGGGCATCTGCTGCTGCATCTACGTGTATGTTCAGAGATTTTAATTCTCCTAGACCACTGGTTCCCAACTTAGGGGCCATGGCCCACTGGGGGCTATGAAACATTTGTCAGCAGGCATTGGTCCTGAGGATCTAGCCCAAATTTCATTTAGCTTTAAACTCGCTCTGTATAGTCGGTTATGTATGATAAAATGCATCGAGCCTCCCCTAAAATGATGTCCAATGTGGCGCAAAATAGCATCCCTTGTTCGGTTTATTCCACAAATTTCTTTTCCACACTGGCTTGCCGTAGCTTTAAATAATCTGTGATTTTAACATTTATTTCCTAGTTTGGAAATGGGGGTGGGGGACGGGTCGCTGGCTCTTGGATTTTCATAAATTCGGGCCACGGTTTGAAAAAAGGTTGGAAAAACACTGTACTAGATTAAAATAAACCTGTCAAAATAAGTCAATTTTGCGTCAGAAGTCTAGTTCCTGTAAAGAACGAAATGATTAACGATATATGACACCAAAATTATAAATCATGAGAGTTAAAGTTTTGCTCTGGGACTGGGACTGGGTGATAATGAGTCTAAGGATGTCAAATTATATACTGGTTTATCATATATGTCTGAATAAAATTGAATCAATGCTAAAGGTGTCCCCAATACACGTCTTTACAAACCCTTTACAGAAAACTATGTTGATGTTGAAATTTTTAATGTCTTAAAATCGATTTAAAATGTTTTCTATTAGCAAAAGTTTCAAAAATATGCACTTGAGGTAATATTCTGACTTACAAAAACATGCCAAATATTTATCGATATCTCATTAAACAACTACATGTAATATCGCGTTAACAATTAAGATTTTGTAAAATATTGACTACCTCTTGTTCATAGCCAAACTACTCATCAAAATAAGTTTCAGCAACTTAAAAGGAATGCATTTTCGAGATTAAATTTGGACCTGCAATATATGTAAATAGCCTCCAGAAGTACTAGAACTGCACAAAAATCGCATAATACCTTCAATTATACACCTACCTAAACATTTATCTTTCATTCTTTGTAGATGTGTTTTCTATATATATGACATAGTCTCACTAAAATATGAGTGGTGCTTTTCACTTTCATACTTTCATAATTATGGCTACATGGGAAGTTGAAGGCTGAAATTTCAAGGGAGTGTTGTGAACATTATTACTGATTATCTTGGCTAAAGCATTCCGGTTTCTGAGATTAAAGGGGACCAGTCTTCATTTTTATTGGTTGATTTGGGTCTTGAATATACTTAAGTGTCCTTCAGAAGCAATAGAAATGTACGAAAATTGCGTATTTCCTTCAAATATATCTTAAATTCTTCTATTTCTATAGATGACTTTTCTATATATTGCATAGTATCGCTAATGTGTAGTAGGGCATTATAACTTTCAAATGCTAATAATTATGGATGCACATGGATTTGAAGGCTCAAATTTCAATGGTGAGTTGTGATAAACAGTACTAAATTGCTGAGCTAAAAAGTCCCCGTTTCTGAGACTTGGAAAAATCGACCCACGAAAATGAAGCCTGTGCCTCTTTAAGGCTTGATTGGTCGAATGGATAGTAAACCCATCCCTTTATTAATAACTGTAACCTAAGTAAAAGTCTATAGTTCAAATTTGAATAAGGGCCATAACTCAAGTTCTTCGGAATTTTGAACTTAGATGCGCTTTCAATTATATATCTATGCATACAAAGTTGTATAAAAATTGTTTAAAAAAACCTATAGCTTCTATCTATCTATATTTCCTTAGTCAAATTTTACGATAGACCGAAACATCTCTATTCCAGCCTCTGATAGCCGTTAACACCAGCCGATCTATGTCTAAAAAGCTATCAAAGGCTGAAATAAATGAAATGGAGTTTTACGTCAAAGGCTGGAATAGAGACAGATTGATGTTTCGACATTTGGAGTAAAGAAACAAGAGAGTGAATTGATATTTCCATACTTCCATAATCAATTATTAAGATTCTAAAAGAGATTCTTGTGTTATGCCTTTGTTAACACATATACAACCATGCAGCGTATTTACATTTTCTTTCCCAATCTCTTTGTCTTTCGAATCTATCACGTTTTGTGATCAATGGCCACAAATTAGTAAAAAAAAACATTTCAAAAAAGGTTCACGGAATACTCATAATCTGAATTCCGTCAAAGTGGCACTACATCGTAACATTGTGCGGACAACCCATGCTTTGCAAATTTTAGGGGGGGCGCACGCCCGCCACGCCACCCCCTAAATCCGCCCCTGCAAACCATGTACTTTTATCTGAAAGTGGCGAAAATTATGTTCAAAGCAGCATTACACATCATATACAAATATACAGACAATTTCGATTTTCAGTTGAGATAGAATTATCAGGATTTTTACGTCCTACTTTTCTGCACCTGTGTGGGCTAATTGAGGACGGGTCGACATGCAGATTGCAATTTTTCCAGGACAGAGGTATCATCCGATTCTTATTCGATGTCTAACTATCAATGGATCTTTAACGTATATAGCTTGTAACAATGGGAAATCGGTTTATTGCAGTTTGTGATAGAAGCAGTATTTTAGAATATACGTGAAACAATGAAACAAAGATACAACTTAACACAAGTTAGAGATTGTAGTAAAGCATCGTTACAACTTGTTGACATGTCATAAAGAGTTTTTGTTGTTGTTATTCCACTAAATATTGACTGATATTAGTTACTAGTAGCAGAGGAGGGGGCAGTTTAAAACAAAAGAATTCTATTCTACCATTCACAGTTCATACAACACACATCTTTGTTCTTGCCTTAACATTTATATTTACTTAGGAAAATTCTTTTCCGCTGCCTTGACAAACAAACCAACGTTTTCTCCCAAGAGGCTTTACACAGACTTCCGAACGTGGCCTTCTCAATGAGTTCGGGAGCAGAAACAATCTAATCACGTGACTTGTCTGGTAAATTTGTATTGGCGAGTTTTTCAACACAGCGTCTCTTCCAAGGTACTTAGTGTGATCCGAAATTCAATATTGTTTCATTTTGGTCGAGAGTTGGGAGACAGCGTTTAAGTCTCTCCATGTTCTAGTGCAGATCACCATGTGAAGTGTAGGGCAGTACCCTCTGTGTCTCTGTGACCTATGTGACGTTTCCTGTGCTCAGATCTTACCATTGCTGCTGTTGCTGAACATCTTCAGACTCTTCACGCGGAACTTAAATGTTTGCAAGTTTTTCTGTTATCGTTGGTATGTATATGTATAGTTTTATTTTCATTTGGACTTCTTGATAATCTGGTATTCATTCAATATTGAAATTTAAAGTTTGGAACTGAAAATAACTCCTTGTCTGAGGTTAAGGTCTTTCGGATCAGCAAATCATAAAAGTGAAATGAGTGGTGGGACGCCGAATTGATGATAATATATACACATAATGTATTTTAGAATTTTAATTTAATTTTAATTTCATATTAGGCCTACATGTGAATGTATATTCCAAAATGCTAATGTCACTTGCAAACCATGTTAAAAAATTGCTATCAGTACAACAAAATGATAAACTTATTGGGTAGTAAAGATGATCATTTTTTATATGTATATCGATGCCATTTATCGTTTCATTTTGCATCATTGAAATTTTCATCATATGTCTGAGGTTGCTGTAAATATAGAACTAATTAAATGTATATCACGATCTCAAAAGCTGTATATAATATATTACGGTCTGTAATGATAGCAACGTCATAAGATGCTTAGTTTCAGTGAAATTTCAAGACCCAAGACTGAAAATAGTCTTCGATACACACTGTTTTTTAGAAAAATTCTCTAGAATCCCTTTAGATTTATGAATCGTTGTAAGAAATTTACAGGTTTAATATTTGAATTTCAAAAATTCAAATTAGAAATGTTGTTAGGTAAGATTTGAGACAGTGAAATGAAGGAAGTTGAAGGTGGGAGGAAGTTTGTGTTTTAAAGTTTATTAAACGTCTGCCCTCTTATTGACAAAGTCAAACCTCGTATTGACAGAGTAGCCGGAAATATGTGCTTAGTAACGGTTCTAGTAACTATGTGTTATGGCCGACTGTCAACTTAACTTATTGTTTCTACCGTCCTTAACTTTTCAACATTTCGAATTTCTCTACAAGACAAATACTTTATGTAATATCTTAATAGTAAGGGACAATGGCGGATGAGGGAGTTAAGGGATCTATGACTTTAGTAAACAAACATGTATTGAACAGTTGTTGATAAACATTAATGACAATGAGTAATGATTATTTACTATTTTGTAATGTCGTTAAATAACAGAAAAGCAATAGTTTGTAGATAGATCTTATTTGCTTATCAACACAATAGAATGCAAAATGTGAACGCAAAACTTAGAACAGAATCATTTCATGCCACTGGAGCATGCGGCTTTTGTTATAGTGAACAAGTTTTAATATTTCTTACTTATATCTTCAATGTCCATTGGTTACAATGATAAGTTAACGGGTCACAAGCGATATAAGTTTAATTTCATTTGCACACTGAACAAATAAGTAACGCGATAGAAGTTCGCCTTGTGTCAAATCCAATTGAATAAAATTTTCTCTTCTTTGGTTTAATGTTTTTTTTTATTTCAGGTAAATGCTGAACTGTTAAGTGGTTGTGCCACCAGAAATCATCAAGGATCCTAACCACACAGGTAATAATCAATCAGTCTCTCTATTGTCCTAACGAATGTTTTAAAGAAATATATATGCCATGTATGAGTAATACCTATATATTGTGATGTCAAGAATTAACTTTGAATTAAATCAGTTCGTCTTAAATAAAACAAAATCTTTAGGTATATTTGTAATTTAGGAAGTTGGAATTAAGCATTTGCACAAACGTTAACTGATTTTTTTTTCAGAAAGACTAAAGCCTTTTGAACATCATTCAATTAGAATTTTGTTGGCGAGGAAAACTTTTTTCATATTTTTAAGTCTGCGTTTACGCATCCTCTCAGGGACATTGAACAATTTGCTCACTTGACAGGACCACAAAATCTAGCGTCATAAACAATATACGCTTCCTTCACTTCCTTATCAACTGTAAAATGCTTGCAATAAAATGCTGGGCTATAAATCAGTTTTGGCATGTATTAAAAAATTGTTAATAGGCCTATTATCTCCTTACCGAATGCTTTTTCCTTCTAAATCGAATAGAAAGCCAAGTCAAATATTTGATGTAGTTAGCATTCACAATTTATTTTTTAAAATCAGATTTCTTTACGACATTCAATTGCACTTCCGGTTTATGATTTCCAGTCTCGATACTGTTCCGTAATACTAAATATCCGAGGTTGAAAACTTGGAACAAATTGAAATATTATTTTTTTTCGAAATAATTTTAAACGTACAAAGTTAATGCCTTTTCTTATACAATTCGATTCGTGGTACAGCTGATCTGACCGTAAGATGTTGATCAGGGAAGATTAAAATCTACAGGAAGATAAAAAGTTAAAGAGAAGATTAACATTTGAATGAAATACTAAAGATATTTTAATTCTATCTCGACATAATTATGGTAGTAGTGACGTATTCATATCCATATCAAAGGCAATACTAAAGAATTTAATTATTTTCTCATTCATAATTAAATTTTTCCTCTGTTTCAATTGAATATATGTATAGATATTTAGGCCACTTGGATTGTCAAAGGTTTGTCGATAGATATGACAGCCGTAGTTTAAGGTAAGTCCTTTTAACAGCTTTGCATACGAACCCATTAATCAAAGTGTTAATACTCAAGCCTAGGTGAGATAGTGGAATGATTTTTTATTTTTGTAAGGCGAAGGAGGGTGGGGGTCGATGGGGTGGGGTATGCATTTAAAGGGATTGTAAAGAGGTCTTCTTAATTTTTTATGTGTGATGTTTGATGGCGTTACAAACGAGATTTCTTCAGATACAAAATTATATCACTAGCACTAAGTTTAAGTGTAATTGCTGGAACCATCTGATTGCAAATTGAAATGATGCAAATTGATACTATCAGTGTCCCCGATACACATAACTTTTTTGAAAAGCTCTTTACACTCCCTTTAAACTATAAATAACTGCGATATAACGGTACACGGTATACCTATAACCAATTAATAAAATTACGTTCGCCTTTGTTTTGTATTTACATAAATTTGAGTAAACGTCGATTATAGTGTTATAAATCATCTAGGCTAGAGGGGTGTTATGGTCCCTTTATGATGTGTCACTTTAGTATAGGGTAGCCCTGGGGGTATTCGGTCTTCAATCACATTTACAATCATTTAGTTCGTGTAATAGTATTAATGTTTATTACGTGTTGCAATCGTTTTATTTAGTTTGAAGTGCATTTCAACCGATCACTGACCAAGTGTAGTGCACTTACTTCAGTCACTGATTCGTTTCATTGATAACTCTGTCCATGGTCAATTTTTACAAAAATGTCTTGGGGTAAGTTGTTTTTCTCATTTTAAAACAGATTTACTTTGCTAAGCATCAACTATCGTCCGTTAAATAATATTTTACATTCAGAAAAAATACTAAAAAAGGGTGATTGAGAAGGTCAGAGTGCAGTAAATTTCGGAGTACCCCAAAATAAGTGAAGTCAAGTCTAACTAATTTTAAATGTTAACAAGCAAATAGTAAATTAATTGCCTCGTGTTGAATTTTGACTTCGAAATGGGTGGTTAAGTTACACTTAGTTTGAAATTATATATAATAGTCTCTGTAAAACAAGAAGTTATCAAAGCTTTGGATATAGAATAAAGTTCAAGTTATATATTATTATGCACAAGAATGGCTTCGTGGCGTGAGTTTGTGCTGTTAAAAAATACAATAAGTACAAAATTGCTGAAAAAAAGTTTTAAATATGTTACAGAATATGTTCTGTAAGCAGTGATCAATCATGATAGGAATGGAGCCCTAGTTTTGAAAAATATTCATTTTACGCAGTTCCTTTAAATTGGGATGGATCAATACTTGAGGTACAATAGGCAATGGGCTGTGCATGTAAAAAATCCCTCGACAGTTGAAATTCTCGTGTTGGCAAAATTTCCCTCATTGCAAACTGCATGGCGCTTACTCATCCTTATTAGCCCAAACAGTTGCAGAACAGTAGGACGTAAAACTCCTTTTCATTTCATTTCGTTTCAATAGGGTTGTCATCTATGCCTTATATTTGACAGAATGTCGCAGGAATCGGTGATCTGTATGGGTCATTTATTATAGATTACTGATACAGTCATACAATCTATATATGTAATACATTCTATATATGTAATACATTAAAGAATGAACTAAGATTACACCTTTATTTAGCCTCGGGCCTCTCGTCATATTTTCAATCGAATACTGACATTTTATCAAACGTTACAAAATGACATCTGATGACCTTGACCTTCAAAAAGTTTAACATTAGTTTGCAACATTCTTTTATCAACCCAGAAACTATTCATTTTTCAACCGGTAAGACTGTATTTTTGCTTAAATTTAGTTAGATTTTCTACTGCTTCGGAATTGATTTGGAATTTCGTGTTAAGAGGTGGGGTGGGGTTATTCTAATATTTAGACTTACAGTGGTTTGAGCCAAACATGACCACACTGTTCCAACTACATGTACTTCACTTTTGAAATTATGCACACCAAATTCTTGAGGTTGCTTTGAGGCAACTTAGACAATGACATACTTTTTTTTATAGAAGCAATCAACCTACAAATAGAAAAATCGTCAAATGTTCAAAGGAATTGACTCAAAAATTTCAATCGAGATTTCGTATGCACTGAATAATTCGTACTAATTGTTCTCCTCATATCTTCGACCAACATACGAATTATTTACGATTCAAATTGAATATGTTGACCTCAATGTTACGATGTTTCACACGGGGGTTGTTCAATGATAGATATTTGATAATCTCAAGATAAGACCAAGTCTGATAACCTCTACCTTACATTCACGTGACAATCTTTCCTTCACAGACGCCATGTTTTTACCGTTACTGTTTGAATTTTGATTGTGAGTATTCGTTGACTAATGTTTGGAGACGACTAGCCTATATTGTTTTTGTTTGGTACTTCATCGGTTTAATTTGTCTGTACAAAACATGCTATACAAATCCTGATATGGTATATCATTTTGCAAGTGATCATGTAAACCGGAAGCGGAAGTTGTGAACCATTGATGTAGGATGAAGCTTGAAAACGTCTGCTAGGTAAGGTGTACCACTGTAGAGCAAGAATAAAACGGATTGATATGCCTACATGCTTATTAATCTAACTGGAAATTGGTGCTTTCTTACAAGATATTGTCTATCATTCATGTTACCATCTTAAGGAAACCGGTTACAAAGCTATGTGGTATATGCGTCAATGGGCGTCAGGCCTGTAGACAGATAAATTGTTAAAAGGGAGCAAGTAATATCCGGATGAGCAATACGGTGATATCATTCAAAACGGTGGCCGTCTTGGTTATTTTAGGGGGGGGGGGCGATACACTTTTCGGGGGTATATTTCAATCTTTTGAAAGATGCTGAATTCAATTAGTAAGAGAATAGTATGACTGGAAGGAGTGGTTGTGTGATAATGGAAGCCGGCGATACAGAAGTCAAAGTCTAAGTATATTTCGGGAATATAGGCATAATGCCCGTTAATACTTGAACGTATTATGCTGATATTCACGAGATCCGCTGGACAAAATCAACATTTTATTGGGAATATGAAAAAGAGAGCTTGGAATTGCCTTTACAAACTGTTGTAATACGCCTTCTTTACGGCTATTTATAATTTCAATACAATTTTTTGTTTTGATTTGTCAGTAGTTTTCGGTTGATAAGGTCTTTATTGGCTCAATTTACAGGAGTAGGCAATCATCAATAACAGATATATCCAAATTTGATGATGTAGATATGAAACATGCACTGAGGATCATTCGATATTTCAGCTTTATTTCAGAGAAAAACGCTTTATTTGTCATGCGACTATTGCAAAAAGTTCATTTATTAGTTATTTATAATACAAAATTCTTATCTATATGTTAAGAATTACTGTTATGATACTTGACATAGTTTTAAATAGATAATATACACTACCGTAATGATTATAATATTAATAGAATATGGATAAAAGGAGGGTCGATTTAGCGCACACGCCGTTTTACTAATAAAAAAGAAAAAATTGACTTTAGTATCAATTGATTGAATACTTTGCATTGGTTGCCCTTGATTTGGTCAAAACATCTCAAATTTGGCTTGTAGAATACAGTTTTAACCGACCTTTTTTAAAACTTCGGTTTTTTTTTATAAGTATTGGAGTTTAGTAGTTATTGCCCTTGACTTAGTTAAATCGGTTCAAATTTGGCTCGTAGATGTGTTAGTTTTTATCCGATCTTGATGAAACTTGGTATGCTTGTATATATGGATGTTCATATTTGGCATTAACCAGATGAAAAGTTTTGATTTATTGCCCTAGATTTGAGGTTACAATTTATCCGTTCTGGATAAAACTTGGAAGATAAGGAAGAGATAACCGTCAAGTTCATATATTTGGTTTTATCCGATCTTGCTGAAAGTTTTCTTTTGAATATTTCGATCTCATTCGAATTTTGCAATAATTGGATGAACATATGAGTTACTTTCCTTGACATAGTAAAATGAGTAAGATAGGCCAAGATGACTTGGGTTATTGCTATTAATTTTCCAAGATTCTCGAGGAAAATTGAGTTACTGCCCTTGACATAGTAAAACGAGTAAGAATCGGAAAAGGTGTTTTGGGTTATTGCTATGAATTTACTAAGATTCTTGAGGAAAATTGAAATACCCCGGTATATAATTCATGAATTTATAAAATTGATACAAAAGTTAAGAATTGCATATGTATTATGCTATTATGAATATGTAACCATATGTATTTTTATAAAAACACTATCATTTCTGACAGCTTTCAATGGGTTTATATTTACTTGTCTGGCACTCCATCTTGAACATAATAGCCTAGTTTAAGATACCATTCCACTGATCTATTTTTGATCTAAAATCTGCTCAAATGGTTTCATAGCATTAATATATATTCTTTCGTGATAGTAGTACTAATGGGCCTACAGGAATAATGTACCTCGATTAAACCAATTGTAAGAATAAATGAATGAAATGGAGTTATACGTCCTTTTTTCTGCAAATTTATGGGCTAATTGAGGACGGGCAAACGCCATGCAGTGTGCAATGAGGGAAATTTTGCCAGGACAGCGGCATTAGCCTGCTCTTATTTTCAATTTCTGTCAAGGGATCTTTAATGTGCAGAGGCCTTTGTTTATTGTCACATTCGAACGACTAGATGCTTGTCCCAGGTCAGCCCCTCCGACCTGCATCACTGATAGGGGAACTATTTGTAAGAATCTTAAACTTCAGATATAAAACAAAAAACATACCGCAACTATGCAGTATTAAAAAAAACTTTCTTGATCATCGAACTAAATATCGTTGTTTTTGTAACTACAGCGATTTAATATCAATATTGAATTTTGCTTTGGTAGTCAAAATATTTCTCGTACCAAATATGCAAACAACTTGGTTCGCCTCTGTGCACGTTATTCACATAGCAACTTGGTTCGTATCCTTTACTTCATACTTTGTAAATACAGCGAGAATAACGGCCAACCTTTAGACAACAATTCTCAGATAGATCAATACACAACTTCTTGACGATAAACAGTTAACAAGGGATTAACAAACCGATCTTTTCTTCTAGTTTTTAAGTTGAACTAATGCCATGCCTTATTTTATCTCGTTCCCGGCTGTTGAAATCAAAATAGGATAAGTTAACACCGCCGTCCCGGCAAAATTTCGCTTATTGCACACTGCATGGCGTTCACTGTCACCATCAGCCAAAACATGTTCTTGGAGAGAAATTTTGCCAGGATAGTGGCTTTATATTTTTTTTATTGCCTATTGCATAGGTCATCTGAAGAAAGGAAGGGGATAGGGGTCGAGCATGCTACTATACTAGTAGGCAACGGTTGCCTTTCTCGGCAAGCTCTACTTTAATGCAGGCCACCAACAAATAACAGGAATGTTTCCCATTGAAAATATCGGAAGCATAGCCTTCCTCCCATTTTTTTTATGGAATTGATAAACCGTGAAATTTAAGCCGACTAAGGGATTGTAAAGTGGTTTTCTAAACTTTGTATGTGCATCGGGGCCACTGATAGCAACAATTTGCGCCAATCCAATTTTAATTCCGACGTCTGTGGTTCTTGCAATTCCGATTCACTGACAGTGATCTGCACAATCGGCAATCCTCGGCAGTTTCCGTAAACCATAATCTGTCTCGGTAATGAATGGTGTTTTTCGTTGTGTCTTCATGCGCGAGACTCTTTACTTTGACGCTTTACCACTTGCTTCTAACGTCGCGACATAGATATAGTTCATAGCAATAGAATCTGTGGAGGAATTTTCTGACACCTGCTCGTGCATTTAATGATTACGTAGTGACTATCTGTTCACCATTTACGCATTTTATCATCATTTTAAATACATATCTGTTTGTTTTCGTGTTATTTGTTTACAAATACTTGTAGCCTCGAATGACCCGTCTCTGATGTTTGAACTACCAGAATCACGAGATTACGTGATAACATTGATGTAGTCCGGTCAAATGGCCGCCGTTCATTACCGTGATATGTTGCAGAGCGCCAGCGTAACTTTCACGGAGACCGTTTGTGATCTGCATAGATATCAATAGTAGCTTCCGGTAGATCACTGTCAGTGACAAACGCGTTAGTTTTGATGAATTTGCAAGGACCACAGACTTCGGAATGGAATTTGAAATGGCGCAAACTGATGCTATCAGTGTCCCTAATCACATACAAAGTTTAGAAAACCACTTTACAATCCCTTTCAAGAGGAACATCAATATGAATTGCTCACTGAGAAGGGTAGGCTATATAAAAAATAAATCAGAAGTGCAGGTTTGCATAGCAGAACAAATACATTTGCACACATTCAAATCCGACCAGATAAGATTGTGCACAAATACATTCGCTCGACTTTGGTATTTTATTGCTATTAGTTTTAGAAATCATACAAATTACGAATCCAAGGTACAGTGACGGTATCACATGCTCTTACTTTGTTGCTGAAAAGTAAAATGATAAAAATAGGTTTTATATCAATTTATGGGTAACAAATTTTTATAACCATCCCCAGTTAATAGAAAGGCGTCAAATTAAACATTTTGTAAGTTCATGGGCAAGATCTCGAACTCAAATATTATTCATCAAAATGCGTCAAGTTAGAATATTGGGCGTATAGAAAGTCCTCTTAAACAAAAAATACACTTACTTATTATTGGGTGGCAAAAATACATTGCGTTGAACACGATCAATTTCACCAAATTCACAAAGTAATGTGGCCAATGTTAATTTATTTATGAACTGAAGTTGTCCTGGAATACAATACAATGAATTAACATAACTTTACATTGGCCTCCTTACCAGAAAAAAAACTAGGCTTAGTGCCTGGGTTCTCAAAGTGGGTCTAACTAACGCCTAGAAGATTGACGAGGTTCCCAGGGGGTAAGTTCTGTTGTAAGAGAATAGCTTTTCCAGACTCAGACATTTGCTGGGTAGACATGGGTAGAACATAGGTAAAATCATGGCAAATTTTGCTCATTGTACACTGCATGGCGTTTGTCCATCCTCATTAGGCCTTACATGTGCAGAAAAGCAGGATGTAAAACTATTCCATTTTATTTTCAGACATTTGCTGACTGGATGCAGTAAAATACCAGTGTTGTCTTGTTAAGTATTTGGGTCAGTATATAGGGCGAATCGAAAACTGCCAAATTTGAGCAGTTTAGTATTGGGGTCAGTATATAGGGCGAATCGAAAACTGCCAAATTTGAGCATTTTCATCTATCAGCTATATATCTTCGAAATTTATTTCACAAGGAGCTGTAAGGTAGGAGACAGGACTTACTTGCGGTGAAACCGAGTTTATTATTGGGAGTTGTATAAAAGAATCGGTCTCCATTCTTTAAGGTGTAAAACTGGGTACCAATAATACAAGCAAACGTAGGACCAACTTCATTCCCTCCCACTGGTTTTTCACACATAGCCCCAACATAGAGGTCGACGTCATTTGGGCTACTGAAATATATAAAAAATACTAAATTTAACACACGAATCTTAAAGAACACCGTTATCATTCTCCCTGTATGAAGTATAGATCCATCGTGTCAAAATATCGGACAACCGCAGGATTTTATCCAGAATACACGGATTGTATAGAAGTTTTCTAAAAAGTGGTGTATATATCATGGACTCTCGATAACCTTTGTACCATTCTAATTTTCAATCAAAAGTCTGTGGTTCCAGCAGTTCCAATTAGACAAGTGTTTGGTGACTTCACAAGCCACGTCTGATTGAAAATTGGAATGGTCCAAATTGATGCGATCAGTGTCCTCGAAAGACAAAATTAGAAAACTCTATAAGGGCTCGATTGGTAATAGAATATACGTCCACTGGCAGCTGCAGTAGGAAATAATGATTATATACATGCACAGCAAGTTAAGATCGATAAACAAGAGTCTAACCTCTTTCGTGTCGACAAGCACAATTCGACGCGCCGAGGTCGAGAGCAATATTTCCAAAACCATTTACCAGACTCAAGCCAAATTCGAATTTCACCGCAAAGTCATCCGTATATTCATGCTTATCAAATTTCATCAAGCCACTATATACGGCGTTAACAAGAATTGTGGACAGACGAATGGACGCACGGACAGGGGCGACGGCAAATATACGTTCACACTTGAATGTGGTGGTATAAAAAAGGAATACAAACTTGTAAACATTACGCAGTGCAGCTTCACAATCTCCAAAATCTTCGAATCTCTTTATAAGTGGTAATTTACACATCTTACGATATTCAGCAAAGGATGGCAGACCGTGATCTCGACCTCTCTGAATATTAAGAGCTACTATATCTAGTGACCCTTTATTCGACAGGAAAAGTTTATCTGACATTTCTTTCGAGAAACATTTATCAGAATCTTCAGATCGTGCCTTTATCAAATCTTCAATAACTTCTGAGAAATTATTGAGAACTGGTTCTGTGTTGAAATAAAGTTCGTGCAATGGTACTTCCTTGCCGTTCAGCTTCATGGTATCTGCAATCTGAGAATGTCCATATCGGAATGCAGCTGTATTGAATTCGTTGATGATCTGAGAGTTCACGGAAGCTTTATATTGGTAGGGGTGATCCAGTTTAAATTGTCGCACGAATTCTTTGCCAAATAAACTAGGAATGTACTCTTTGTATGTGATTCTTTGAATAACAGCGATGACTATTTTTCTAGCTGTTTGGAAGATCAACTCGTCACTGTTTGGTCCCGATGACATCCTAAATATTTCCTTGACATCGCCTATGGTGGTAAGCTCAGTGGCAATCTTGTTATGTAATCTGACGAAAAGTGTGTGCATAGCCTGAAGTCCTGGTACCACATTAACTCTTGCATCACCTGTTTAATCAAAAAAAATAAATTAAATGTAGTCCTGTACTAAGGGTTGTTACCTCCCCTACGTGAGCTTTTCTAACAATCCGGATAAAAACGTAAATAGATCACAAATGGAGAATCAAGATGGCGGACATGTAATTGCTTTTCACGAGCTGAATCCAATGACGTCATTGGCCTAATCTATGATCATTCATCCAACAATTTGGATAAAATTTCTTACTACGATGTTCAGACAGCCATTTCACAGGAGGACTGGCTCTCAAAAAATAGTCACGTGATGAATAATAGAATGGAAATGGAGCATCCGGACGACTCGGATTGCATGATAGAATTGACCCCTTGTTCTGACATTTCAAATCCCGGGTAGCAAAATATAAAATGGCCGAAAAGGAAACTGAAAATGCCACTACTTTTGAAGCTGTTGCAGGTATAATAAAATATCGCAACCTATTTGAACGCAGGAACGAAGAATCCATCCTGATCTGTGAGAAATACTGGTAAAAGTAAATTGCATCGTCAATTTCTGAATCATCGGGTCACTTAACACTTGAACGGTACCCGACCACTTTAAGGAATAATGGATCACTCAACAAAGTAACAATCATGTTCGCAGCTAAAAATTTGGTTACCTGCCAAGAAACAGAATATGCCTGCATCGTCTTGATTTTTACAAGCACCTATACTGTCATCTTTAGGCAAAAATGATTCACCACTTGGCATATCAGTTGTCGATAATAACCCTACAGATAAAAAATAATTAACAGGTTTTAAAAACTCTTAATTTGTTAAAAGATTATTAAAATTACGGAAAATTACAGACCATGCCTACTCTTTTCGAAACGACTTATTGGTACTTCTCTTTGAAGTAGTCCACCACTATACAACTATTGCTCTCGATTTTGCCATGTTTTTGGATGCGATTTTGATTAACAGTTGTTTTGCTTATAGGGATTTGTATCATGCTCGGGCCAAGATCCTTATGATTTGTTACAATAGTTAGGTCATGAAGTATATATAAAAACTTAGTCCAGAGTAGTTTACCATCTTCCCCTGCTCGTAGCATAAACATCTCTTCCTCCGAACTACCATATACCATTGAGCCATCAATAAATGAGGTTATCGTGTTGAATTGTTGGCGTTTATCCTCTGAAATAAATTGCTTATTGAATGAAAATAAGCAAACACATCTTCAAAGTAGTCCATCACTAAAGTACTGTACACACTCGACAACATGTTGGACAACTTGTTGCCGAAATGTCATGTTGTCGAAAATGTTAGTGTATACAGTTCGGAAACATTCGGCAACATGTCCAATTGTTGCCCAACATGTTGCTGAATAATTACAAGTTTATTTTTGTTGTCGAGATGCAAATGATGTCAGTTTTATCCAAAAAGAAAAAGCCTATAAATCCCATGATATGTCGGAAGGTATCACCAATGAATGGCAACAATTTGCGCTACATGTCGGAACTGTTGTGTGTTTTCATGAAGAAATATATTTTGTTGCCTAGATTTGATGGCCAACATGTTGTTGAAAATGTTGAAGGTGTGAGTGTGTTAAGAACATCAATGGTGCATTCCCAAATGCACCTATACAATATAGACGATAGCCATAATTTAGAAGAATCCAGCCCAAGACGGTTTTCGTTTTATTTGCGATTCCGATTTGAAAAACTGTGATATATAAACATCTTACGTGCAGTTTGTCCTTCAAATCTTTGTGACCTGGCGAATTTCATACAATTGGTTTTAAAGTATGAATCGCCCTCTTCAATGAAAATTGGAAAACAGTCGTCTCTGCAAGATTAAAATGAAAATTTAATTGCTAGAGATTATTCTGCAATAGAGACAACTTGTTTAGAACTAAATAAAACATTGGACAATATGTAGAAAATGCCTACAGTTAGTTAGGACGTATTTGTAATTTGTATAAATACGTTACCCAGCAAAATAAGATTCTTTATGAATGCCTTCACAACATTTCTCTTTATCAACTGAAAAAGATGGAATATAAATAAACTCGATATATCTCGCCAGTACTAAGTGTTTCGGTAGTCTGCATTGTGCGAGACACCTGGGGTCTGCACGAATCAAACTTCTTGACCCGTTCCAAGTGTTCCGTTTCGAACAAGTTTTTTGAGTAATTCTGGACTGTTCTGGACAGGAAGTGGAAAGTTCTGTACAGAACTAATCTAGACAGGTTCTGGACAGGAAAGATGCAATCGATGCACTGAAACACAGTTGCAGCCACCTTGATTCCGTCACGGTTTCCGCTGCACCACCTCGCTAATGGGAGAAACAATCTTTTGTCCAGAACATTGTTCCAGATAACTCAAATCCAGTTCCGAAGTTCTGGACTATGATTCGTGCAGACCCCTGCAACTATTGTTTGAGGTAAGTTCAGATCATACCAAATTAAATCAATCTATGCCTGACCATAGAAATGTAGATAACACAAAATTTATGCTTGGCACACATGCGTTGAATTGAAGATAGGCCCATAACTTCCGGTTTCTGCAAAAGTTATATTAATTTAAAAGCCATGATAAACGCGATTTAATTCGAAAGGAACATCCAGTCTCTGTGCCACAGTATCACTTAGAGTCAACCAGTCCTAGAGGAGAAACTAGGTCAACCATAAATTGAAACAGAAGTTCAGTAGACGATGAGTCGACTAAGACTTCCAGTCTTATACATTTCTATGCCTGACCAAGCAAATCAGCCAATATAATATATAAGAAACATTGTCATATTTATCCAGGAGTGCCATTAAACATTTTAAAAAGGAAATTTGATCTTTGTGTCTTACTCTAATGTAAAAAGTAATTTTAAGGTCAAAACAAAACAATTTAGCGAGAAATGTTTTCATAGATCGAAAAAGACATGGCATAGCGGATAAGTTATGAAACGTATACACCATTAAGCTGGTGATTGAGGTATGTTACTGCACATAGATGGGAAATTAAAGATAGGAGTTCCCAAATCTTTTGGAAATAGTTCAGAGGAATATAGCCGTATAATAATCTGACATTTCCATTTCAACTGTTAATGATGCATAAAAAGTTTTTACGTTAGGCTACCTCTTTCTGCTGGTGTTGCAGCAAGATCGTGATCTAAGAATTGTCCCCACTGCATGGTCATTTGAGTAAGTGTGGCAGATGGATGGCTTTCAGGGTTGAACACTTCTTGACTAACTGTTCTAGCACTTGGTAACAGGGGTCCATTTTCCGAAGTTTGTCGTGGTATTGATTCATCTGAAAGGAACGATAAGTCGTGAATACTTGGGCCACGAATATATTCAAAATACAAGAAACGCTCCATTTCAGCCCCTCCGATATGCAAAATCCGCAGAAATTATCTTGATCTATTAGATCTATTAGCTAGGACGGGTGTGGCGCCAGAAAGGGTATGCTTACTCTTCTAGATACCCGATACCACTTTTCATTATGAAACACTTATGTATGATTGATATAATTCATGTGAAAAGTCCATAAGCTGTACCTATATGTTTCGTCAAAATGTCTTTCTGGGTTTCGTTTTGCGGTTCGGATCGTTAGTACTTGGTTTTTTATCGAACCGTGGATCATGATAGCAGAGTAACACTCAATGCATTGAAACAATTGTACAAATATTTATACCATCATCATAATGGTCGTCAATCATTCGAAGATAAGCGGCTCCTGCTTGTCCCCATGAAGGATGTTCTAGATTGTTACAACTACCATCAGCTGATCGGAACTTAGATTGTCTCTGTGTTTCATTACATGTATGTTGTAATCTGAAAATATATTTAAATGCATGAAAATGTAAAATAACCCACATCATACTCTCTATTAACAGCATACACCAAGGCAATATAATATGACGTTGGACAATAAAAAGCCATAATTTAACAATTGAGCCCTACCAATAACACAGACAGTTCATTTCTATCTGAGCTTATAATGAATTATATTAAACAGAAATGAACCCATAGACAAAGAGGTTTGATAACAAATCTTATCCAATGATTCAGAATTCAAATACATTGAAATTTCGATATTGCATTCTCTGCAAAGAAAGGGGAGTTCAAATTCTAATTTGCAAAAATAAAATTGCATGAAGATTTCAAATGTGTTAGTAAGTAATCCGGGTTTGGAAGAGGTAGCACATTAGGAAGAAATCGAAATAGATGTGATGTACTTACGTCAATGAAAATGGAAATGATGATCCTAGATTTTCTGACGTTTCGCCGGTCTCAGTGGAATCCACTAAAACAATCGATTGAAATTGCAATCTTCTAGACTTAGACTTTTCTGCAAATTCTGAAAAAAAAATCAAACCGACAACTAGTTGGTTAACGGATTATTCAAATTTTATGTACTAAAGATAATTATTCAGTTCACGAGTTTCATTTTATATTGTCATAATACATCATAAAAAAGATAGCTTGCCAGGCAAAGTAATAATATACGCCCACTGGCAGCTTTGTTTAAAAAAGAACATTTGGCAGAAAACAACAACAACAATCACATCCATGAAATATTCAACCTATAGTCATGGCCTATACATTTCATTCAAAGTGTCTACATATTCATGTGGTCGTATACAAATCCTTCTGCCTTGTAGAGTGTTTATGAACTAAAGACTAAACGTATTTAATATTAAATATTTTGATTTTTGTATTTTGTAATCTATAAAGAATTGTTCCTTCTAGAGTATTTACAACCTAAAAAAAAAATCAACGTGCTTTGAAGAACAAGGGTAGGTAGTAATTCATATTAAATATTTTTCCGATTCTTTTGATTTTCAATAGGGTTCATCTTTGGGTGATAAAAAAACCCATTTTCAGTAGGTTTCGTAAAAATCCGCAAACAATTGTGACTTGTACAGTGTACAGCAATTGTGGACGGACGGACGAACCGACGGACATGGGTGACGGCAATATACGCTCCACATGTCAAGTGGGCGTATAAAAATAATGTGTTTTTCAGCGGAAGTAATCGAAGCAGATGGAGGTAAAATACAGAATGTTAAAAGTTGAAACACTTTTCTGAATGCAGAAGTATTGAAATAACACATTAAGATTATTTCTGAAAAAAGTTACACATCTAAAGATTGGTTTCTTTATTTAAGAAAATGAAAGTGATTATACTAAATGAATGGGATGGGAATGGGATTAATCCCTAAATAAACTGAAACGTTTACGTGAACCTTTAAATTTATTTTAATAGTTCTGAACATCACTGGCAACATATTTTTGGTTGGAACTTTTAGAAAATATTAAGGGACAATATTATTAAGCTATTCGGATCTCACGAGTCAAACAGATTTAGATAACAAAAATGTTCTTACCTTCTTTCCGGCAATACACCGGAAGCAGAAAACAGCAAATTAGAAATATTTTGATTTGCATAATGCTGCTAGGAAACCTGATAAAAAAAAATATACAGAGACAAAATTAAATATTTTTTGATAATTTGGGAAAAAAAAACTTTCAACAAAAAACCTCTTGTAAGATCAATTTTGCATAAAACATATCAGAGTCAAGTCCTTTAAAGGGACAGTCTGAATTTTTTTTAGGTCAAAAATTTTGTGCCCTTTAATGTATCTAAAAGTTTTAACTAAAAAAATCCAGCCGTTAATTTTTAAACGCTAAAAACATGCTAAAATTTTTAAAAACCTTACGTTTTTAAGTGTGTTATGTTTTTTTGACGCTGATAGGAAACTACTGAACGGATTTGAGTAAAATAAACGCCTAATTGTAGAGAAATGTCCCTCTTGTGCATTTAAAAGGTTTCAGCTAGAAATATTGAGCCATTTAAAGGGCAAACACCAAAACTAGGTCAAATTGCTTAATTAACAATAAGTACTCCCTGTTTGTAATTAACCCTTTAAAACCAAATTCAGTTTGATCAAGAAGGTATAGAGATAAAATAAGCATACTTTAAAAATACTGTCAGGTAGCATTTGCGATTTGTTTGATAATGGAAACTTTTTTCAAAAAAGCAGAATGGCCCTTTAATGTCAACACTTATTGTCTTTGCAAGCTTTTTGATTTATTTTTTCATGAGAATTTGAACATCAACCCGGCAATGGTACAGCTATACTTAGAATTCCTTTGCTTAATTAAAAATATAATTTTTTTGAAACATAATAGAAATACATTTCTCTTAGAAATGTCAACCCCAAAATGTCAATAATTTTGGCTGAAAATTTTCTTCTGTAAAAACAATTTTTTATTTAAGACTTTAACAGTATAGAAGCTTGATTCCAATTCCCCTAAAAAACTAGTCAGATAAAACCTGCCGTTGAGTGGGTACTGTAAAGTGGATCCGATACATGTATTTCAAGTGAAAGTCATACAAAAAGCATGAATACTCTGGCCACATTGAGGTCTGAATTCAATTTCTCTCATGTCACAAATATTCAAAATATGGTTTTCAATAATTGCATGCTATGTGTCTTAGATCGCTTTTGAGTCCATGAAAATATATGTTTTGAAAATGTTCAATATGAAATAAATACACTATCCTCTCAGAAATTTCGGTCTGAAAAATCCTCTCTTAAAAATCATATTTTCATCAACCAAAAATAATAGGCAAAATGTGATTCAGAAATTATTTGATCGAGTAGTTGTATTCTAAACAAACCAAACAGAATGGCATGGATTTTTTTAACCATTTATGACACAAATATAAGACAAAAATCAAAGGTACTTACACTGCCATAGATGTTTATGCTACAGCAAAAAGAAGAGGTTTCAAGCTCGGCAACTTTGTTAACAAACCAACGCTGTGAAAATACCAACACGTTATGATTGCTGCTCAGAAAATGTGATCTTTTGTAATCAAATATGTTTGGTGAACTATTTATACTATCCAATCACCAAGCTGTGTTTTTTACTCACTTTTATCAATGATGAATTTGCACGTGCGCGTTTCATTCGGATCAATGGTCGTCTTCGTAACTACGTTCTTGAGAACACGAAATTGTATAGAACAGAAGAACAGGGTTTCGAACGACAAGAACGGTGCAAGAGAATTATTAACATTGGGTGAAATGAAATGAAATGAATGGAGTTTTACGTCCTACTTTTCTGCACCTATATGGGCTAATTGAGGTGGGGCAAACGCCATGCAGTGTTCAATGAGGGAAATTTTGTCAGGACAGCGGTATTAATCTTCTCTTATTTTCGATTTCCAACTGTCGAGGGATCTTGCACAGCCAATAGCACACGGGACCTCGGTTTATTGTCCCATCCGAACGACTAGACACTTTTTCCATGTCAGCCCATCCGACCTGCATCACTGACAGGGGGACACCGGGTTGAAAAATCCGAAGGTATCATCTTGACCCATGCCGGGATTGAACCCTGGTCCCTGGACCTTAATGTTAGCGAGCAAGCGTCTATAACATTGGGTGAAGTTGATGATATAGTATTGATAAACTTATATACAGAAGGATTGCAAAAGTAAAGGGAGGGGGGGGGGGGGGGTAGTTTGTTTGGTTTATTCCCATATCGCCCCTTCCCACTTCGCCCCCAAACTATTCCCATTTTGCCCCTTCCCATTTTGCTCCTTTCCATTTGGTCCCTTGGAAAATTCGCCACTTTTCTGTTTTGCCCCATTCCCATTTCACCCCTTTTTCATTTTGCCCCTTTCCCATCTCGCCCCCTATTCCCACTTCACCCCTTCCCATTTCGCTCCTTTCTTATTTCGCCCCCCCCCCCCCCTCACGTTAATTCTCATTCCATGATTAAACCCAATTGCATTATGACAAAAATATTATACACAAATTAGTTGAACACTCCGTTTTTATTAACCCGTTTAAAACAAATTCGGTTACATGAAAAACCTATTTTAGATATAAATTAGTATAATTTACACAATTTATTTATATTAAAAACTTGCATACTGCCCCTTTTATTTTTGTTGGCGCATACAATGGTTTATCGTCTCATCTGTCCGCAAGAATAGTCGCTTTTCATTGTCCGTCCCCCAGTTCCATACCACGGAAAACGGGGAACACAGCCTTGTACAATAACAGCCTAGGCCATAATTCGAACTGGAACAAGCACACTTTCTTAAGTGTTTTTAAAAGGTGAAGTGTGCGAGATAGGAAGGGGCGAAACGGGAAAGGGGCGAAATGGGAAGGGGCGAAGTCGGAAGGGGCTAAATGGGCAAGGGGCGAACTGAAAAAGGGGTGAAATGGGAAAGGGGAAAGGGGCGTACCGGGAAAGGGCAAAACAGGAAGTGGAGTTCATCTTCAGGTTACAGTTTGTAAATAAGATATGATGAATATTTTCGTATCTGCTAATTTCAGATTGCAGTGTGTGTGCCGGAAAGCGAAATTTCGTTGAAGGGGAATGTTCAGCATTTTCGAGGATCGATTTAGGCCTTTAATATAATTATGTAAATAGCCTTCAGATTTACTGGAACTGCCCAAAAATCGCACAATCCCTCCAATTAACCCATACCTTAACACTCAGTTATCTTTCATTTTCTGTACTATGTGGATTTATATACGCCCACATGGAAATGCGGACGTGTATTGCCGTCGCCCCAGTTTGGAACAAATGTTTGATCGTGTAGGTAGAACACTCTACAACTTCGTCTATGAAAGCTAGGAAAAGGGCGAGAATGCGAGAGAAAAACAAAATGAGGTAAAAGGCGACCAAGCGAGAAATCGAGTCTCATTTATCCTCATGGGCGAGGAAACATTTTCTTAGCTTTGTCGGGGGCGAGATTCCTCGTGGGCCTAGAAAATGTACAATTATCCATTGAGACAAAAGTCTTCTCGGTCGATATTTGTGCCTTTTTAATTTAAGAGTTTGAGCAGAGACTACAAATAAAACATTTCGGATATATTACATCAAACGGTCTCCGTGAAAGTTACGCTGGCGCTCTGCAACATATCACGGTAATGAACGGCGGCCATTTGACCGGACTACATCAATGTTATCACGTAATCTCGTGATTCTGGTAGTTCAAACATCAGAGACGGGTCATTCGAGTCTACAAGTATTTGTAAACAAATAACACGAAAACAAACAGATATGTATTTAAAATGATGATAAAATGCGTAAATGGTGAACAGATAGTCACTACGTAGCATTAAATGCACGAGCAGGTGTCAGAAAATTCCTCCACAGATTCTATTGCTATGAACTATATCTATGTCGCGACGTTACAAGCAAGTGGTAAAGCGTCAAAGTAAAGAGTCTCGCGCATGAAAACACAACGAAAAACACCATTCATTACCGAGACAGATTATGGTTTACGGAAACTGCCGAGGATTGCCGATTGATATTACATAAGCATACCAAGTGTGAAAATCAATTGAAAGTTACATTTACCATTTTCAAGATAACGGGGGTTTACAATCTACCTCAGGTCAATTTTATTATAACAAATATTTCAAATTTGGTTAAAATCAGTGAACGTATTCCTTTAATCCAAACATAATTAAAGCTATAGCTTCTCAATCGATTACCATAATAGCAATAGACAGACCGATAAGGGTGCCGATATTAGATACATGAAGACCACAAGTAAGAAACAATAGCAAAACTCATTATTTTGAATGAATGATTAAGATTATTTTGAAATCACCTTTTACTGATAAAATGAAGAAAATATTCCTCGCCCACGAGGGAAAAGACAAGACAACTAGACCTCTCGCCCACGAAGGCGAGAAATATTTTCCTCGCTCTGTCGCCTTCTTCCTAACACTTTTCCTCGCATTTTTTACACTCGCTTTCTCGCCTTTTCCCTCTATTTGTCGCCTTTTGTCATCACTTTCTCGCCCATTTCCTCGACTTTTCGCCTTTTTCCATTTTTTACCCTTGGTATCTCGCCTTTTCCCCTGCTTTGTCGTCTCTCGACTTCTCGTGAGCGACGAGCCTAAGATTAAATGTCCACAGTCGGCTTCCATACTTCGTCATTATTCTTGAAGTTGTCACCATTATTGATTTGTTTACGCGCTAGAAAACAAGAATTTTTGTATTTTTCTCATTAACATATAGATGTCATGTTTTATGCAGTATAGATTTAATTTGTCAAGTTGGTGTTGCAAGCCTAGTTCAAAGCTAAACATAAGCATATATCTGCATACATTAAAAAACAGTAAAAACTAGAACCGTGATAACGGTACTGAGCAGTGCGCAATTTAAACATCCTTGAGTCCTGCATATAAATTAGGTCATGTGACAGAGCTGTTTATAGTTAAAAATCTCAATTTTCAATCGGCTATTAAACCGGAAGTAAACATCGGAAAACACAAAGTAAAACATCATTTGATAGATTTTATCGAGGGCAATAGCTTTGGTTCAGATCAAAAGGTCATCAAACGTCAAGGTCACGAATTTTGACCTTTGAAAGTGTTTGCTATTGCTGAATTTCCTTCACCGGAAATAGACAAAACTTTTAATCGAAATTAGGAAATCGGCTGTCACCATTTTGTTAGTAATATATTGAAGATGCCATAGACATCAACATTATGTAAATCGGATGATATCCTGATCACTTATATCGATTTAAAGAAAAGTTGGTCATTTGAAGATGGTGGTCTTCTAGTTACTTCCGGGTCCAATTTTATCCTTTTTTTCTATGAATGTTATGTCATTATATATCTTCAAAAGAATGTGTCGACTCTCTTTAAAAATCCACAATTTAGGAACCACGTGTTTTTTCGCGCCAAAAAAAAAAACACGCAGTTACTTTAGAACAATAAACAAAATTTCCAAATTAAAAAAAAAGCAAAATGATTAAAATTTCTACTATTATATATCAAGAGGAGATAAAGCATAATAAGAAAAGACGATTTTTTGTGACGTACATGAATTAAGTTCAAACTGACAATTTTCAAATGGCTATAAAACAAGAAGTAAATATTGGACAACAAAATGAATTCACCATTGGATAGATCTCATTTCGGGCAATAACTTTTGTTCGGATCATAAGGTCAACAAATGGCAAGGTCACAAGTTATGAGCTTTAAAAGTGTTACAATAATTGTTGAATATCTTTTACCGGAAATAGACAAACACCATAATCGAAATTAGCAATTCAGCTGCCCTCATTTGGCAATAGATGAAAAATGCCATAAACATCAAAATTATATAAATCGATATGTCAATTTAAACAAAACATGTTCATTTCAAGATGGTGGCCAATGTGTTACTTCCGGTTACGATTTTGTCATATATTTTTTCTTTGTTAGTCATGTTCTTTCATATCTTAAGAAGAAATTGTTACCTATCTTATGAAATCCGTAATTCAGATAACACGTGTTTTTTTCCCGCCAAAAAACCACGCAGAGTTACTATAGAACAAAGAACAAAATTCCAAATAGCAATTTTGATCAAAATATCTAATGTTATATATCACTGGAAAGAGGAGATAAAGCGTAATAAGAAAAGAAGATATTTTGTGACGTGACGTCACGTGACAGAGCTGTTCAAATTTCAAACTAACAATTTTTAAATGGCTATAAAACCGGAAGTAAATATTGGACAACAAAAATGAATACACCGTTGGGTAGATCTCATCATGGGCAATAACTTTTGTTCAGGTCATAAGGTCACCCAAATCCAAGGTAACGTGTAATGAGCTTTGAAAATTTTGGCCATTTCTGAATATCTTTTACCGGAAATAGGCAAACATCATAATCGAAATTAGCAAATTGGCTGTCATCATTTTGTTGGCCATAGATTGAAAATGCCCTAGACATAAATATTATACAAATCGGATGATACCCTGTTCACCTCTCTCGATTTAAAGAAAACATGTTCATTTCATGATGGTGGCCAGCGTGTTACTTCCGGTTACGATTTTATCATATTTTTTTCTTTGTTAGTCATGTTCTTCCATATCTTAAGAAGAAATTGTTACCTATCTAATGAAATCCGTAATTCAGATAACACGTGTTTTTTCCCGTCAAAACAAAAAACACGCAGAGTTACTATAGAACAAAGAACAAAATTCGAAAAAGCAATTTTGATCGAAATATCTAGTGTTATACATATATAAAAACTCTAATCGCTATTGCGTGTACAAGAAATTGTTGAAGGACGAACGGACCGACGGATGAACAGGGGTGACGGCAATATACGTCCATATTTTCATGTGGCTGTATATAAAGGCAGATAAAATGGAATCAGAAATACCAGCAGACTGACTCAATAAAAGAGGTGCAGAACTACAAGCAGTCATACGAAATAAAAGGGGCGCACAGCTACCAGAATACAAGCAGGTTAACTAAAAGGGCTGCGGGAATAACAGCAATACTAACAATATTTTCAAATTCTAAAACGCGGAATTATGATTCGAATACATATTGTCATATATCATTGGAAAGCGTAGATCAAGCATAGTACGAATCAAAAATAATTTGTGTCGTATGTAAATTAGGTCACGTGACAGAGCTGTTTAAAGTCAAAAATTGCAATTTTCTGACAGCCATAAAACCGGAAGTAAACATCGGGCATCTAAAATGATTATGCCATTAGATAGATCTCGTCAAGGGCAACAACTTTTGTTGAGGTCACAAGGTCACTCAAGGTCAAGGTCACAAGATATGAGCCTTAAAAGTTTTGACTATTACTGAAAATTTTAAACCGGAAATAAAAAAAAATCTGAATCGAAATTCAAAAATCGGCTTCCCATGTTTTGTTAGCAATCGACTGTAGATTCCATAGACATCATTTTTATTCAAATCGGATGATTCCCTGATTCTGAATTTCGATTTAAAGAAAAATTGGTCATTTCAAGATGGCGGCTGATATGAAATATCTGGGTCAGATTTTATCATTTCATATTTTGTCAATAGATATTTCTAGCACATTGCAAAAAATATTTTTTGAATATCTTCATTATCCCGGAAGTCAAAATTTCAACTTTGCAAGTGAATGACGTCAAAACCGGAAGTGAAATAAAATATTTGAAAAAATAATTTTGTTCGCGATCAAAATGTCAATGCACATGTAAGTTTTCAGATTGATCAAAATAAAATTGCGAAAGTTGAAAAAATGGTCAAAAAAGTGCTTCAAAAAGTCAGCGACAAAGTTTTAAAAATTCATGTTTTTAAACTCATATTTTGTAGACAATCGTTTAAAGAAATAAACAAAAAAGTTCCCATCAAAATCGGACAAAAAACGGAGATGAAAATGGTAAAACAATTAAAATGGGTTTAACTCGCATACGTCATTTCCGGTTGAAAGAAAATGCATCATTTTACATTCATCAAATACCGAGCAGTTAGATGTCGTAGGAAATCATCTGAGATAATGTGTGGTATTTCTCCTTCATACCGAAATAGCGTGACCAGAAATAGACAAAAAAAAAAATAGTCATTATGAAAACAAAGCAGTGCGTTCGCTAGAACGCACTGCAATAATAGTGGGGACAGACAGTTACCCTGTTTTACACGGTAGTAGATATGAAGGGAAATTCTCGGAATATTGGTTATCATGTTTGATACATAGATTAACATTAAGATACATGTACATTGATTTTATACAACTAATAATCTTAGATGAAATTCCAATTTGATTTAAATTGAGAAATAATAACTTCAGGTCAATGTTGACAAATGCTTAGGATTAATCGACAAAAGCACAGTACAGCTTTTTACCACGGGAAAAGTACAGTCAACAATACTTTTATGGGCCTGAAATCCGAACTGCGTTGGGCAGAAAAATCCAAGTAAATAATCTGGCGTTAATTTTTTAACGGAAGTCTGATCTATTTTTTGATAAGACTTTTTTTTTTCAATTTCACTTTCCGTTATATACAGATGTAGCTTTGTCAATAAATAACTCTGCTCTCGGAAATTTTTCATCTATCCAGAAGGGTTGAACATGGGAAACACAACCGATTCCAATCTAAAGCGTCCTACTTGGACTTGCTACACGAAATACATGTAGTCAACAGTGACAACATTGGTGTAAGAATTGTTAAGTGTGACTACGCGATATTATATAGAAAAGGCATACACGTTTACTTTGAGGTACATTTGAAAGAACTGTGCGATTTTCGCGCAGTGCCAATACTTGTATTTACATATATTCAAACCCAATTCAATCGCCTAAAATGCAAATTTTTCCTCTTTAAAGGGATATGTTCACTAACTATTCGACCAATAATTTCATAGCAAATAATTTCATAATCTCAGAACCTAAAATTTTTCCATAATAATGTTCACAACTCTCCCTCGAAATTTAAGCCTTCAAATCACTGAGTAGCCATAATTATGAGCGTTTGAAAGTCAAAAATACGACTCGCCATTTAGCAAGACTATGCTTTATATAGAAAAGACAAATACAGAAAATGTAAGATAAATGTTTAAGAAGGGGTATAATTGAAGGGATTATGCGATTTTTGTGCAGTTCTAGTATTTCTAGAGACTTTTTACATACATTAAAGTCTAAAATCGACCCTCGGAATTGCTTAACATTCAAATGTAACTTATTTTTAATTGATAAGCGAGTATCAGACTTGCGTTGAGATATGATAAGGGCTATGAACATCAATAATTAAAACGCTTCCAACATGTGAGTCAAAATACATGTGTCATCAGATAGGAATCTATCCACCAGATTAAAAACCTATTAGTGACTATGTGACAAAGCATTTTATATAGGTGAATGATTTTATGATTGTAGAATTAAGTTGCAGTATCAACCCAACGTGCATGACTGTACAATTTTAAATGTCCGAATCTTAAAACAAACTCTGTGACCAATTAGAAATGACTTCGTTGGAATGAAACTCGTTCAATAGATAAAAAAGAAAACATATTAATTGATTTCTAATTGGTCACAGATATTAGTGCACTTGATTTACCAGTTTGTTTTAAGACTTTGGCATTAAAATTTGGCTCATTCCACGTAGTCACGATTTTTGAAAACAATACGATTATTTTTAGCAGACTTCTTAATAGCCAATTAAACAAAAATGTCTAACAATTTTTTAATAAATAACGAACTACTTAAAAAATGTGAAACAGAAATTCATCAATAAATTGTTCTATATGTTTTGAATCGGAAGAGCTTCGAGGGTACTTTCGTTTCTTTGGTGGTTGTTGTTGTCCACCACAATGCTGAATTATTCTTATTTCCATTACATTATATGAATGTTCTTCTTTCAAAAAATTCAAATATATTAGGTTTCGGTTTGAATCTCCCAAATGTACAGGCCTAGGATGGAACACATACTTTATTGAGAAATCTGTTCTGATCTAAGATTAGATAGAAAAAATAAAACTCTAGTACACTATAAGTTACACACTGACGAGGAGGTTAAGTCCACCGACCGTAGGGAGCCAGCGTTTAGTATTTTGCTGCATCATAGAATAAGTTTATAGGGCTTTGAGTTTATGCATTGACATATTTTAGTTTGCTATGAACCAGATTGTCTTTAAAATTCAGATTTTTTGAGTTAGCAACAATCAATTTCTGCTCATAAACATGCGGAAATTTCTCTTGCAGACACTTGTAGTGGGCATGTATTATCTTGCTTGCTCGATTACTGGTTGTACTAAACGGGTCAACAAAGATGATGAACATTTATTCCTATATGTATTCAATGGCTCAATCCAGTGAGCTTCCCTAGGAATTTGATAACTCAATTTCTATACGTTCAATTGGGGTTAGGGTGAGATCGTCTATTGAATGGTCGTCGAGATGATTAGAAACAGGCTTGTCTTTCTCTAACTTTATATCTGATCTATGAGCATTGACACGAGTGCGTAAACTATTCTTAGTTTCTCCTACATATTGTTTGGGGCATTTCTTACATTAAATTAAATATATTACATTTGAGCTTTCACATGATAAATACTCCCGGATCGGATACCTATTCTGAGTAAAGTTACTTCAAAATATATAAAGGGGCATGTTTTGAATCTTCTTGACCAAATTACCGTGTGACCTATTTTCTGTGACTAAATTACCTTATGGCCTTATTACTGTGACCAAATTATCTTTGGCCGTATTACTGTGACCAAATTTTAATTACCATGTGACCTTCTTACTGTGACCGAATTACCGTGTGACCTTTTGACTGTGACTAATTTACCATATGACCTTATTACTGTGACCAAATTACTGTGTGACTTTTTTTACTGTGACCAAATTACCGTGTGACCTATTTACTGTGACCAAATTACCTTCCGACCAATTTACTGTGACCAAATTACCATGTGACCTTTTACTGTGACCAAATTATCGTGTGACCTAGTTATTGTGACCAAATTACCGTGTGGCCTTTTACTGTGACCAAATTTCCGGTGACCGAATCTACGCCGCCAATCTATGCTGCTCACGAAGTTTTTCTCCAACTTGAAACATAGCATTTTAATTGCATTTTCAATATTGATTATGTGTCGGATGTATTTTAAATTTAACCAATGAACGCTTTCAAAAAAATTGTACACGTAGGACAAGTGTATTTTAACATTGTAAATTAGTATTGTTTTTAGTTAATATATGTGTGTCTAGAGTATAACATTTCTACATACTAATATCTACAGTCACTGAAGTATAATATAATAATATAATATAAAACTATAATAATATATATAGTTTATTATATTGTGGTGTATGGAATAATGACAAAAATGTAAGTTTAAGTATTATTTTGACATATTATTCGATATTACAATAATTGTAATAGAAGTATTATGGGGAGACTGTTAGTTGAAAGAGGGCCCAGGCCCATCATTCAGCCAAAGTAACCTTTTTTTCAGAAAAATGTTCTTTGTGTTGTGGGGTCTCTTGATGGTGTTCGTATTTTTTACTACTGGCGGTGAAATTGTAACTAAAATTTTGGTTTGTGCAAAAAAGGGCCCAAGTCCACTTTATTTTTTTTTGTCTGAATAGAAATTCATTTCTGTCGTCATTTTGAGAAAAATGTTCTTTGTGTTGTGGGGTATCTTGATGGTGTTCGTATTTTTACTACTGGGGCTCCTAGCAGTGAAATTTTAACCAAAATTTTGGTTTGTGTAAAAAGGGCCCGAGTCCATGACGTGGGCTTTTTTTTGTCTGATTAGAAGTAATTTACTGTTTTCAATTTGAATCATTTTTCCAAAGTAACTCCCCCGCCCCACAAAAAAATATTCTCTATGATTTAAGATCTCTTGATGGTGTGCTTATCATTTACTACGGTTGCCCTTAATCGTGAAATTTCTAGACGTGTGAACTTCTGAGTTTGATCCATGAAAACGATACTTCTTCGGTTGCCGTGTCAACATAATCATAGCCGTAGGGGCCCACGACTCAACGGGGGGACAAACTGACTTCTTGCCCGATTTTTAGTGATATTTTGCCCGATTTTGGGGATTTTTTGCCTTAAAACATAATATTTAGGGGGGGGGGGGGGCAGCTGTATGTATAATGTCTGATGTATGTATAATGTTCAATAGTCAAGAGATTAGCGAATATATTTTAAATAGTGTTTCTCCTGGAAAAAATCACTTTTTTGGAATACAGTCTCATTATTTTAAATTACATATTAAATATAAAGTACATAAATATTGTTCAAGATATCAGCAAAAATAAACATATCTATACATATCTATCATACAATATGTCCTTTGAGGAATGTTTCGATGAACATTATTATTTTACTATTTCTTCTCCAGCGCATATCAACAGGGAACATTTGGCATTTTAGGGGGTTTTGGCGGTGCTATCATACGAAAAATTCATGTCATACCAGAACTGTACAAATGCACCATCCCTTTATCTTTCATTTTCTGTATTATGCGTTTTCTATATAAGGCATAGTCCGAATTAAATACGAGTCGTATTTGTAACTTTAAAATTGATTATAATAATGAATACAAGTCATGTACAAAGGAATTTGAAGTCTTAAATTTCGAGAGAGAGTTGCGAACGTTATTACGGATTAGATTAACTAAAAAATTCCAGGGTCTAAGAATAAAATTTTATAGGTCGAACAGCAGATGGTTAACATTATTTTATTCTAATTAAGAGCGGATTTTGTGTGGAAAGCTTATTTTTATAATAAAAGTTCACGTTTTAAACATGTATATGAATATTATATTAAATTTTCAAAACGCTCGTTTTTCAAGTGTTATGTATGGAACGCCGTAACTGCCTTATGTTAGTATTTTTGCATTATAAGCATCTTTTTGTATTATCAGCATCATCTTTTTGCATTATAAGCAGCATCTTTTTGCATTATCAGCATCTTTTTGTATTATCAGCATCATCTTTTCGTTTTATTATCTTTTCGTATTATCATCTTTTTGCATTATCAGCATCATCTTTTTGCATTATCAGCATCTTTTTGTATTATCAGCATCATCTTTTCGTATTATCATCTTTTTCTATTATCATCTTTTTGCATTATCAGCATCATCTGATGTAAACAAGATGTCGTAGACTAGGTTAATGAAGCCCAGTCTCCGATTAATTTAGTTGTCTCCCATTAATTCCGTTCGATTCCACAATCGATGTGTATGGTCCAATAATATTGAGTATTTCATAATAATGAGATATGAAACCTTATTTCATTAACCTAGTCTACGACATCTTGTTTACGTCGACTTTTTACGAAGATTACCGTTGATTTCCGTAAACCTACGGCCACTTACGGAAAAGATGATAATAGAAAAAGATGATGCTGATAATACAAAAAGATGATAATAGAAAAAGATGATGCTGATAATGCAAAAAGATGATAATAGAAAAAGATGATAATACGAAAAGATGATACTGATAATACAAAAAGATGCTGATAATGCAAAAAGATGATGCTGATAATGCAAAAAGATGATAATACGAAAAGATGATAATACGAAAAGATGATGCTGATAATACAAAAAGATGCTTATAATGCAATAATACTAACATAAGGCAGTTACGGCGTTCCATAGTTATGCGTAGAATGAATTTCTCTACCATTATTTTCTGGTTGTCGGTTTTTGCGTATCTTGTTTATAAATGTTTATAACTTTGTCAGGAGGGGATTTTTTCTTAGTTCTTTAAATTCATATCCAATCCTTTTGAGTATTTCAATTAAATTTGTTTTAATTAAACTAAGGTGTATCACTTTTACAAACCTTTAACCCCCCACCAAAAAAGTAGTATTGTATAGACTCGTATTTTAATATAATACAATTTTTTTTTTTATAAAAAATGTTTTGTTAGAGGTATATTTCTAATTAGAAAGGATTATTTGATCTGAAGTCTAATGATCAATCTTCCAAGACTCAAATAGATCCTCAAAAATCTTCCCTATGATATAATCATTTTTCATTTTTCATTTTATCAGGTATCCTGGCAGCATTATGGTGATCAATATAATTCTAATTTGTTGTTTTCTGCCACCAGTATATTGCAAGATAGGTAAGGACTAGACCGGAACATCCTGTCCCTCAATTAGTGAATTTGAGGGACATGAAACCATCAATGGTTATAAGTTGAAATCGCGCAGCCAATTTGGTTGCGTTGAAATATTCTTCTTTCTTTTTTTCTCTAAAAACCGACAAATTTCTTGTATATTATGAAGTCAGCTTCATTTTCGACAAAATAAATCACTAATTGTTGTCTCTAGTCTCAGTTAAAATATTAGAGTCAACTTATCGGTTTATTAAAAAAATGGCTCTCTGTCTGAATATTTTAACTGAGATTAGAGACAACTGCTTGAAATTCATTAAATACATAATTAACTGAAAATTAGCTAAATTAGAAGAGAACTATCAACAAGTGACCAATCAAGAACCATCAAAAAGTCGTTTTATTTTGTTTATCTGCTGTACATGTATTAACATTAAAATTTATGATTGGTTGAAACCGTTATTTATATGGTTTGAGAATATAATTTTATGGTTAAGAGTTTTCATAAAAAAATCCAATTATTGATCACATAGTTTGCTTACTTTGACGCTTAGAAATAAGAAAAACCCATTTTTTATATGCCCACAACTCTCTATGTGTACGTAAATTGTCGGCACCCCTGTCCGTCGGTCCGTCCGTCCGTCCGTCAACATTTGCTTGTAAACGCTCTAAAAATTAGATTTTTTGATGGAATTAAATGAAATTAGGAATGTGTATACATATTCATAAAACGAAGATCAAGTTCTAATTTGAACTATTCTGACTGTTAGAAACAAAGTTATTGCTCTTGGCCCAAAATCTTGAATATGCCATTACTATATTAGTTTTCAACCGATTTTGATGAAACTTATGTAAGTTTTTGGACCTAAATCGAACGGTTTAAGAAAGTTTAGTTTACTTCTGATTAAATTTAAGGCTTTTTCGTTTTACCATCCGCATGCCGTAGTGGGCGTATATGGCTGTGGTCCACTATCTTTAAATCTTTAAATCAATCAATTTGTTTGTCTCTTGCAGATCTGCAAGTGGAATCAATTGTTTTAGTGGATTCTACAGCGACTGGTGAAACGTCAGGGAATCTAGGACCAGCATTTCCAGGTTCATCAACGTAGGTTCATCACATTTATATTGATAACTACTCATTAATTGCTTAAACTTAAAGAATACGAATTTTAGATTTATCTAATATGGTCCTTCTACGGATCGAACGTTTTTATATTATCGGTTTTTTTCATTTTCTACTTAATTTGTATCTAAAATGGTTTTAATGGAATCTAGAACCAGCCTTCCCAGGTTCATCAACGTAGGTTCATCACATTTTTATTGATAACTAGGCTACTAACTCAATTTGTTTTTTTCAAAATCCAAACTAAAAGACTACGAATTTTAGATTTATCTTATGGTTATGTACTTCTGCTAATCGAAAATTTTTATAATTTCGGTTTTCGCATTTTCTGCTTAATTTATGTCCAAAATTGTTTTAGTGGATTCCACAGAGACCGGTGAAACGTCAGGGAATCTAGGACCAGCATTCCCAGGTTCATCAACGTAGGTTCATCACATTTTTATTGATAACTAGGCTACGAACTCAATTAGCTGTTTTTTTTTAAAATCCAAACTAAAAGACTACGAATTTTAGATTTATCTTATGGTCAGGTCCTTCTACTGATCGTTTCTATATTTTCGGTTTTAGCATTTTCTACTTCATTTGATTGTCTTTGAGTTATATTTGAAAATGCTAACAAATGAAAATGATTACGAAAGGATACAAAGTCCATGTTGATTATTTATATACATCATTTCTGGGACATATTTTTTTTTACTTCAAAATGTTTGTTATATAAAAAGAATTGAAATTTTATTTATTTAAACCCCCTACTTTTTTTTATAGAAGTTCCATCTATATATGCTTTTTAAAATCAATTTGAAACTGGAATGACAAAGCTAAGCCACCGTATGATAATGACTTAATTGCATTATTTCATTAATTCGAATATGATATTTTCAGATTACAACATACATGTAATGAAACACAGAGACAATCTAAGTTCCGATCAGCTGATGGTAGTTGTAACAATCTAGAACATCCTTCATGGGGACAAGCAGGGGCCGCTTATCTTCGAATGCTTCATGATGATTATGACGACGGTAGATGTACTTTTACAATCTTTCCCTTATTTTCTCCACCCCCATTAGCCCTAACTTGTGCATAAAAAATAAATAGGGAATTACTATTTGTAGATATAGGGATCTATTCATAGATAAATAGAGGTTATCCTATGGCTACGAGCGGATATGGTTTTTATGCCATAAGTGATTGTGATATTTTCACGAGTGGTGCAGCCACGACTGAAAATATCTCAAGCACGTGTGGCATTAAAACCATATCCACGAGTTTGCCATTGGATAACCTATTTATCCGATCATTTTCTCTGTTGGTCGTTATACGTAAAACGGTTTTTACTCATACTGTACATTACATGTTATTAAACATCACTGAAAGTTAATGGTAAACAATCTTGACAATTCACTTTTCATAGTACGAAACGTTCATTTCGACGCTAAAAAGTCTCAGAAGGGACAGACAAACCTGTCCGACGGCATTTTGAGTGTTACTAACAAGTGAAGCGCATGCATTAAATCTTGGTCACGCCCATTGAATACCACCTATTGAATACCATATTTATTCAATGGACTGTATTCCACGGGATGCAAGAATATCATTTTTATCCGGCAAAAAAAGATATATGGATATACTATTTATATATCTATATAGATCTCTGAAGAAGCTATTGAGCTGAAAGCATGCTAAGATAATGCATATAAATATGGATTAAATAACAACTTGTTCTCTCGAAAATGGATTAAATGTGTTTCATTTTACCAAAAATATATGGTTTCTTATATATAGGGATATACACTTTTTAAAGATATATGGATATACTATCTACATATCCATATAGGGATATACACTTTTTAAAGATATATGGATATACTATTTACATATCCATAAAGGGATATACATGTACACTTTTTAAAGATAAATGGATATACTATTTATAGACATAACGACAAGGTATCGTTATAGATATAGGAATACGCTTTTTTTTTTATAGATAATTGTCTTAAATCTGATTATCAAACACTTCGAGACTTTTTTTGCCTTTCAGATAAATCGATACCACGACAAACTTCGGAAAGTGGCTCCCTGTTACCGAGTGCTAGAACAGTTAGTCAAAAAGTGTTCGGCTCCGAGAGTCATCCACATCCAAAACGTACTCTAATGACCATGCAATGGGGACAGTTCTTAGATCATGATATTACTGCAACACTTTCAGTAAAAGGTAACATAACTTGTGTATCCTAATCATTTAAAACCGTAATGTTTCCTTTTAGAGACATAATCCATTCGGTTTTCTGATAAATCCAATACGACTCTCCGTATCATTTTCAAGTCGAATTTCGAACACTTTAAATGAAAAACGTTTTTTTTTTAAATGACAATATTCCTATAATATGAAACCATTTCCAAACTATTACTTAGGTTTTGGAGTTAGTCATGCATTAAACTAGCTAATTTGCCCTATAACTGTACAATTAAAAACAATTATTACCTTAATTATTTAAATAGATAAAAGAATATAATACAATAATATTCTAATATTAAATCTATTTCAGTTGATAAACAGAAATGTTGTGAAGGCATTAATAAAGAGTCTTATTCTTCTGGGTAACGTTTTTATACAAATTCCAAATACCCATCTTCAAACAATGTGTCCGATTTAAACACCTTAAATTACTTCGAAGTCAATTAATTGTCAGTATTTTTTTTTTACTATTTATGTGCATGTATTTGAAAGTCCAAAAACAGTTGTCAAAATATGATTGTATTCATCGGCAGAATTTGACAAGCTTTGGTGTTTTTAAAGAGCATTTCATTTAAATTTTACAGAGAGGACTGTTTTCCAATCTACATTGAAGAGGGCGATTCATACTTCAAAACTAATTGTATTGGATTTACCAGGTCGCAAAAGTATGATGGAAAAACGAAACGTAAGTTGTTTAAATATACAATTACCCTTATCTTATTAAGTAAATTACGGACATATAAGTTTCTGAACTATTATAATAATAATAATAATAATAATAATAATAAACTCTTTATTTTACATGGGTCAGAACTAGGCCCAATACCACGAGTGATACGGTCCTGTCTCACACCCATCCCATGGGGACAAACATAGATACAATATACAACATATAGACAACAAAAATAAAATTGATGGACAGAGTGTGATTTAGAGATCAAGTATACATGACCACAGGCTACTGGATATTTTTTTAAGATATACAATATAATAATATACCCAAGTACATGTGTATTAAATGGACATATTATCTTGAAGTGATTAAGTTAATTGCAACAAATTGTAAAAAAGAAAAAAAAAAAAAAAAAAAAAATTCATTAATTTTGAAGCCAAAGGTCAGTGCAAGTGCTGCGAGCGGGCTACCCAACCCTACTTCATTTATGTTCTTATTCTAAATTGGAGGGGGAGGTAGGATTTATCCATGCTCAAGACCAGCTTGCAGGATGTTTACTCATCCCCTGACAGTAGATTGTTGTGACAAAAAAAGAAATAAACAACTGTATTTTATTCAAAAAAATAAATTAAGATACATTTTTATCAGTTGGTTTTTTGTTCAGTCTATTTAAAATTAGTCCCAAAGTTTTTTATCTGGAATTTAAATAACCGAACGAAACAAAATTTAAGTCTAATTTTAATTAGACTGGGTTTTGTTCAAATCACGCGGCATTGATATTTTTCGGATTATCCTTACCCATTTAAATCCAGGTCAACTGGAGTAATGAGGAAAGAGTATGATCACCAGATTTTAGTGAAAATGTAGATCCGAATGTGCTACAGTTCGTCCTCCAAGCAGCAAGTGTAAAGAACTGACGGTATGATTAAATTGTATTGTCAACGAAATCAAGTGTAAATCTGAATGCACAACTTATTGATATCTATTTGTACCACGAAAAAAAAGGAGTAAGAAACCTTATTTATTACAGAAGATAAACGCCAACAATTTAACTCGATAACTTCTTTTATTGATGGTTCAATGATATATGGTAGTTCGGAGGAAGAGATGATAAAGTTGCGAGCAGGAAAAGGAGGTAATTGCATTATTGTATAAAATAATATGACTGGACCGACTGATCCTGTCTGCAGTTAAATCTTAATTATTTAAATATTATGAATACTGAAAAATATTGTAATCTTATCCTAAGTATATTATGTAAGGCTTTCCATGATAATAATTATTGTTCTCACAACAAGCTTTTGTTGTGTTGAATTCTTTTAACAGTTCAAAATTGATAATAAGAAATATGTATTTATCTGTAGGTTTATTATTAACAACTGATATGCCAGATGGTGAATCATTTTTGCCAAAAAATGAAAAAGAAGGTGCATGTAGAAAGCAAGACGATGCAGGCATATTCTGTTTTTTAGCAGGTAACCACGTAACAAATTTTAGCTGCGTATGATGTAGAGATACATTTAGCTTATTGAGAGGAACAGATCGCATGATATACACACTTGGATTAACTAAAATTAAAAAATGTTGGAAAAACTCAAAAACGTAAAGAGCATGGTTTACGGTGAAGCGTCCGGTTCTACGTAGCGGTGTGCCTATTTTGTCTGACAGAAACCAGTGAAACAGCACGGTTTTTCGAAGGACCATTTTGAGATAAATTTGAATGTACCAATAGACATAATCCTCTTTTCATATTTATTGAAGGCCTCCAAAGCAAGGACAATAAATACACAACTAGTTCGTTCTTTCAATTCCATTTTCCGACAAATGGATGACGTATTGTTACTGAAGAACTCCGTTTGCCGATTTTGTCATGCTCTGGACAAGATTTTTGATAAACGGAATTTACCTTTAAAAATGTTTAGTATTCGACTAGAAACTGTTTGTAAATTGGCTCAAGACCCTTAAGCATTGTGGTAAAATTGACACTGGAGGCATTCATTACGGGGTGACGCGTTAATAGATCAATCTATAGTCACACTTTCGAAAACACGCTTTCTGTACAGAAAATGCACGCTGAACGCCACACCGCAAACTCCATACTCTGTATAACCAAGGCTAAACGTGTTTTATACTTTATACAGGTGATGCAAGAGTTAACGTGGTACCAGGACTTCAGGCTATGCACACACTTTTCGTCAGATTACATAACAAGATTGCCACTGAACTGACAATCAAAGGCGGTGTCAAAGATTTATTTAGGATGCCATCGGGACCAAACAGTGACGAGTTGATCTTCCAAACAACTAGAAAAATAGTCATCGCTGTTATTCAAAGAATCACATACGAAGAGTACATTCCTAGTGCATTTGGCGAAGAATTCATTCGACAATTTAAACTGGATCAACCCTACGAGTATAAAGCTTCCGTTAATCCACAGATCATCAACGAATTCAATACAGCTGCATTCCGATATGGACATTCCCAGGTTCCAGATAGTATGAAGTTGAATGGTAAAGAAGTACCATTTCACGAACTTTATTATAACACAGAACCAGTTCTCAATAATTTCTCAGAAGTTATTGAAGATTTGATAAAGGCACGATCTGAGGTTGCTGATAAATATGTCTCGAAAGAAATGTCGGATAAACTTTTCCTGTCGAATAAAGGGTCATTAGATATAGTAGCTCTTAATATTCAGAGAGGTCGAGATCACGGTCTGCCATCCTTTGCTGAATATCGTAAGATGTGTAAATTACCACTTATAAAGAAATTTGAAGATTTTGGAGATTGTGAAGCTGCACTGCGCAAGGTTTACAAGTTGGTATTTTTTAATAATGTCCCGTTACCCCCTCAAAAGTACAAATATGTGAAGTGGTTTATTTAAATGGAGAACTAAGAATATTATTAATCTTAATATAGTAGCGTAAAAATCTAAAAAAAAAGTACTGTTCACTTTGCATTCCAGCTTGATTTGTGTGCCCAACTGTATATAATAGGCTATCTAAGTCAATTTCAGGGTACTGATTTCTAAAAAAAAAATTTTCGATGACGTCTCCGGCTGCCATTTTGAATTTCAAAATGCCTATCGTTTTCATTATATATTGGCATGTAATATTTCCTTTTTGACCAAAGTATAAATACCCATATTTTATGATATTCAGGATTCTGTGGTTTACTTATAACAAATTTGATTCCGGCCGCCATTTTCTATATATAGTGGCCTATTTATCAACGTATGAACCATGTTGAAGAGAATAGAAAAACTTGAAATACAGATTTTTTTTAAGAACTCTACTCCGTACTTTTAACTAATTTGATCTTCATCTTTAATTTCAAAATGGCCGCCATATTATGTATACACGTGTAAATTAACTCGACAAGTTAGAAACGTATAGAAGCGTGATATATGTGTTAAGGTCACTGTTTACATCAAACTACAGTATATCCAAATTTTCTTGCATAACTGGTTCAGCACATTAAGCTTGTGGTGAAGAAAGTTCTCAACATTTATTGAGTGCAAAGATACTTTCGGATGCGAGCCTTTATAGCTTTTGTCGGCTATTGCTATAAGGTCTCTGAATGTGTGGTTTTAGTGCACCAAGAGTATAAGGACATTTTCCAGCCTTAAGATTTTTAGATTTAAATTACTAGTATCACTCCTTGTGTCTCTGGTGCATTATTTGTTCTTGGCATACACTGTTTACAAAAGTTTTTCCAAAACATAATTAAAAAGCAGTAAATTTAAATCAAAGATGGCAGCCGAACCAAATTAGTCACCAATAAGACATAGAATCCTAGGTATCATAAAACATGAATATTAGTTGCATTCTACATTCCTATTTGAAGATTTAGGCCAACATGTGAAAAAAGTGGCAATTTTGAAATTAAAGATGGCAGCCGAACCGAATAAGTTACAGGTAATACATGTATACAGAACCCCAAGTATCATATAACATGGATATTGTCAATATTATGTATAATATTTTACTCTTCCCTAAAACAAGGTTCATCTGATATGAAAGTCTTATTACGATAGACCAAACTTGCGTTCCTCTTTTAATAGTTTCGTTCGTTTTTAGTTGTTATTTATTTTGTACGTAGCCATTACAGTAAGATCTAACAACGAACAGTTTGACTTTCCATTCTGTTGACCACGTTGTAGTCAACAGTCGACGCAGCGTGCAAAATACACTTGACAAACTAGACCTTGCCTTCTCAATTGGCGGTCCGTGGGCCGAATTCGGCCTTCGACGCCCTCAAAAAAATGAAAAATAAATTATAATGATAAAAAAAATAGATATAATTCAATGCTTTTTGAATGCAAAATTAGTGCCAAAAATTGAGAAACCTAAGAGTTTCTGTTCCCTGGACCCCAGACGCTTAAACGCTCTGCTTGCTATAGCTAAGATATATTATAATTTGGCCCTTATATTTCATTCATAAAATGCATTTGGCCCTTTCCAAAAATTAATTGAGAAGGTCTGAACAAGACAAATGCCTCAAAGATTATTTTCAAGTTAGTACTTGATTTATTTTTCAGAAGCCCAAATGATGTCGATCTCTATGTTGGGGGATTTTGTGACAGAAACCTGGCCACAAGTGTAAAAGGTGTTTGTCCTACGTTTGATTGTATTATTGGTACCCAGTTTTACACCTTAATGAACGGAGACCGATTCTTCTATAAAACAACTAATGAAAAGCTCGGTTTCACTAAAAGTAAGCCATGTTTTAAAATCAATTGAAAATACCTTGACAGTGGCTCATTCGGCTCAACAACCATAGGAATTAATCACAGGCTCTTGACGTTCTGTCCATATTCAAACAATAGGGTCAATGGGAAGCAAAGGATGTCAATGCGTATATAAAAAAGAGAAGGCTTCCAACGGCACGAGAGCCACACATGTAAACAAAGCGGTTTATTCGTTCCTGAAAGGCTACTGCTATATTTTTGTAGTACTTTTTACTGGATTTTAATCAACTAGACTCTGCGAATAACTTTTGTTTTGTTTTGAAAAGATTCCGACTTCCATGAGCATCCGCCATTAGCTGCCATTGTTATGTAATCCGAGTTTTTGCTCATGTTCCATGAAATAAGCTTAATTTCTGCCAGATATACCCTAATTCACTCAATGTGATGCTATATTCTCTACATAGAATGCTGTCAAATCGATTATGATAAGATCTCCACAGCGAGTTCATCAGCAGCAGCAACATTCTTGACCGGTTTTATGTAAAGTTCTATAAACATTTCATTGTATTGTATTCCAGGACAACATCGGTTCATAAAAAAATTAACATTGGCCACATTACTTTGTGAATTCGGGGGAATGGATAAAGTTCAGAGTAATGTATTTTTCCAATCCAGTAAAGAGTAAGTGTATTTATTTTAAGGATCGCAGTTGTCTTTTTTCGTCCTGCTTTTCTGCACTTGTAAGGGCTACTTAAGGACGGGAAAAGGCAATGCAGTGTGCAATGAGGAAAAGTTTGCCAGGACAGCAACATTAGCCTACTTTTAGTGTCGATTTCCAACTGTCAAGGGATCCTTGACGTACACAGCCTTTAGCTGCTTATGTCCCATCTGAACGACAAGACTCTTTTACCATGCCAGTCTCTATGGGTATCAGAGATTTCACGACACGCATGGAAAATTCAGAAAATTTATTTCAGTTTCTCATCCTTAATATTTTTCATAATTTCCTTTGCAGCAACAGAGAAAGAGCATGTGACACCTTTACTGCACCTTGGACTCGTAATGTGTGAAATTTTTAACATTTAAAGCAATCAAAATTATTAGTATTTTATCTATAACATATTTAATTTTCTGTCCTACAGTAAATTCATTATTTGTTGATTAGTGGTATTGGTATTAATCTGACCTATAATGTTAAACTGATTTAAAGGGATATGTTCACTAACTGTTTGACCAAAAAAAAAAATTTAGTCCCAGAATCGTGAATTTTTTAGCTCATCTAATCCGTAAAGGGGACCAGTCTTCATTTTTATTGGTTGATTTGGGTCTTGAATATACTTAAGTATCCTTCAGAAGCACTAGAAATGTACGAAAATTGCATATTTCCTTCAAATATATCTTAAATTAGACATTTCTCCTTCTATTTCTATAGATGACTTTTCTATATATTGCATAGTATCGATAATGTGTAGTAGGGCATTATAACTTTCAAATGCTAATAATTATGGATGCACATGGATTTGAAGACTCAAATTTCAATTGTGAGTTGTGATAACCAGTACTAAATTGCTGAGCTAAAAAAATTCCCGTTTCTGAGACTTGGAAAAATCGACCCACGAAAATGAAGCCTGTGCCCCTGTAATATTGTTCACAACTCTCCTACGAAATTTAAGCCTTCAAACACATGTGTACACATGAATATCGCCGTTTGAACGTCGAAATTACGACTTAAGTTTAGAAAGACTATGCGTTATATAGAAACAGAAGAGACACAAAATGAAAGATTAATGTTAAGGTAGGGATAATATAGAAGGAATTATATGATTTTCGTGCATTATTAGTACTTCTGAAGGCTATTTGCATATATTCAAGGCCCTAATCGACCCAAAAAATTCTGAACATTCCCTTTAATTAGATTTCACTCCTATTCAATAGCTGACCCTACTCACTAGTATGTTCATATTAGTTCACCTCTTTCTCAACCTTCTCCTTCTTCTTCTTCTTCTTCTCTCGATTAACCTTATTATTTTGTATTTGCATTGTTGTTATTTTGTTACTTCTAACTTTCTTCCAAAACAATAATAAAGTTTCGCAGTTTAGTGTTTGTTTTACTTGCGTCGTATAATATCAAAATCAAGCTGATGTATTTGTCTGTATTCGACTTGATGCAATTATAAACACAACCACAAACAGTTCACTTTATTTTCAAGTAGAATATAGAAGCGTAACTATACATACCAAACTTTGTTTCATAGTCCATCACTACTTGAAAAAAGGAATGCTTGTGTTTTAATTTGAAGGCAGGATTAAGATGGAACAAATCATTTATTAAGACGTTGAGAAAACTGGAAGGGATCTGGGGGCCATTGCTCACTTAGGGACCATGGAACATTTGTAAGGGGGACATTAGGGACTAGGACTTCTAACATTTTCCCTATCCCAAATTTCATTTAACTTTAAGCTCTTTTTTGTTATACAGTCTCAGCAGGGCTATATAAAATTCAAATGTGCCTGCGCACAAGGTTTTTAGTAAACGAATGTGCCTGCAAATGTTAAAATGCAGAGAGGCCCAGAGAGGCAAATTGCATCTTGAAATTTAAACCATGTACAGTGGAACCTCGTTTATCCGAGGGTATTGAATAAATATGACCCCATCGTTCTATATTTAGTAATTTCAACTTGTCATCTATCAACCATCATTATTGAAATTGATTGTGGACGATACTTCTCATTATTATATCTTATTAGCATTTTAGTGTGATATATATTATTTATATCGATAATTTTGTTTTAAAACATCGTTTACCAGGGATGTATACGATTACGAGAGCTCTGTTCAACACCAAGTCACGCAGGTACCGGTACCAACACGAGGTCCAGATAGAAATTTTTCATTGCGAATTGCAATACTGTATCCTATAACTCGGATTAGATCTAATTAAACAAAAAATTATCGCTAATCCCGAGTCAATTATTATTAGTGACACGCGATCGGATTAGTGAGTATAAATTACTATAGAATTTGTTAATTGGTAGTCAATCAGACGGTGAGGGTAAAATTCCGACTCGGCCGACTTGGCCGACCTGCCGACTCGCATCAAAAAAAGACTTGTTGATCAAGATGAAGATTTCTCCTAAATTCTGGAATGTTTCTATCATAATAAGAAAACGAAAAAAATAAATAGTTTTGCCTACTAAGATCAAAGGTTTAACAATTATTTTGACATGTCCAAAGTGTTCTTTTGAAAAACGGGTAAATAAATAAACAAACCAATACGAAGTATCCTAACCGCAAGACAAAATCATATAACATCATATATAACGTTAGACAAATTCTAGTTACAGTGAGTGGACTATTCAATAGAGAAAACTAGTATCGAACAGTAGTAACAGGTGTCATGAAGAGTAAGCTTACCCTGCCTGGCGCCACACCCGCCAATATTGTAATTTCAAATTAAAATAAAACCACAATTTAATTTTATTCTATAGGCCTAATATCCGAGGTCATGAGATAGTAGACGTTCCGCAACAGGCAGGATATGCTGACTGGATTGATACGTATCCTTAAGTGTAAGCGTATGTGACCGGTCCATTGTGCGTTCCGCTGTCCGTGCTGGTTATGATACTTGTACTGTAGGCCTGTGCGACTGGCGGAATGAGGCTGGATACAGCGCTCGCTTCAAATCTGACAAACATGCACGGACTTTTCCCCACAGATACATATAGACAAGTTGACATCTTTGACATGCGAGTGAATTAATTTTGTCCTAAATAAGCCGAAAGCGTATATGTACCGGTACATACGGTTATGACAGCTCATATCCAACAAAACTGGATATACACGAGAGTGCAGGTTACGGATACGTCACAGCTACACATAGTCCGAAACTTGCTGACTCTTACACTCAGGCTCTGATAGCTATTTTGACAGTTAGCTGTCATCAGAGCCTGAGTGTAAGAGTCAGCAAGTTTCTAAGACTAAGCTACACATAAAGTGATGACGTAACCTGCTGCGTGGGGATAACCGGCCTATTGCGGAACCTCTCTCTAGTTACGGTTTTCATCCTTTTTAGTTATTTTCAGCCCTCATTTTTGGGTTAATTAGTCGTATTTACTTATTAGATCTATACACGTTTTTTTTTTTTTTTTTTGTTCTTTCGTGTAAATAGTCGCTATTATCCAGAATGATCGGATTATCCAGCGACATGGTCGCCATATTGATTGTTAGACTGAAGACGTCTTCAATAGACAAGATAATCCAGGTCACTTTCTGACACTGTAATTAATCATTCTGAATAAAAGCGACTATTTACACGAAAGAAAAAAGAATAACATTGGACATTTCATATGTCAAAATATTTGTTTAACCTTTGATCTTAGTAGGCTATATTATTTTATTTTTCGTTTTCTGATTATGATAAGAAACATTCCAGAATTTAGGAGAAATCTTCATCTTGATCAACAAGTCTCTTTTTGATGCGAGTCGGCAGGTCGGCCAAGTCGGCCGAGTCGGAATTTTACCCTCACCGTCAATCAGAACTGTGCGGAAGCGAAAACCGAATCAGAGGACGGACAAAATATTTGATTTTACAGACAGTGCTAGTGTTGTTATATAATTTTGATATTGTTCAAGGAGTGAACTATTATCATGACCGAAAATTTGTGCCTGCAAAAATTTTCGATTATGAAAAATGTGCCTGCGCACGCCGTGCGCGCGTGCGTGCTTTTGTCGAAGCCTGACAGTCTGTATTTGAGTGTGGTCAAATATGGTATCCAATGCTCGGAGGAGCAAACATAGCAGTAGGAGACAGGGGGGCAAAGTGGGCAGTCCCCCCCCCCAATACTATGTTTTCGGGCAAAAAATCCCTAACATCGGACAAGATATCATTAAAATTCGGGCAATAAGTCAGTCTGCTCCCCCGCTGAGTCGTGGGCCCCTACGGCTATAGGAGCAAAATGGCGTCGTCCACTAATGCCTACATCCACTTTTGCATACAGTTACTATTGCCTACAAGAAAATAAAGGATTGTGGAATAATACCTACACAGTTAAAACAACATACCCTTTACCCTATCTAAAACTCTTGCTGGTTTATCCTCAGAGATTTCTTTTCCTCGTCATGGCCCTGATAAAAGAATTAAAACTTGTGTATGTGTTTCTGTAATATTGTATGTGTGTAAACTGGGGGCGTCTTTAAAGTGTACAATGTGTGTAAATATTTCCAGGCATTCGTTATAGACATTCAGCTCAACCTTCGTCAATATTCGACACTGTTTGTGAAATTATAATAGATATCTTCAGCTGTGTTTATCGATATAAATATAATAGGACTGGAAGTCTAAGTCTTCTCTCTAATAATTGAACTTCTGTTTCAATTTACGGTTGAGCTAATTTTTCCTTTGGCGACAAATTGACTCTAAGTAATACTGTGGCAGAGAGACTGGATGTTCCGGTCTAATGAGATCCTTTTTAAGATGCCTTTTAAATTATATAACTTCTTGCAGAAACCGGAAGTTAAGTGAGTCCCCAAAATTCAATGCATGCGTGCCAAGCATAAATCTAGTGTTATCCTTCCCTACCTTTCAGTCTATGGTTTATCGTACTATTGACTAAAGGAACGTAACTACAATTTTAGATACGTCAGACAACAAAGAAATAAAAATGTTCAATACAAAATAATAAATATGCGGTTATGTAGCAGCATAAGTGTCAGCTATTTTAACACAGAGATCATTTTATCATTATATATCCTTATTCATACCTCCAGATTAACTTAGTGGAGTTTATTGGGTTGTTGCTGTATTACTCTTAAATGTTTTACCAACCATAAATATAATACCCACCATAAATGTAACAAAAATCAACCATACATGTAATACCCACCATAAATGTAATAGTCATCAACCCATAAATGTTATAACCAACCTCAACATAATTGTAATAATATTTAACCATAAATGTAAAGATAGTGGACCACGGCCATATACGCCCAACGAAAAAGTTAATCAGGATAAAACTAAACTTTCTCAAACCTTTCGATTTAGGTCCAATAACATCCATTTTAAGTTTCAACAAAATTGGTTAAAAACTAAGATAGTAATAGCATATTCAAGACTTTGGGGCAAGGGCAATAACTCTGCTACAAATCTTCGAAAATAGCTCAAATTCGAACTTGATCTTTGTTTTCTGAATATGTATAATATATACATACCGAATTTCATTTGATTCCATCAAAAATTTTAGTTTTTAGAGCGTTTACAAGCAATTGATGTTGATAGAAACACTTACTTTATAGAGGTTAAAGGGCAAAAACACCTCAAAACTGATGAAAGAGGCCTAAATCTTGAAAAAGCCTTAATTTTAATCAGGAGTAAACTTAACTTTCTCAAACCTTTCGATTTAGGTCCAATAACATATATTTTAAGTTTCATCAAAATCGGTTGAAAACTAAGAGAGTAATAGCATATTCAAGATTTGGGGCAAGGGCAATAACTCTGCTTCTAACGATCGAAAATAGCTCAAATTCGAACTTGATCTTCGTTTTATAAATATGAAAAAAATAAACATTTTCTGTTTCCGCCTGAAATAGTCGTAGGGAATATTAATTGTGCCAAAATTATACCTCTAGGATCAAAATTGGCCGAGATATGGCCATTTTAGTTTCGGGGTGTGCTTTTTCACTTTTTCAAGATGGGATGGGACAAAAACCAAAACTATCTCTGATAGTTTTCGAGCTACAGCCTGTCAAAGAATTGGTTTTTTGTCCCATCCCATCTTCAAAAAGTGAAAAAGCACACCCGAAACTAAAATGGCCATATCTCGGCCAATTTTGATCCTAGAGGTATAATTTTGGCACAGAATGCAAGTTTAATATTCCCTACGCCTAATTCAGGCGGAAACGAAAATGTTTATTTTTTCAAACTTTCGAGAAAATCGACTTTAAAGTTTCACCAGTTTTTGAAGAGTAAAACTGCACCAAATGGCGTTTTCAGAAAGTTCCTGACACTAAAAGTGCTCTAGCAGCCAGACCGTTGACGGTAGGAACTTGAAATTTGGCACACTATAACTTCATATCGATGGGCACACACAGTACAAAGTACAACCCTCTATCTCTGATAGTTTTCGAGCTACAGCCTGTCAAAGATTTGGTTTTTGTCCCGTCCCATCTTGAAAAACTGAAAAAGCACACCCCGAAACTAAAATGGCCATATCTCGGCCAATTTTGATTCTAGAGGTATAATTGAGGCACAGAATGCAAGTTTAATATTCCCTACGCCTAATTCAGGCGGAAACAGAAAATGTTTATTTTTTCAAACTTTCGAAAAAATCGACTTTAAAGTTTCACCAGTTTTTGAAGAGTAAAACTGCACCAAATGGCGTTTTCAGAAAGTTCCTGACACTAAAAGTGCTCTAGCAGCCAGACCGTTGACGGTAGGAACTTGAAATTTGGCACACTATAACTTCATATCGATGGGCACACGCAGTACAAATTACAACCCTCTATCGCTGATGGTTTTCGAGCTACAGCCTGTCAAAGATTTGGTTTTTGTCCCATCCCATCTTGAAAAAGTGAAAAAGCACACCCCAAAACTAAAATGGCCATATCTCGGCCAATTTTGATCCTAGAGGTATAATTTTGGCACAGAATGCAAGTTTAATATTCCCTACGACTATTTCAGGCGGAAACAGAAAATGTTTATTTTTTCAAACTTTCAAGAAAATCGACTTTATAGTTTCACCAGTTTTTGAAGAGTAAAACTGCACCAAATGGCGTTTTCAGAAAGTTCCTGACACTAAAAGTGCTCTAGCAGCCAGACCGTTGACGGTAGGAACTTGAAATTTAGCACACTATAACTTCATATCGATGGGCACACGCAGTACAAATTACAACCCTCTATCTCTGATAGTTTTCGAGCTACAGCCTGTCAAAGATTTGGTTTTTGTCCCATCCCATCTTGAAAAAGTGAAAAAGCACACCCCGAAACTAAAATGGCCATATCTCGACCAATTTTGATCCTAGAGGTATAATTTTGGCACAGAATGCAAGTTTAATATTCCCTACGCCTAATTCAGGCGGAAACAGAAAATGTTTATTTTTTCAAACTTTCGAGAAAATCGACTTTAAAGTTTCACCAGTTTTTGAAGAGTAAAACTGCACCAAATGGCGTTTTCAGAAAGTTCCTGACACTAAAAGTGCTCTAGCAGCCAGACCGTTGACGGTAAGAACTTGAAATTTGGCACACTATAACTTCATATCGATGGGCACACGCAGTACAAATTACAACCCTCTATCGCTGATGGTTTTCGAGCTACAGCCTGTCAAAGATTTGGTTTTTGTCCCATCCCATCTTGAAAAAGTGAAAAAGCACACCCCAAAACTAAAATGGCCATATCTCGGCCAATTTTGATCCTAGAGGTATAATGGCGTTTTCAGAAAGTTCCTGACACTAAAAGTGCTCTAGCAGCCAGACCGTTGACGGTAGGAACTTGAAATTTAGCACACTATAACTTCATATCGATGGGCACACGCAGTACAAATTACAACCCTCTATCTCTGATAGTTTTCGAGCTACAGCCTGTCAAAGATTTGGTTTTTGTCCCATCCCATCTTGAAAAAGTGAAAAAGCACACCCCGAAACTAAAATGGCCATATCTCGACCAATTTTGATCCTAGAGGTATAATTTTGGCACAGAATGCAAGTTTAATATTCCCTACGCCTAATTCAGGCGGAAACAGAAAATGTTTATTTTTTCAAACTTTCGAGAAAATCGACTTTAAAGTTTCACCAGTTTTTGAAGAGTAAAACTGCACCAAATGGCGTTTTCAGAAAGTTCCTGACACTAAAAGTGCTCTAGCAGCCAGACCGTTGACGGTAAGAACTTGAAATTTGGCACACTATAACTTCATATCGATGGGCACACGCAGTACAAATTACAACCCTCTATCGCTGATGGTTTTCGAGCTACAGCCTGTCAAAGATTTGGTTTTTGTCCCATCCCATCTTGAAAAAGTGAAAAAGCACACCCCAAAACTAAAATGGCCATATCTCGGCCAATTTTGATCCTAGAGGTATAATTTTGGCACAGAATGCAAGTTTAATATTCCCTACGACTATTTCAGGCGGAAACAGAAAATGTTTATTTTTTCAAACTTTCAAGAAAATCGACTTTATAGTTTCACCAGTTTTTGAAGAGTAAAACTGCACCAAATGGCGTTTTCAGAAAGTTCCTGACACTAAAAGTGCTCTAGCAGCCAAACCGTTGACGGTAGGAACTTGACATTTGGCACACTATAACTTCATATCGATGGGCACACGCAGTACAAATTACAACCCTCTATCTCTGGTAGTTTTTGAGCTACAGCCTGTCACAGATTTGGTTTTTGTCCCATCCCATCTTGAAAAAGTGAAAAAGCACACCCCGAAACTAAAATGGCCATATCTCGGACAATTTTGATCCTAGAGGTATAATTTTGGCACAGAATGCAAGTTTAATATTCCCTACGACTATTTCAGGCGGAAACAGAAAATGTTTATTTTTTCAAACTTTCAAGAAAATCGACTTTATAGTTTCACCAGTTTTTGAAGAGTAAAACTGCACCAAATGGCGTTTTCAGAAAGTTCCTGACACTAAAAGTGCTCTAGCAGCCAGACCGTTGACGGTAGGAACTTGAAATTCGGCACACTATGACTTCATATCGATGGGCACACGCAGTACAAATTACAACCCTCTATCGCTGATGGTTTTCGAGCTACAGCCTGTCAAAGATTTGGTTTTTGTCCCATCCCATCTTGAAAAAGTGAAAAAGCACACCCCAAAACTAAAATGGCCATATCTCGGCCAATTTTGATCCTAGAGGTATAATTTTGGCACAGAATGCAAGTTTAATATTCCCTACGACTATTTCAGGCGGAAACAGAAAATGTTTATTTTTTCAAACTTTCAAGAAAATCGACTTTATAGTTTCACCAGTTTTTGAAGAGTAAAACTGCACCAAATGGCGTTTTCAGAAAGTTCCTGACACTAAAAGTGCTCTAGCAGCCAGACCGTTGACGGTAGGAACTTGAAATTTAGCACACTATAACTTCATATCGATGGGCACACGCAGTACAAATTACAACCCTCTATCTCTGATAGTTTTCGAGCTACAGCCTGTCAAAGATTTGGTTTTTGTCCCATCCCATCTTGAAAAAGTGAAAAAGCACACCCCGAAACTAAAATGGCCATATCTCGACCAATTTTGATCCTAGAGGTATAATTTTGGCACAGAATGCAAGTTTAATATTCCCTACGCCTAATTCAGGCGGAAACAGAAAATGTTTATTTTTTCAAACTTTCGAGAAAATCGACTTTAAAGTTTCACCAGTTTTTGAAGAGTAAAACTGCACCAAATGGCGTTTTCAGAAAGTTCCTGACACTAAAAGTGCTCTAGCAGCCAGACCGTTGACGGTAGGAACTTGAAATTCGGCACACTATAACTTCATATCGATGGGCACACGCAGTACAAATTACAACCCCCTATCTCTGATAGTTTTCGAGCTACAGCCTGTCAAAGATTTGGTTTTTGTCCCATCCCATCTTGAAAAAGTGAAAAAGCACACCCCGAAACTAAAATGGCCATATCTCGGCCAATTTTGATCCTAGAGGTATAATTTTGGCACAGAATGCAAGTTTAATATTCCCTACGACTATTTCAGGCGGAAACAGAAAATGTTTATTTTTTCAAACTTTCAAGAAAATCGACTTTATAGTTTCACCAGTTTTTGAAGAGTAAAACTGCACCAAATGGCGTTTTCAGAAAGTTCCTGACACTAAAAGTGCTCTAGCAGCCAGACCGTTGACGGTAGGAACTTGAAATTCGGCACACTATGACTTCATATCGATGGGCACACGCAGTACAAATTACAACCCTCTATCGCTGATGGTTTTCGAGCTACAGCCTGTCAAAGATTCTGTTTTTGTCCCTTCCCATCTTGAAAAAGTGAAAAAGCACACCCCAAAACTAAAATGGCCATATCTCGGCCAATTTTGATCCTAGAGGTATAATTTTGGCACAGAATGCAAGTTTAATATTCCCTACGACTATTTCAGGCGGAAACAGAAAATGTTTATTTTTTCAAACTTTCAAGAAAATCGACTTTATAGTTTCACCAGTTTTTGAAGAGTAAAACTGCACCAAATGGCGTTTTCAGAAAGTTCCTGACACTAAAAGTGCTCTAGCAGCCAGACCGTTGACGGTAGGAACTTGAAATTTAGCACACTATAACTTCATATCGATGGGCACACGCAGTACAAATTACAACCCTCTATCTCTGATAGTTTTCGAGCTACAGCCTGTCAAAGATTTGGTTTTTGTCCCATCCCATCTTGAAAAAGTGAAAAAGCACACCCCGAAACTAAAATGGCCATATCTCGACCAATTTTGATCCTAGAGGTATAATTTTGGCACAGAATGCAAGTTTAATATTCCCTACGCCTAATTCAGGCGGAAACAGAAAATGTTTATTTTTTCAAACTTTCGAGAAAATCGACTTTAAAGTTTCACCAGTTTTTGAAGAGTAAAACTGCACCAAATGGCGTTTTCAGAAAGTTCCTGACACTAAAAGTGCTCTAGCAGCCAGACCGTTGACGGTAAGAACTTGAAATTTGGCACACTATAACTTCATATCGATGGGCACACGCAGTACAAATTACAACCCTCTATCGCTGATGGTTTTCGAGCTACAGCCTGTCAAAGATTTGGTTTTTGTCCCATCCCATCTTGAAAAAGTGAAAAAGCCCACCCCAAAACTAAAATGGCCATATCTCGGCCAATTTTGATCCTAGAGGTATAATTTTGGCACAGAATGCAAGTTTAATATTCCCTACGACTATTTCAGGCGGAAACAGAAAATGTTTATTTTTTCAAACTTTCAAGAAAATCGACTTTATAGTTTCACCAGTTTTTGAAGAGTAAAACTGCACCAAATGGCGTTTTCAGAAAGTTCCTGACACTAAAAGTGCTCTAGCAGCCAAACCGTTGACGGTAGGAACTTGACATTTGGCACACTATAACTTCATATCGATGGGCACACGCAGTACAAATTACAACCCTCTATCTCTGGTAGTTTTTGAGCTACAGCCTGTCACAGATTTGGTTTTTGTCCCATCCCATCTTGAAAAAGTGAAAAAGCACACCCCGAAACTAAAATGGCCATATCTCGGACAATTTTGATCCTAGAGGTATAATTTTGGCACAGAATGCAAGTTTAATATTCCCTACGACTATTTCAGGCGGAAACAGAAAATGTTTATTTTTTCAAACTTTCGAGAAAATCGACTTTAAAGTTTCACCAGTTTTTGAAGAGTAAAACTGCACCAAATGGCGTTTTCAGAAAGTTCCTGACACTAAAAGTGCTCTAGCAGCCAGACCGTTGACGGTAGGAACTTGAAATTTGGCACACTATAACTTCATATCGATGGGCACACGCAGTACAAATTACAACCCTCTATCTCTGATAGTTTTCGAGCTACAGCCTGTCAAAGATTTGGTTTTTGTCCCATCCCATCTTGAAAAAGTGAAAAAGCACACCCCGAAACTAAAATGGCCATATCTCGGCCAATTTTGATTCTAGAGGTATAATTGAGGCACAGAATGCAAGTTTAATATTCCCTACGCCTAATTCAGGCGGAAACAGAAAATGTTTATTTTTTCAAACTTTCGAGAAAATCGACTTTAAAGTTTCACCAGTTTTTGAAGAGTAAAACTGCACCAAATGGCGTTTTCAGAAAGTTCCTGACACTAAAAGTGCTCTAGCAGCCAGACCGTTGACGGTAAGAACTTGAAATTTGGCACACTATAACTTCATATCGGTGGGCACACGCAGTACAAATTACAACCCTCTATCTCTGATAGTTTTCGAGCTACAGCCTGTCAAAGATTTGGTTTTTGTCCCATCCCATCTTGAAAAAGTGAAAAAGCACACCCCGAAACTAAAATGGCCATATCTCGGCCAATTTTGATTCTAGAGGTATAATTTAGGCACAGAATGCAAGTTTAATATTCCCTACGACTATTTCAGGCGGAAACAGAAAATGTTTATTTTTTCAAACTTTCGAGAAAATCGACTTTAAAGTTTCACCAGTTTTTGAAGAGTAAAACTGCACCAAATGGCGTTTTCAGAAAGTTCCTGACACTAAAAGTGCTCTAGCAGCCAGACCGTTGACGGTAGGAACTTGAAATTTGGCACACTATAACTTCATATCGATGGGCACACGCAGTACAAATTACAACCCTCTATCGCTGATGGTTTTCGAGCTACAGCCTGTCAAAGATTTGGTTTTTGTCCCATCCCATCTTGAAAAAGTGAAAAAGCACACCCCAAAACTAAAATGGCCATATCTCGGCCAATTTTGATCCTAGAGGTATAATTTTGGCACAGAATGCAAGTTTAATATTCCCTACGACTATTTCAGGCGGAAACAGAAAATGTTTATTTTTTCAAACTTTCAAGAAAATCGACTTTATAGTTTCACCAGTTTTTGAAGAGTAAAACTGCACCAAATGGCGTTTTCAGAAAGTTCCTGACACTAAAAGTGCTCTAGCAGCCAAACCGTTGACGGTAGGAACTTGACATTTGGCACACTATAACTTCATATCGATGGGCACACGCAGTACAAATTACAACCCTCTATCTCTGGTAGTTTTTGAGCTACAGCCTGTCACAGATTTGGTTTTTGTCCCATCCCATCTTGAAAAAGTGAAAAAGCACACCCCGAAACTAAAATGGCCATATCTCGGACAATTTTGATCCTAGAGGTATAATTTTGGCACAGAATGCAAGTTTAATATTCCCTACGACTATTTCAGGCGGAAACAGAAAATGTTTATTTTTTCAAACTTTCGAGAAAATCGACTTTAAAGTTTCACCAGTTTTTGAAGAGTAAAACTGCACCAAATGGCGTTTTCAGAAAGTTCCTGACACTAAAAGTGCTCTAGCAGCCAGACCGTTGACGGTAGGAACTTGAAATTTGGCACACTATAACTTCATATCGATGGGCACACGCAGTACAAATTACAACCCTCTATCGCTGATGGTTTTCGAGCTACAGCCTGTCAAAGATTTGGTTTTTGTCCCATCCCATCTTGAAAAAGTGAAAAAGCACACCCCAAAACTAAAATGGCCATATCTCGGCCAATTTTGATCCTAGAGGTATAATTTTGGCACAGAATGCAAGTTTAATATTCCCTACGACTATTTCAGGCGGAAACAGAAAATGTTTATTTTTTCAAACTTTCAAGAAAATCGACTTTATAGTTTCACCAGTTTTTGAAGAGTAAAACTGCACCAAATGGCGTTTTCAGAAAGTTCCTGACACTAAAAGTGCTCTAGCAGCCAGACCGTTGACGGTAGGAACTTGAAATTCGGCACACTATGACTTCATATCGATGGGCACACGCAGTACAAATTACAACCCTCTATCGCTGATGGTTTTCGAGCTACAGCCTGTCAAAGATTTGGTTTTTGTCCCATCCCATCTTGAAAAAGTGAAAAAGCACACCCCAAAACTAAAATGGCCATATCTCGGCCAATTTTGATCCTAGAGGTATAATTTTGGCACAGAATGCAAGTTTAATATTCCCTACGACTATTTCAGGCGGAAACAGAAAATGTTTATTTTTTCAAACTTTCAAGAAAATCGACTTTATAGTTTCACCAGTTTTTGAAGAGTAAAACTGCACCAAATGGCGTTTTCAGAAAGTTCCTGACACTAAAAGTGCTCTAGCAGCCAGACCGTTGACGGTAGGAACTTGAAATTTAGCACACTATAACTTCATATCGATGGGCACACGCAGTACAAATTACAACCCTCTATCTCTGATAGTTTTCGAGCTACAGCCTGTCAAAGATTTGGTTTTTGTCCCATCCCATCTTGAAAAAGTGAAAAAGCACACCCCGAAACTAAAATGGCCATATCTCGACCAATTTTGATCCTAGAGGTATAATTTTGGCACAGAATGCAAGTTTAATATTCCCTACGCCTAATTCAGGCGGAAACAGAAAATGTTTATTTTTTCAAACTTTCGAGAAAATCGACTTTAAAGTTTCACCAGTTTTTGAAGAGTAAAACTGCACCAAATGGCGTTTTCAGAAAGTTCCTGACACTAAAAGTGCTCTAGCAGCCAGACCGTTGACGGTAAGAACTTGAAATTTGGCACACTATAACTTCATATCGATGGGCACACGCAGTACAAATTACAACCCTCTATCGCTGATGGTTTTCGAGCTACAGCCTGTCAAAGATTTGGTTTTTGTCCCATCCCATCTTGAAAAAGTGAAAAAGCACACCCCAAAACTAAAATGGCCATATCTCGGCCAATTTTGATCCTAGAGGTATAATTTTGGCACAGAATGCAAGTTTAATATTCCCTACGACTATTTCAGGCGGAAACAGAAAATGTTTATTTTTTCAAACTTTCAAGAAAATCGACTTTATAGTTTCACCAGTTTTTGAAGAGTAAAACTGCACCAAATGGCGTTTTCAGAAAGTTCCTGACACTAAAAGTGCTCTAGCAGCCAAACCGTTGACGGTAGGAACTTGACATTTGGCACACTATAACTTCATATCGATGGGCACACGCAGTACAAATTACAACCCTCTATCTCTGGTAGTTTTTGAGCTACAGCCTGTCACAGATTTGGTTTTTGTCCCATCCCATCTTGAAAAAGTGAAAAAGCACACCCCGAAACTAAAATGGCCATATCTCGGACAATTTTGATCCTAGAGGTATAATTTTGGCACAGAATGCAAGTTTAATATTCCCTACGACTATTTCAGGCGGAAACAGAAAATGTTTATTTTTTCAAACTTTCGAGAAAATCGACTTTAAAGTTTCACCAGTTTTTGAAGAGTAAAACTGCACCAAATGGCGTTTTCAGAAAGTTCCTGACACTAAAAGTGCTCTAGCAGCCAGACCGTTGACGGTAGGAACTTGAAATTTGGCACACTATAACTTCATATCGATGGGCACACGCAGTACAAATTACAACCCTCTATCTCTGATAGTTTTCGAGCTACAGCCTGTCAAAGATTTGGTTTTTGTCCCATCCCATCTTGAAAAAGTGAAAAAGCACACCCCGAAACTAAAATGGCCATATCTCGGCCAATTTTGATTCTAGAGGTATAATTGAGGCACAGAATGCAAGTTTAATATTCCCTACGCCTAATTCAGGCGGAAACAGAAAATGTTTATTTTTTCAAACTTTCGAGAAAATCGACTTTAAAGTTTCACCAGTTTTTGAAGAGTAAAACTGCACCAAATGGCGTTTTCAGAAAGTTCCTGACACTAAAAGTGCTCTAGCAGCCAGACCGTTAACGGTAAGAACTTGAAATTTGGCACACTATAACTTCATATCGGTGGGCACACGCAGTACAAATTACAACCCTCTATCTCTGATAGTTTTCGAGCTACAGCCTGTCAAAGATTTGGTTTTTGTCCCATCCCATCTTGAAAAAGTGAAAAAGCACACCCCGAAACTAAAATGGCCATATCTCGGCCAATTTTGATTCTAGAGGTATAATTTAGGCACAGAATGCAAGTTTAATATTCCCTACGACTATTTCAGGCGGAAACAGAAAATGTTTATTTTTTCAAACTTTCGAGAAAATCGACTTTAAAGTTTCACCAGTTTTTGAAGAGTAAAACTGCACCAAATGGCGTTTTCAGAAAGTTCCTGACACTAAAAGTGCTCTAGCAGCCAGACCGTTGACGGTAGGAACTTGAAATTTGGCACACTATAACTTCATATCGATGGGCACACGCAGTACAAATTACAACCCTCTATCGCTGATGGTTTTCGAGCTACAGCCTGTCAAAGATTTGGTTTTTGTCCCATCCCATCTTGAAAAAGTGAAAAAGCACACCCCAAAACTAAAATGGCCATATCTCGGCCAATTTTGATCCTAGAGGTATAATTTTGGCACAGAATGCAAGTTTAATATTCCCTACGACTATTTCAGGCGGAAACAGAAAATGTTTATTTTTTCAAACTTTCAAGAAAATCGACTTTATAGTTTCACCAGTTTTTGAAGAGTAAAACTGCACCAAATGGCGTTTTCAGAAAGTTCCTGACACTAAAAGTGCTCTAGCAGCCAGACCGTTGACGGTAGGAACTTGAAATTTAGCACACTATAACTTCATATCGATGGGCACACGCAGTACAAATTACAACCCTCTATCTCTGATAGTTTTCGAGCTACAGCCTGTCAAAGATTTGGTTTTTGTCCCATCCCATCTTGAAAAAGTGAAAAAGCACACCCCGAAACTAAAATGGCCATATCTCGACCAATTTTGATCCTAGAGGTATAATTTTGGCACAGAATGCAAGTTTAATATTCCCTACGCCTAATTCAGGCGGAAACAGAAAATGTTTATTTTTTCAAACTTTCGAGAAAATCGACTTTAAAGTTTCACCAGTTTTTGAAGAGTAAAACTGCACCAAATGGCGTTTTCAGAAAGTTCCTGACACTAAAAGTGCTCTAGCAGCCAGACCGTTGACGGTAAGAACTTGAAATTTGGCACACTATAACTTCATATCGATGGGCACACGCAGTACAAATTACAACCCTCTATCGCTGATGGTTTTCGAGCTACAGCCTGTCAAAGATTTGGTTTTTGTCCCATCCCATCTTGAAAAAGTGAAAAAGCACACCCCAAAACTAAAATGGCCATATCTCGGCCAATTTTGATCCTAGAGGTATAATTTTGGCACAGAATGCAAGTTTAATATTCCCTACGACTATTTCAGGCGGAAACAGAAAATGTTTATTTTTTCAAACTTTCAAGAAAATCGACTTTATAGTTTCACCAGTTTTTGAAGAGTAAAACTGCACCAAATGGCGTTTTCAGAAAGTTCCTGACACTAAAAGTGCTCTAGCAGCCAAACCGTTGACGGTAGGAACTTGACATTTGGCACACTATAACTTCATATCGATGGGCACACGCAGTACAAATTACAACCCTCTATCTCTGGTAGTTTTTGAGCTACAGCCTGTCACAGATTTGGTTTTTGTCCCATCCCATCTTGAAAAAGTGAAAAAGCACACCCCGAAACTAAAATGGCCATATCTCGGACAATTTTGATCCTAGAGGTATAATTTTGGCACAGAATGCAAGATTAATATTCCCTACGACTATTTCAGGCGGAAACAGAAAATGTTTATTTTTTCAAACTTTCGAGAAAATCGACTTTAAAGTTTCACCAGTTTTTGAAGAGTAAAACTGCACCAAATGGCGTTTTCAGAAAGTTCCTGACACTAAAAGTGCTCTAGCAGCCAGACCGTTGACGGTAGGAACTTGAAATTTGGCACACTATAACTTCATAACGATGGGCACACGCAGTACAAATTACAACCCTCTATCTCTGATAGTTTTCGAGCTACAGCCTGTCAAAGATTTGGTTTTTGTCCCATCCCATCTTGAAAAAGTGAAAAAGCACACCCCGAAACTAAAATGGCCATATCTCGACCAATTTTGATCCTAGAGGTATAATTTTGGCACAGAATGCAAGTTTAATATTCCCTACGACTATTTCAGGCGGAAACAGAAAATGTTTATTTTTTCAAACTTTCAAGAAAATCGACTTTATAGTTTCACCATTTTTTGAAGAGTAAAACTGCACCAAATGGCGTTTTCAGAAAGTTCCTGACACTAAAAGTGCTCTAGCAGCCAAACCGTTGACGGTAGGAACTTGAAATTTGGCACACTATAACTTCATATCGATGGGCACACGCAGTACAAATTACAACCCTCTATCTCTGATAGTTTTCGAGCTACAGCCTGTCAAAGATTTGGTTTTTGTCCCATCCCATCTTGAAAAAGTGAAAAAGCACACCCCGAAACTAAAATGGCCATATCTCGACCAATTTTGATCCTAGAGGTATAATTTTGGCACAGAATGCAAGTTTAATATTCCCTACGACTATTTCAGGCGGAAACAGAAAATGTTTATTTTTTCAAACTTTCAAGAAAATCGACTTTATAGTTTCACCAGTTTTTGAAGAGTAAAACTGCATTAAATGGCGTTTTCAGAAAGTTCCTGACACTAAAAGTGCTCTAGCAGCCAGACCGTTGACGGTAGGAACTTGAAATTTGGCACACTATAACTTCATATCGATGGGCACACGCAGTACAAATTACAACCCTCTATCTCTGATAGTTTTCGAGCTACAGCCTGTCAAAGATTTGGTTTTTGTCCCATCCCATCTTGAAAAAGTGAAAAAGCACACCCCGAAACTAAAATGGCCATATCTCGACTAATTTTGATCCTAGAGGTATAATTTTGGCACAGAATGCAAGTTTAATATTCCCTACGACTATTTCAGGCGGAAACAGAAAATGTTTATTTTTTCAAACTTTCAAGAAAATCGACTTTATAGTTTCACCAGTTTTTGAAGAGTAAAACTGCACCAAATGGCGTTTTCAGAAAGTTCCTGACACTAAAAGTGCTCTAGCAGCCAAACCGTTGACGGTAGGAACTTGAAATTTGGCACACTATAACTTCATATCGATGGGCACACGCAGTACAAATTACAACCCTCTATCTCTGATAGTTTTCGAGCTACAGCCTGTCAAAGATTTGGTTTTTGTCCCATCCCATCTTGAAAAAGTGAAAAAGCACACCCCGAAACTAAAATGGCCATATCTCGACCAATTTTGATCCTAGAGGTATAATTTTGGCACAGAATGCAAGTTTAATATTCCCTACGACTATTTCAGGCGGAAACAGAAAATGTTTATTTTTTCAAACTTTCGAGAAAATCGACTTTATAGTTTCACCAGTTTTTGAAGAGTAAAACTGCACCAAATGGCGTTTTCAGAAAGTTCCTGACACTAAAAGTGCTCTAGCAGCCAGACCGTTGACGGTAGGAACTTGAAATTTGGCACACTATAACTTCATATCGATGGGCACACGCAGTACAAATTACAACCCTCTATCTCTGATAGTTTTCGAGCTACAGCCTGTCAAAGATTTGGTTTTTGTCCCATCCCATCTTGAAAAAGTGAAAAAGCACACCCCGAAACTAAAATGGCCATATCTCGACCAATTTTGATCCTAGAGGTATAATTTTGGCACAGAATGCAAGTTTAATATTCCCTACGCCTAATTCAGGCGGAAACAGAAAATGTTTATTTTTTCAAACTTTCGAGAAAATCGACTTTAAAGTTTCACCAGTTTTTGAAGAGTAAAACTGCACCAAATGGCGTTTTCAGAAAGTTCCTGACACTAAAAGTGCTCTAGCAGCCAGACCGTTGACGGTAGGAACTTGAAATTTGGCACACTATAACTTCATATCGATGGGCACACGCAGTACAAATTACAACCCTCTATCTCTGATAGTTTTCGAGCTACAGCCTGTCAAAGATTTGGTTTTTGTCCCATCCCATCTTGAAAAAGTGAAAAAGCACACCCCGAAACTAAAATGGCCATATCTCGACCAATTTTGATCCTAGAGGTATAATTTTGGCACAGAATGCAAGTTTAATATTCCCTACGACTATTTCAGGCGGAAACAGAAAATGTTTATTTTTTCAAACTTTCAAGAAAATCGACTTTATAGTTTCACCAGTTTTTGAAGAGTAAAACTGCACCAAATGGCGTTTTCAGAAAGTTCCTGACACTAAAAGTGCTCTAGCAGCCAAACCGTTGACGGTAGGAACTTGACATTTGGCACACTATAACTTCATATCGATGGGCACACGCAGTACAAATTACAACCCTCTATCTCTGATAGTTTTCGAGCTACAGCCTGTCACAGATTTGGTTTTTGTCCCATCCCATCTTGAAAAAGTGAAAAAGCACACCCCGAAACTAAAATGGCCATATCTCGACCAATTTTGATCCTAGAGGTATAATTTTGGCACAGAATGCAAGTTTAATATTCCCTACGACTATTTCAGGCGGAAACAGAAAATGTTTATTTTTTCAAACTTTCAAGAAAATCGACTTTATAGTTTCACCAGTTTTTGAAGAGTAAAACTGCACCAAATGGCGTTTTCAGAAAGTTCCTGACACTAAAAGTGCTCTAGCAGCCAAACCGTTGACGGTAGGAACTTGACATTTGGCACACTATAACTTCATATCGATGGGCACACGCAGTACAAATTACAACCCTCTATCTCTGATAGTTTTTGAGCTACAGCCTGTCAAAGATTTGGTTTTTGTCCCATCCCATCTTGAAAAAGTGAAAAAGCACACCCCGAAACTAAAATGGCCATATCTCGACCAATTTTGATCCTAGAGGTATAATTTTGGCACAGAATGCAAGTTTAATATTCCCTACGACTATTTCAGGCGGAAACAGAAAATGTTTATTTTTTCAAACTTTCAAGAAAATCGACTTTATAGTTTCACCAGTTTTTGAAGAGTAAAACTGCACCAAATGGCGTTTTCAGAAAGTTCCTGACACTAAAAGTGCACTAGCAGCCAAACCGTTGACGGTAGGAACTTGAAATTTGGCACACTATAACTTCATATCGATGGGCACACGCAGTACAAATTACAACCCTCTATCTCTGATAGTTTTCGAGTTACAGCCTGTCAAAGATTTGGTTTTTGTCCCATCCCATCTTGAAAAAGTGAAAAAGCACACCCCGAAACTAAAATGGCCATATCTCGACCAATTTTGATCCTAGAGGTATAATTTTGGCACAGAATGCAAGTTTAATATTCCCTACGACTATTTCAGGCGGAAACAGAAAATGTTTATTTTTTCAAACTTTCAAGAAAATCGACTTTATAGTTTCACCAGTTTTTGAAGAGTAAAACTGCACCAAATGGCGTTTTCAGAAAGTTCCTGACACTAAAAGTGCTCTAGCAGCCAAACCATTGACGGTAGGAACTTGACATTTGGCACACTATAACTTCATATCGATGGGCACACGCAGTACAAATTACAACCCTCTATCTCTGATAGTTTTTGAGCTACAGCCTGTCAAAGATTTGGTTTTTGTCCCATCCCATCTTGAAAAAGTGAAAAAGCACACCCCGAAACTAAAATGGCCATATCTCGACCAATTTTGATCCTAGAGGTATAATTTTGGCACAGAATGCAAGTTTAATATTCCCTACGACTATTTCAGGCGGAAACAGAAAATGTTTATTTTTTCAAACTTTCAAGAAAATCGACTTTATAGTTTCACCAGTTTTTGAAGAGTAAAACTGCACCAAATGGCGTTTTCAGAAAGTTCCTGACACTAAAAGTGCACTAGCAGCCAGACCGTTGACGGTAGGAACTTGAAATTTGGCACACTATAACTTCATATCGATGGGCACACGCAGTACAAATTACAACCCTCTATCTCTGATAGTTTTCGAGTTACAGCCTGTCAAAGATTTGGTTTTTGTCCCATCCCATCTTGAAAAAGTGAAAAAGCACACCCCGAAACTAAAATGGCCATATCTCGACCAATTTTGATCCTAGAGGTATAATTTTGGCACAGAATGCAAGTTTAATATTCCCTACGACTATTTCAGGCGGAAACAGAAAATGTTTATTTTTTCAAACTTTCAAGAAAATCGACTTTATAGTTTCACCAGTTTTTGAAGAGTAAAACTGCACCAAATGGCGTTTTCAGAAAGTTCCTGACACTAAAAGTGCTCTAGCAGCCAAACCGTTGACGGTAGGAACTTGAAATTTGGCACACTATAACTTCATATCGATGGGCACACGCAGTACAAATTACAACCCTCTATCTCTGATAGTTTTTGAGCTACAGCCTGTCACAGATTTGGTTTTTGTCCCATCCCATCTTGAAAAAGTGAAAAAGCACACCCCGAAACTAAAATGGCCATATCTCGGCCAATTTTGATCCTAGAGGTATAATTTTGGCACAGAATGCAAGTTTAATATACCCTACGACTATTTCAGGCGGAAACAGAAAATGTTTATTTTTTCAAACTTTCGAGAAAATCGACTTTAAAGTTTCACCAGTTTTTGAAGAGTAAAACTGCACCAAATGGCGTTTTCAGAAAGTTCCTGACACTAAAAGTGCTCTAGCAGCCAGACCGTTGACGGTAGGAACTTGAAATTTGGCACACTATAACTTCATATCGATGGGCACACGCAGTACAAATTACAACCCTCTATCTCTGATAGTTTTCGAGCTACAGCCTGTCAAAGATTTGGTTTTTGTCCCATCCCATCTTGAAAAAGTGAAAAAGCACACCCCGAAACTAAAATGGCCATATCTCGGCCAATTTTGATCCTAGAGGTATAATTTTGGCACAGAATGCAAGTTTAATATTCCCTACGACTATTTCAGGCGGAAACAGAAAATGTTTATTTTTTCAAACTTTCGAGAAAATCGACTTTAAAGTTTCACCAGTTTTTGAAGAGTAAAACTGCACCAAATGGCGTTTTCAGAAAGTTCCTGACACTAAAAGTGCTCTAGCAGCCAGACCGTTGACGGTAGGAACTTGAAATTTGGCACACTATAACTTCATATCGATGGGCACACGCAGTACAAATTACAACCCTCTATCTCTGATAGTTTTCGAGCTACAGCCTGTCAAAGATTTGGTTTTTGTCCCATCCCATCTTGAAAAAGTGAAAAAGCACACCCCGAAACTAAAATGGCCATATCTCGACCAATTTTGATCCTAGAGGTATAATTTTGGCACAGAATGCAAGTTTAATATTCCCTACGACTATTTCAGGCGGAAACAGAAAATGTTTATTTTTTCAAACTTTCAAGAAAATCGACTTTATAGTTTCACCAGTTTTTGAAGAGTAAAACTGCACCAAATGGCGTTTTCAGAAAGTTCCTGACACTAAAAGTGCTCTAGCAGCCAAACCGTTGACGGTAGGAACTTGACATTTGGCACACTATAACTTCATATCGATGGGCACACGCAGTACAAATTACAACCCTCTATCTCTGATAGTTTTCGAGCTACAGCCTGTCACAGATTTGGTTTTTGTCCCATCCCATCTTGAAAAAGTGAAAAAGCACACCCCGAAACTAAAATGGCCATATCTCGACCAATTTTGATCCTAGAGGTATAATTTTGGCACAGAATGCAAGTTTAATATTCCCTACGACTATTGCAGGCGGAAACAGAAAATGTTTATTTTTTCAAACTTTCAAGAAAATCGACTTTATAGTTTCACCAGTTTTTGAAGAGTAAAACTGCACCAAATGGCGTTTTCAGAAAGTTCCTGACACTAAAAGTGCTCTAGCAGCCAAACCGTTGACGGTAGGAACTTGACATTTGGCACACTATAACTTCATATCGATGGGCACACGCAGTACAAATTACAACCCTCTATCTCTGATAGTTTTTGAGCTACAGCCTGTCAAAGATTTGGTTTTTGTCCCATCCCATCTTGAAAAAGTGAAAAAGCACACCCCGAAACTAAAATGGCCATATCTCGACCAATTTTGATCCTAGAGGTATAATTTTGGCACAGAATGCAAGTTTAATATTCCCTACGACTATTTCAGGCGGAAACAGAAAATGTTTATTTTTTCAAACTTTCAAGAAAATCGACTTTATAGTTTCACCAGTTTTTGAAGAGTAAAACTGCACCAAATGGCGTTTTCAGAAAGTTCCTGACACTAAAAGTGCACTAGCAGCCAAACCGTTGACGGTAGGAACTTGAAATTTGGCACACTATAACTTCATATCGATGGGCACACGCAGTACAAATTACAACCCTCTATCTCTGATAGTTTTCGAGTTACAGCCTGTCAAAGATTTGGTTTTTGTCCCATCCCATCTTGAAAAAGTGAAAAAGCACACCCCGAAACTAAAATGGCCATATCTCGACCAATTTTGATCCTAGAGGTATAATTTTGGCACAGAATGCAAGTTTAATATTCCCTACGACTATTTCAGGCGGAAACAGAAAATGTTTATTTTTTCAAACTTTCAAGAAAATCGACTTTATAGTTTCACCAGTTTTTGAAGAGTAAAACTGCACCAAATGGCGTTTTCAGAAAGTTCCTGACACTAAAAGTGCTCTAGCAGCCAAACCGTTGACGGTAGGAACTTGAAATTTGGCACACTATAACTTCATATCGATGGGCACACGCAGTACAAATTACAACCCTCTATCTCTGATAGTTTTTGAGCTACAGCCTGTCACAGATTTGGTTTTTGTCCCATCCCATCTTGAAAAAGTGAAAAAGCACACCCCGAAACTAAAATGGCCATATCTCGGCCAATTTTGATCCTAGAGGTATAATTTTGGCACAGAATGCAAGTTTAATATTCCCTACGACTATTTCAGGCGGAAACAGAAAATGTTTATTTTTTCAAACTTTCGAGAAAATCGACTTTAAAGTTTCACCAGTTTTTGAAGAGTAAAACTGCACCAAATGGCGTTTTCAGAAAGTTCCTGACACTAAAAGTGCTCTAGCAGCCAGACCGTTGACGGTAGGAACTTGAAATTTGGCACACTATAACTTCATATCGATGGGCACACGCAGTACAAATTACAACCCTCTATCTCTGATAGTTTTCGAGCTACAGCCTGTCAAAGATTTGGTTTTTGTCCCATCCCATCTTGAAAAAGTGAAAAAGCACACCCCGAAACTAAAATGGCCATATCTCGGCCAATTTTGATCCTAGAGGTATAATTTTGGCACAGAATGCAAGTTTAATATTCCCTACGACTATTTCAGGCGGAAACAGAAAATGTTTATTTTTTCAAACTTTCGAGAAAATCGACTTTAAAGTTTCACCAGTTTTTGAAGAGTAAAACTGCACCAAATGGCGTTTTCAGAAAGTTCCTGACACTAAAAGTGCTCTAGCAGCCAGACCGTTGACGGTAGGAACTTGAAATTTGGCACACTATAACTTCATATCGATGGGCACACGCAGTACAAATTACAACCCTCTATCTCTGATAGTTTTCGAGCTACAGCCTGTCAAAGATTTGGTTTTTGTCCCATCCCATCTTGAAAAAGTGAAAAAGCACACCCCGAAACTAAAATGGCCATATCTCGACCAATTTTGATCCTAGAGGTATAATTTTGGCACAGAATGCAAGTTTAATATTCCCTACGACTATTTCAGGCGGAAACAGAAAATGTTTATTTTTTCAAACTTTCAAGAAAATCGACTTTATAGTTTCACCAGTTTTTGAAGAGTAAAACTGCACCAAATGGCGTTTTCAGAAAGTTCCTGACACTAAAAGTGCTCTAGCAGTCAGACCGTTGACGGTAGGAACTTGAAATTTGGCACACTATAACTTCATATCGATGGGCACACGCAGTACAAATTACAACCCTCTATCTCTGATAGTTTTCGAGCTACAGCCTGTCAAAGATTTGGTTTTTGTCCCATCCCATCTTGAAAAAGTACACCCCGAAACTAAAATGGCCATATCTCGACCAATTTTGATCCTAGAGGTATAATTTTGGCACAGAATGCAAGTTTAATATTCCCTACGACTATTTCAGGCGGAAACAGAAAATGTTTATTTTTTCAAACTTTCAAGAAAATCGACTTTATAGTTTCACCAGTTTTTGAAGAGTAAAACTGCACCAAATGGCGTTTTCAGAAAGTTCCTGACACTAAAAGTGCTCTAGCAGCCAAACCGTTGACGGTAGGAACTTGAAATTTGGCACACTATAACTTCATATCGATGGGCACACGCAGTACAAATTACAACCCTCTATCTCTGATAGTTTTCGAGCTACAGCCTGTCAAAGATTTGGTTTTTGTCCCATCCCATCTTGAAAAAGTGAAAAAGCACACCCCGAAACTAAAATGGCCATATCTCGACCAATTTTGATCCTAGAGGTATAATTTTGGCACAGAATGCAAGTTTAATATTCCCTACGACTATTTCAGGCGGAAACAGAAAATGTTTATTTTTTCAAACTTTCAAGAAAATCGACTTTATAGTTTCACCAGTTTTTGAAGAGTAAAACTGCACCAAATGGCGTTTTCAGAAAGTTCCTGACACTAAAAGTGCTCTAGCAGCCAAACCGTTGACGGTAGAAACTTGACATTTGGCACACTATAACTTCATATCGATGGGCACACGCAGTACAAATTACAACCCTCTATCTCTGATAGTTTTTGAGCTACAGCCTGTCACAGATTTGGTTTTTGTCCCATCCCATCTTGAAAAAGTGAAAAAGCACACCCCGAAACTAAAATGGCCATATCTCGGCCAATTTTTGATCCTAGAGGTATAATTTTGGCACAGAATGCAAGTTTAATATTCCCTACGACTATTTCAGGCGGAAACAGAAAATGTTTATTTTTTCAAACTTTCGAGAAAATCGACTTTAAAGTTTCACCAGTTTTTGAAGAGTAAAACTGCACCAAATGGCGTTTTCAGAAAGTTCCTGACACTAAAAGTGCTCTAGCAGCCAGACCGTTGACGGTAGGAACTTGAAATTTGGCACACTATAACTTCATATCGATGGGCACACGCAGTACAAATTACAACCCTCTATCTCTGATAGTTTTCGAGCTACAGCCTGTCAAAGATTTGGTTTTTGTCCCATCCCATCTTGAAAAAGTGAAAAAGCACACCCCGAAACTAAAATGGCCATATCTCGACCAATTTTGATCCTAGAGGTATAATTTTGGCACAGAATGCAAGTTTAATATTCCCTACGACTATTTCAGGCGGAAACAGAAAATGTTTATTTTTTCAAACTTTCAAGAAAATCGACTTTATAGTTTCACCAGTTTTTGAAGAGTAAAACTGCACCAAATGGCGTTTTCAGAAAGTTCCTGACACTAAAAGTGCTCTAGCAGCCAAACCGTTGACGGTAGGAACTTGACATTTGGCACACTATAACTTCATATCGATGGGCACACGCAGTACAAATTACAACCCTCTATCTCTGATAGTTTTTGAGCTACAGCCTGTCACAGATTTGGTTTTTGTCCCATCCCATCTTGAAAAAGTGAAAAAGCACACCCCGAAACTAAAATGGCCATATCTCGGCCAATTTTGATCCTAGAGGTATAATTTTGGCACAGAATGCAAGTTTAATATTCCCTACGACTATTTCAGGCGGAAACAGAAAATGTTTATTTTTTCAAACTTTCGAGAAAATCGACTTTAAAGTTTCACCAGTTTTTGAAGAGTAAAACTGCACCAAATGGCGTTTTCAGAAAGTTCCTGACACTAAAAGTGCTCTAGCAGCCAGACCGTTGACGGTAGGAACTTGAAATTTGGCACACTATAACTTCATATCGATGGGCACACGCAGTACAAATTACAACCCTCTATCTCTGATAGTTTTCGAGCTACAGCCTGTCAAAGATTTGGTTTTTGTCCCATCCCATCTTGAAAAAGTGAAAAAGCACACCCCGAAACTAAAATGGCCATATCTCGGCCAATTTTGATCCTAGAGGTATAATTTTGGCACAGAATGCAAGTTTAATATTCCCTACGACTATTTCAGGCGGAAACAGAAAATGTTTATTTTTTCAAACTTTCGAGAAAATCGACTTTAAAGTTTCACCAGTTTTTGAAGAGTAAAACTGCACCAAATGGCGTTTTCAGAAAGTTCCTGACACTAAAAGTGCTCTAGCAGCCAGACCGTTGACGGTAGGAACTTGAAATTTGGCACACTATAACTTCATATCGATGGGCACACGCAGTACAAATTACAACCCTCTATCTCTGATAGTTTTCGAGCTACAGCCTGTCAAAGATTTGGTTTTTGTCCCATCCCATCTTGAAAAAGTGAAAAAGCACACCCCGAAACTAAAATGGCCATATCTCGGCCAATTTTGATCCTAGAGGTATAATTTTGGCACAGAATGCAAGTTTAATATTCCCTACGACTATTTCAGGCGGAAACAGAAAATGTTTATTTTTTCAAACTTTCGAGAAAATCGACTTTAAAGTTTCACCAGTTTTTGAAGAGTAAAACTGCACCAAATGGCGTTTTCAGAAAGTTCCTGACACTAAAAGTGCTCTAGCAGCCAGACCGTTGACGGTAGGAACTTGAAATTTGGCACACTATAACTTCATATCGATGGGCACACGCAGTACAAATTACAACCCTCTATCTCTGATAGTTTTCGAGCTACAGCCTGTCAAAGATTTGGTTTTTGTCCCATCCCATCTTGAAAAAGTGAAAAAGCACACCCCGAAACTAAAATGGCCATATCTCGACCAATTTTGATCCTAGAGGTATAATTTTGGCACAGAATGCAAGTTTAATATTCCCTACGACTATTTCAGGCGGAAACAGAAAATGTTTATTTTTTCAAACTTTCAAGAAAATCGACTTTATAGTTTCACCAGTTTTTGAAGAGTAAAACTGCACCAAATGGCGTTTTCAGAAAGTTCCTGACACTAAAAGTGCTCTAGCAGCCAAACCGTTGACGGTAGGAACTTGTAATTTGGCACACTATAACTTCATATCGATGGGCACACGCAGTACAAATTACAACCCTCTATCTCTGATAGTTTTCGAGCTACAGCCTGTCAAAGATTTGGTTTTTGTCCCATCCCATCTTGAAAAAGTGAAAAAGCACACCCCGAAACTAAAATGGCCATATCTCGACCAATTTTGATCCTAGAGGTATAATTTTGGCACAGAATGCAAGTTTAATATTCCCTACGACTATTTCAGGCGGAAACAGAAAATGTTTATTTTTTCAAACTTTCAAGAAAATCGACTTTATAGTTTCACCAGTTTTTGAAGAGTAAAACTGCACCAAATGGCGTTTTCAGAAAGTTCCTGACACTAAAAGTGCTCTAGCAGCCAGACCGTTGACGGTAGGAACTTGAAATTTGGCACACTATAACTTCATATCGATGGGCACACGCAGTACAAATTACAACCCTCTATCTCTGATAGTTTTCGAGCTACAGCCTGTCAAAGATTTGGTTTTTGTCCCATCCCATCTTGAAAAAGTGAAAAAGCACACCCCGAAACTAAAATGGCCATATCTCGACCAATTTTGATCCTAGAGGTATAATTTTGGCACAGAATGCAAGTTTAATATTCCCTACGACTATTTCAGGCGGAAACAGAAAATGTTTATTTTTTCAAACTTTCAAGAAAATCGACTTTATAGTTTCACCAGTTTTTGAAGAGTAAAACTGCACCAAATGGCGTTTTCAGAAAGTTCCTGACACTAAAAGTGCTCTAGCAGCCAAACCGTTGACGGTAGGAACTTGAAATTTGGCACACTATAACTTCATATCGATGGGCACACGCAGTACAAATTACAACCCTCTATCTCTGATAGTTTTCGAGCTACAGCCTGTCAAAGATTTGGTTTTTGTCCCATCCCATCTTGAAAAAGTGAAAAAGCACACCCCGAAACTAAAATGGCCATATCTCGACCAATTTTGATCCTAGAGGTATAATTTTGGCACAGAATGCAAGTTTAATATTCCCTACGACTATTTCAGGCGGAAACAGAAAATGTTTATTTTTTCAAACTTTCAAGAAAATCGACTTTATAGTTTCACCAGTTTTTGAAGAGTAAAACTGCACCAAATGGCGTTTTCAGAAAGTTCCTGACACTAAAAGTGCTCTAGCAGCCAAACCGTTGACGGTAGAAACTTGACATTTGGCACACTATAACTTCATATCGATGGGCACACGCAGTACAAATTACAACCCTCTATCTCTGATAGTTTTTGAGCTACAGCCTGTCACAGATTTGGTTTTTGTCCCATCCCATCTTGAAAAAGTGAAAAAGCACACCCCGAAACTAAAATGGCCATATCTCGGCCAATTTTGATCCTAGAGGTATAATTTTGGCACAGAATGCAAGTTTAATATTCCCTACGACTATTTCAGGCGGAAACAGAAAATGTTTATTTTTTCAAACTTTCGAGAAAATCGACTTTAAAGTTTCACCAGTTTTTGAAGAGTAAAACTGCACCAAATGGCGTTTTCAGAAAGTTCCTGACACTAAAAGTGCTCTAGCAGCCAGACCGTTGACGGTAGGAACTTGAAATTTGGCACACTATAACTTCATATCGATGGGCACACGCAGTACAAATTACAACCCTCTATCTCTGATAGTTTTCGAGCTACAGCCTGTCAAAGATTTGGTTTTTGTCCCATCCCATCTTGAAAAAGTGAAAAAGCACACCCCGAAACTAAAATGGCCATATCTCGACCAATTTTGATCCTAGAGGTATAATTTTGGCACAGAATGCAAGTTTAATATTCCCTACGACTATTTCAGGCGGAAACAGAAAATGTTTATTTTTTCAAACTTTCAAGAAAATCGACTTTATAGTTTCACCAGTTTTTGAAGAGTAAAACTGCACCAAATGGCGTTTTCAGAAAGTTCCTGACACTAAAAGTGCTCTAGCAGCCAAACCGTTGACGGTAGGAACTTGACATTTGGCACACTATAACTTCATATCGATGGGCACACGCAGTACAAATTACAACCCTCTATCTCTGATAGTTTTTGAGCTACAGCCTGTCACAGATTTGGTTTTTGTCCCATCCCATCTTGAAAAAGTGAAAAAGCACACCCCGAAACTAAAATGGCCATATCTCGACCAATTTTGATCCTAGAGGTATAATTTTGGCACAGAATGCAAGTTTAATATTCCCTACGACTATTTCAGGCGGAAACAGAAAATGTTTATTTTTTCAAACTTTCAAGAAAATCGACTTTATAGTTTCACCAGTTTTTGAAGAGTAAAACTGCACCAAATGGCGTTTTCAGAAAGTTCCTGACACTAAAAGTGCTCTAGCAGCCAAACCGTTGACGGTAGGAACTTGACATTTGGCACACTATAACTTCATATCGATGGGCACACGCAGTACAAATTACAACCCTCTATCTCTGATAGTTTTTGAGCTACAGCCTGTCACAGATTTGGTTTTTGTCCCATCCCATCTTGAAAAAGTGAAAAAGCACACCCCGAAACTAAAATGGCCATATCTCGGCCAATTTTGATCCTAGAGGTATAATTTTGGCACAGAATGCAAGTTTAATATTCCCTACGACTATTTCAGGCGGAAACAGAAAATGTTTATTTTTTCAAACTTTCGAGAAAATCGACTTTAAAGTTTCACCAGTTTTTGAAGAGTAAAACTGCACCAAATGGCGTTTTCAGAAAGTTCCTGACACTAAAAGTGCTCTAGCAGCCAGACCGTTGACGGTAGGAACTTGAAATTTGGCACACTATAACTTCATATCGATGGGCACACGCAGTACAAATTACAACCCTCTATCTCTGATAGTTTTCGAGCTACAGCCTGTCAAAGATTTGGTTTTTGTCCCATCCCATCTTGAAAAAGTGAAAAAGCACACCCCGAAACTAAAATGGCCATATCTCGACCAATTTTGATCCTAGAGGTATAATTTTGGCACAGAATGCAAGTTTAATATTCCCTACGACTATTTCAGGCGGAAACAGAAAATGTTTATTTTTTCAAACTTTCAAGAAAATCGACTTTATAGTTTCACCAGTTTTTGAAGAGTAAAACTGCACCAAATGGCGTTTTCAGAAAGTTCCTGACACTAAAAGTGCTCTAGCAGCCAGACCGTTGACGGTAGGAACTTGAAATTTGGCACACTATAACTTCATATCGATGGGCACACGCAGTACAAATTACAACCCTCTATCTCTGATAGTTTTCGAGCTACAGCCTGTCAAAGATTTGGTTTTTGTCCCATCCCATCTTGAAAAAGTGAAAAAGCACACCCCGAAACTAAAATGGCCATATCTCGACCAATTTTGATCCTAGAGGTATAATTTTGGCACAGAATGCAAGTTTAATATTCCCTACGACTATTTCAGGCGGAAACAGAAAATGTTTATTTTTTCAAACTTTCAAGAAAATCGACTTTATAGTTTCACCAGTTTTTGAAGAGTAAAACTGCACCAAATGGCGTTTTCAGAAAGTTCCTGACACTAAAAGTGCTCTAGCAGCCAAACCGTTGACGGTAGGAACTTGAAATTTGGCACACTATAACTTCATATCGATGGGCACACGCAGTACAAATTACAACCCTCTATCTCTGATAGTTTTCGAGCTACAGCCTGTCAAAGATTTGGTTTTTGTCCCATCCCATCTTGAAAAAGTGAAAAAGCACACCCCGAAACTAAAATGGCCATATCTCGACCAATTTTGATCCTAGAGGTATAATTTTGGCACAGAATGCAAGTTTAATATTCCCTACGACTATTTCAGGCGGAAACAGAAAATGTTTATTTTTTCAAACTTTCAAGAAAATCGACTTTATAGTTTCACCAGTTTTTGAAGAGTAAAACTGCACCAAATGGCGTTTTCAGAAAGTTCCTGACACTAAAAGTGCTCTAGCAGCCAAACCGTTGACGGTAGAAACTTGACATTTGGCACACTATAACTTCATATCGATGGGCACACGCAGTACAAATTACAACCCTCTATCTCTGATAGTTTTTGAGCTACAGCCTGTCAAAGATTTGGTTTTTGTCCCATCCCATCTTGAAAAAGTGAAAAAGCACACCCCGAAACTAAAATGGCCATATCTCGGCCAATTTTGATCCTAGAGGTATAATTTTGGCACAGAATGCAAGTTTAATATTCCCTACGACTATTTCAGGCGGAAACAGAAAATGTTTATTTTTTCAAACTTTCAAGAAAATCGACTTTATAGTTTCACCAGTTTTTGAAGAGTAAAACTGCACCAAATGGCGTTTTCAGAAAGTTCCTGACACTAAAAGTGCTCTAGCAGCCAAACCGTTGACGGTAGAAACTTGACATTTGGCACACTATAACTTCATATCGATGGGCACACGCAGTACAAATTACAACCCTCTATCTCTGATAGTTTTTGAGCTACAGCCTGTCACAGATTTGGTTTTTGTCCCATCCCATCTTGAAAAAGTGAAAAAGCACACCCCGAAACTAAAATGGCCATATCTCGGCCAATTTTGATCCTAGAGGTATAATTTTGGCACAGAATGCAAGTTTAATATTCCCTACGACTATTTCAGGCGGAAACAGAAAATGTTTATTTTTTCAAACTTTCGAGAAAATCGACTTTAAAGTTTCACCAGTTTTTGAAGAGTAAAACTGCACCAAATGGCGTTTTCAGAAAGTTCCTGACACTAAAAGTGCTCTAGCAGCCAGACCGTTGACGGTAGGAACTTGAAATTTGGCACACTATAACTTCATATCGATGGGCACACGCAGTACAAATTACAACCCTCTATCTCTGATAGTTTTCGAGCTACAGCCTGTCAAAGATTTGGTTTTTGTCCCATCCCATCTTGAAAAAGTGAAAAAGCACACCCCGAAACTAAAATGGCCATATCTCGACCAATTTTGATCCTAGAGGTATAATTTTGGCACAGAATGCAAGTTTAATATTCCCTACGACTATTTCAGGCGGAAACAGAAAATGTTTATTTTTTCAAACTTTCAAGAAAATCGACTTTATAGTTTCACCAGTTTTTGAAGAGTAAAACTGCACCAAATGGCGTTTTCAGAAAGTTCCTGACACTAAAAGTGCTCTAGCAGCCAAACCGTTGACGGTAGGAACTTGACATTTGGCACACTATAACTTCATATCGATGGGCACACGCAGTACAAATTACAACCCTCTATCTCTGATAGTTTTTGAGCTACAGCCTGTCACAGATTTGGTTTTTGTCCCATCCCATCTTGAAAAAGTGAAAAAGCACACCCCGAAACTAAAATGGCCATATCTCGACCAATTTTGATCCTAGAGGTATAATTTTGGCACAGAATGCAAGTTTAATATTCTCTACGACTATTTCAGGCGGAAACAGAAAATGTTTATTTTTTCAAACTTTCAAGAAAATCGACTTTATAGTTTCACCAGTTTTTGAAGAGTAAAACTGCACCAAATGGCGTTTTCAGAAAGTTCCTGACACTAAAAGTGCTCTAGCAGCCAAACCGTTGACGGTAGGAACTTGACATTTGGCACACTATAACTTCATATCGATGGGCACACGCAGTACAAATTACAACCCTCTATCTCTGATAGTTTTTGAGCTACAGCCTGTCACAGATTTGGTTTTTGTCCCATCCCATCTTGAAAAAGTGAAAAAGCACACCCCGAAACTAAAATGGCCATATCTCGGCCAATTTTGATCCTAGAGGTATAATTTTGGCACAGAATGCAAGTTTAATATTCCCTACGACTATTTCAGGCGGAAACAGAAAATGTTTATTTTTTCAAACTTTCGAGAAAATCGACTTTAAAGTTTCACCAGTTTTTGAAGAGTAAAACTGCACCAAATGGCGTTTTCAGAAAGTTCCTGACACTAAAAGTGCTCTAGCAGCCAGACCGTTGACGGTAGGAACTTGAAATTTGGCACACTATAACTTCATATCGATGGGCACACGCAGTACAAATAAAAACCCTCTATCTCTGATAGTTTTCGAGCTACAGCCTGTCAAAGATTTGGTTTTTGTCCCATCCCATCTTGAAAAAGTGAAAAAGCACACCCCGAAACTAAAATGGCCATATCTCGACCAATTTTGATCCTAGAGGTATAATTTTGGCACAGAATGCAAGTTTAATATTCCCTACGACTATTTCAGGCGGAAACAGAAAATGTTTATTTTTTCAAACTTTCAAGAAAATCGACTTTATAGTTTCACCAGTTTTTGAAGAGTAAAACTGCACCAAATGGCGTTTTCAGAAAGTTCCTGACACTAAAAGTGCTCTAGCAGCCAAACCGTTGACGGTAGGAACTTGACATTTGGCACACTATAACTTCATATCGATGGGCACACGCAGTACAAATTACAACCCTCTATCTCTGATAGTTTTTGAGCTACAGCCTGTCACAGATTTGGTTTTTGTCCCATCCCATCTTGAAAAAGTGAAAAAGCACACCCCGAAACTAAAATGGCCATATCTCGGCCAATTTTGATCCTAGAGGTATAATTTTGGCACAGAATGCAAGTTTAATATTCCCTACGACTATTTCAGGCGGAAACAGAAAATGTTTATTTTTTCAAACTTTCAAGAAAATCGACTTTATAGTTTCACCAGTTTTTGAAGAGTAAAACTGCACCAAATGGCGTTTTCAGAAAGTTCCTGACACTAAAAGTGCTCTAGCAGCCAAACCGTTGACGGTAGGAACTTGACATTTGGCACACTATAACTTCATATCGATGGGCACACGCAGTACAAATTACAACCCTCTATCTCTGATAGTTTTCGAGCTACAGCCTGTCAAAGATTTGGTTTTTGTCCCATCCCATCTTGAAAAAGTGAAAAAGCACACCCCGAAACTAAAATGGCCATATCTCGACCAATTTTGATCCTAGAGGTATAATTTTGGCACAGAATGCAAGTTTAATATTCCCTACGACTATTTCTTGCGGAAACAGAAAATGTTTATTTTTTCAAACTTTCAAGAAAATCGACTTTATAGTTTCACCAGTTTTTGAAGAGTAAAACTGCACCAAATGGCGTTTTCAGAAAGTTCCTGACACTAAAAGTGCTCTAGCAGCCAAACCGTTGACGGTAGAAACTTGACATTTGGCACACTATAACTTCATATCGATGGGCACACGCAGTACAAATTACAACCCTCTATCTCTGATAGTTTTTGAGCTACAGCCTGTCACAGATTTGGTTTTTGTCCCATCCCATCTTGAAAAAGTGAAAAAGCACACCCCGAAACTAAAATGGCCATATCTCGGCCAATTTTGATCCTAGAGGTATAATTTTGGCACAGAATGCAAGTTTAATATTCCCTACGACTATTTCAGGCGGAAACAGAAAATGTTTATTTTTTCAAACTTTCGAGAAAATCGACTTTAAAGTTTCACCAGTTTTTGAAGAGTAAAACTGCACCAAATGGCGTTTTCAGAAAGTTCCTGACACTAAAAGTGCTCTAGCAGCCAGACCGTTGACGGTAGGAACTTGAAATTTGGCACACTATAACTTCATATCGATGGGCACACGCAGTACAAATTACAACCCTCTATCTCTGATAGTTTTCGAGCTACAGCCTGTCAAAAATTTGGTTTTTGTCCCATCCCATCTTGAAAAAGTGAAAAAGCACACCCCGAAACTAAAATGGCCATATCTCGACCAATTTTGATCCTAGAGGTATAATTTTGGCACAGAATGCAAGTTTAATATTCCCTACGACTATTTCAGGCGGAAACAGAAAATGTTTATTTTTTCAAACTTTCAAGAAAATCGACTTTATAGTTTCACCAGTTTTTGAAGAGTAAAACTGCACCAAATGGCGTTTTCAGAAAGTTCCTGACACTAAAAGTGCTCTAGCAGCCAAACCGTTGACGGTAGGAACTTGACATTTGGCACACTATAACTTCATATCGATGGGCACACGCAGTACAAATTACAACCCTCTATCTCTGATAGTTTTTGAGCTACAGCCTGTCACAGATTTGGTTTTTGTCCCATCCCATCTTGAAAAAGTGAAAAAGCACACCCCGAAACTAAAATGGCCATATCTCGACCAATTTTGATCCTAGAGGTATAATTTTGGCACAGAATGCAAGTTTAATATTCCCTACGACTATTTCAGGCGGAAACAGAAAATGTTTATTTTTTCAAACTTTCAAGAAAATCGACTTTATAGTTTCACCAGTTTTTGAAGAGTAAAACTGCACCAAATGGCGTTTTCAGAAAGTTCCTGACACTAAAAGTGCTCTAGCAGCCAAACCGTTGACGGTAGGAACTTGACATTTGGCACACTATAACTTCATATCGATGGGCACACGCAGTACAAATTACAACCCTCTATCTCTGATAGTTTTTGAGCTACAGCCTGTCACAGATTTGGTTTTTGTCCCATCCCATCTTGAAAAAGTGAAAAAGCACACCCCGAAACTAAAATGGCCATATCTCGGCCAATTTTGATCCTAGAGGTATAATTTTGGCACAGAATGCAAGTTTAATATTCCCTACGACTATTTCAGGCGGAAACAGAAAATGTTTATTTTTTCAAACTTTCGAGAAAATCGACTTTAAAGTTTCACCAGTTTTTGAAGAGTAAAACTGCACCAAATGGCGTTTTCAGAAAGTTCCTGACACTAAAAGTGCTCTAGCAGCCAGACCGTTGACGGTAGGAACTTGATATTTGGCACACTATAACTTCATATCGATGGGCACACGCAGTACAAATTACAACCCTCTATCTCTGATAGTTTTCGAGCTACAGCCTGTCAAAGATTTGGTTTTTGTCCCATCCCATCTTGAAAAAGTGAAAAAGCACACCCCGAAACTAAAATGGCCATATCTCGACCCATTTTGATCCTAGAGGTATAATTTTGGCACAGAATGCAAGTTTAATATTCCCTACGACTATTTCAGGCGGAAACAGAAAATGTTTATTTTTTCAAACTTTCAAGAAAATCGACTTTATAGTTTCACCAGTTTTTGAAGAGTAAAACTGCACCAAATGGCGTTTTCAGAAAGTTCCTGACACTAAAAGTGCTCTAGCAGCCAAACCGTTGACGGTAGGAACTTGAAATTTGGCACACTATAACTTCATATCGATGGGCACACGCAGTACAAATTACAACCCTCTATCTCTGATAGTTTTCGAGCTACAGCCTGTCAAAGATTTGGTTTTTGTCCCATCCCATCTTGAAAAAGTGAAAAAGCACACCCCGAAACTAAAATGGCCATATCTCGACCAATTTTGATCCTAGAGGTATAATTTTGGCACAGAATGCAAGTTTAATATTCCCTAAGACTATTTCAGGCGGAAACAGAAAATGTTTATTTTTTCAAACTTTCAAGAAAATCGACTTTATAGTTTCACCCAGTTTTTGAAGAGTAAAACTGCACCAAATGGCGTTTTCAGAAAGTTCCTGACACTAAAAGTGCTCTAGCAGCCAAACCGTTGACGGTAGGAACTTGAAATTTGGCACACTATAACTTCATATCGATGGGCACACGCAGTACAAATTACAACCCTCTATCTCTGATAGTTTTCGAGCTACAGCCTGTCAAAGATTTGGTTTTTGTCCCATCCCATCTTGAAAAAGTGAAAAAGCACACCCCGAAATTAAAATGGCCATATCTCGACCAATTTTGATCCTAGAGGTATAATTTTGGCACAGAATGCAAGTTTAATATTCCCTACGACTATTTCAGGCGGAAACAGAAAATGTTTATTTTTTCAAACTTTCAAGAAAATCGACTTTATAGTTTCACCAGTTTTTGAAGAGTAAAACTGCACCAAATGGCGTTTTCAGAAAGTTCCTGACACTAAAAGTGCTCTAGCAGCCAAACCGTTGACGGTAGGAACTTGACATTTGGCACACTATAACTTCATATCGATGGGCACCACGCAGTACAAATTACAACCCTCTATCTCTGATAGTTTTCGAGCTACAGCCTGTCAAAGATTTGGTTTTTGTCCCATCCCATCTTGAAAAAGTGAAAAAGCACACCCCGAAATTAAAATGGCCATATCTCGACCAATTTTGATCCTAGAGGTATAATTTTGGCACAGAATGCAAGTTTAATATTCCCTACGACTATTTCAGGCGGAAACAGAAAATGTTTATTTTTTCAAACTTTCAAGAAAATCGACTTTATAGTTTCACCAGTTTTTGAAGAGTAAAACTGCACCAAATGGCGTTTTCAGAAAGTTCCTGACACTAAAAGTGCTCTAGCAGCCAAACCGTTGACGGTAGGAACTTGACATTTGGCACACTATAACTTCATATCGATGGGCACACGCAGTACAAATTACAACCCTCTATCTCTGATAGTTTTTGAGCTACAGCCTGTCACAGATTTGGTTTTTGTCCCATCCCATCTTGAAAAAGTGAAAAAGCACACCCCGAAACTAAAATGGCCATATCTCGGCCAATTTTGATCCTAGAGGTATAATTTTGGCACAGAATGCAAGTTTAATATTCCCTACGACTATTTCAGGCGGAAACAGAAAATGTTTATTTTTTCAAACTTTCAAGAAAATCGACTTTATAGTTTCACCAGTTTTTGAAGAGTAAAACTGCACCAAATGGCGTTTTCAGAAAGTTCCTGACACTAAAAGTGCTCTAGCAGCCAAACCGTTGACGGTAGGAACTTGGAATTTGGCACACTATAACTTCATATCGATGGGCACACGCAGTACAAATTACAACCCTCTATCTCTGATAGTTTTCGAGCTACAGCCTGTCACAGATTTGGTTTTTGTCCCATCCCATCTTGAAAAAGTGAAAAAGCACACCCCGAAACTAAAATGGCCATATCTCGGCCAATTTTGATCCTAGAGGTATAATTTTGGCACAGAATGCAAGTTTAATATTCCCTACGACTATTTCAGGCGGAAACAGAAAATGTTTATTTTTTCAAACTTTCAAGAAAATCGACTTTATAGTTTCACCAGTTTTTGAAGAGTAAAACTGCACCAAATGGCGTTTTCAGAAAGTTCCTGACACTAAAAGTGCTCTAGCAGCCAAACCGTTGACGGTAGGAACTTGGAATTTGGCACACTATAACTTCATATCGATGGGCACACGCAGTACAAATTACAACCCTCTATCTCTGATAGTTTTCGAGCTACAGCCTGTCAAAGATTTGGTTTTTGTCCCATCCCATCTTGAAAAAGTGAAAAAGCACACCCCGAAACTAAAATGGCCATATCTCGGCCAATTTTGATTCTAGAGGTATAATTTAGGCACAGAATGCAAGTTTAATATTCCCTACGACTATTTCAGGCGGAAACAGAAAATGTTTATTTTTTCAAACTTTCGAGAAATCGACTTTAAAGTTTCACCAGTTTTTGAAGAGTAAAACTGCCACCAAATGGCGTTTTCAGAAAGTTCCTGACACTAAAAGTGCTCTAGCAGCCAGACCGTTGACGGTAAGAACTTGAAATTTGGCGCACTATAACTTCATATCGATGGGCACACGCAGTACAAATTACAACCCTCTATCGCTGATGGTTTTCGAGCTACAGCCTGTCAAAAGATTTGGTTTTTGTCCCATCCCATCTTGAAAAGTGAAAAAGCCACACCCCAAAACTAAAATGGCCATATCTCGGCCAATTTTGATCCTAGAGGTATAATTTTGGCACAGAATGCAAGTTTAATATTCCCTACGACTATTTCAGGCGGAAACAGAAAATGTTTATTTTTTCAAACTTTCAAGAAAATCGACTTTATAGTTTCACCAGTTTTTGAAGAGTAAAACTGCACCAAATGGCGTTTTCAGAAAGTTCCTGACACTAAAAGTGCTCTAGCAGCCAGACCGTTGACGGTAGGAACTTGAAATTTAGCACACTATAACTTCATATCGATGGGCACACGCAGTACAAATTACAACCCTCTATCTCTGATAGTTTTCGAGCTACAGCCTGTCAAAGATTTGGTTTTTGTCCCATCCCATCTTGAAAAAGTGAAAAAGCACACCCCGAAACTAAAATGGCCATATCTCGACCAATTTTGATCCTAGAGGTATAATTTTGGCACAGAATGCAAGTTTAATATTCCCTACGACTATTTCAGGCGGAAACAGAAAATGTTTTTTTTTTCAAACTTTCAAGAAAATCGACTTTATAGTTTCACCAGTTTTTGAAGAGTAAAACTGCACCAAATGGCGTTTTCAGAAAGTTCCTGACACTAAAAGTGCTCTAGCAGCCAGACCGTTGACGGTAAGAACTTGAAATTTGGCACACTATAACTTCATATCGATGGGCACACGCAGTACAAATTACAACCCTCTATCTCTGATAGTTTTCGAGCTACAGCCTGTCAAAGATTTGGTTTTTGTCCCATCCTATCTTGAAAAAGTGAAAAAGCACACCCGAAACTAAAATGGCCATATCTCGGCCAATTTTGATTCTAGAGGTATAATTTAGGCACAGAATGCAAGTTTAATATTCCCTACGACTATTTCAGGCGGAAACAGAAAATGTTTATTTTTTCAAACTTTCGAGAAAATCGACTTTAAAGTTTCACCAGTTTTTGAAGAGTAAAACTGCACCAAATGGCGTTTTCAGAAAGTTCCTGACACTAAAAGTGCTCTAGCAGCCAGACCGTTGACGGTAGGAACTTGAAATTTGGCACACTATAACTTCATATCGATGGGCACACGCAGTACAAATTACAACCCTCTATCTCTGATAGTTTTCGAGCTACAGCCTGTCAAAGATTTGGTTTTTGTCCCATCCCATCTTGAAAAAGTGAAAAAGCACACCCCGAAAACTAAAATGGCCATATCTCGACCAATTTTGATCCTAGAGGTATAATTTTGGCACAGAATGCAAGTTTAATATTCCCTACGACTATTTCAGGCGGAAACAGAAAATGTTTATTTTTTCAAACTTTCAAGAAAATCGACTTTATAGTTTCACCAGTTTTTGAAGAGTAAAACTGCACCAAATGGCGTTTTCAGAAAGTTCCTGACACTAAAAGTGCTCTAGCAGCCAAACCGTTGACGGTAGGAACTTGAAATTTGGCACACTATAACTTCATATCGATGGGCACACGCAGTACAAATTACAACCCCTCTATCTCTGATAGTTTTCGAGCTACAGCCTGTCAAAGATTTGGTTTTTGTCCCATCCCATCTTGAAAAAGTGAAAAAGCACACCCCGAAACTAAAATGGCCATATCTCGACCAATTTTGATCCTAGAGGTATAATTTTGGCACAGAATGCAAGTTTAATATTCCCTACGACTATTTCAGGCGGAAACAGAAAATGTTTATTTTTTCAAACTTTCAAGAAAATCGACTTTATAGTTTCACCAGTTTTTGAAGAGTAAAACTGTACCAAATGGCGTTTTCAGAAAGTTCCTGACACTAAAAGTGCTCTCCAAACCGTTGACGGTAGGAACTTGACATTTGGCACACTATAACTTCATATCGATGGGCACACGCAGTACAAATTACAACCCTCTATCTCTGATAGTTTTTGAGCTACAGCCTGTCACAGATTTGGTTTTTGTCCCATCCCATCTTGAAAAAGTGAAAAAGCACACCCCAAAACTAAAATGGCCATATCTCGGCCAATTTTGATCCTAGAGGTATAATTTTGGCACAGAATACAAGTTTAATATTCCCTACGTCTATTTCAGGCGGAAACAGAAAATGTTTATTTTTTCAAACTTTCAAGAAAATCGACTTTAAAGTTTCACCATTTTTTGAAGAGTAAAACTGCACCAAATGGCGTTTTCAGAAAGTTCCTGACACTAAAAGTGCTCTAGCAGCCAGACCGTTGACGGTAGGAACTTGAAATTTAGCACACTATAACTTCATATCGATGGGCACACGCAGTACAAATTACAACCCTCTATCTCTGATAGTTTTCGAGCTACAGCCTGTCAAAGATTGGTTTTTGTCCCATCCCATCTTGAAAAAGTGAAAAAGCACACCCCGAAACTAAAATGGCCATATCTCGGCCAATTTTGATCCTAGAGGTATTATTTTGACACAGAATGCATGTTGAATATTCCCTACGACTATTTCAGGCGGAAACAGAAAATGTTTATTTTTTCAAACTTTCGAGAAAATCGACTTTAAAGTTTCACCATTTTTTGAAGAGTAAAACTGCACCAAATGGCGTTTTCAGAAAGTTCCTGACACTAAAAGTGCTCTAGCAGCCAAACCGTTGACGGTAGGAACTTGAAATTTGGCACACTATAACTTCATATCGATGGGCACAGGCAGTACAAATTACAACCCTCTATCTCTGATAGTTTTCGAGCTACAGCCTGTCAAAGATTTGGTTTTTGTCCCATCCCATCTTGTAAAAGTAAAAAAAGCACACCCCGAAACTAAAATGGCCATATCTCGGCCAATTTTGATCCTAGAGGTATAATTTTGGCACAGAATACAAGTTTAATATTCCCTACGTCTATTTCAGGCGGAAACAGAAAATGTTTATTTTTTCAAACTTTCGAGAAAATCGACTTTAAAGTTTCACCAGTTTTTGAAGAGTAAAACTGCACCAAATGGCGTTTTCAGAAAGTTCCTGACACTAAAAGTGCTCTAGCAGCCAAACCGTTGACGGTAGGAATTTGACATTTGGCACACTATAACTTCATATCGATGGGCACACGCAGTACAAATTACAACCCTCTATCTCTGATAGTCTTCGAGCTACAGCCTGTCAAAGATTTGGTTTTTGTCCCATCCCATCTTGAAAAAGTGAAAAAGCACACCCTGAAACTAAAATGGCCATATCTCGGCCAATTTTGATCCAAAGGTATAATTTTGGCACAGAATGCAAGTTTAATATTCCCTACGACAATTTCAGGCGGAAACAGAAAATGTTTATTTTTTTCAAACTTTCGAGAAAATCGACTTTAAAGTTTCACCAGTTTTTGAAGAGTAAAACTGCACCAAATGGCGTTTTCAGAAAGTTCCTGACACTAAAAGTGCTCTAGCAGCCAAACCGTTGACGGTAGGAACTTGACATTTGGCACACTATAACTTCATATCGATGGGCACACGCAGTACAAATTACAACCCTCTATCTTTGAAAGTTTTTGAGCTACAGCCTGTCACAGATTTGGTTTTTGTCCCATCCAATCTTGAAAAAGTGAAAAAGCACACCCCAAAACTAAAATGGCCATATCTCGGCCAATTTTGATCCTAGAGGTATAATTTTGGCACAGAATGCAAGTTTAATATTCTCTACGACTATTTCAGGCGGAAACAGAAAATGTTTATTTTTTCAAACTTTCGAGAAAATCGACTTTAAAGTTTCACCAGTTTTTGAAGAGTAAAACTGCACCAAATGGCGTTTTCAGAAAGTTCCTGACACTAAAAGTGCTCTAGCAGCCAAACCGTTGACGGTAGGAACTTGAAATTTGGCACACTATAACTTCATATCGATGGGCACACGCAGTACAAATTACAACCCTCTATCGCTGATGGTTTCCGAGCTACAGCCTGTCAAAGATTTGGTTTTTGTCCCATCCCATCTTGAAAAAGTGAAAAAGCACACCCCAAAACTAAAATGGCCATATCTCGGCCAATTTTGATCCTAGAGGTATAATTTTGGCACAGAATACAAGTTTAATATTCCCTACGTCTATTTCAGGCGGAAACAGAAAATGTTTATTTTTTCAAACTTTCGAGAAAATCGACTTTAAAGTTTCACCAGTTTTTGAAGAGTAAAACTGCACCAAATGGCGTTTTCAGAAAGTTCCTGACACTAAAAGTGCTCTAGCAGCCAGACCGTTGACGGTAGGAACTTGAAATTTGGCACACTATAACTTCATATCGATGGGCACACGCAGTACAAATTACAACCCTCTATCTCTGATAGTTTTCGAGCTACAGCCTGTCAAAGATTTGGTTTTTATCCCATCCCATCTTGAAAAAGTGAAAAAGCACACCCCGAAACTAAAATGGACATATCTCGGCCAATTTTGAACCTAGAGGTATAATTTTGGCACAAAATGCAAGTTTAAAATTCCCTACGACTATTTCAGGCGGAAACAGAAAATGTTTATTTTTTCAAACTTTCGAGAAAATCGACTTTAAAGTTTCACCAGTTTTTGAAGAGTAAAACTGCACCAAATGGCGTTTTCAGAAAGTTCCTGACACTAAAAGTTCTCTAGCAGCCAAACCGTTGACGGTAGGAACTTGACATTTGGCACACTATAACTTCATATCGATGGGCACACGCAGTACAAATTACAACCCTCTATCTTTGAAAGTTTTCGAGCTACAGCCTGTCACAGATTTGGTTTTTGTCCCATCCCATCTTGAAAAAGTGAAAAAGCACACCCCAAAACTAAAATGGCCATATCTCGGCCAATTTTGATCCTAGAGGTATAATTTTGGCACAGAATACAAGTTTAATATTCCCTACGACTATTTCAAGCGGAAACAGAAAATGTTTATTTTTTTCAAACTTTCGAGAAAATCGACTTTAAAGTTTCACCAGTTTTTGAAGAGTAAAACTGCACCAAATGGCGTTTTCAGAAAGTTCCTGACACTAAAAGTGCTCTAGCAGCCAGACTGTTGACGGTAGGAACTTGAAATTTGGCACACTATAACTTCATATCGATGGGCACACGCAGTACAAATTACAACCCTCTATCTCTGATAGTCTTCGAGCTACAGCCTGTCAAAGATTTGGTTTTTGTCCCATCCCATCTTGAAAAAGTGAAAAAGCACACCCTGAAACTAAAATGGCCATATCTCGGCCAATTTTGATCCAAAGGTATAATTTTGGCACAGAATGCAAGTTTAATATTCCCTACGACAATTTCAGGCGGAAACAGAAAATGTTTATTTTTTCTAACTTTCGAGAAAATCGACTTTAAAGTTTCACCAGTTTTTGAAGAGTAAAACTGCACCAAATGGCGTTTTCAGAAAGTTCCTGACACTAAAAGTGCTCTAGCAGCCAAACCGTTGACGGTAGGAATTTGACATTTGGCACACTATAACTTCATATCGATGGGCACACGCAGTACAAATTACAACCCTCTATCTCTGATAGTCTTCGAGCTACAGCCTGTCAAAGATTTGGTTTTTGTCCCATCCCATCTTGAAAAAGTGAAAAAGCACACCCTGAAACTAAAATGGCCATATCTCGGCCAATTTTGATCCTAGAGGTATAATTTTGGCACAGAATGCAAGTTTAATATTCCCTACGACTATTTCAGGCGGAAACAGAAAATGTTTATTTTTTCAAAATTCCGAGAAAATCGACTTTAAGAGTTTCACCAGTTTTTGAAGAGTAAAACTGCACCAAATGGCGTTTTCAGAAAGTTCCTGACACTAAAAGTGCTCTAGCAGCCAAACCGTTGACGGTAGGAACTTGACATTTGGCACACTATAACTTCATATCGATGGGCACACGCAGTACAAATTACAACCCTCTATCTTTGAAAGTTTTTGAGCTACAGCCTGTCACAGATTTGGTTTTTGTCCCATCCAATCTTAAAAAAGTGAAAAAGCACACCCCAAAACTAAAATGGCCATATCTCGGCCAATTTTGATCCTAGAGGTATAATTTTGGCACAGAATGCAAGTTTAATATTCTCTACGACTATTTCAGGCGGAAACAGAAAATGTTTATTTTTTCAAACTTTCGAGAAAATCGACTTTAAAGTTTCACCAGTTTTTGAAGAGTAAAACTGCACCAAATGGCGTTTTCAGAAAGTTCCTGACACTAAAAGTGCTCTAGCAGCCAAACCGTTGACGGTAGGAACTTGAAATTTGGCACACTATAACTTCATATCGATGGGCACACGCAGTACAAATTACAACCCTCTATCGCTGATGGTTTCCGAGCTACAGCCTGTCAAAGATTTGGTTTTTGTCCCATCCCATCTTGAAAAAGTGAAAAAGCACACCCCAAAACTAAAATGGCCATATCTCGGCCAATTTTGATCCTAGAGGTATAATTTTGGCACAGAATACAAGTTTAATATTCCCTACGTCTATTTCAGGCGGAAACAGAAAATGTTTATTTTTTCAAACTTTCGAGAAAATCGACTTTAAAGTTTCACCAGTTTTTGAAGAGTAAAACTGCACCAAATGGCGTTTTCAGAAAGTTCCTGACACTAAAAGTGCTCTAGCAGCCAGACCGTTGACGGTAGGAACTTGAAATTTGGCACACTATAACTTCATATCGATGGGCACACGCAGTACAAATTACAACCCTCTATCTCTGATAGTTTTCGAGCTACAGCCTGTCAAAGATTTGGTTTTTATCCCATCCCATCTTGAAAAAGTGAAAAAGCACACCCCGAAACTAAAATGGCCATATCTCGGCCAATTTTGAACCTAGAGGTATAATTTTGGCACAAAATGCAAGTTTAAAATTCCCTACGACTATTTCAGGCGGAAACAGAAAATGTTTATTTTTTCAAACTTTCGAGAAAATCGACTTTAAAGTTTCACCAGTTTTTGAAGAGTAAAACTGCACCAAATGGCGTTTTCAGAAAGTTCCTGACACTAAAAGTTCTCTAGCAGCCAAACCGTTGACGGTAGGAACTTGACATTTGGCACACTATAACTTCATATCGATGGGCACACGCAGTACAAATTACAACCCTCTATCTTTGAAAGTTTTCGAGCTACAGCCTGTCACAGATTTGGTTTTTGTCCCATCCCATCTTGAAAAAGTGAAAAAGCACACCCCAAAACTAAAATGGCCATATCTCGGCCAATTTTGATCCTAGAGGTATAATTTTGGCACAGAATACAAGTTTAATATTCCCTACGACTATTTCAAGCGGAAACAGAAAATGTTTATTTTTTTCAAACTTTCGAGAAAATCGACTTTAAAGTTTCACCAGTTTTTGAAGAGTAAAACTGCACCAAATGGCGTTTTCAGAAAGTTCCTGACACTAAAAGTGCTCTAGCAGCCAGACTGTTGACGGTAGGAACTTGAAATTTGGCACACTATAACTTCATATCGATGGGCACACGCAGTACAAATTACAACCCTCTATCTCTGATAGTCTTCGAGCTACAGCCTGTCAAAGATTTGGTTTTTGTCCCATCCCATCTTGAAAAAGTGAAAAAGCACACCCTGAAACTAAAATGGCCATATCTCGGCCAATTTTGATCCAAAGGTATAATTTTGGCACAGAATGCAAGTTTAATATTCCCTACGACAATTTCAGGCGGAAACAGAAAATGTTTATTTTTTCTAACTTTCGAGAAAATCGACTTTAAAGTTTCACCAGTTTTTGAAGAGTAAAACTGCACCAAATGGCGTTTTCAGAAAGTTCCTGACACTAAAAGTGCTCTAGCAGCCAAACCGTTGACGGTAGGAATTTGACATTTGGCACACTATAACTTCATATCGATGGGCACACGCAGTACAAATTACAACCCTCTATCTCTGATAGTCTTCGAGCTACAGCCTGTCAAAGATTTGGTTTTTGTCCCATCCCATCTTGAAAAAGTGAAAAAGCACACCCTGAAACTAAAATGGCCATATCTCGGCCAATTTTGATCCTAGAGGTATAATTTTGGCACAGAATGCAAGTTTAATATTCCCTACGACTATTTCAGGCGGAAACAGAAAATGTTTATTTTTTCAAAATTCCGAGAAAATCGACTTTAAGAGTTTCACCAGTTTTTGAAGAGTAAAACTGCACCAAATGGCGTTTTCAGAAAGTTCCTGACACTAAAAGTGCTCTAGCAGCCAAACCGTTGACGGTAGGAATTTGACATTTGGCACACTATAACTTCATATCGATGGGCACACGCAGTACAAATTACAACCCTCTATCTCTGATAGTTTTCGAGCTACAGCCTGTCAAAGATTTGGTTTTTGTCCCATCCCATCTTGAAAAAGTAAAAAAGCACACCCCGAAACTAAAATGGCCATATCTCGGCCAATTTTGATCCTAGAGGTATAATTTTGGCACAGAATACAAGTTTAATATTCCCTACGTCTATTTCAGGCGGAAACAGAAAATGTTTATTTTTTCAAACTTTCGAGAAAATCGACTTTAAAGTTTCACCAGTTTTTGAAGAGTAAAACTGCACCAAATGGCGTTTTCAGAAAGTTCCTGACACTAAAAGTGCTCTAGCAGCCAAACCGTTGACGGTAGGAATTTGACATTTGGCACACTATAACTTCATATCGATGGGCACACGCAGTACAAATTACAACCCTCTATCTCTGATAGTCTTCGAGCTACAGCCTGTCAAAGATTTGGTTTTTGTCCCATCCCATCTTGAAAAAGTGAAAAAAGCACACCCTGAAACTAAAATGGCCATATCTCGGCCAATTTTGATCCTAGAGGTATAATTTTGGCACAGAATGCAAGTTTAATATTCTCTACGACTATTTCAGGCGGAAACAGAAAATGTTTATTTTTTCAAACTTTCGAGAAAATCGACTTTAAAGTTTCACCAGTTTTTGAAGAGTAAAACTGCACCAAATGGCGTTTTCAGAAAGTTCCTGACACTAAAAGTGCTCTAGCAGCCAAACCGTTGACGGTAGGAACTTGACATTTGGCACACTATAACTTCATATCGATGGGCACACGCAGTACAAATTACAACCCTCTATCTTTGAAAGTTTTCGAGCTACAGCCTGTCAAAGATTTGGTTTTTGTCCCATCCCATCTTGAAAAAGTGAAAAAGCACACCCCAAAACTAAAATGGCCATATCTCGGCCAATTTTGATCCTAGAGGTATAATTTTGGCACAGAATACAAGTTTAATATTCCCTACGTCTATTTCAGGCGGAAACAGAAAATGTTTATTTTTTCAAACTTTCGAGAAAATCGACTTTAAAGTTTCATCAGTTTTTGAATAGTAAAACTGCACCAAATGGCGTTTTCAGAAAGTTTCTGACACTAAAAGTGCTCTAGCAGCCAGACCGTTGACGGTAGGAATTTGACATTTAGCACACTATAACTTCATATCGATGGGCACACGCAGTACAAATTACAACCCTCTATCTCTGATAGTCTTCGAGCTACAGCCTGTCAAAGATTTGGTTTTTGTCCCATCCCATCTTGAAAAAGTGAAAAAGCACACCCTGAAACTAAAATGGCCATATCTCGGCCAATTTTGATCCTAGAGGTATAATTTTGGCACAGAATGCAAGTTTAATATTCTCTACGACTATTTCAGGCGGAAACAGAAAATGTTTATTTTTTCAAACTTTCGAGAAAATCGACTTTAAAGTTTCACCAGTTTTTGAAGAGTAAAACTGCACCAAATGGCGTTTTCAGAAAGTTCCTGACACTAAAAGTGCTCTAGCAGCCAAACCGTTGACGGTAGGAACTTGACATTTGGCACACTATAACTTCATATCGATGGGCACACGCAGTACAAATTACAACCCTCTATCTTTGAAAGTTTTCGAGCTACAGCCTGTCAAAGATTTGGTTTTTGTCCCATCCCATCTTGAAAAAGTGAAAAAGCACACCCCAAAACTAAAATGGCCATATCTCGGCCAATTTTGATCCTAGAGGTATAATTTTGGCACAGAATACAAGTTTAATATTCCCTACGTCTATTTCAGGCGGAAACAGAAAATGTTTATTTTTCAAACTTTCGAGAAAATCGACTTTAAAGTTTCATCAGTTTTTGAAGAGTAAAACTGCACCAAATGGCGTTTTCAGAAAGTTTCTGACACTAAAAGTGCTCTAGCAGCCAGACCGTTGACGGTAGGAACTTGAAATTTAGCACACTATAACTTCATATCGATGGCACACGCAGTACAAATTACAACCCTCTATCTCTGATAGTTTTCGAGCTACAGCCTGTCAAAGATTGGTTTTTGTCCCATCCCATCTTGAAAAAGTGAAAAAGCACACCCCGAAACTAAAATGGCCATATCTCGGCCAATTTTGATCCTAGAGGTATAATTTTGGCACAGAATACAAGTTTAATATTCCCTACGTCTATTTCAGGCGGAAACAGAAAATGTTTATTTTTTTCAAACTTTCGAGAAAATCGACTTTAAAGTTTCACCAGTTTTTGAAGAGTAAAAACTGCACCAAATGGCGTTTTCAGAAAGTTCCTGACACTAAAAGTGCCTCTAGCAGCCAAACCGTTGACGGTATGAATTTGACATTTGGCACACTATAACTTCATATCGATGGGCACACGCAGTACAAATTACAACCCTCTATCTCTGATAGTCTTCGAGCTACAGCCTGTCAAAGATTTGGTTTTTGTCCCATCCCATCTTGAAAAAGTGAAAAAGCACACCCTGAAACTAAAATGGCCATATCTCGGCCAATTTTGATCCCAGAGGTATAATTTTGGCACAGAATGCAAGTTTAGTATTCCCTACGACTATTTCAGACGAAACAGAAAATGTTTATTTTTTCAAACTTTCGAGAAAATCGACTTTAAAGTTTCACCAGTTTTTGAAGAGTAAAACTGCACCAAATGGCGTTTTCAGAAAGTTCCTGACACTAAAAGTGCTCT